>OZ007595.1:198741041-199941041 GCA_963931845.1 Maratus michaelseni
GTTTCTAGATTCTTCAGTATCGCAAGAATCGCAATTTAATACGTTTTTCACTCTTGCCACCCCCCTCCCCCCCGTGTAGTACCCCACCAATATAAAATATAGCATATGTTTGAGGAGGAACTGTCACCATCACTTTTGAAATCGGTTCGGGAGTACCAGAGATTATCCCAACGTATTGTCAGAAATTCTTATCCTTCATAGATAGTAATTTGAATTTATTTGGGCACCCTGTATATATAGTCTATAAATTAGATACACACTGCATAATATACCAAAATTAAGTTAAGCTTAAAAATGCATAATAGTGCAGCTGCAATTGACGTCATGCTGGGAGGTCACACACTACAAATAGTCAGTTCTGATTGGTGGAACTACCCTGACCTCCAAGTGAAGAACAATAGTTGATCACCTGATTGCAACTCCCCTTCCTACATTTCTCTATCATAAACGAAAATGCAATGAAATTCTTTTGTGCACTCCGTAAAAAAGTATATATTAAATATTACATATATTTTTATGTTTACGGAAGATGTTATCGCTCAACTTTAATAACGCATGCCAATTTCATAAGGCACTCATCAAACAACTGTCTTCGGACAGTAATGCAATTATGCAATATAGTCCATGGCGTATCCCTGTTTAAATGAATTATAAATGCTACTCATACCTTTTTGTGTAGATACCAAGTTACAGTGCATATAATTAATGCACTTCACTTTCAAGCGGGTACATGCTACAATGAATCTCAATAACACGTATCAATTTTATGCCACTCTATGCATTTTTACCAAAGTTAAAGCACTGCCCATAGACGATAATACATTCGAATTATTTAGTTCAGAACCGTATTAAATTATCTATATATTTTATCCATACCACATATTGTAGTAAAATTTCATTTAGCTAAACAACGCATAACAAAACTCTCTCCAAGCAGATAACAACCATTGTCAGCAGTGTATCCACCATATTTTACTACAACCAGTACATGATTTTTGTTTTATTATTCGAACAAGATACTTTACTAAAATTTAATTCACATAATAATCGGGAAACAGATTAAGAAGTACTCTCATCAACTACCTTCTTATACGTCAGCGCCTTCGAACATTTTTTTTCTAGCCCTGTATATATATATAGAATGTATAAACATTCCTTGATATACGAAAATTTAGTTAAGCATGAAAATGAATGACGCAATTGAAAGCGCCCTTTCAGTAGTTATCATTCGCAACTCGTAGACGAAAGTATATTTGAATTATTTTGTGCAACCCTGTAAAACAAAATTAAATCTAACATGCATTGTTTTATATTAAAAATATTATTGGCACCGCATATATCAGTATCTCAATTATCAAAGAAATAGTATAGTATCGGGGACACGCACATCAAACAATTGCAGTTATGCTATTTATATTTTTACGTTTCCCTGTAGATGAATATTAAATGACTAGCCCACCATCTTTTCATAAAAACTTATAATAATGTATATCAACAATGTATATAATTTTCGCAATGTTGAAAGCAGGGCATGTCATGTCAATTAAAATTTAGTACTTCTAACAATTATCGCACATCGAAAGCGATGGATCCGATGACTTTTGTGAAGTCCTGTACATGGACAACAAATACTATTCAAACCATTTTTGATTTGGGCCGTGTTAAAGCGAACTTATTGATTTTATATCCAAAAATAGGATTTTTCCCTTTTTAATTATATTAACCGTCAATAGATGGAGCGGATCATCGAATTAATTTTTAGCTTGTTGTCAGTCCAAATCTAGCCTGCATTTAGCTTGAAAAAACGGTCACACTGAGACGATAGGAAAGCAAGCGGTAAATTTGATTATATAGATACTCACAACAGTTTCATTTTTGGAAATAAATCATTAATAAATAGGATAAATTCAGTACTAAAAAAAAGTTTCATTTACTTTAAATCTTCGGTATGCGTATCACCATCACAGAATCGTTAATCGTTATTGACCGGTTTTTAAAATTGAAAGTTTATCTAATTTAATTGTAGAATTTCAGTGATTACTTAATGCAAAACTAACTGACAAAGTTTAATAATAGTAAAAAAAAAAAAAAAAAAAGATTCTGTGCACCCTTATACGACACATATACTTGTCGCGAAGGGATTAAATATGTTCTCATTTAAGAATTTTAAAAGCTAGCAAACCTTAAAACAATGAATAATGAAATAAATTTTCGAACACAGGAACGACGCAAATGTCATTATGGAGATACCGTAATGGTCGCTACTTTTTCTTACCTAGAGGTGAGTTAGAACTATTACCTACTTGAGAGCTGCTGAATTTGTGCCAAACTGCGATATATGGTTTTGCACAACTATAAGATTTTAAACAACTTCACCTTAAATGTTACTCATTTCTGTAATTTAATTGTTTTTATTACTTTTTTATAAGTTTGAAAATTAAAAAAAAAAATCAAAAATCAGTATAAAAAACCTTTTCAGGTATTCTGGATAATTACATCTTTTATTATTATACAGGCTTAAATTTAACCTTTAAATTTCTTTACATTAAAAAATGTATTACTAGAGCAAAAAAAAATGTTAATTAAATTACTTTTAGATAATCTCATTAGTCTGAAAATAAAAATATGTAAAACTTAATTTAAAAAAAAGTTCCCATAAATTTCCTTTATAAGTAGAGCAACAAGAAAAGAGCTAAAAAAATTCTTTCAAACAGATTTTTTTTTTTACTTATGTCTTTGTTGTACCTTATTTACATATCATAAATTGAAATTGTTAATCAAAATTATTTTCACGACAAAATAATAGAATATTGTGAAATGATTTAAAAAAACAACAACATATATTTAAATATTAAAAGCATTTAAACTTTTTTAATTTTGTAATATTTTTACACATTATTTTTTCTTATATTCTCAGGAGTATCCTTCAGAACTTTAGGGACTGATTTTTGTATAAATCTACTAGTTTAGATAATGTCTTTTTGTATGCTAAAATTTAGTGGAAAAAAAAAATTATTTCTTCATATTTAGCTTTCAAAAATGCACTCATTCAATTGTAAATTCCATCCGTAATTCTATTGAATGTGGAGTTTTAATTACATAAAATAAATCTATACTAGGTGCGTAGCAACCATTTGTGTTGCATTTGAATTGCCTGGGATCTTCCGATTTCTTGAAGAAAAAAAAAATCCAATATTATTGTACATTTAAATATATATATATATATATATATATATAGCATTTATTTTATTAAATACTAAATTCCAAACCAGAAATCATATTTACAATGTAATTTAAACAGAAATAGCAAAATTTACATTTTGCAGATTAAGTGATTTTCTACGTAAAACTTTCTTTGTCAAAAATATATAGTTTTTTTTTTTTTTTTTTTTTTTTTTTTTTTTTTTTTTAAGATTTGGTTTTTAATGCTGGAGCTAATGAAATAAAAATGACCTCACTTTGACAAACTTCTAAAAATCTTTTAGCTGTTTGAATGAAAATAATGAATCTATTCTTAATACTTGGAAATTTTTCCATGGAAAATTCGAATTCCAATTCACATACATTCGTAATATTCAAATTTGAATTACTTAAAAGGCGTATAGCCAACATAGTGAAAAAGTATCCAAGCCGGGACTCGAACCCGGGTCATCGGTATAGCGCGCTGACGCTCTACCAACTGAACCACTTGGATCGACACCAAGTCTGGCACTTCTCACTTTAACATGTTGCCAAGGCTACAAACGCAGCACAAGATGGAATATTTTTCCGTGAGCCACCAACCGTGGGGCAAACACGAAGCACAAAGAGAATCCAGCATTGATAATTGAATAATTTTTTTTTAATTCTTGGGAATTTTTCAATTATCGAGGCTGGATTCTCTTTGTAAAGGCATCCCTGTTTAAAGGTAGCAAAATGTTAGTAAAAAATCGAATTGAGAAAAATGAATTAAATTCTAATAATGCTTAAAGTGATAAAAACATAACACGGAGTATTTAAAAATACCTTTTTAATGTAGATTACATATGTTTCGTTCGCTCTATCGGCGGCATCTTCAGATCCAAATGATAAATACAATATTCTCGCATATTTTTGAAAATGGTAAGCATAAACCACGAGATCGCATGTCCAAGGCAAGCAGGTATTACGGCTTCTTGTATTTATCATTGTATTTATTATTGGATTTATCATTTAGATCTGAATATGTCGCCGATAGAGCGAACGAAACATATGTAATCTACATTAAATGGTATTTTTAAATATTTCGTGTTATGTTTTTATCACTTTAAGCATTATTAGAATTTAATTTAAAGTTAACAAGTGATTGTATTATATTATTTGTGAGAAAAATGAATTTAAAGATTGCAACTCTGACACATTTAAACCGAAACTGATGCTGTAAAAAGTATTTTTCACATATGCATCTTGGGATTTCCACGTAATGTCGCCAGAATATATTAGAGATTTGTAGAGGCATTTTAGGTAAAAAATTAGAAAATTGATATTTTCGTCATTTTTTTTTACAAACTGCCGAATCCACGTTAGAAAAAATTAATAATGTTATTAGAAAAAAGCATAATTGTATTAACAAAATGAAAGTGAAGAAATTTAAATAGTTCTTATTCAATTTTAATCACTAAAAACAACATTTTCTACGGGGAATATTTCTCAAAAGAAAAAGTAATTACATCAAATCATAAATTTTTAATTTCTTCAATTTAGTCTTTATTACAAAAAATAATACAATCAAGAAATGTGTCCATGCAGTACTAAACATATCAATAAAAAAAAAGTTTAAAAGAAAATAGTCAGAAAGATTACTGGATTGTTGCAATTTTTTGTAATGAAAAAAAGAAAATCAAGCTAAATTAAAAGGCTGGTCTATTGAACATATATTTTTTATTTCTTTAATTTAGTTTTTATTACGTAAAATAACACAATCAAGAAACGTACAGTACCAAACATATCAATCAATTAAAAAAAAAGCGAAAAAGAAAATATAAAAATTACTGGATTGTTGCAATTTTTTGTAATGAAAACAAAAATTCAGCTAAATTAAAAGTCTGGTATATTGGACATCACTATTTGAACGAAAAAATTACTACCTATATTATTTCTGCAACAAAAAAATATATTTGCACCAAATCGCATCTTTCACGTCGAGGTTTAGCTTATAGATTTAAAATAACCAAACAAAGTAATGTGTCTTTACAGTAATAAACCTTTATATAGTATTTAAAATAAATAAAAACTAGTCAGATGTGCCAATCCCAAAACTTTCTTCTATCTCACACAGGTTTCGCATACACTAAAAAGAATCAGCACCAATTTATATCAAGGTCCAATTGAATCTAAAGTTTTATACAATTCTGTGCATTAGTTTTTGAAGTATGACTTTTGCTAAAATTGTGTAAATCCTGCAAAATGTAGCATAGCAGCGCCACCTGTTGGGAAATGTAGACCAAAACCTAGAAAACAACAACTTATGTCAATGTCTAACTAAATCTGAAGTTTTATGAAAATCCGTGCATTAGTTTGTGAGATATAGTTATCGAGATAATATCGAAAAAAAGTAGCATAGTAGCGCCACCTGTTAGGCTGTTTACACCAAAACGTAGGCAGCATCTATTTATGTCAAGGTCTAATAGAATCTGTAGCTTGATGAAATTCCGTGCATTACTTCTTGAAATATAGTTATTGTAAAAAACATGAAGAAAGTGGTATAGCAGTTCCACCTTTTGGGATATCTACACCAAAACTTAATCAGGGTCTAAATGAATTTGAAGTTTGGTGAAAATAAATGCATTAGTTCTTGAGATAGAGCTATTACGGAAATCGCGAAAAATGCAGCATAGCAGCGCCACCTATTAGGAGATTTTCACCAAAATCTAATCAGTACCAATTTATATTAGGGACTAACTGAATATAAAGTTTTATTAAATTTCGGGCCTATATCTTTTTGTTATATTAAGTTCTAAAAATATTAAAATTCTGTTTCGACATCGGATGCACACCTGTAGTTCTTGAGATAGAGCTCCCACAAATTTTTTGTCACATACCGTAATTTCCGGCGTATAATCCGCAGCGCAAAGAGTCGTTTTTCGACCCAGAAATATTATCTTATAAAATGTAACTTAAAAGATCGCTGTAAATATTTAACTTCAATTATTGAAAAAAAAATCTGGGTCGAAAAACGACTCTTTGAGCTGCGGATTATACGCCGGAAATTACGGTACAGACACACAAAAGAGTAGTCACAGACAGAAAAACAGACTCACAGACAGACATTTTCTAAAAATAGTCAAATCGTGTTCATGACCTTCCAAAACGTATAAATCCGTCGAAAAACCGGAAGTCGAAAATTTTCATGAATCCAATACTTTCTTCTTGTAAAGATACAAGAAAGTAAAAATAACAAACATCAAAGTAAAAATAGTTTAAAAAAAATTATAAGCATTCAATGTGTCTTAAAATCTAGTTTCATTACTTAAAGTCATGTTTTTTTACCAAAATATTTTCGTTTTAGGTAGATTTCAATACAAAAAAGTCCTTCCGGCCTGTACCGGGAGGAAAAGGTAGCTTTCCTATATCTTCGTTTTAAAGTTTTAGCTAATGTTACTTGAAAACAACAAGCAAAAATGCAAAGAAACCGTTTACAAAAGATTCGTTAATACTGAATTTGAATAAGAAATTCGCCAAATTATTGAGCTATAGCCAAATTGGCTTCATTTATGAAAACCTATTTCGGTCGCCAAATTTGGCGATAATTTGGCTTTAACGGATATGAATATATAGTTTTATGCGTATGATTGGGAAAATGATTACAACAATCTCTATAATAAAACTGTAAGTCATGTGACTGTCCTCAACAGTTCCGGGATGCCGCATCGCTTTTTCATATGCCAAGCGGCCATTTTTATTCAAAATTATTTTTTCGAATAAACTGCATAAAAGTTACATTTTAAGAAAGATCGTTCAAAATAAATTAATATTTGAGAGATGACTTGCGTTCAATTATGTATATATTCTGCAATAACTTCAGTCGAAAGATTCGCAGTTCAAATTCTCTATTCATAAAAGTAAACAAAAAAAAGATTGATTCGTCGTGAAGGTTTAAAATATTAAACCGCATTAAACCATGGATATAATCGTTCGTAAAGTAAGTTTTCCGTGAATGATTTTTTGGAGCGCTGCCTGGTGTCAAAAAAGTAATTCGCACCAGGACCTGTAAGACCATCAAAGTTTACCATAATTCCATAATTCTGCTTAATGAAGTGCTTTACAACTCAACTTCCTAAAGAATCTTTTCTTGACGAAGTTGAATGTAAACAAATACAGGTCATGTAATAATATTTAATGAATCAAATTTCGAAACGAATTGTCAGTTAATTTGATTTTTATGTATTATACGTGGCAGGAAGAGAGATCACCTAAAATGATTGTTAATTGCCAATCATATTTACCATTGTTAATGACCAATCGCGTTCCAAATAGTAATTTAATATACATTTATAAAATACATAACATCATTAAGTACTTTTATGTTATTTGGGTGCAAATCTCGCCAATAGCATTTTTAAAATCGCCAATACCAGTTTTTATTCTTCACATGTTCAAATTAGAAACGATACTTTGATTCTGAAATCAAATGTTTTGATTTATGATACTATTTTTTGGTACTTTTCCGTTATACGGACACCATTGTCGCCAAGCATACATTTGCATACATTTAATACATACATTTACATGCATTTACATACATTTACATACATACATTTACATACATTTACATACATTATGCATTAGCATACATTTTGGCATGGTGTCCGTATAACGGAAAAGTACCTATTTTTTATTTTTCTATTTTCTATTTTAAATGAGAAGTTTGAACGGCATGCATTTTAAATTGGAAAAGCTGTCGCAAACGCTCCGGGGTTGGCGCGGTTTTTGTTTTGCGCCATCTTGACGAGAAAATCCCATTTTCACTGTTAGAGATTGCTAAAACAGCATGTTACTTTTATTTTATTATGAAATAATTCATTTT
Organism: Maratus michaelseni; assembly: GCA_963931845.1. Lineage (NCBI taxonomy): Eukaryota > Metazoa > Arthropoda > Arachnida > Araneae > Salticidae > Maratus > Maratus michaelseni. Next base: position 198,749,086 of record OZ007595.1, read on the forward strand.
ATATTTAAAAAAACACACAATTTTATTAAAAAACACACACATGCATCAATTTGTTATAAAACACACAATATTTAATTTATTATAAAACATGCGGAATCTGCTCTACCAGGTTGCCATACGAAGCAAAATCTAACCAAAAACGCCGGGTTGTCCAGGCATAAAATCGCCATTTTGGCGCCAAAATGATACCCTGGTGCGTCTGCGACAACTGTACCCAAAAGGACCCATCATTAAAAATGGTAAATAATATAGGATTAAAGTAAAATAATACAGAAAATTCTTTTTGTATACACTTACTAAACACATAAAATCATATTGACGGTTTTTAGATTAGATATTTACGATGCAAGTTTTATTTGGGGTATGTTATATCCACTGGAATGAATATGATATATATTCTAATCACATATTATATACCCATGAATATATTATACATATCTATATCAAGTATATCAATAGAACCGTTTTCAATAGTCTTTTATATTTATTCTACGTAATATTAACTATAGAGTTACAATATAGAGAGAAAAAATGGGTTGCTGTAATTAAAATTGTAGGTGCCAATGTTGGCGCGGCGTATTTTACCTGTTACGAATCTTAATAGTCAGTAGACATTAAGCAGACATGCCGAAATAAGAGAATTACGCTATTATAAAAACTCCTGAACTATATCAAGAAAGGGGAGCAGAGAAAAACAAAGTCGTACAAGGCATCTAGAAGGAAGTTATTTTAATCAGATTGTACGTCACGGGTCAAAAGTCCTGACAGAAAATATGGTTTAAAGGGAATGCGACTATCAAAACTGGCCTTCAAAAGTTCAATTTTCCACCAAACCATACTCGAAAATTACGTGTAATAATATGTAGCCCGATTATGGCCCATTATTCAAGACGTTTTAGATGAGAATAATGATATATTTTATAATCTTTCGTAATCGAGTCTACAGCCCAAGTTAACGAAAAACAAAAACAAATATTAGCAACAGTATAGTTCAGTGTAAATGTGGATATCATTAAAGACTTTCACAAAATAGACTTCATTGCATCAAATCGTATTAACTAAAATACGCCAATTGGCAATGGACCCAATTACGGAAAATTACTTAATATGTTTGAGAATCTCCGCATTAGCGAACATATTGCAACTGATAAGCAAACGGACATGAAGGACAAATGCTTAAGTGGGTTAAGCGGTTTTTATCAAGGAAGATGAAATACATAACAACAAAAAATATGCAAAATGCTACCATGTTCAAAAAGTCCTTGATCTGTCTATTAGAATCTTCCGGTTTGGCAAAGGATTAGGAAAAAAAATTAAATTATGAATAAAAGTAACGTGTTACAATGCTTAACATACATTTAAGGGAGACCAAACTGGTCGCCAGTGGCGGCTAGTCTCTATAATAAAACCGTATGTCATGTGACTGTCCTCAACAGTTCCAGGATGCCGCTTCACTGTTTCATATGCCAGGCAGCCATTTTTATTCAAAATTATTTTTTCTGCATAAAAGTTACATTTTTAGAAAGATCGTTCAAAATAAATTAATATTTGAGAGATGACTTACGTTCAATTATGTATACATTCTGCAATAACTTCAGTTTCAATTAGGTTCGCTGTTCAAATTCTCTATCCATGAAAGTAAACAACAACAAAAAAAAAAGATTCATTCGTTGTGAACGTTTAAAATATTAAACCATGAATTTTTGGACCGCTGCCTGGTGTAAAAAAAAATAATCAGCACCAGTGAGACAGTCAAAGTTTACCATAATTCTGTTCCATACAACTCAACTTCCTTCGGATCTTTTCTTGATGTAAGTTGAACTCCGTGGTTGAACTCATGTAATAATATTTAATGGATCAAATTTCGAAACAAATTGTCAGCTTTTATTTTTCGTGTGTATTAATTAGAAACGATATTTTAATTTTGAAATCAAATGTTTTGATTTATGATAATATTTCTTATTTATCTATTTTCTATTTTAAAGAAAAATGTGAACGTCATGTATTTTAAATTGGAACAGCTGTCACGGACGCACCAGGGTTGGCGGAATTTTTGTTTTGCGCCATTTTGGCGAGAAAATCCCATTTTCAGGTACCTATTAGAGATTACTAAAACAGCATATACTTTTATTTTATTATGAAATAGTTTATTTTATATTAAAAACACACACACAATGATTAATTTATTATAAAGTGGGTTAAGCGGTTTTTGTCAAGAGAGATGAAATACATAACAACAAAAAATATGCGAAATGCCACCACGATCGCAAAAGTTCTTCATTTGTCTATTAGATTTTTCCGGTTTGGTGAAGGATTAAGGAAAAAAATAAATTATGAATAAAAATAATTTGTTACAATGCTTAACATACATTTAAGGGCGACCAAACTGGTCGCCAGTGGCGGCTAGTGAAAGATAATAATTAGCGAGAAGTCGCGTTCACTAAAACTTATAAATTAATCTTTGGAATTTTGTAATGTGCTATCTTGTTTAAAAATGTCTGCCACCCTAGAATTTCAAACTGCTGTATCACAGCCGATTTTTAAGATAGAGGTAAAACAAAAAATGCTCCGGAATCCTTGTATCAAGGCCTAACACGTAAGTATAAAATAAATTTGAATTTTTAACTTTTTTGTACATTTATTTTAGTTTTAAATTTTTAAATGGCCGTCATCTTGAAACAAGATGGCGGACAAAGCTGGCCAACGAACTCGGTCGAGACATTAGTGACCTTAATACACACAATTAGTTTCATCAAAATCGATTTATAAATACGAGCGTTATCGTATGACATAGGTCAGATATATATATATATATATATATATATATATATATATATATAAATCAACATTTGAACGGAGGGTGGTTTTGGGGTCTGGGGGTCATGATCGGTGAAAATATACAAAAAATTTCCGGAATTGCTTTCCTCCGAACGGCTGCAATAGGCAGCTTTATACTTTTAGGTAGCTTTCAATACTAAAAAGTATAAAGCTACCTATTGCAGCCGTTCGGAGCAAAGCAGTACCGGAAAATTTTGGTATATTTTCACCGATCATGACCCCCAGACCCCAAAACCACCCTCCGTTCAAATGTTGATTTATATATATATATATATATATATATATATATATATATATATATATATATATGACGTATGTCATACGATAACGCTCGTATTTATAAATCGATTTTGATAAAACTAATTGTGTGTATTAAGCTCACCATTGTCTTGACCGAGTTCGTTGGCCAGCTTTGTCCGCCATCTTGTTTCAAGATGACGGCCATTTAAAAATTTAAAACTAAAATAAATATACAAAAAAATTAAAAATTCAAATTTATTTTTTAATTACGTGTTAGGCCTTGATACAAGGATTCCAGAACATTTTTTGGTTTACCTCTATCTTAAAAAATGGCTGAGATAGAGCAGTTTGAAATTCTAGGGTGGCTGACATTTTGAAACAAAACAGCAGATTAACGCGATTACTCGCAAATTATTTTCTTTCTTTGTTGTAATAATTTTCCCAATCATACGCATAAAACTATATATTCATATCCGTTAGCGCCAAAATTGGCGACATTGGCGACAAAATTGGGGACATTTGGCGACCAAAATAATTCTTTATAAATGTAGCCAATTTGGCTATTGCTCAATAATTTGGCGAATTTCTTATTCAAATTCAGTATTAACGAATATTTTGTAAACGCTTTCTTTGCATTTTAACTTGCTGTTTTCGTGTAACATTAGCTAAAATTTTAAAACGAAGATATAGGAAAGCTACTTTTTCCTCCCGGTACAGGCCGGAAAGACTTTTTGTATGTTGATTTGGCGTGGGCACCGAACTCGAGCATGGAAAATTCACAGTTGTTTTTTTCACACTTGGTAGGAAACGAGATCTAGTGAACTTATTTTATAAAATGTAATTTTTACTGCGTTTCATTATTAAGATAAGGCAACAGAAAAGAATAACAAGAACGAAAAATCATGCGTCAAGCATAGATTATGTAACACTTTCCAACTCTTCCAAAATAATTTTACAAATCATGACCGTTTAATAAGCTGAAAGATAACATCTAAGTAAATATCAATTTGGAAAACGCATAACATATTTAAAAACGTAATTTCAGGAATTTCCAACATATACAATATTCGGAAACATATCCGAATTCTTTTATTAAGCCCTGTATAGGATCTATAGATTTGTATATATACTACATAGGATGATAAATTTTAGTTTAGTTAGGAAATATGTCCGCGAACTTTTGTGCTGCCCTGTATATGAAATACAGAATTTATACACACCCAGTAATAGATAAAAAGTGAGTTAAATTTAAAATCGCTTTCAGCAACTTAAAACGCACTTCCAGGAATTATTGTTAACAGACAGTAGAGAATTCTTCTGTGTGTCCCTGTAAACGAATGATGACTGCTATACACATAATATTCTGTAGTAAGCCTCTTGTAATGCACCTTAAAGGTATATATAAATTCCAATGCGTTTAAAATAGTGAAACATTATTTAATTAAACAGCAAACGATTTTTCTCCATAGACGTAATGTAACGGAATTCTTTTGACTGTCCCTGTAAAGTAACTATAAGTGCTATGCACACCCTATTCCATATTAAGCTTCTTTTAATGCACGTTAGTGATATATATCAATGACAATGTATTTGAAATTGTGTAAAAGCGTTAAAATAAACCGCAAATGATTTTTCCCCATAGACCGTAATGTAACGGAATTCTTTTGAGTGTCCCTGTAAAAAACTATAAGTGCTACACACTTCAGTTGAAATAGGGAACATGCTATTGATACCGACAATAACATATAAAAATTGCTGAGAAATCCGAGCATATTTATAGTAGTTAGAGCACGGACAAACGGCAGACGGCCAGACTGCAGACAAACCGAAGTCATAAACACTTTTCAACTAGGTTGAAAAGTGATAAAAAATGCATTATTAAAACCATCTATTTAAGGATTTGTAAATTGATTTTTTAAAAAATAATCATAGTTTAATTAATTCGAAACGATTAATTGATTAAAGCGTATTTTTAAAAATATATATTATATTTATTATTACTTTATTTTATATATATATTTTATACTTTTTAGAATTTAAAGTATTCCGCTGTCAGAGTTTCACAGACATTTGGCCTATTTTCGCGAGTGTGGTTTGAAACAAAATTAACTCGATTGCTATTGTAACTGGTATACAATTGAAACCATAAGCACTATTTGGGCGATTTATCATTTGTGTTTGACTATCGGAAAAATGCCTTGAAATTAACTCTCTCGTTAACATTTTTTTTTCACAAATTAATCATTAATCTTTGAATTAGAAGAATTAAAATGTTATTAAAAATTACGATAAAAAAAATTTATTCCATAAATGAAGTCTGGATGTTTAAAAGACATCGCTCAAAATCATATATTCTAATACGAGCAAATCTTGTGTGTGGTTACATATATATATATATATATATATATATATATATATGCAAATTTTATCTTAAAAACGGCTCTAACGATTTTGACGAAATTTTGTATCCTACCTTTTGGGGCACCAGAAAATCATTGGGCTCGGTTACATGTTCGAGAAAATTCGATTAGTGGGTCATTTTGGGTCATTTTGGGTCCGGGTCAAGCTAATTGTATCTGAAAAACGGTTCAAACGATTTTGACGAAATTTTGTATCCGACCATTTTCGGACACGAGAAGACTATTGCGCTGGGTCACATGTTCGAGAACTTTCGAATAGTGGTTCATTTTTGGGTCAACGCGGGTCAAATTAATTTTATCTGAAAAACGGTTCTAACGATTTTGATTAAATTTTGTGTCCTACGAGTTTTGAGCACGATAAAATCATTGGGCTAGGTCACATGTCCGAGAAAATTCGATTAGTGGATCATTTCTGGGTCATTGTGGGTCAAGATCTAAAAAGCGGCTCAATTTACACTAAATTTTGCATCCAATGGTTTTCGGGCACAAGAAGACTGTTGGGCTAGGTCACATGTTCGAGAAAATTCAATTAGTGGGTCATTTTGGGTCATTTTGGGTCATGGTCAAGCTAATTGTATCTGAAAAACGGTTCAAACGATTTTGACGAAATTTTGTATCCGACTATTTTCGGGCACGAGAAGACTATTGGGCTGGGTCACATGTTCGAGAACTTTCGATTAGTGGGTCATTTTGGTCATGGGTCATTATGGGTCAAGCTATTTTATCTTAAAAACGGCTCAGACAATTTACACTAAATTTTGCATTCTATGGTTTTCGGGCACGAGAAGACTGTTGGGCTAATTCACATGTTCCAGAAAAGTCAATTTGTGGGTCATGATATTTGAACTTAAATTTAATTTTGACCGAGCATAGCTCGGTCTTCCCTTCTCGTAAAATTTTTTCGAAAATCTTTTCTAAAATGTTACGTCTTATCACTTAACTTAAGACCATCATATGAGTTTCCTAACTTAAATGATAAGACGCAATTTTTTAGTGTTACATTATCTTTAAGTTCTAAAAATATTAAAATGTTGTTTAGTCTTCGGATACACACCTGTAGCCAGGGCTTGACAAATGCAGTCGCCAAGTCTCTACTAGCTGCCAAGTTTTTTGATCTGAAGACAAAGTCATTTCACCTTTCGGAGAGATTTTTGTAAAGAAAAAAAAAGACATAAGAAATGAGCACCAATGGCATTTATTTCTGTCCCCCACCCCTACTCGGGGGCGGCAAACAGGGATCTTCCTCTTCTCTTGTACTTTCAATGGAAGAACTGAATTTGGAAGGCATTTTCCAACTCATGCACATAAAAGACCATTCTTTTCAGCTATAACCAGCTAGTATATGTCACGTGATTAGAATTCGAAGGGGGAAAGGGTAGAGGGAATATTTCAATAAAATTGTAAGAAATAGTGTCCATACAGCTTCAATGGCATCTAAGACTGGATGATACAATGCAAAAAATTCCCAAGTTTTTTTTTTTTTTTTTTTTTTGTAAGTTTTAAATCCGATTTTTTTGTTTATATAAGTTGTCAACATATAAGTGATTATAATTTTTATAAATTTCATTACAAAACATAGTTTATATTGTCTTTTTAAATTATGTACTATTCTAAACTGTGTAACTAATAATTCTAATATATTACTTCTTATTAGTTTTTATCAATTAATTCATAAAAAAACTTTATAAAAAAACTTTCGGGAAGGGGGTTGGAGTTACATATTTTTTACTGGCGACTAGTAATTTTTCTGACTACCATATTTTATCAAATTTGTAAAGCCCTTCCTGTAACCATATTTTTTAGAATTCCACCATTTGAAGAAGTGAGTCAAAAATTGATTAAAAAATTCCATCTTCACATACAACAAGAACGAAAAGTAATGTGTCAAGCATAGATTATAAACATTTTGCAACACATTCAGAAGACTATAAAAAGAACATCCCCTTTTAATAACGTGAAAGAGGATGTCTAAATAAACAATTTGGAAAACTCATAACACATATGAAAACACAATGTCAGGAATTACAATGCATAGTTGGAAAAGCACCCGAAATTATTTTGTGTATTCCTGTATAGGATCTATATATTTGTGTATATACTACATAGTATTCTACAATTTACTTCAGTTACGAAACACGTTGCACAATTGGAAATTCCCGTACAGCAAATTCCGCCAATAAACGGAAATGTATTCGAGATCTTTTGTGCAGCCCTGTATAGGTTCTTTAGAATTTATAAACACTACATAATATGTAAAAAATTAGTTAAATAAAAAGAAAAGCATACCACAACTGAAAACGCAGTTTCAGTAATTAGTGTTACTAGGCACTACTGTAACCCAATTCTTTTGTGTGTCCCTGTAAATGAACGATGAATGCTATGTACACATTATTCTACAGTAATTATCTTGTAGTGAACCTCAATGATAAATATGCATTTCAATACGTTTGAAATAGTGTCACAGGATTAAAGTACACCACGAACAATTTTCCTCCATAGACCCTAATGTGACGGCATTATTTTGAGTGCCACTGTAAATGTACGATAAATTCTATGCGCACCATATTCTATTCTAAACATCTTGTAGTGTGTCTCAGTGATATATATAACTTTTATTATGTTTGAGAAAGTCTAACACAGCCATACTCATCCTTTTTTTCTCACGGGCCGCAAACATATGTTTGCGACGTTAAGCGGGCCGCAATACATTTAAAAAAGGGTAATTAAAATAGAAAGACGACAATAAAACAGTCTAATAAAGCAGTTTTTTTGCTCAATAGAAATCTTTTTGTTTTAATTGTAGAAATATATAGTGTAAATTTAATTTTGAATAATGTTAGATTAGTGTTGAGGATTAAGAAATGTATACAGCACTGCTTCACATATAGAATAAAAATAACTGTTGACTAAGAAAACAACATTTAGGATGTTTTAACATGATTTTAAATTAATTATAAATAACAAGACAGATTTTGTCTTCCCATGAAAATATATCAAACAGCGAAAGTCTTAAATACTTTTTATGCACACCTAAATTGACTTTATAAATATGGATTAATGATTGTGTCTCGGGCCGCACACAAATAGCGCCGGGCCACATGCGGCCCGTGGGCCGCATGTTGAGTATGGCTGGAACATCATTAAAATACGCCGCAAACGATTTTTCTCCATAGACCATAATGCAACGGAAATTATTTTGAGCGTCCCTGTTAAAGAAATATACATGATACACATTTCATTTTCAATACCGAACAAGCTATAGTAAACATCAATATTATATATCAATTGCATGGCAATTACCCGAATATTTTTACGCGAGGTAGAGCACTGACAGACGGCAGACGGCAGGCAGACAAACCAAATTCATAAACTCTTTTCAACCTGGTTTCATGCTGGCAAGTGTTAAAAATCCATTTGTGTTGTGTAAACTTTGACAGAAACAGTTGAGTAGCTTCAATCGGATTCCCAATGAAAAGTAATCAACTGCAATCCTTGTGTATGAATTTATACAGGGTGGTCCTAAAATATATGTAAAACATGTAAAGGTAGGTAGAGGGGATCTAAATAAGCAGATCTCGTATAGGAATGTGAGTTCGGAAATGCAGCGTTAAGGCAGTAGAGGGTGCTGTTGAGTTCGGCGGATGAAAGCGTTTCGCTGTCTTTAATCGTCTTTCTCCGCACGGTTTTCGAGGCATCGTTACACCAATGCGGAACTTGCCGACATGCATTTCATGTATGCGGCTGCGCAAGAAGATGCTCAAAAGATGTACTTGGAACGATTCCCAGGTAGGAATCTGCCGGATCGCCGAACGATTGAGCGTCTTCATTGGGGGTTGTGCGCGAGTGGATGGTTTAATGCTTCCAGGTGTGATACGGGCACACGAAGATATCGCAGAATTCTAGCAGTAATAGAAGAAGTATTATGCACAGTAGAGTATATTCCTTCGACAAGCTCGAAAGCTGTTGAACGCGCGCATCCTTTGAGCAGCCACTCCATTTCCTTGCGCAGCCCCACATATGAAATGCATGTCGGACACCCTCGCATTGGTGTAACGATGCATGTTGCTTTTATCGTGCGAGGAATGACGATTCAAGCCAGCGAAACGCTTTCATCCGCCGAAATCAACAGCGCCCTCTACTGCCTGAACGCTCGATTTCCGCACCCACATTCCTATCCGAATTATGCTTATTTAGATCCCCTCTACCTACCTTTACATTTTTGACATATATTTTAGGCCCACCCTGTATATCACATCTTGGAGGAGCCATGAAAAAAAAAGTATAAATGTAGCACATTTGAGATACAATAGGAAAGAAACGTAAGGGATTCGACTGAAAACTTCATCAGCCAAACAGGAGAAGCCAGCCAATTGAAATTAACTAGCGTAAAGCAGCCAATCAAATTTAACTGACAGTAGAAAAGGCGGGGCTTCGCTGACAATTTGTCAGGAAGATAAGAAGATAGAAAAAGGGGTAATAAAGCATTAAAATATAAGAATTATATAGAAAAATAAGTAAAAAGACGAAGAGAAAAGAATGTTTAACTGTTTCCAATGGAGAATCGTTCGCAAAAAATGCAAGAAAAAAGCAGAAAAGAGCGTAAATCTACTCTTACAAAAAAAAAAAAAAAAGCAGTTTACGTTGTCATACATAAAAATATAGATTAAATTATAGTTAGTATAACAAAGCACTTTGACAACAAATGCAAGAAAAATGTACTACAATTTTTTTTTTTTTTTTTTTTTTAAGTATTGGAAATAGAATATAAAAATAGTCGCCAGTGGCAGCCTTGTTTAATATACCTTGTCAAAATGCATTATTTTGCAAATAAGTAATAAGTACAGTTTTTTTTTCCATTTTAAACCACTTTTTAAAATAGAAGTTTCTGAATTCAATCAATATAAAACAACCTAAACAGGCATCTAAAACGCTTATAAATTCCATAAATTACCGCATTATATATGCTCCATAACATCAGTGTCATAAAAATCATCGTATATATTATTTCTCCTGTCAACATCCGTTTTTCTAAGAAAATACGGTTAAATGGTTGTCGGAACATAAAGTTTTGATATCCCATGTTTAAGTTACCATAGGCTTGCAAAAAAGTGGTGTATCAAATATTGATTTATGTATTTAAGACATTTATGGAACAGTTTTGCCAAATCTGAGGAAAGGCTTTTATATGAATACACTAAAACTTCCGATTCTGTGTTTAGTGTTTTTATATGTTTTTTTTTTCAGTATAGAGGTCTTGGCAACCTAGAGAAATGACCTTGGCGAGAGAAGAGATTTTAGCAACAAATTTTCTGTCAATCTATTCCCATTTTCTTATACACAAACAATTATCATAATTTCTGTTGTCAACATCCGCTTTTCTATTTACATACAAAACATACAATGATGAATAAGGTATCATTCGATACGTTTTTGAACAAGTTTCTGACATAGTACACTCACATTTCGTTAAAACGCATTGTTTGTTTTAAAAAAAAATCAGTTAATTAAAAATTAGTGCTAAAACGTACCAGGAAATAATCTCAAATATTGTAGTGCGAAAGTTTCGCACGGGTCCTTCTGGTATATATTATTTCTCCTGTCAACATCCCCTTTTCTAAGAAAATACGAAACACAGAACGACGAATGAGATAGCATATGAAAGAATTTTGAACAGGCTTCTGACATAGCACACTTAACATTTCCTTAAAACATGTTTCTTGATTAAAAATTGCAGTTAATTAAAAATTAAATCGGCATTGTTTTCCTAAATGAAATGAAAGATTATAAAATTTTGCAAAAAATTTTCTGGGAATCTATTCCCAATTTCTTATACACAAGGAATAATCATATATATTATTTCTGTTGTCAACATCTTTTTTTCTATGCACATACAAAACATACAACGATGAATGAGGTATCATTCGAAAAGTGTTTGAACAATTTTCTGAGATAGACGCCCATTTCGTTAAAACGCGTTGTTTGATTAAAAAAATATATGTTGATTAAAAATAAGTGCTAAAACTTACCAGGAAATAATCTGAAAGATTGCAGTGCGAAAGTTTCGCACGGGTCCTTCTGGTCTATTAAATTGTCCTTCTATTTTAAATTTACTTAACATCATAATATAGAATTTAGGATCTTTTCTATGACGAATTTATAGAAAAGATATTGGATATTACTGTAGAATAGTACAAAAACATGAGGAATAAACAATGTTATTTTCCTTCAGAGAATTCATTTATTATGGAAGTATATCTTTTTCGTTTCGAAGATTCAAAAACTGATATATTTCTCCTGTATGGTTATGGTTATGGGATATAAGACGTAGTAAAAAATAAATCGAGTCGTAGTTTTATACTCCTCAGACCCCAACGTTTATATATATATATATATATATATATATTTTTTTTTTTTTTTTACTTTACTTATGATTTTATATTAACAAACTGATAACTAAGAAAGATTGAAAAGTGAAAAAAAAATAAAATTTATTTTTTGTACATTGAATTTTATGTATCCTATAGGGAAATTTTAATCAGCTGACCATTGTACTTCACTTGGAGGTCAGGGTACTTCCACCATACATAACTGCCTGTTTGTAGTGTGTGACCTCCAACTTGACGTCAACTGCAACTGCCCTATAGGATACATGGGGAATCAATGACTACAATTTTTGACAGTTTGCTATGAATTTTTTGCATGGCAACAGCAATGAAAAATGTGAAATAATTATGCATTTAATAATTTTTTATGCTAATGGACTCTACAAATGTCATCTTAACATACAGAAAAATTATTTACTTTTTTTTCTAATTTTGTTTACTTTTTTACATCTTTTTATAATTAAAGTAAGAAATTGTTATAATCATATCTGATTTTTTATATTAATATTACATATTTTTATGATATTTTATAATAATACTAGCTGACCCGCCCGGCGTTGCCCGAGCCCGTGTAATAAACTCAAATCTTTTTAAAAACGAAACTCTGGCCAAGGTTTCTGATGGCTTCGACACCGTATACCGGGCACGCTCGCACGCTCCGGAAAATCTTTTATTTCCCCCTTCCACCGCCAGGGGAGCAACCTCTTTCGGAAAGAACCTCTGAGGCAGGTTAACGTTGCCTACGGTACTGTATAGTAGGCGTGCGACAAAATCGAGCTGGTTTCGAGAAGATGGGAACATTATAAGCCGAGTTATTGAAATAAGGCACAGTTAGAGAAAATAATCATGAGTGAGGCGCCGGGTGAAGGGGATGTTCAAGTGTCCTTCAGAAAATGACTAATTAGGAGGACTACGATGCATCTTTAAAAATTCGTTCGTTTGCTTAAGCTAGGAACTTAATTACAAATTTGCCTTAAATTATTCTTCGGAAATAGTGGTAACCGCTATTCTTAAATTTAATTTAATGTTATAGAAGGTGACTATTGAGTTAATTATGTTTGGAATCAGTTGCGTTGAAATCGAAAAGTAGTTGCGGAGATACGAAAACAGGGCATAGTTAGAGAAAAACCTTGAATGAGGGGCCGGGGGGGGGAGAGTTGTTCAAGTACCCTTCAGCAAATGACCAATTAGAAGGACCACTATGCATCTTTAAAAATTCGTTCGTTTGGTTAAGCTAGAAACTTAATTACAAATTTGGCTTAAACTATTATTCGGAAATAGTGGTAGCCTCTACTCATAAATTAAGTTTAATGTTATAAAGTGTGTCTATTAATTATAATGTTTGGAATCACTTGCGTTCAAATCGGAAAGATAGTTGCTGAGATATGGAAACGGTGCATAGTTGGGTAAAAAGCCTTGAAGGAGGGGTCGTGGGGGGGAGGGGATGTTCAAGTGGCGTTCAGAAAATGACTAATTAGGACAACCACTATGCATCTTTAAAAATTCGTTCGTTTGGTTAAGTTAGGAACTTAATTAGAAATTTGGCTTAAACTATTATTCAGAAATACTGGTAACCGCTACTCATAAATTTACTTTAATGTTATAGAAGGTTACTATTGAGTTAATTATAATGTTTGGAATCAGTTGCGTAGAAATTGGAAATATAGTTGCGAGATACGGAAACAGGGCATAGTTAGAGGAAAAACGTTGAAGGAGGGGAGGGGGAGGAGGGGGTGTTCAAGTTCCCTTCAGCAAATGACTAATTAGTAGGATCACTATGCATCTTTAAAAATTCCTTCGTTTGTTTAAGCTAGAAACTTAATTACAAATTTCGCTTAAACTATTATTCAGAAATAGTGGTAACCGCTACTCATAAATTTAGTTTAATGTTATAAAGGGTAACTATTAAGTTAATTATAATGTTTGGAATCACTTGCGTTGAAATCGGAAAGATAGTTGCTGAGATATGGAAACGGGAAATAGTTAGAGAAAACTTTGAAGGAGGGCCCCGGGGGGGGGGGATGTTCAAGTGACCTTCAGCAAATAACTAATTAGGAGGATCACTATACATCTTTAAAGATTGATTCATTTGGTTAAGCTAGGAACTTAATTTGAAATTTGGCTTAGGCTATTATTCGGAAATACTGGTAATTGCTTTTTAGAAATACACCTTGAAGCAATGAATGCTGATTTTTGCGATAATTTAGTAAAAATGGAACCAAATGGAGAAGTTCGGAACATTATTACTGAGATATTACTGAGAAACTGAGATTTAAAATAGCGGTATTGTGTATATAAAACAACAATTAAACGCTACGGGTTAAAATTGTTAAATGTAATTAGACCCCTACCCCTCGCCATTCCCGCAAATATATAACAAATAATCTGTTAAATAAAGTTTTCTGTAATAATAGTCTCTATCATAAAAACATATGCCGTGTTTTAAAAAAACCTTAAACCCAGATAATTATAATGAAGAAAAACGTGCCTGTAAATGTCTTAAACAGGTGGCGTTTATGTAATTTGCCGTGAGTAGATGGCGCTGCATTAGTTTGGCTATATGCAGGTAACTGCAATCAATGTTGGCATCCTTATCTATGCATCGCTACTCTGATTTATTTAATGTGTTCTGAGAAGATATTCTACACAACCAACCAACCGATGAAAAAAAGCGTATTTTTAATGAGAGTTCTTTGTGCATTTTAATTAATATTTCAGAAAGTAATTAAAATATTAAAATTCTGATGTAATGTTGCACCAAGAGTGGGTTTGGACTACCTAAATCTAAATTTCCAGCATTCTAGGTGGGCTAGATTTTGATAGCCATCGCCAACAGACACACACACTGACACACACGCGGACACACACACAGACACACACACAGAGCGAAACTTTATTTTATTAGTATAGATATGTATTTTTTTAGAATAATATCTGAATCTTCCAATAATTCAAGAATTTCTGCTGCAGAAAACCATACATTTAAAAAATAATAATGTTATATCTCATTACAAATGTAAACACATCATTAAAAATATTCCTGTTATTAATTAACCTCAAGTTACGTTCATTACAGCAAATATTCATGCTAATTACTTCTCTAGTCCCAATGTATAATTGAAACAACATAAAACATTAACGTTATGTGTTAGAGCCAGTCGAAGTGTATTCTATTGGATACATAAAATACAGGGTGTCCCAGGATTATTGGGACAAACTTTAAAGGGAGGTAGGGGACATCACAAGGATTCAGATTTGCATAGCAACCCATGGTCGGAAACGGCTTCGTTCCCCGTTAGGTGGTGTTGTTCACAATAGCATTGGAGCACCTCTAACATCTGCATATTATCGCATCTTTTTGTAAGAGGTGGTACCAAGCTTACTTGACAATATGCCACAACATGTCAGATGCCATATGTGGTTTCAACATCATGGGGCACCTCCCTATTATGGCAGATAGATGTGTTCATGCACATTTGAATCAGGTGTTTTGTCACCGATGGATTGGTCGTAGTGGACCGGTTCCCCTTAAAGTTTGTCCCAATAATCCTGGGACACCCTGTATAAATCTACTTCATACTATTAAAATTCCACATTATTTCAAAATATTTTATACTAGAGTAAACTTCATTCATCTATTTTTAATTTATTTCAGACATTAAGATTACAAGATTAAATATTCTTTAATTAACAATGCTTTTTTTTTTCGACGAAAATTGCTACCATTTTTTTCCGCAAGTTATTTTTACATATGACTTATTCTGCCAAAAAAGCGCTATAAGAAACAAATTGCTATTTTACTTTAGTGTTACTATCTGTTAGACTCGATTCACACGAATTTCTGTTTTTTTAAACATTTTTTTTTTATACGTGAAAAAAAAATTGTAATCATATGTATCCTATAGGATACATGGGGTTTGGGGAGATTAAATCTAACTTATATAACTCTTTAGCACAGACAAAATGAAACTAGATACAAGAAATGAAATGCATACATATTTTCATTAATTATTTTTTTTTAGCGAGAAAGCTCTAAATGGACGTTAATGAACGTTATTTTTTGAAATGTATAATGTTGGTGACTTTCGCTTTTATTGCTCGTACAGGACTTCCGAACAACGCATAATTTAAATTTTTACATCGCCGATTAGTGATAAAAAGTATTGCGGAATGAAATTGTTTGAAAACTGTAGCTCAATTTCGTCAATTTTTATGGATTTTTAATCAATTTTCAAACATATTTTAATGACTAATCCTCAACAACTAAGCTTTTTTTACATTAATTAAACTTAGCTACTGACAGGTGAGTAGTCCTAATTGGCAATTGATTGTACAGAGCAAATTATAAAGCCCTTTCATATTTTTAGGTGCGTTCGTAATTATATAAATACGTAGCACATATTGTCGTCGTCTGGTCCGTCCGTCTGTCTGTCCGTCCGTCCGCTTATAACAACGCAAAAACTACCCAATCGAATGGTTTGAAATTTAAGATATATTATCTTTGCAGAATTTTGTCGAGACATTTCAAATTTTATGAAAATCGAATCAAAATTTTAGAAAATATTAATAAAAACATTTATTAAGATTTTTTTTTTTTTTTTTAATCGGTGCTTTCTTGTTAATGGAGCTTCCGAGTTTTAACCGTCAAGCGACCGAGATACTTATTTTATTTCAGAAATTAATCTGCATACGATATAATTCATTTCGCAGAATTAAAAATCATCAAGATCTGAATATTTATATAACTAGCTATAGTACGAACGCACCTCATTTGTCACGTTTGACGTCCAATTTCCCACTTGTTTTTTTTTTTTACATTGAATTTGTTTTATTAGGTTCACTTTCAAGCGTTGCCATCATGACTACAACATCCTTTAAAATGGAGGTGAATACCACTAAAGATTTTTAACATAACTTTAACGGCATTTGTCTATGGACACGATTGAAGAAGATTGATCATCAGAACAGATTAATTATAAAATATGGCATTTTGGCTCTAAAGTAACATATATTAACAAAAAAGCATATTTCAATTTTTCAGTATTTTGTTGAATAGCACAACATCCAAGAATGACCGCCGTACGCCGGGTTTCCTGTTTAAAATTTTACTACACGTCACGACTGCGTTAGTCGTGATTCTGAGGTAACGGTGGCCTTTCCTGATTATTCGAAGATTTTTATTGTGCGCTCTATTGATGGAATAATTCATCCACCAGTTTAAAAATTAAATAAAAACTTTACCCCAAATATTCAATGGAGTAAATATTATATATATACATATACAATTATTTTTACTTTATAAAATAATATTATTATCAGTGTATCGTAAAGAACGATACATGTCATACTATTTTTCTTTCACCCATTTTTAGTGGTTGGGTAAATAAATGTATTTGTGCATTTTACTTAGTAAACATGTAAGATGAGACTTAGCCAGGAAACGGAAAAAGCAGTGTCTCATAGTGACACACTCAGGGAATTTGCAGAAAAACAGGGGGAGTTGAATGTCCACCCTTTCTCTACAAGTCACTCCTGAAAGTTCAATAGGGGTCACCAAAAGAAGAAAACTGGAGAAATAAAATTTACATAGTTCAAAAGGTCAACCCATAGGAAAGAGACGGTCCTTATGTGATGACACTCACTTTTTTAAATGAGAACAACTGCCTACCACACAGAGGACCATATGAAAAATTCATTCTCTCTCTTCAGCTGAAAATATAATGTCGCATCTTCCAGAATCTTTGAAAGAAAAATATGTTCCTAAGACCCCGACGACTGATGGAAAGAGTTGTCCAGCGCCCTTGATCACTCCAAAATTCCTATGTTCGCTGCGCCCCGGCAGACACTGAACCACTCCAAGAGATATCCCAGTGATATTCAAGAGAGTGCTCTTACCGACACCGGGTGACCTAAGATGTATCATCCAAGGAAGTGATAAGAAAAGGAAATCCTGCGCCGCCCTTGCGCCCCTGGAAATCACATCCGGCGATTCTAGCTTGCAACGCTCTTACGATGACAATTAGCCCAGCCTAATGCTCAGTCATCGAAGGCCGCTAAAGAACTCATACTATTAAAACACCTTCTAGAGACTTTCAAGTAATTTCCCACCCACAAAGAATAGTTGGTGAGAAAAAAATTCACTTAATCGTTTCCTGGCTAATTTAATAAAGGCAATATTGAATTATATTTATGTTTAAAATTGTTTTTAACATGTTATTTAAATTCTGATGCTTTGCTTATAATAAATTAATGTTTCAAAGTTTAGACTTTGGTATATTTGTCTCTCAGGTAAAATTATTTATGCTGTGCTGATAATTAATAAAAATAAATTGAAATGTGCTGCTCATAGATTGTTATTGAATCTAATTAAATGAGGCAGAATAAAAATGTATGTACACGTATTACTTCTCTTATATATATATATATATATATATATATAAGAGAAGTAATACGTGTCATATATATATATATATATATATATGAATAAACAAAATATTATAATGAGTAAATATGTCCTTCTATATTTTTTATTGGTTTGTTCTAGTTTATTTTATTTTAGTGTTAAAGCAAAATAATTATAATCCCCCAAAGTTCGATCGTTAAAAAATTTATTCGAACCACCTTACCTTTTTAATCAGTGTTTCACAACGCCGCTGTAAGGTAAGATTATTACTCGTTCTCTTCTCCACTATACCTTCTCGCGAATGTTGCCCCCCCCCCCCTTATCCTTAAATATCTGTCCAACATCTATAGAGATAATTCTTATTGATGTTACTAGCAAAGGCCCAGATTCTACAAGAATAAGTGAGGGTAGAGCGAATGCATGCATTGTATTAAATAACTTTATTTGTAATAGAAAGAGTATTACTTTTTAGGAGAGGCGAAAGTTATTTAGAGATACCAGCGACTTTGCTTCTAATACTTGAAAAAAAAAATTATTCTAGATAAGTCTCCTATCAAGGGTAACCCACAGATATTTAATATCTTTAGTCCAGGTAATAGTAATATTATTGATATCGATACGTTTAGGATAAGTGATTTTTTTAGAAAAGTAGATACCAGCAGTTTTTTATTTATTAAGTCTAACGCGCCATTGAGTACACCAGTTTGTGAAGTCATCAATGTGTTTGTGGAGAATTTTGTAAAGCGTGCAAGGGTGACGTGTAGAAACGCAAATTGTCGTGTCGTCCGCGTACAGGGAAAGTAAAGTACGCAAAGAGAAAGGGATATCGTTAAAGTAAATGTTAAAAAAAGTACGGCTGAAAGGAGTCTTGAAGAATGCCTGCGAGCAGGGGTTCAAAAATCTAGGCGCCAATGTGCCGATACCCATCACTAAATTTTTAGTATTCTTCGCCTAATAAGAATACTGATAAAATTTAGGCGAAGTATACTAATAAAATTTGACGAAGAATACTAATAAAATTTAGTGGTGGGAATTGGCTCATTGGCGCCTAGATTTTTATACCCCTGCTTGCGAGTATATGATCGGATGCAGAAAGTATATTATTGATTCGGACGCAAAAAAAAGCGGTCGCTAAGGTATAAAAGTATGATGTGAATGACTCCGGCATGAATACCAAGCTTAATTAATTTGAAAATAAGGTAATCATGCCAGACTTTATCGAAAGCCTTAGCGACATCAGGGAAAATAGCAGCTGCTGTAATGTTCATGTTGTGGTTTTCACGATGGAGTTGATGTTGAGTAGAATGTTTAGGCCTAAAGCAAAATTGTTTGATATGAGAATAATTTTTTTGTCTAAAATGTCGTGGAGCTGGGACCTGATGACGCGCTCAACAACTTTATTAATAGTAGATAGAAGTGAAACGGGACAGAAGTTAACAGGATCTTGTAAATTACAATTAAGTTTAGGGGCAACAGAAGTTTTTCAGGGTTTAAGGAAATAAGAATATTTCAGAATAGCATTAGTGAGGTTGGTTAGATATAAAATACAATTTAATGGTAAGTTTTTAGAGGCAATGTTATAGTAATATTATCATATCCAGAGGCGTTAGGAATTTTGAGATTTTTAATAATATTAGAGATAAAAAGAGATTGAATTTCAAGGAGGTATTCAGTGTGATGGGTAGATAAGAAATTATTAACAGTTTCACGAATATTAAAATAATATTCAGAGCGAGCCAGATAGGGGTTAGGGGAGAAGTACTTAGCATATGTTTTATCAAGAATTTCTGCTTTATCTTTATCAGTGTATGCCGTAGTATTAAAAGCAGTGAGGGGAGGAATGGGGTTGTAATTATTTTTAAGCTTTTATTAATATTCCATAGATAATTATCTTCAGGAGAAAGAGTGCTAAAGAAATTACTCTAATGTTTTTGCTTTTCTTTAGCAATACAGTTTTTAATTTTATTGTTAAGATGATTTATAATAGTTTTAAGGGTGGAATCCCTGGTAAATTGATAAAGTCGACAGATGTTATTTCGTTGTTTACAAATATTGTGAATATAATTCGGAAAAGTGAAAGAGTATTGGTACCTTTTGAAATTAGGATAAGTAGATTGTTTTTGAGCGGAGACAATAAGGTTTTGGAAAGAAGTTGCAAGATTATCAATATCATCGGTGTTATTGATGGTAGGAAAAATTAGGTCAGAGTTATGAAGAATATTTTAAAATTCAGTCCAATCCACAACGGTTGAAGGAGGTTTAAGAAAATCAATTTTAAAACATACAGGGAGATGGTCTGAACTGAGGTCATTAATAACAGTCAAGAGATTGGGAAAGAAAGATTTTTATAAATGGTAAAATTGTTAATGATGGCCGAGAGTTAAATATCCTAAGTGTATAGGTGTGTTGGGCGCGTAGAGACTAAAATCAAAGTGTTCTAATTTATTTCTACATTTAGAAAATATTTATAATTTTAACTATATTCAATTTCTTCTTACAAATAAGAATGTTTTGTTAGTTACCTGGAAATTATGAAAATTAAATTTAGAATTTAATCAAATGATAAGGGAGTGCGTCACATGCGTGATTTTACATTGTAATATACTACAAAATCATTATTTACATTATCAACTATTAATAGTAAATAACCTTTGTACAGATATTTTACCCTCAGAGAGTTTGTTGTATTTTCAACGTAGTGCTCACTGTAAGCTCTGATACCTTTAATGCAAAACACTTGTCTAATCAATATAATTATACGTATTATTATGAGTACTTTGGTTTAATTTTTTGTATTATAATATAAAAATTTTAATAAATAACATTTCAATATTTTTTTCGTAAATATTTTAATTATCAGTGGGTTTCTCAAATTGAATTTATTTTACCAGTCTTTTTGAAAAATATCATTAAAAGATATAACTTTATTGGATATACATAAGAAAAATGTATTGGAATCGCGACAATTTTCGACTTCAATTTTTTTGATAGATTTCGACATTTTGTGATGTTCTGAACCCGATTGGATTTTTTTTTTTGTAAAACTATATAATTGCGTTAGTTTGCGTGTGACACAATTGCTCTGATTACTCTATTTTAAGAACTAATGCAACGGAAGTTTTATAAAACTTTAAATTCTGTTTGACTGTGACATGAACTGATGCTGAGTACGTTTTGTTATTTCTCTCTTAAAAGATGGCGCTGCTATACTGCATCATTTATGATTTCCGTCTGAGTGATATATCAAAATCTAAAACACGCAATTTTATAAATCTGCATAATCTTACAGACCTGGACATCAGTAAATGCTAATTAGGCTTTGGTGTATATCACCCAACAGATAAAGCTGATATGCTGTGCTTTGCATGATTTCTGTCATAGCTATATCTAGGCATCGATGATAGGTAATCTCATCAAGCTTCGTATACAGTTACACATTCAGATAAGTATACACTGATTAGGGTTCGTTGTCTATATCCAGCAATGAAATTCAGTTGATTCGCAATAGTTTGACAGAATCTGTACCTAATGTTGTGTTGAATTCAACAAATCGGTTGTTAAAATGCCACTCACAAATCTAAAAATCATAATTTTACTTCATTAATTTCATAATTTTTTATCTGTGCAACAGCGCTATAATGAATAACTTCTTCACATGTTCTTATTTGATTTGTGTTGTGTTACGTCTAAAATACACACCACATATATATATAGGAGTGATCCTGTAGACAAACACATTCAAAATATCAATAAAGATATATTATAGAAATCAGGATAAAAATTATTATTATTTATATTAGTAAGCACATCGCCGAAGACGGACCATAGCTTATATTACTGAAATGATCAGAACAGAAAAAAGGTACAGATTATTAAACTTCTGAAATGCGTAGCAACGTCCTTATCTTCAGTAGCCTGTAAAGTCTCTAAAAATGAAAGATATAGGTCACGAGAAGAATATCTTTTTATAATTGAGGATAGAAATACATCACTAAATGAATTATTATGCAAGTAAGCAAATAGCAGGTGGAACTTATCAATGGGAGCACAATGAAAATAAAACTTAATAAATTTTCTAAATGCATAAATCGAATGAAAATCCCCTTCCTCAACATCCAGAAAATAACTTGAGGAATTAATTTCAAAACTAGACAATATTTATACGAATAACAAGAACCCAAACACGTTGTGCATTCAACTAAAAGTGCATAGAAATAAACCAAACAGTAAACTTAGTAACCAAAATCACGGGCGTCCAGTCAGCACAAAAACAGAAGTTTGCGCCTGTTAAACTATAACATCGTAAAATAAAAATATTCTAGATTGTGTTATTTTGAGTCTGAATTACTGTCACCAGCTCTTTTTTACTCCTTGTAGAATATGCTGCAATTGGTATCGCCATAAGCATAGTTCTACAATACAACAGTCAATATTATTAAAAGGAGTTGCGAAAACATTCTTCCCAGAATAGGAATAGGATTGTTACAGTAGAATCTGAATAATGTGAATTAACTTTAAATCAGGCGTATTTACTATCGCTTCAAACAGCTGATTAGGTTCTATTGACCGCGCCTTGCGGAAACCCTATATAAATGCTCTCAAATAATGAATACGATGGATCACAAAAATTCTAGAGGAGCGAGGAATTTTTCACTTCCAATGAGACAGGAACATTAGCTAAGCAGTGTTCTTCCCATATGAGTGAAGAAAAAAACATAATACTGTAGAATTAGTAACAATAATAATAAAAAAAAAATTGAAAATAAGATACCAGAAAAAGATAACAAAAATTATTTTATTAAGAAAATAATAATTTTTTATGTTGTATTTCTGAAGTGCGGAAAGATAAAATCAAGTTTCCTACCTGCGCGAGGCCGGTAGAGATTGTGTATGAAACAGTCCATCCAATCTTTAAGTGGCTTTCATTCATGTAATTAACTTCGGACCTTCTACTTTAGCTTCCCCTTTTACGCTTTTCACGATTTCTGGCTTTTCATGTAGGATTTGGTGTGTGATCAACCAAATTTGATAACGCTTTTTTCCAACACTTTATGTGGCAAGTACCAAAAGAATACAATGTTCGTGCTATGCTACTGTAAAAAAAATAGACCATACGGTTCCCGTCCAGTAATAGACATTACTGGTCATGTGTTACTTCTGACCGGTCGGAGCTTAAGCAACTGCACTTGGTATGTCTAGTCTGCAAAGATGAAAAGCCAACCCTAGTTCACTATCTCTGTCGGTGTCGTCAGAGAACGGATTCTCTCACGGGAAGGCTCACCGACTACTCGTCGACCCGTCCCTTCACTGTAAAAAATGACCAATGTTTCTTATTTTATGAAAATATGCTATAACCACGAACGAAAATATAATATAATCTTCTGAGTTATCCGAAATTTCAAATAGCATGCTATATTGTCTTTTGAATCCCCAGAAAGGAATACATTTTCAAAATTTAAAGAATAATTTATAAAAACAAATTATTTTTATCTGTAAGAATTTTTCAGAAACGTTTCCGAAGGGTTTTTATAGTGTATTAATTAGTGTCCTCAGGCTGGAATACCTGTTTTTCGAATGTTATCCATTCTCAAGTACACGTTTTAAGCCGCATAAGTTAATTTATACATGAAAGAGTAAAGAAATCTTAATTTTAATGTTATTGTTAATGCTGTTAATTTTGCCTGTTTGTCTGTTAAAAATTTGTTTTAGCATGGAAATGTTTACTTCAGAATTGATAGCATTCAAAAAACAGGTATTCCAGGCGGCATACGCTGTCGCGCATGCGTGGTAGCGTATTACTTCTTATTGCACTGTTTATTACTGTTAATTTTACGGTATAATACTGGCAGCTGGGATGCTAGTATTATACTGTCAAATCAACGCTATTTTTTGCAGTGTATATCACGTCAATATACTCGGAGTTTAATGCAAGTGATACACGTTATTGAGCTATACACTGGTGTTTTTGGTATTAAAAATAAAGTGTGAAACTTTTATGCGTAGACCGTATACAAGGGCAATAAAAAAAATCCGTTACATCATAGTATATAGGGAAAATCGTTTACCAGATATTTTAATGATTTCGAATATATTGATATTGAAATACATCACTTAGATGCACTATAAGGTACTTACTCTAAAATACTGCTTACATTCCATTTATTGATAATCTACAGGGACACACAAAAAATTCCATTATAGTACTGTCTATGAGCAATACTTGTTGTAAGTGCGTTCCCAATTATGATACGAATTATGGTTGAATATATTTTTCATATTATTTGGTGTGCATAAAAGATATAAATCATATACAGAGCTGCACAAAAAAATTCCAGTACATTTCGCTTATTGACGGAAATTGCTGACAGGAATTTTCATCTGTGTCATGCGTGTCGTAACTGAAGTATTTTTTGCGTAATGTACTATGTAATTACTCAAAGTGTTAAGTTACATATATTACACACAGCGGTATAGATGTGTATATGTTTGTGGATATATATGTGTAATATATATTAAGTCTATAACTTAATACTATGTAATATATATACAAATTTATAGATCATATACAGAAATAGATCATATACAGCTGCCTAAAAGAATTCTGATATATTTTCGACTGTAGATGGTAATTACTGAAATTGAATTTTCACGGGTGTTATGCAATTTGAAAGCTGGGTCCCCGGTGCGGTCATCCCTTGTCATCCGCTTGTTAGGTGCGTTTGTAAATATATAAATACATAGCACCTATAGTCGTCGTCTGGTCCGTCCGTCTGTCTGTCCGTCCATCTGTTTGTCTGTCCGTCTGTCTTTCCGCCTGTCCGCAAAAACTATCCAACCGAATGGTTTGAAATTTAATATATATAATTGTTGCAGAATTTTGTCGAGTTATTTCAAATTTTATGAAAATCGAATCAGAGCTTGAAAAGATATTAATAAAAGTTTCCTTTTTAGGTGCGTTCGTAATTATATAAATACGTAGCACCTATAGTCGTCGTTTGGTCCGTCCGTCTGTCCGTCCGTCTGTCTGTCTGTCTGTCTGTCCGTCTGTCTGTCCGTCCGTCTGTCTGTCTGTCCGCATATAACAACGCAAAAACTACCCAACCAAATGGTTTGCAATTTAAAATACATCATCTTTGCAGAATTTTGTCGAGACATTTCAAATTTTATTAAAATCGAATCAAAACTTTAGGAGATATTAATAAAAATATTTATTAAGAAATTTGATTTTTTTTTTTAATCGGTGCTTTTTTGTTATAGGAGCTTCCGATGGATGTTTAATCGTCAAGCGACCGAGATACTTATTTTATGACAGAAATTAATCTGCAGACGATATAATTCATTTCACAGAATTAAAAATCATCAAGATCTGAATATTTATATAACTAGCTGATACATATATATCTGAATATTTATATAACTAGTTAAGATATTTGTATGAACAGTGTCATAAAATCTATACTTAACTAGCTGTTTAACCCGTTCTACGCACGGGATATCATGAATTTAATTCTAAAACGTGCGTACGAACGCACCTCGTTTGTAACGTTTGACGTACAATTTCCAACTTCTTTCTATTAAATCCTATCATACGTATTCTATATAAAAAAAAGTGCAAGTCATGTGACTGAGGAAAACAAATACGGACTAATCACATCTTTTCCATATGCCAAGCAGCCATTTTTATTCAAAATTATTTTTGCGAATAAAATTGCATAAAAGTTACATTTTTAGAAAGATCTTTCAAAAAAATTGTTTGCTTGAGAGATGAGTTACATTAAAAAATGTATTGATTCTGATATAACTTTAGTGAAAATTAAGTTAACAGCCGAATACCTCAATCCAATAAAGTAAATAAACAAAAGATCCATTCACCGTGAGTCATAGAAATATTAACCATGGTGGTATTCATTTGCAAAGCTAGATCTCCATGGTGAATTTTGCAGCAGTGTCTGAGAAAAAAAATCGCATCTGTAAACATGGTATACGTAATAAGAAAAAAAAATGCATCCTCATTTCGTTCATAGCAGACGATATAATTTATTTCACTGAAATAATAACCATATTTTTTTACATTGTAAAACTAGTTATAGCACGAAACGAAACGAACGCACCTCTTTTGTCACGTTTAACGTACAATTTCCAACTTGTTTACTTAGGCATCATTCTTTCATCTTATTAAACGGAGACCTTTTGTCACACTATTCTGAATGTGTGGAAAAGTATTTTAAAATATATGCTCGACCAGGGCCTGACTAGCAAGTTTTTCTGCCCAGGGCACTTTCAATTTTTCGTGCCCTCATAGATAGGGTTGGTTTACTGATACTAGTTTTTTAGTCTACTTATTCGAGAAGTGTCAACTAAAAAAATTAAGATTTCTGGAAAATTAAAAAACAGTTCCAGGAATAAAAATAAAATATTTTTTCTATTATTTATTGAAATGTGCTTTTAACCATAGATTGAGATATATTTTTGTCATTTCATTGTATTAATATCTCAAACATCACATATTTTCAGTTGTGTCACTTTCCGAATAAATGTACAATATGATACAATTGAATGACTTGATAAATACAGTACTTCATTTACTATGAAATAACGATAGGAAGTCTACTTTTTAATGATGTTATTGATATTAAATGATAAAACCAAACTGAGTGCAAAAAAAAAAGTTATCAAAGTATTAAAACAACTTCTATTTTAAATTCTAATTTCGTGCCCCTCAGAAATTTCGTGCCCAGGGCATGGGCTCCGGGTGCCCGTGTGATAGTCAGGGCCTGTGCTTGACGCATTTTTAATGTAACATGAGTCCAAAATTTTGTAACAATATTCTAATTACTTCAAACACGGTTTCATAATCTATGACTGTCACATATTTTTCTTTTCTTGTTTACACTTCACAGTGTCATTATGACAGAGAGCCGGTTATTAAATTGTTTGAATCCCACCACTGTATATATCCTAAAAGAATGTGATACTGTGCTGTATTTTTTACAATTTCAATGATATCACTTAAATATACTTAAATATATCGCAGCATCTATTCTAAGGAATTCAACCAACATTTGTATTCAGATAGGCCTTGACATACGTTGGTACTGATTAGGTTTGTGCACCTTTACTCAACAGGTGGCGCAGCTGTGCTGTATTTTTAAGAATTTTGATAGGTATTACTTAGATTCTTTGGGATGGAATTTCTCTAAATTTAAAAAGTAAGGCATTTATTAAAACTATGTTTTACAGTTTTAGCTTTGTTCATTCATCTGCGGGCACTGCTATTATGTGTATGGTTTTCGCAATTTTCTATATCTAAACCTCTATAGCAGCCGTTCCCAACATGGGGTACGTGACGAGGCTGCTGGCGGTACGTAAAAATCATATCAGGAATAACGGAAATCAGAAAAATTATTTAACTGAAAACACATAAAGAAAGTTGATAGTTTTGGATTACAAAGTTAGTCTCATGTGTTACTCCAATATGTTACACTCAAAATGAGGGTAATCCATTGATAATTTTATGTCACTAGCTCCTCCTACTGCTGATTATATTGCATGAGTACTTATATATTTTCCCAATCTTTGCTAAAACTACCATTGATCATTTTACAATGTTCTTTTCCCACGCCTTATTTATTCCCGTTTCTAATTATAATTACAAAACACTTAAATTATGCCAGAGCTTCTGGTTTTAATATTTTATTTTAAAACGTGTTGAAAAACAGGCCCTTATTTTCATAGGCGGAGTTATATCACTAACGTATACTAATTCGAAAGCTTCCTTCCTTTTAATGAATATTTAATTTGAAATGTTTACTTATATTTGAATGGTTTGGTTTATATTTAAAATGGATAACTAGTTGAAGTCTGGAACTCTTAGCCCGTCTGCACACGCGCTGGGATAAAATCTACCCTAGCTCACAACTATTACTTAAAAATGTGCGAAAATCGTTCGTGATCATTCTGAGCTTTATAGTACCTTTCGAGCTGAAAGATATCAAGATGTGGCCAAAATTAATTTAACTCTGGTTGTGGATTTTCCATTCTATTGTTATAAAAATGTCGCATGGGAGGAAATTTACCCCACGCGTGTTATAACGTAAACCATAACGATAGGGAAATGTTAATGCAAATAATAATATAATTGTTCTTTTAAACGTTAACAACACTTGCACATACAGTTTCTATATATCAGTTTTATGTTTTTGTGTATTTTTATGGCTGAATTTGGATTTTAAAAGCTTTGTATGTAGTGATATGCAGAAAAATCTTAGTGCTAGATTTTATGGGCCTTTTTTTTAAATATAAAGGAACTTCTTATTTAAAGTTGAATTATGTTCTTTATTGATTTACAGTTTATTTCAAAATATAATTTTTTGTTTATAATCAACCAGGGGGAAATTGACACAAGAAAATCCATTGGGGTAAAATTTATCCGGCGCGTGTAGTAATGCAATGGAAAGGGACGCGTGTGCTGTCGGGTTAAGAGTATTGCAACTGGATTGAAAGTCAACCCGATGATTCGGGAACTGCAAGTTCTTCGAAACAATTTTATTATTTAGAATTGCAAGAAAACATGAGTGCAGCTGTTAATAGGCATGTTCTCATAACTGATAAGTACTGAATACTAATTCTTCATAATACTTTAAATAATACTGAAAACATCAGTACTCCCTTAATGAATAGAAAATATAATAATGAAAAATTCTTGAAATATGGATTTCGCATTCACAGATGCAAATTTTAATAATATGTGGGGGAGGAGAGGAGTGTGTGGGTGGTTATGATAAATGGGGGTACTCCTAACTGAAAGGTCTAAGCAAGGGGTACGTGAAAGAAAAAAGGTTGGGAAGCGCTGTCTATACGATCGAATTTCACCAAATTTAATATTTATTAAAAATTATGTTAATCCAATTTTGTATTTGAATATCCAACAGCATGCGCTGTTAAACTGTGCCTTTTTAGGTGCGTCCGTAATTATATAAATACGAAACACCTATATTCGTCGTCTGGTCCGACAGTCTGTCTGCATATTCACATTTTATGAAAATCGAATCAAAACTTAAAAAGAAATCAATAAAAGTATTCTTCATTCTATTAAATCCTATCATACGTAATTAATTTAATGATATCCCATGATAGGTAATGATTCAAGATTATCATGATGATTAATTCATATTTAAGATGGAGCCATATTATTTCCGTATTACCGAACTTAAAAACCGAATTTGTATACTAAAATTTTTTAATTATAGCAATCTTATAATTTACCGACAATTTTTTTTTAAAGATGTTTCCGGAGAAATAGATATTAAATGAAAAAAAGAGTCTAAATATAGATTTCAATTTCTGATATTTTTGAAGCTACTCTTAAGATTCCAATTGGAATTTTCAGTAAATAAAAAAAAAAAAAAAAAAAAAAAAACGTTGCCAAGTTAAAATGTACTTATTTTATTAGGAAAATGAATCACATCATAATAACAGACAATATAATTCATTTTTTCAGTGAAATAATAACGATGATTTTTTTTACATTTTCTTGTATTGGATATTTGCGCATAGTATAATTTTTATGTAACAGAATTGTAATTAATTGTTTGTAAAAGTGTATCGTAACCCAGTTTCATAAAATAAAATTGATATCTATAACATGAAAATGTGCACATAAAATACGTTTTGTATTCAAGCATTTTTGCATAAGAGTGCAACAGCTATTGCAACCAACAAATTCGGAATATTTATAAAACTAGTTATAGTACGAACACACCCCATTTGTCCCGTTTGACGTACAATTTCCGATTTGTTTTACTCAATGATCACTGTAACTCCGAATGAAATTCAAACAAGTGGAATCTCGTACCTTTGATGTGTAACAATGCTATTTATATTCATATACTAAAATAATATAGAAGAAAGCTCCATACAGCAAATTAGTTTACGCTTTACTTTCTTATTTGTCATAGCAATGGAATGCTTTAGTTGGTGTAATTAAATAATAACAATTTCATTACGATTTTCCTCAAAAATATAATCTAGAAAACTAATTGAAATTTCCAATTTTCGAATTTTTCTAAAACACCCTCAATTCCTTGCAACTATTTATTGTTCTTTTTAACTCAAGATTCATCTTATGTCGGAGCAGTAGATGTAAAATTCAAACACACACTTAGATTTTTATATAATAATTACAGCTTTTAGACAATAGATGAAAAAAATTAAAAATAAATTCCAATTTTCCCATTTTTTTCCCGCATAAAATTAAAAATATTGTTATGTTGCGTAAATTGAACACATTTGTTATATATGTTATTGACTTAATATATAATAATGTTTACTTCTTATGTTATAAGTGTAATATTTTTCATGCGTGTTATTCTTTTGTTGCTGATATCAGTCATCCCCCCCCCCCCCCATTCCATAGCCTTAAAAATACATTGGGAAAATTCTATAAAATTGAGTGTAAACGTTTCATACTAAAGTTACAAGACATACCAGTTTTTTTTTCCGGCATACTTTGACAAACAAATTTAATATTTGTCGGAAAACCACAATCATTAGTTACAGTTAAATTTTACTTTAATTAAATTAGGGCATCCAACCCGAGGATAGATAAAATAGGTGAAAACCATTTTTTAAATTGAAAATTCTAATAGTGATTAATCTATTAGAATGTTCACTAGTAGATTAATCAATATTAGTGATATATGAACAATAGATTATTCTAATATATATAATATATTCTATAGTATATTATCAATAGATAATTCTGAAAATAGTAATTTACATTTAATAATTTTCTTAGATTGCTACCTAACAACACTAAAGAGCATTTTTATATGAAATATGTCAAATATATACAAATAAAATTTTGAAATTTATTAAAAACTGTAATTTCGTATTGGGTTCGTGCGAGAAGTTAATAGCCGAAGAAAGTTTCGTTATTTAAAGCATTTTTTTTATTATTATTCTGATAATTTCAACGGTTTTAATCTCTTATTCCAATTACATGTTTTATTTATACTAATTTATTTATTGCTTAATAGAGTTTTAATTTCGTTATTGCTGTAAACAAATGCTGTACTTTTTATATTGTTTAAAGTGCAAACGGATTAATATTTTGTAATCGTCTGTAAACGATAAAGGCAGATTAAAAAAAAATCATTCTTGAAATTTATTTTAAATGCCGTAATAAATGAACAAATTGCAGTTTTCAAATAAATAATTGCACCTGAAAGTAGATTTTTTTTCCGTATGTACCGGTGAAAAATTAAATATATATGATTAAAATTATAAAAATTGCAGTAGCGAAAATTGCAAAACCGAAATTTCATCGTCAAGAGTTGCCATTGCGAAATGACGTCAGCGTTATGCACGGACATG
Source organism: Maratus michaelseni (assembly GCA_963931845.1). Taxonomy (NCBI): domain Eukaryota; kingdom Metazoa; phylum Arthropoda; class Arachnida; order Araneae; family Salticidae; genus Maratus; species Maratus michaelseni. The sequence continues at coordinate 198,780,744 of OZ007595.1, forward strand.
TTTGTCCTTTATAATATACATAATTTAAAGGTCGTGAGAACACTGGATAAAACCACTAAACTACACCATTTAACTACATTGAAAAGTAATATTCGAATATTAAATGAAAAATTATTCTTATTTTCCCTTTTCCCAGAAAGAAAAAAAAATCCCTGACGGCTCGGCCTACATGCACAGGTAGATTTCGAAGACGCAGACCGTGGGGCACCTGTTTGTCGGGAATTGCGGAAGAAATGACCTTTTTGCGATGATGCTGCAGTTGAAACCGCCTACTTCGAAACCAAACTTGTTTGCTGGCGGAGCCAGCAAGGATTTTTTTTTTTTTTTGCTATAAGAGTTGGTCCTATAAAAAACATGTCAATATAAAAGTTTTAGATAATATTAAGAGGATTTATAATAAATTTAAGCGGATTTAAAATCTTGGGAATTGACGAAGTTATGAATTTTTTTCTTCAAAAACCTCCCCCCCCCCACTTAAGGCAAATTTTAATTATATCAAAAATATGTCATACACAGTGATGTGGGGCGGGTAAATACCCAGTGGGTAGGTAAATATTTTTTGGGTATTTACCTGGGTATTTACCCAAGCCTCGCCAAAACTTACATCGCAAAATTGCTTAATTTTACTGCTAATGTGCTTCAGCTGCAAAGTAAGTGAATTGAATTTGTAGGAAATTTTCAAAGTAAATAATGTGAAGCTCTATTACATTTTTTAAAAAGAAAATATAAGACTACCTATCTGCACAGTTTATTGCAGAGCATTATACAGATTACATGTCACATCTATTTATTAAGAAAATAATAATAATAATCCATACTTAAGAGAAATTTAGATTGCTAATAATAAAAAAAAAAAGATAAATTACACAATCAAGCATTTAAATAAATAATTTAACAAACAATTTATTGATTTATGTTTATTAAATAATTTTTATTATTTTACAGTCTATAAATATTCACAATTGTCAGCTGAACTACAAAATTTTGGTTTTAGAAATTTAATTATCTTTTCCTAATATTGCAGACATGTATAAAGATTAAATAGGAATTTACTGATTTTCTCTAAATATTAACAGTAGTTTAAAGGAATTGCAATTTCAAAGTATTCACTTTCTAAATAAATATTTTCATTTCCAATTTTATGAGTTGTGATTATTTCTTGCTGAATTAAAAAGCTGCCCAAAAATTTAAAATATTTTGCCTCAATACAAAACACTATTCAAATATTATGTGTTTGATCATCAACTTAATTATAAACCTCTATGAATCATCTTTTAAGTTTTAAAATATCATTCCCATTTTCTAAAAATTTAGTAATACACACTCTTTTCTTGCTTTGTTTATAATCTGCAATTCCTTTAAATTTCAATTAGAAATTTCCACCAGAAGCAATAGATGGCGCCCAATCATTGCATAAGTATGAACCAAAACTAAACTAGATTTTACAAAGTAAAACTATGCTAGATTTTACAAACCAAAACCATGCTAGTTTTGGTTTGGATTTTGATTCTATAAACTGTTCTTCACTTGCTTTTAGATGTCTATGGTGTGCGTTTGAAAGAGTTAGAAGTAAAAATGGGAGGAAAAAAAGGATTTGCATGGAATTTTTTTAATGTGAAAGGAAAAAGTGTGCAGTGCAAATATTGTAATAAGGATTACAAGCATGCTAATGTAAACAAAATGGAAAATCATATTAAGAAATGTTTCAAATGTCCTGCAGGTTTGAAAAAGGTTTTTGACAGTGATTCTAAATGCAAAAAATATCATAAGGAATCTATTTCTACTATGCCTTCAACTTCAAATGTAGAAGAAAATATAACAATTAGTGATACAGATGAACCTAATACTGGTCAAATGTCCAGTACATCTTCTAACACTTCATCGATACCGATAACAAGTGTACCTTCGCTTCTAAAAAATGCTGGAGATGGAACATCTAGTTTTTTGACAAATAAAAAAATTTCGAAGTCACAGATATCTATGACAGCATTTTTGGATCAGATGGATGAAATAACAAATGTAAGTACATTTACATATTAATAAACAAAAATAAATACAATTTTGTTCTTTTAAAAGTAAATACTTAAATTAGAACTGATATTAATTGAAATAAATTATTTGAAGCTTTTCTCTAGTATATGTCTCTGATTTTTAATATTACAATTTTTAATAAATTAATAAATTGTTTATTTTAAAATTTAAAAGATTCATTGAAATAAGCCTTTGCATTTTAATATATTTTTTCTTTTAATAAAAAAAATAGTTTAATTTGTTTTGAAGTGTAGATAAAGAAACACTGTTAAACACTGATGTGAAAAATATATAATTTAAAAGCAAGAATTCACTTTGTGATTGAAATAATACAGAGCTATAAGCAGTGGCATGGAATGAGTGTATGTGTTCAGGGGGGGGGGGGCAGTTGGGGAAAATCTTCATATACCCAAGGAACCCATCCCCTTTCCATTATACAATTTTATAAGACAAATATTTTTTGGCAGTTTCAATGTAATCCTATTTTTATATAGAATAGCAAAGCAAAAATAGATTGCTTAAAGCCACAAGTTTATAAATTTATTTGTAATGAAAACAGTCTGCTTTCAAGATTCATAGTTTCTATAGGCTTTCAAAAAACATTCCATATAAAAAATAACGTTACAGGATATATGCATTTATTATTTAAAGAACATTTTGGATAAAAGTCAAATACTACATTTTAATTAAATGTAAATTTGACTGATAATAATTTGACTGAATTGAAAATATTGTTTATTCTAAAAGATAGTTTAGAGACACATAAATTCCTGATAAATTAATTTAACTTACAAATAATAAGTATAATAAATATTGTTAATACCTTCTAAAATCCCCTTCCCTTATGTAAATCCATATAAGGGTCTCCCCCATTTTTTAACTTTATCCTTAGCTGCCGAAGCTTTTAAAGTATAAATCGGTTGGTTTGCAGTATTGCCATTCAAAACAATTAAATAATGTAATTAAATATCATATACCTGACAAAATATCATATGCTGAATCCTATATCTTTAATCCGGAATCATTTGAACCACGGCAATAGCGAATTAGAGAAAATTTGAAACTAGAATGCATTTAGGTAAATGATAATAACATCAGGCATTATTATGATAATACAAAACACTAAGGCAATTTATAAATAAATAATACTAAGGAGTTTCACTTAAAAATATCTCAAAATTCAAAAATATGTATATTTTGTATGGTGTCGCCATCTGTTGTTAGTTGTGGGAAACAATACGATTTTTTTCTATTTAACTTGGAATTTTATATTATTGAATAATAAATAACACAAATCACGAAACTGATAAATATAAATTTAAAAAATAAAACAATATAAAACATTTAAATACGATTTACAGTTAAATAATTAAAATAGGACTTGGATAAAAAAAAAATTATTATTACTTTACCATACTGAACAATGGTTAAACACGCAAGGCGGAAGGAATTAGGAGAAACTAAGTAATTAATACTTAAAAATATCAATTTCAAGCATAAATTCAAAATTTTGAAAAAGGAAAATATATATAGCTGCATAAAATAGTGTTTTCTGAAATGTATTCTTGTATGCTAGTGGTGGCATCTATTATCATTTCATGAAAGAAAATAAATAATAAAATAATAATAAAAGGTTTTGGAATATCTGAATTACAAGATTACAGATGCTATAGAAGTCTGGATTAAAAATGTAAAAATTCTATTGCATTCCTTGTATATTTTTATTTTGGAAAAATAAAACTACAAATGCTTCTTTTTTGTTTTAGGAAACACTCAATCAACATTTGGCTAAGGCCATTTTCATCAGTGGAAATCCATTGTCATTGGTTGAACATCCTTTGTGGATTGAATTTTTTAAGAAAGTTCGACCTTCTTACAATTTACCTTCACGTTTTCGTCTTGCCTCAACTTACTTAGATTCTCAATATTCTGAAATGCAATGTGAAGTTAAGAGACAACTAACTGAATCAAAACACCTCCATTTGCAATGTGATGGTTGGAGTAACATAAGAAATGAGTCAATAATAAATTTTGTGATTTCAAACCCACAACCTCTATTTGTTGATTTTATCATGTCAAAGGAAAACAAGCATGATGCTTGTTATTTGGCTGAGCAAATTGAAAAAGTTATGAAAGATCATGATCCTGAAAAAATTTTTGTGATTATAGGTGACAATGCTAAAAATATGATAGCAGCGTTTAGATTAGTAAAAGAAAAATATCCGCATGTTGTTCCATTAGGTTGCCTTGCCCATCTTTTACACTTATTGTGTTCTGATATTTCAGGATGCAAGTCAGTTAAACAATTTTTTACAAATGTAATTGATATAGTGAAAACTATCAAACGTAGCAACCGTTTAAGTGCATTGTTTAACCGGATTCAAGATCAAGAAAGCAAGAAAAATATTTCCTTGAAATTGCCAGGTAAAACTAGGTGGGGAAGCTACTTACACAGTCTTAAAAGCTTAAAAGATAACAAGTTTACGCTGCAAACTATGGCAGTTTGTGAAGAAGCTCAATTGTCTTCTCAGTTAAAAAAAAAACTTTTAGATGATACTTTTTGGATTCGTATTGAAAATATGATTGATATCTTTACTCCGATTGTAGAACTTATAGAATCTTTTGAATCAAATGAACCTCAGATTCATTTGGTGTATAACAAATTAAACAACTTAGAAAAAGTATTGCTAGAATTACTTCCTGTATCTTTATTGGAAAACAAATGAAGAAAAGCATATTATGGAGCAATTTAGAAAAAGAAAAGAATCTGGTGTTGGTCCTCTCCATCTTGCAGCAGGCATTTTAAATCCTATAATGCAAGGAAGTACCTTAGAACTTTCAGATTTGCTTGATGGTTTAACATTCATTTATGATGTTGGCCATCACATGAAATTAGAGAGCACACAACTTAAAATGGATCTTGTTCATTACAGAGAAAAAGAAGGTCTCTGGGAAAGAAAAATCTTGTGGGAAGGGCTAGAGAATATGCCTCCTCTACTATGGTGGAAAAGCTTACGGGGCACTAATATATTAGCTGAAGTAGCTTTGCGCATATTAAGTGCACCTATTATACGTCTGCCGCGACGGAAAGAACCTTTAGCACCTTTAGCTGGATTCACAGTGAAAAAAGAAACCGCTTGACATCAGAAAGAGCAGCTAAGCTAACCTACCTATCGTATAATTGGAAGCTGCTACACAATGAGGTAAATAAACAGAATACACCCAAAATAAAGAAACAGGAAACAAATGAAAATGTTTCAGAAACAATAAATCGTATAAAAGAATTACTTTCAAGTGACGACAGCTTAGAAATTGAGGACTTTGAAAATTCAGATTCCGAAGTTGTTGTGTCTGAAGTCTGACTGATTTTAAACTGAGAGAAAAATTGTGTCGATATGATAAAATTATATTTTTCATTTTCTATTTTATTATCTATATCTATAGTTTTGCATATTATTTATATATAAATGTTAAATTGTGTTTAATATTAGGCTGCTTTCTCAATCCAAAATTACTGAGTTTTATTTCCTTAAAGTCAAGCTATTGCTGATGCTAAATGGTTCTCTTCAACATACAAATATTGAATTAAGAAAATTATATTTTTCACTTTTATATTATATCTTTGCATAATTTGTATATTTTTTATTCATATTTTTCACTTTTATATTTAATATGTGCTTAATTTGTGTATTATATATTTGTATATTATTTTTATATCAATATTATCCCTTAAATTTATTGAAAAAACAATTCTCTATAAACACATTAACTTTTTTATATGCTTCATTTTTAAAAATTACATTTAAATTCAATACTTAAGTGAAAAGTTGATTTTTTTTTAATTAAAGGATTGTAAGAAGTCTAAAGTTCTATAATTTTCTTTCTTTTATACTCTTTTATCATAACTAAAATTAAAATTAATGTAATTTCCCAAATATATATAATTGAAAATAAATATCCAGGTAAATACCCAAATTGGGTATTTACCCGGGTATTTACCCTGGGTATTTACCCTTAAAAATAAATACCCGGGTATTTTACATCACTGGTCATACATAACTTTTCGGCCCTTCTCCTAGAAGTAATAATAACTTCAAACGGATTCGATACGTATCATAAATAAGAAATTATGGGGGTTTTTCTGTTTTCACAAAAAGTCCCCCCCCATCCCCCCCTTGGTTCGATTTTGCCCATTAACGAACTTGACCGAGATTTTATGCCCCTTGATTTTATGTATCAGTTTCGAAAAGAAGCGGGAGTTGGAACCGCCTACTTCGAAAAATAACTTGTTTGCAGGTGGAGCCGGCAGGGATTTTTTTGTTTTTAATTTTTTCTTGCTATAACGGTTGGTCCTATAAAAAACTTGTCAATATAAAAGTTTTAGATAATATTAAGAGGATTTATAATAAATTTAAGCGGATTTGAAATCTTGGGAATTGACGAAGTTCTGAATTGTTTTATTCTAAAACCCCCCTTCCCTCCCCCCCTTAAGGCAATTTTTAATTATATCAAAATTCTGTCATACATAAGTTTTTGCCCCTGTTCATAGAAGTAATAATAACTTTAAACGGATTCGATACGTATCATAATTAAGAAATTGTTTTTTTTTTCTGTTTTCACAAAAAGCCCCCCCATCCCCCCCCCCCCTTGGTTCGATTTTACCCATTAACAAACTTGACTGAGATTTTATGCCCCTTGATTTTATGTATCAGTTTCGAAAAGATTCGGGAGTTGGAACCGCCTACTTCGAAAAATAACTTGTTTGCAAGCGGAGCCGGCAGGGATTTTTTTGTTTTTAATTTTTTTTTGCTATAACGGTTGGTCCTATAAAAAACTTGTCAGTATAAAAGTTTTAGATAATACTAAGAGGATTAATAATAAATTTACGTGGATTTGATATGTTGTGAATTGACGAAGCTATGATTTTATTTTCTTCTAAAACCCCCCTTTCCCCCCCCTTGGGGCCATTTTTAATTATATCAAAAATCTGTCATACGTAAATTTTCGGCCCTTTTCCTAGAAGTAATAATAACTTTAAACGGATTCGATACGTATAAAAATAAAGAAATTATGAGGGTTTTTCTGTTTTCACAAAAAGTCCCCCCATTCCCCCCCCCCCTTGGTTCGATTTTGCCCATTAACGAACTTGACCGAGGTTTTATGACCCTTGATTTTATGTATCAGTTTGGAAGAGATTAATGCAGAATTTTTCCAGTTATCGTGGTCAGAAAAAAGTGACATAGATAGATAGATAGATAGATAGATAGATAGATAAAGTTTTGAACTGTGGGTGGTTTTGGGTTCTGGGAGTCATGATCGGCGTAGATCTGCAAAAATTTTTCAAAATTTCCAACTTGTAGAAGAAGAATGTAATAGGTTTTCCAAGAATGTAATAGGTAGTATTTCTTACGAAATTTACCTAAAAGTGAACGCGACCAATAGCTTTCTAAAAACAGACGCGAATATTCACGAGTTAAATATTTTACAAGTATCTGGCTATTACTTATGGAAGTCAAGCGTTCCAAACAATAAATTTAAATCCAATTAATTTCATTTTTATTAGCATATCTATATTATAAAGGACAAACATGTCCGTGCATAACGCTGACGTCATTTCGCAAATAGCAACACTTGTCTATATTATAAAGGACAAACATGTCCGTGCATAACGCTGATGTCATTTCGCAAATAGCAACACTTGACTTTGAAATTTCGGTTTTGCGATTTTTGCTATTGCAATTTTTTTAATTTCTCAATATCGAAAAATTTCAATTTTTACTCCGTTATGTAGGGGTTAAAATCTACTTTCAAATATAATTTGATTTAAAATTGTATCGCAATTTACTTATTTATTATAGCATAATTTAAATGAAATTTCAAGCATGGTTTTTCTTTTAAATCTATCTCTATCGCTTGCAGACGATTACAAAATATTAATCCGTTTGACACTTTAAACAATATGAAAATTTCAGCATTTGTTTCCAGCTAATGTTCAAAAACGAAATTAAAATTCATCAAACAATAAATAAAATAGTATAAATGAAACACAAATTTAACATACATATGTAATTGAAATAAGCGCTTAAAACAGCTGAAAGTATCAGAATAATAAAAAATCCCTGTTGGCTCGGCCTACAGGCACAGGTAGATTTCGAAGACGCAGACCGTGGGACGCCTGTTTGTTGGGAATTGAGGAAGAAATGACCTTTTTGCCATGATGCGGCATTGGAACCGCCCACTTCGAAACCTAACTTGTTTTGCAAGCGGAGTCGGCAGGGATTTTATTTATTTATTTATTTATTTATTTGCTATAAGGGTTTGTCTTATCAAAAACTTGTCAATATAAAATATTTAGATAATATTAAGAGGATTTATAATAAATTTAAGCAAAATTTGATATCTTGTGAATTGACGAAGTTAAGAATTTTTCTCATCTAAACCACCCCCTTTTTCCCCTACTTGGGGCCATTTTTAATGATATCGAAAATCTGTCATACATAAATTTTCGGCCCTTTTCCTAGAAGTAATAATAACTTTAAACGGATTCGATACGTATCATAATTAAGAAATTATGTTTCTTTTCTGTTTTCACAAAAAGCCCCCCCCCCCATTCCCCCCCTTTGTTCGATTTTCCACATTGATGAACTTGACCGAGATTTTCTGCCCCTTGTTATTATGTATCAGTTTGGAAAAGATGTGTGCAGAATTATTAAATTATCGTGTCCATAAAAAATTGACATAGATAGATATATAGACAGATAGATAAAGTTTCGAACTGGAGGTGGTTTTGGGTTCTGGGAGTCATGATTGGCGTAGATCTGCAAAAAATTTTCAAAAATTCCAAGTTAGGGGAGAATGTAATCGGTAGTATTTCTTACGAAATCTACCTAAAAAATAATTGTCGACAACGAAATTTTTAACGAACTCTCCTGCTATTAACGTCTGACACAAGGCTGAAATTACTGCTTTTAATAAACTTCAAAATTTTATTTGAATATATAATTGACATATTTTATATAAAAATGCTCCTTGGTTTTGTTAGGGGGTATTCTAAAAAAATATTAAATGTAAAAAAACTAATAAAGTTTTCAATAACAAAATAAATGGTTTTCATATATCGTCGCTACCATGTCAAGCTATCGAATGTGAAAACATGTATTTTTCATTACTTTTAAAAATGGGCCGATTGTAGCCACTAAATTTTATTAGAAAATGTTCGGCTAGTAAAATTCTAATAAATTTTTATCTGAAGAATAGCATTGCCAATTTGGCCTCCTCATGTATTGAGAGATGCGAAATTCATACCATAAATTCTGAGACAAAATTTTTACTTTAAGTATTCACGAAATGTCTGTCATTAAATAAAACAAAAAAAAACTGATTGAAATTTCTGGTATGAATTCGGAATTTCTGAATGAAAAAGGATGTCAACCTGGCAACCCTGGTGAAGAATACTATTAACCCTCCAGCCGCGGGTAATGCTCCTATCGTGTTTCACTTATTCTGTACAATTCCGCGGGAAACGCTATTTTGACGTTCCCTATAATTTTTATAGCTCTTAAGCATCGGGAGAATCTATTTCTTCGTTGAATCTATCTTCTTTTATTTAGAAATAGAGAGATTCGTTTACAAATTATGATATAGTATATATATCATTTCATTTATTAGGTCATTCTGAAAGTTCTGCGGTTTTTGAAATATTTGAATCCATAAATGCCACATTCCCACCGGAATTTTGAAAAAAAAACTTTGTTTTAATAATGTACATGAAGAAACTGCTTTTATTTATTTGTAAATAAATCTGTTTGTAAATTCCGGTGACATTCAATCCTTATAACTATTATAAGTGACGAATAAAAATATGCCGCGGTGTTATATAAGAAAATGGAAACATCGCCCGCGGCTAGAGGGTTAAAATTTAGTGATGAAAATCCGTCCATTTTTAAAAGTAATGAAAAATGGATTTTTTCACTTTCGATTGTTTGACATGGTTGCGACGATACAGTCTCTGCCCCGGGAAGCCCAGGATGTAAGCCCTACTATGTATAAAGAACATACAGGGTGTCCCAAAAAAGCTCTAATGTGAACTTAAACAATCCACATACTAGGACAAGTGCCAGAGACCAATCACTCAAACCCGTCAAACTGGGTCGAATCCCGGTAGGTAGGGGCCTGGTCAGTGGTCTCCAAGTGTAGACTTTCAAAAACCGCGAACTGCAATACTGGAGTCTGTTATTTTAGCGTCTTAATAGGCGTTGTGAACGGTGTAGAGAGTTTTGTCGAAAAAAGTACACACATGTATACTTCACTATAAAAAATTTCGCAGCAAAGTAACCGGTCATTCGACCGTTTTCTATTAAAACGGTCGGATGTCCGTACTTCACCAAACATAACCGTAATGTAACGCTATTTTGAGTATAATATTGCTCATATTAGGGTCAAAATACTGTTAAATTACGGTTATGTAACCATTATTTATAAAAACGGTCGAATGACCGGTTTTATACTTCGACTGTTTTATATTAAAACGGTCGGATGACCGTACTTAACCAAACATAACCGTAATTTAACACTATTTGGAGTATAATATTGCTCAATTAGGGTCAAAATACTCTTAAAATACGGTTATATAAGCGTTATTTATAAAAACTGTCAAATGACCGGTTTTATACTTCGACTGTTTTATATTAAAACGGTCGGATGACCGTACTTAACCAAACATAACCGTAATTTAACGCTATTTTGAGCATAATATTGCTCATCTTAGGGTCAAAATACTGTTAAATTACGGTTATGTAACCGTTATTCATAAAAACGGTTGAATGACCGGTTACTCTGCTGCAAATTTTTTACAGTGTTCAAATTTTTTACAGTGTTCGGATGAGTGATTTTACATTATCGATGTTTATTTGTAACAAGAACAAATTGGTCAAAGGAGTGAGAATAATGTTTCTTGAGAGGTCAGCTGAACAGTATGTAATATCCAAGTAATCGAATAATGCAACAACTTCTTAATAATCATTAGGGTGGAGTGAAAAAGGGGAAAAAAAAAACCTTGTCGTTTGGGACCACCGTAATACTTAACCATCATGGATATGCATAATATAAAATATGAAAATAAAACATGTGTAAACTATTTATAAAATGCATTGTAATTCGAATAAAATCGTGGCTTGATGACGTCATACTCTTAAAATGCTCTATTACTCCAAAATTGATAACTATATTAACTAACGGTTAACTGCGTCGGATTAAGCGTCTCATTTCTAATTAAAACATATCTTTGAATTGAAATTTGAAGGAAAGACAGCGTCAGAAAAAATCGAAGAGTGTGGAAATAGGATTACAAATATCTCGGCAACTGATTATCCGATCGACTTCATTCGTTATGCAAAATTTATGTTTTTTATTGTCTTTTATATTCATTCCTTAAAATAAACAATTTCGAAAGTTTTTATATACCTTTTATCAGAACGAATATTTCGACAGTCCGAAAAAAAATAGTTCCGGAAAATCGAGGTTACTGAAATTCAATAAGCTTCTTTCTATTATTACATACTAAGTAGACACCAAATTTCAAGTCTCTATCTCGATTTGTTCGGGAATTAGAGCGTTTACAGACACACAGACAGACGGACGGACGGCAATTTTTTTTTCTAAAAATATGTTTTTCGGAATCTCCAGGGTCTGAAACGTGTAAATTCGTCAATTTTTTTTTTTCTTCGATTTTCAAAACGATTACGGATTTACCCTATACTACGTATGATGGGTAAGTAATATATAATTTTAATATTTCCTGACTTAACAAATGGTGCTGTTTGGCAAAAAAGAGGGTTTTCATTTTTTTTTTTTCATAAATGAGTTTTAAAAAGTATGTATTTCAAAATAATTTTTCTAAAATATAATGCAATTTAATGTATGTTTTATTTTTTTATTTTTTTATTTTTTTAAACAGAACTCGCTCGCTTTCTAGAGGTTTTTAGTATAAGAGTAAAAAATTACAGCTTATTCAGCAAGTAGGTCTTGAGTTATGCTTAAAAAACTTCCTGCATTGAAATCTTATTTTGCAACGGTTACTAATGAATTTAACATTCGGAGTTCCAAACTTTAGACGTTCATAATTCTTAAACTACATATCCGACTGACTTCTCGATTGGTATCCTAAGATAACAGAATTCCGACATTGCCAAATATGATGACAGATTCAGGGTTCAAATTCAGTCACATGCACCGCCCCAAAAACCATTGTTCAGCTTCACAGTTCTTCATTTTCAAAAGAAATAAGTAAAAAATCCCAAATCGTTTGAGAAATACAATGAACATGTTTTACTTTTCTTTCTCTCTACATAACTATTTGGATTATTCGATATGTTCAATAACTACTTTCTTGATAATTATATTAGCACTTCATAATTTTAATAAGTAATTGAAATGCAAAGTCTTACTTGAACTAACAAATATTCTAGGACTTCCCGTAAGAAGAATATTAATGTTTCTACGAAAATTGCTATAACTAATTTTCAAACTCATAGTAATTTTAAACATCACTTGAATCGTATTAATTACCAGAAGCTGTTTCTTCTGCGACTTTTTTTAATTTAAAAACTGCACGATGTATGTACAGATGAAATAAGTACGAAATGTATGTACAGATGAAATAAGTGCGTGATGTATGTGCAGATGAAATTAATACGAGATTTATGTGTAGATTAAATAAATAAGAGATGTATGTAATTCAATTTCTGAAAAAAAAACATTCACACCGGTAAAAAAATGGAAATACAAATTTTAATAATTTTTCAATTATCTGTTAATACGTAGCAAAAGCGCCCCATCCTGATCTAGTCATAAAGTTGTCTCCAAAGATAACTTTAAAATTGCAACAAAGAAAAGAATATATCTAGCCTTGTCATTTTCCTTATTGAAATGCCTTACTCTGTGACCCTTTGTGCCTAGTAAAACGGTTGAAGTGAGAAATTCATATATCTAAAATTATTTTTGAATAAAACTCATTATGGTTTCGAAACTAAATGCAATTGAAAACCAATAATTGTTAAATTTATAGCAACATGTAAAATGAATCAAATGTTATTGTATTACATATAAAGGAGAGAGTCTTAAATTACGCTCATTAAAATTAACGGACGTAAATGAAACCCACTAAAGCCCAATATCTGTTTACACTCGAATAGACATTATCGTATACGGGTTCCAATTTATTGAATTTTGCGATTTTAGGCAAGTCTTTCAGCTCTGAAAGGCTGCGATACTTGAAAATACAAAATTAAAAAAAGATAGACCTGATAAATTGCTGTACGCACACAATTTATTTATGTTGATTTATCAAACTATAAAAAAAGTTAAAAAACGTAAAAAAGACAACGAAGCGATACATCTTAATTTTCTATCTAAAAATGAATTTTTTTTACTAGCTAGTTTAGAACAATGTAAAACTAAAATAAGAATTTTTTAGTAGTAGCCGCTGGCCAGTAATCGAAATGTTTTTATTTACCATTTTTTGCTGCTAGTTACTTTTATTTTGCAACCATTTACTTGTCAGTGTGAAAAGGTACATTAATAAGCCAATAATTGCCAGGTAGAAACAGAAAAAGCAATATATAGAAATTACTTAAAATTAGTTTTATTCAAATCAAACAATAGAGAAAATTGAAAAAAAGTTTTGAAATTAAAATATTTCTGCATTGCATGCAATATCTTTAATTGCCTAATGGCGATTCGAGAGTAATTATTTACAATTTTGCCACAATGTAAAACGAGCAGTTATTCTTACAAAACTTTAAACGAGAATTTACTTGAAACAGTATATTTGAAGTCAGTCCCAGAAATATCTCGGCAACGAATAAATAGATTTCTTTTCTTTTTCTCTATTTTCATTATTTTTTCTTTTTATTAAAATAAAATGCTTTTTATTGAAATTAAAATATTTTCGCATTGCATGCAAAATCTTTAATTGCCTAATAGTTATTCGTGAGTAAATATTTTCAATTTTGCCACAATGTAAAACGATTCTTGCAAAACTTTAAACGAGACTTTACTTGAAACAATATTTTTGAAGTCAGCACCAGAAATATCTTGGTAGCGCATAAATAGATTTCTTTTATTTTTCTCTATTTTAATTTTTTTTTCTTTTTATTAAAATGAAAGTTTATATATTTTTAGTCACCATTTTTGGCTGCTAGTTACTTTATTTTGCAACCATTTACTTGTCAGTGTGAATAGGTACATTAATAAGCCAGTAATTGCCAGGTGGAAACAGAAAAAGCAATATGTTGAATTTACTTAAAATTAGTTTTATTCAAATCAAACAATAGAGAAAATGAAATAAAAAATTTTGAAATTAAAATATTTTCGCATTGCATGCATATTGCATGCAATGCGATATTGCCTAATGGCGATTTGTGAGTAATTCTTTTCAATTTTGCAACAACGTAAAACGATTCTTACAAAACTTTAAACGAAACTTTACTAGAAACAGTATTTTTGAAGTCAGTACCAGAAATATCTTGGCAACGAATAAATAGATTTATTTTTTACTTTCTTCTACTTCTACAAGAATAAAGTATTGGATTCATGAAAATTTTCGTCTTCCGGTTTTCGACGGATTTATTCGTTTTAGAAGGTTCTGAACACGACTTGACTGTTTTTAGAAAATGTTTGTCTGTGACTCTGTCAGTCTGTCTGTCTGTCTGTATATGACAAAATTTTGTGGGCGCCCTGTCTCAAGAACTAATGCACGAAATTTAATAAAACTTTATATTCAGTTAGTACCTGATGTAAATTGGTGCTGATTAGTCTTTGGTGAAAATCGCCCATATGTGGCGCTGCAATGCTGCATTTTTCGCGATTTCCGCAATAGCTCTATCTCAAGAACTAATGTACTTATTTTCAACAAACTTTAGATTCAGTTAGACTAGACATAAATAGACGCAGTTTGCGTTTTGGTGTAGACATCCCAACAGGTGGTACTGCTATACCACTTTTTCATGATTTTTACGATAGCTATATCTCAAAAACTAATGCACGGAATTTCATCAAACTTCAGATTCTGTTAGACCTTGACATAAATTGATGCTGCTTACGTTTTGGTTTAAACAGTAAAACAGGTGGCGCTGCTGCAAGATAACTAGATCTCAAGAACAAATGCAGGGATTTTCATCAAACTTCGGATTCAGTTAGACATTAACATAGGTTGTTGTTGATTAGCTATTGGTCTAAATCTCCACAAAAGGTGGAGCTGCTATGTTACATTTTGCATAATTTAGACGATTTTAGCAATAGTCATATCTCAAGAACTAATGCACGGAATTTAATAAAACTTTAGATTCAGTTAGACATTGATATACATTGGTGCTGATTCTTTTTAAAGTATGCGAAACCTGGTGAGATAGAAGAAAGTTTTGGGATTGGCACATCCGACTAGTTTTTTTCTATATTGTAATTTTTTTTTCTTTTTATTAAAATGAAAGTTTATATATTTTTCAATTCTTTGAACAATTCTTTTGAAAATTACTTAATTCGTTTTCTTTATGAAAAACAAAATTGAGCCGTTTTTATGTTTTGTTAAAAACTGATACTTTAAATTTTACAGTTCGGAATTTTATTTAAAAATTTAACTTGCATACCGCCCTGAAGAGAAGACGTGAAAACATATTTGGACTCTATCTTTGACCAGAGAGACAGTAGCATAAAGTAGTCAGAAATACGACTATGGATTAATACAGTACAAAAGAAGCATTTCTGGATTATCATCCTTCTCAATTTTAAGCTACCATTTTTGTTTCCCATAATTCTCTGTCCCTCGTTTTTTCCGTCCCCATTATCACCTTTTGGCTAAATGTATAATCGGATTTTAAATTTTAAAATGTACATGTCCAAATGCATGTTTATATATTGTGTATAAGAACTACACCAGAGACATAAAAATTTTACTAATAACCCATTTCCTTTTAAGATGGCAGTTTGGGGATTTATCAATTAAATTATTTTGAAAATACCATGTTCAGATATTTAAAATAGTTGTTGGTTAAATATATTCAAGATAGATTGAGATAGATACTTCAGTAGTTTAATGAGTAAAAGTTTAATGTATGTGATTTATTGTATAAACATATGGCTCTTTCTTTTAAGAATCAAGAAAATTTTATAAAATTCTTAAATACAACAGTTATAAGAAAAGTTGTTACATAACGTTAACTATAATAAAATGTCTAAATATTTCTTATAACATTATTAAACAAATATTCCGGTAAGTATTGCATTTTAAACTTTTGAATGGTACTTTTTAGAAAACTAGCTAAAAAATTATTTTACATTTTTTTTGTTCATTTTTACGCCTAATTTTTTTTACTGCAACGTTAATCCCCCCCCACCCCCCCAAAAAAAAACACTGACAAGGAATGATTTAATATTAAATCTGAAGCTGCCATGATTTGGGGGGGGGGACGTACAACTCACACGTATGTTTACTAATTGTGTAATAATTAAACAATTTTAGTATACAATTTCTGTTTTAAAATTCACTAATACAGAAATAATATAACTCCATCTTAAATATGACGTAATCACCGTATCAACCTAGAATCATTACCTATCATGAAATATCATTAAATTAATTACGCATCATAGGATTTAATAGAATAAAGAAAACTTTATTATTATCTTTTCAAGTTATGATTCGAAAATTTGAAATGACTCGACAAAATTCTGCAACGATTATATATATTAAATTTCAATCCATTCGGTTGAGTTGTTTTTGCGCTGTTATATGCGGACAGACTGACAGATGGATGGACTAGACGAGGACTGTAGGTGCTACGTTTTTATATAGTTACGAATGCACCTAATAAGAGAATGTAAGAATAAACCTTGAGAAGATATATTACTTACCCATCATACGTAGTATAGGGTAAGTCTTGTAATCGTTTTGAAAATCGAAAATTTTTTTTTGACGGATTTACACGTTTCAGACACTGGAGATTCCGAAAAACATATTTTTAGAAAACAATTTTGCCATCCGTCTGTGTGTCTGTGTGTGTGTCTGTGTGTCTGTGTGTCTGTAAACGCTCTATCTCCCGAAAAAATTGAGATAGAGACTTGCAATTTGGTATGTACTTAGTATGTAATAGTGGGAAGAAGCCTATTTCATTTCAATAACCTCGATTAACCGGAACTATTTTTTTCGGACTCTCGAAATATACGTTCTGATAAAAGGTATATAAAAATTTTCGAAATTGTTTATTTTAAGAAATGAATATAAAAGACGATAAAAAAAAAACATAAATTTTGCATAAAGCATGAAGTCGATCGGATAATGAGTTGCCGCGATATTTGGAATCCTATTTACCACACTCTTCGATTTTTCATGACCCTGTATTTCATCCAAATTTCATTTCAAATTTTTTAAAGTTTATGACGTCATCAAGCCAGGATTTTATTTGAATTGCAATGCATTTTATAAGTAGTTTACACATTTTTATTTTAATATTTTGCATTATGCATATCCATGATGGGTAAGTATTACGGTGGCCCCCAACGACTAGTTTTTTTAAATTGTAAAAGATTTAAATCAAGTAGCAATATAAAATTTGGTAATGTACTTTACGTGAATAATATTACATAGGTTTTATTGGCCAAAATATTGAAATATATCTTTACAAACACTGTATATATTTCAATTTAAAAATAAAAAAAACATATTTTAACTTTTCTGTTAGTAAATTTATTTACGTAAAACAAATATAATGCTAAACGAAATTTCATTTTTTTTTTCCGTGAATGAAAATATCTTATTATTCTTGAAAATGTTAATGCTTGACGTAATTCTGTTAACGTTAGTTGGAGGATTTCATTTCTAATTATTTTTTCAAAGCTTGGAGAAAAATAATCATTTTAAAGGATTTAAATTTTTTTCTGTAAAAGTACATTTTCTAGTTCTCATTTAAAAAGAATAAATTTTAAAGCCTTAAAGTACTTTTCTTAAGTGAAAACGTGACAGTATTGAATATTTAATTCTTATTATAGAACGTCTTGTTTATTTACTGATATATTCAATTAATATATATATATATATATATATATATATACACACACACACACACACACACACACACATATATATATATATTTTTTTTAACTTTTCTGTTAGTAAATTTATTTACGTAAAATAAATATAATGCTAAACGAAATTTCATTTTTTTTTCTTTCTGTGAATGAAAATATCTTATTATTCTCGAAAACGTTAATACTTGACGGAATTCTGTTAACGTTAGTTGGAAGATTTCATTTCCAATTTTTTTTTCGAAGTTTGGAGAAAAATAATCATTTCAAAGGATTAAATTTTTTTTCTGTAAAAGTACATTTTCTGTTGTTGTCATTTAAAAGGAATAACATTTAAAACATTAAAGTTCTTTTTTTTTAAGTGAAAACTTGACAGAATTGAATATTTAATTCCTAATATAGAATGTCTTAGTTATTTACTGAGATATTTAATTCAAAAATCAAACTATTTTTACTAAAATATTTTACTACATATGTATCTTCAGAAATACTTATTTTTCTAAAAAGAACAATCTAAGAATTTAAAACAGAATTTTCTTTTCGATAACTTTTTTGAATTATTTTTTTTTTTCCAAATACAGTTTTTTTAAAATTCTACACTATTTCTAAAATAAACCCCTAAGATAAATATATATATATAATACTATATAATATATATATATATATAATACCCTAAAATAAAAAATGAAATACTTCTCAAAATTTAATTGTTTTAGTTTTTACTAAAAAATCCTTAACTTTTTTTCAAAAACGTTTAAGTGCAATTTTTTTCTTTTGTAAAGTTACTTAAAAACAGAGTGAGTTGCATTGTATCTTTAAACAGCATAAATATGTTTTATGTCTTTCTCTTACGATTTCTTTTTCATTTGAAAATGTGAATATTTTTCAAGGGCTGAGACAAACATATCTATTACTTAACATTTTAAAGAATCTTTTTTTTTCTGTAAAATTCTTCAAATAAAGGAGTCGGATATCTTTTGAAAATCAGGTTAATTTCTAATGTTTCTGTTTTTTGTTTTTAAAGAAATAATACATTTAAGTGATAAATAAATGCACATTTTTTCACGATTCCGTGCAAGATACATTTGTCATGTGAGGTAATTTTCATCTATTATATAAACTAAACATGAGTTCTTTCAATAATAAAATTCATAGAAGTTTTGAATAAAATCTTTTAAAAATACAAGCTACCATATTATGAGAAAGAATAAATAAAATTGGTCATTTGGGTAAATTCATTTATCTTAAGCAAAATGTTAGAATTTTATAAAAATTTCGCAGGATATTTTCGTGAATTATTATGTGCAAACAGCAAAGTAACAGTTTTAAATAAAATCACATTAAATCAGAATATATATATATATATTTGGGAGGGGATTTTTTAATGTTTTTTTATCAAATGTATTCGAATTGACAACATTTCGACATGAGTGAGTAAATTTTTTAATCGACTAAAAGAAATTTGACTTTATAAATAAAATGAAATCACACTTTTTCAAGAAAATATTGTTTTATTTTATTTTATGTTTTTTTGCGCGTAGGTTAGATTCTGTTTAAAACTATTTCAATTCAACTTAAATTTAACGAGTATACAGCGGATTATTTGCAACTACATATCTGCATATCCAATTGCATATTTTAACAGTCGATTACAATCCATATTTCTGTAAGATATAATAACAGTTTTTAGGACATTCGGGAAACGTACTTAGGTAGTTTGTGATATTCCCGCTAGATGGCAGCGCTCCGCCAAACAGAAATCTTGGTATTCCATATTACACGACTGTTCCATGATACCCGAAGTTCCCCTATATTTCAATAAAACAGATATTTCTCAGGTTTCTATCATTTAGGGTATCTTTATAAGAGAAAATGGAAGAACAGTCTAAGCCTATTAAAAGAATTATTTGGATATAGTGCTGTAAAGAATTATTAAGGCATTTAAAGCAAATTGAACATGCTAAAAATTTAAAAGTATGCATTTATATATAATTTGAAGCCCTAATATGCACTTATATACTTTATTCATAAAAAGATTTAAAAGTCTATTATTACCCTTAAAAATTACGTAATTACTGTCGTCGTACCTCTGAGAACAAATGACGTAATTTTTCATATTTATATACTTTATCAAGCGATATTTCGGAAAAAGTTCAGAGTGCAAAGATATTTCGGAAAAGTGCAAAGTGCTATCATCCCAACTTCCTTCACTGCCTCCATTTCATAGTTTCGCTCATTTTCGACCTGTTCAGTGCGCTCCTTCGGGACTGCGTTTCTCGACTTCTTGTGATCATCTGAAGAAGGCTAATGTTAGCCGAAAGCTCATGTATTTTAACATCAAATAGTTTTAATTTTTTAAAACTGTGATTAAATTATTGCACCTATTCAGTAACACACATTATCAATGTGTTTACATTGTGTTTTATAAGTTTCATAAAATGAATTTGACGTTCATATTATATGGAATTTTCTGAAAGTTTTTATTAGTTTTTCTGACTTAAAAGGGGTTTTTGAAGACGCCAATTTGGTATTATAGTTTTAGTATGTTTGATTAAAGTTAAAATAATATACATTTCTAGTTAATTGCTAACTTTTTCCGAAATATCGCTTGATAAAGTATATAAATATGAAAAATTACGTCATTTGTTCTCAGACGTACGACGACAGTAATTACGTAATTTTTAAGCGTAATAATAGACTTTTAAATATTTTTATGAATAAAGTATATAAATGCATATTAGGGCTTCAAATTATATATAAATGCATACTTTTAAATTTTTAGCATGTTCAATTTGCTTTAAATGCCTTACTAATTTATTACAGCACTATATCCAACTAATACTTTTGATAGGCTTAGACTGTTCTTCCATTTTCTCTTATAAAGATACCCTAAATGATAGATACCTCAGCAATATCTGTTTTATTGAAATATAGGGGAACTTCGGGTATTATGGAACAGTCGTGTAATATGGCATACCAAGATTTCTGTTTGGCGGAGCGCTGCCACCTAGCGGGAATATCACAAACTATCTAAGTACGTTTCACGAATGTCCTTCAGAACGTATAATTCGTCGGTCGGCGTCAGGGAGCGTTGTGTGAATGAATATTTTCTTTTCGTGTTTGGAAAGTTTCAGGAGATATTTTAAAAATATTTTCTATTCATTATTAAGAGTAATATCTGTACATTGAAATTGATCATAATGTACACGGAAATACTAACAGTTTATGATGTAATACTTGTTTTTTAGCTCGCGATTCACACCAATAAACATTGAGTAAATTTTTCCGAAACCGGCGGTGTCGTGTTATATTAAATACCAATATATCACAATACTCCCTGATTATGGTGGCACAAAGACAGATACTTATACTTCGGATTTGTGCAAATCTGAAGTATGAACTGAAGTATATTGGCTGACTAACTAGACACTATATTTTGATCACGGTCTCTTGATAACATTAAATCTGTTTTTTTTTGCCACATCTTGTTTGTTTTCTTCATTTTTAACCCCTATTCAATATTTTCCGCCTGTTTCACAATAACCTCAAACTAAAATAAAATGTCACATTTAATCAGATATAAAAGTTACATAAAATACACTTAAAATATTGAAAACATTAAAAAATACTGCAAACGTTTCAGGCTATAATTTAGTCCCTCATCAGCGCAACTACGTACGTTGACTGGAGAATTTTCAACCATGTTTACAGTTAATAAAGTTAACCAGTTAAAACTTGGAAAATTATGACGAACTTCCATTAGAGCAAGATCGTGTAGACAGGTGGAACAGCACAAGATTCATTAATTGGCGAAGTCTGTTTACGAGTGAACCAATCCTCAAGAAACACTCTACTCTCTTAACGTTATTGCAGCTGGATCTGATTACTGCGATACTTGCGAAATCCGGAATATGGTCAGTATCCAAAGAATACTGTACTAGTTTAGATTGAAGGCTACCAGATTTATAGACACATTTATTGTTATTTTAACCTCAAACTAAGTTTATTATTATTATTATCTTCTGTTTGCGAGTGATGAAACTTTGTAAAATAGTTTTTGTCTACAAAAACTATTCGCAGATAGTTCAAGTTTGTAATTGTATTCGGTTTTCGGGTTTTAAACAATATCGGGATGTTCTATTGCCCCAGACGTAAATAATCTTATATATATATTTGTCTTACGTGGCGCGAAAATAGGTCTGAATTTGTAACTTATGGTTTGGCAACAACTGTAGTTTCCACAGCTCAGACCAATGAACAGACTAGATTGTGTTAGATTAGCTCCATATGGCGGATTGAAACCATAGAATGAAACTCAAACTAGCAATTATTAAAAATAAAATAACATGTATACGTAATCCAAAGCGTCTGAGATGATTCCTCATTTTAATTATGAGCAATATCGTTAATTTCAAATGAATTCTCAACTCTTATTCAGAAATCATTTACGAATTTCACTCACTCAAAAGTCGGAGAAAAAAAATCAACTGTGTTGATTGCACCTGGCGCCAGCTGTTGATGTATTGAGGAAGTAAAAAATAATTTCTACGTAGGTTTTTTTTTCTAATGAATTTAAGTCGTGCTGTACAAAAGATCCTTTTTTCATAGTATTTAAAAGATTTATATGCTCATTGGTAGCACCAACTAAATACATTTTCAGTTGTGTTTTCAACGGAGAATTACTTTTTTACATTAAAAAAAATGTCAGATTCATATGTTCAAATATTTTGTGGTAGAACTCATTCCGGCTAGAATTGCTGAAAAAAAGGGGCGAGCGAGCGAAGCGAGCTGTGACCGCGCAGCGGTCTCAATGTGAATTGTTTCGTAATTCACGGGGGGTTGGCGAGCGTTAGCGAATAGGGGGCTGAGCCCCCTAATATTCTATAATACCCGAAGTTGTTCTATTTTAATTTTTACTTTCTTCTATCTTTACAAGAAGTAAAGTATTGGATTCAAGAAAATTTTCGACTTCCAGTTTT
Source organism: Maratus michaelseni (assembly GCA_963931845.1). Taxonomy (NCBI): domain Eukaryota; kingdom Metazoa; phylum Arthropoda; class Arachnida; order Araneae; family Salticidae; genus Maratus; species Maratus michaelseni. The sequence continues at coordinate 198,803,831 of OZ007595.1, forward strand.
CGACGGATTTTTACGTTTCACAGAAGGTCCTGAACACGATTTGACTGTTTTTAGAAAATGTATGTCTGTGAGTTCGTGACTCTGTCTGTCTGTCTATCGGTATGTGACAAAATTTTTGTGGGCGTTCTATCTCAAGAACTAATGCACGAAATTTAATAAAACTTTATATTCAGTTAGTCCCTGATATAATTTGGTGTTGATTAGTTTTTGATGAAAATCGCCAAACCGGTGGCACTGCTATGCTGCATTTTTCGCGATTTCCTCAATAACTCTATCTCAAGAACTAATGCTCTTATTTTCATCAAACTTCAGATTTAGTTAGACCTTGACATAAATAGACACTGATTACGTTTTGGTGTAAATATCCCAATAGGTGGCGCTGCTATACCACTTTTTTCATGATGTTTACGATAGCTATATCTCAAGAACGAATGCACAAAATTCCATAAAACTTCATATTGTATTAGACATTGACATAAATAGATGCTGCTTACGTTTTGGTATAAATAGACCAACAGGTGGCGCTGCTATGCTACTTTTTTCATTATTAACACTATAACTATATCTCAAGAACTAATGCATAGATTTTCATCAACCTTCATATTCAGTTAGTCGTTGACATAAGTTGTTATTGATTAGGTTTTGGTCTAAATCTCCGAACAGGTGGCGTTGCTAAGTTGCATTTTGCAGGATTCACACGATTTTAGCAATAGTCATATCTCAAGAACTAATGAACGGAATTTAATAAAACTTTAGATTCAGTTAGACCTTGATATAAATTGGTGCTGGTTTTTTTTAGTGTATGCGAAAGCTGTGAGCTGTGTGAGATAGAAGAAAGTTTTGGGATTGACATCCGACTACTTTATTCAAGTCAACACAAAACTAGAAAAGAAGAAGCTTCAGTTAAACGCATTGTCAGTAAAATAAAGCTTGAAAAGTGCATTTCCGTCATTGCCAAGTCTGCTGGAAGAGGGGAAAGCAGAGAGAAGTTAAATTTTAGTTTATGTAAAAATCAGGTTTTGAAGATTTTTTTTAAAAAATGATGGATATGTTAAAATTACTGAACAGTAAGATAAGTTGATGTTGAAATAGCATTTTCTGCATTTAAAATTGTTTTTGACTGTCGTGGACAAAATCTAGCTGTTGAAAATTTTACAAAATACGTAGATATGTTTTGCAATATAAATTATTCGAAATGACATAGAAATTTGTAGTAAAATGTACTAAATATATTTTCAGTTGTGTTTTCAACGGATAATTACTTTTTTACATAAAAAAAAATGTCAATTTCATATGTTCAAATATTTTATGGTAGAACTCATTCCGGCTAGAAATGCTGAAAAAAGGGGCGAGCGAGCGAAGCGAGGTGTGACCGTGTAGCGGTCTCAATGTGCATTGCTCCGCAATTCATGGGGGGTTGGCGAGCGTTAGCGAGTAGGGGGCTGAGCCCCCTAGTATTCCATAATACCCGAAGTTGTTCTATTTTAATTTTTACTTTCTTCTATCTATCTATCTCTTCTTCTATCGGATATATATATATATATATATGCATTTGTTTTCCAATATTAAATACTGATTTGACTATTAATTAGTTAGGACATAATAAAATTAAAATAAATACAGGCCAACGGTCTTTTCCTTTAAAAACATATGATCTGCTGATTGTTAATGAGTATATATTACAAATTAACTAAACTTTAAATACATCAATTAAACGTAATATTACAAACTATATACTATTGCAAATTAACTGAACTATTGTTTCAAAAATTGATTTATTTATGTAATTACTTATGTTTTTGTGCTTTAACAGGTACTGTAACAATTATTACTGTGATATATATATATATATATATATATATATATATATATATCACAGTAATAATTGTTACTATTAGATAATTATAATTATAATATATATATTTTTTATATGTATTTTAAAAATTAATGTCCGCTAGATTGCTTACGATATGGAAGTTTCTAGTGGGTTGGATTCCATTTTAAATAGAGCTCCCAGTTAGTTAGCCCTGATATGCAAAAGATGACCTTAGAGTTGGTAAACAACCAACGGACGAACCAACCTTTATGTATGTGTTACAATGAACGATATTAGTAATTTTAAAGAGAATATTTTCAGTTTCTTATGGATTTTCATATAAAAGTTATTAACAAAAATTCGATAAATAAAGAAAAATCTAGAACAGAACGATTGGGATTATTTCTGTTTAACCTTTATGTTTAATTATGTGATATTAAAGCATGATATCTTCAAAACTGTATTTCTAAATAAAACTAAATAAAATCTATATTTCTTTATTTTGTCATTTAAATATAATTGTTTTTTTTCTTTTCTTTTATTTTACTTTATTATTATTTTATTTTTGCTGTAACGTCACTTAACAACTAGAAATATTTTTTAATATTTTAAACATTAGTGGTTCGATAAGTTTCAACTTTATTTCGGAAAAAAATCTTCTGTTTTCCAGAGAATAAAAAAATGTTGCGCTGTAACTGAAATAATAGATTATTTATTTGTTTATTTATTTGGGTAAAATATAATGGTTGAGATCGTAAGGGAATTCATCTGTCACTGTAACAATAGTCGTTCGACATGCTTCAACTTTATTTCGAAAAAAATCTTTTGTTTTCCAGATAGTAAATAATTTTTGCTCTAAACTCAAAACAATAGATTATTTAGTTATTTATTTATTTTGGTAAAATATAAGGGCTGCGAGCGTAAGGGAATTCATCTATCATAGTAGTGATATGGGGTTAGACTTCTTCCATTGTACAACATAGTGTAGTGTTCCCGGATGTAAAAGGGTCGGCCCTCGGGGCATCTGCAACAAACTAATTTTATGTTTGGATTTTGGAAAAAAAATATTAAAAATATATATGTAAAGAGAAGAAAATTGCAATAGGTCGTGTATGTGTTTAAAATATTCTGTAATAAAAGATCATTCGAGACAACAGAAATAGTCTCAAAACATGTAATAATGTCTAAAATATTAAATCGAGTTTATTTATAAACGTTTATATGAGAAGTAAATATATATATATATATATGGAGAAAAGCAATATATATATATATATATATATATATATATATATATATATATACTTTTAACTAAATACTTTTGAATTGACATCATAATACAATCTGTTTTAATACATTTATTTTTGTTAAAATTATTGGTTTTTAAAACTTTCCAAAGTATTTTTGCAAATAATTTATGAATTTAACTGTTCTGTCTGTTCGTACTCTAATTCTCTAAATTGTATACTCGGATTGTCATATAATTTTTATATGTTATTGAGGTTTACTGCAGAATGTTCGGTATGAAAAGGAAGTGTGTAGCATTTATAATTTTTTTACAGAGATAGAGTTTTTACGTTTACAGAGATACAGAGAAGGATGACATTACATTAGAGTCTATGAGAAAAAATTGTTTCCGATATACAGGGTGATTATAATTAAAGTCCCACTTTCAAAATGATGTAAATAAGGAACCACTGGTCAGAATGACTTCAAATTTTATCTGAATATACTGGAAGAAGGGGAATGGCATAAGAAAAAAGTTCCAAAGTGTATCAATAGATGACGCTATAAGCGGCATACTATGCAAATTAAAAGACACTCATGCTCAGTTAAAAACCGAATCATTATGTGCTTTTTATGCGTTTTTTGGCCCAAGGACAGTTTAAAACTGATTTTTCCCATCCAATGTGGTAGGACCTTGCCGTGGTTGATGGGTTTTACACTAACAGTACCACAACTGTTGATTGATTTGGAAGTCATTTTTTTCCGTCAAACAACCGAAACACTCATGCATATTGAACAGTACGGTTGGTTTACTGTTCAACTTATGCCAAAGTCATCGTATTTTGATTAAAAAGTCACTTGTAGCCAAATCCACTTTCGTTATGCCGCTTACGGCGCCATCTATGGATACAAGTTGGAACTTTTTTCTTATTCCATACCGTTTCCCCTTTCTGTCAGTATATGCAGTTCAAATTAGAAGTCATTCTGACCAGTGGTTCCTTTTTTACAACATTTTGAAAGTGGGACTTTAATTATATTCACACATAATTAAATCACACTAATTAAAGCTTCAAAAATAATTAAATTGATATACTTCACTCAGGTGAACAAATACATGCGCTCTCAGTAATATAGAATAAGTAGCATTTATAGTTCGTTTACAGGCAAGAATAAAATAATTCTATTATATTATGATGTATGGGAAAAATAGTTTGTGATGCGTTATAATGATGTTATGAGTTTTGATACAAATTGAAACTATAAAAGATCACTGAGATACACTACAACATGTTTTCTATATGTTGTGGAATGCGCAGCATTTATAGTTCATTTACAGAGGCGAACAAAAGATTTCGGTTACAGGACGAATTTATGATTGGGTTTATTGTATGAAAAGATAAAATTTCTTAAAAATATTCTGCTAATGTTGGAAAGTGTTTCATAATCTACACTTGATGCCGATTTTGCGTTCTTGTTTAATTTACAATTCATATCTGGTCATTCCACATATGAATTGTCATTCAAAATCTCCCATTACATAGATTTATTTCGATATGTGATATTTTAATCAAATTATGTTGTTTCAAGAGATATTTTTTCCTTGCGAATAGCAAAAATAAAATGATTTATATTCATTCAAAACAGATAAATAGTATTGCTTAAAATAGTAAATAAATATTTTATAAAGACAAATAGTGTAGAAAAAACAATATAATATTTATAAAAAGATAAATCACTCAAATCTATCACAAATCTATTAAATGAGTTATGTTTTAAATTTGTTATTTATTTTCCATGATTAAGCAAATTATTATTTTGAGTGTTTTTATGTTTAAATTAAAAATATAATTCCTGGCAAGATAACATTAAAATAATACAAGCACGCAAAATAAAAATTAAATACTATAAAAATAGAGAAAATGCATCAAATTCAAAAACGTTAAAAACAAGATGAAATAATTCATAGGCTCTTTTTAATATAATAAATATAAAATTTTTAAATTTCTCTTTTTGAAATTTATGAGGTAAGTTTGAAATTGCTCGTCATTTGATGCTAACTCATTTATTACTAAAGTAATAGACTTTCTAAAAACTCCCATTACATAAATATTTATGTAAAAAAATATTTCGGCTGTTTTAAATTACTCTCAAGAATTTGATATAACTCAAAAGATGAATTGCTCAGAAAATTTTGTAATTTATTTGATGACAAAAAAATGTATGTGTTTGTGAATGCTTTATTTAAACTTAAAGACTTTATAACTAAAATGGTTTTAACTTTTTGATTTAAATATTTTTATTTTTAGCATAGTTAAGAAAAATTATGTTATGTTAATGCCTTACTTTTGCTTCATAAAAGTCGAATCCTTGTATTGGTGACTAAAAATAGTTTGCAATGAAAGTTGAATTTGAAATGAAGATTGAATAGTTTGCAATATATATTCGATCAAAGGTATAGCTGTACATTTTATATCATGCAATAAAACTAACAGAGATTCACCTGTACGTAAATACAGGGTGTTTCAAAAATGACCGTTATATTTGAAAGATAAATAAAAACTAAACGGGCAGCGATAGAAATACACCGTTTGTTGCAATATGCTTGGGACAACAGTAAATTTTCAGGCAGACAAACTTTTGAAATTAGTTACAATTTTCAACAACAGATGGCGCTGCAGTCTGGAAAAATCTAAACCACGATATTTTTCACATAACCACCATTCGCAGCAATAATATGGCGTAGTCTCTGAACGAAATTACCAGAAACCTATGTAAACCTGTGACTTTTTTCTGTGGGGACACTTGAAAGATCAGGTGTACCGCCACAATCCAGAAACAATTGAACAAGTGAAGCAGTACATCTCTTCTGCTTCTGAAGCCATCCCGCCTGACACGTTTACAAAGGTTTCTGGTAATTTCGTTCAGAGACTACGCCATATTATTGCTGCGCATGGTAGATATGTGGAAAATATCGTGGTTTAGATTTTTCCATCTGTTGTTGAAAATTGTAACTAAATTCGAAAGTTTGTCTGCCTGAAAATTTAGTGTTGTCCCAATCATATTGCAACAAACGGTGTATTTCTATCGCTGCCCGTTTAGTTTTTATTGATTTTTCAAATATACCGGTCATTTTTTAAACACCCTGTATGTTTTTATGCATACTTGCGCAATGTCTATTTGCTTGATAATGGACTGAATTGGATGCAAAATTTTGTTTTTAGTTTACTTGTTCGCAAATATATAAACTTTTGTGGTTGCAATTCTTCTTGCGTTTTAACTTTTTATTCAAATATTTTTATTTTTAGCATATTTAAGTAAAATTATGTTATGTTAATGCCTTACTTTTACTTCCATAAAAAACGAAAGATGGTGTTGGTGTGTAACAATAGTTTGCAATGAAGGAGACATTCGATCAAAGTTATAGCTGCACATTTTAAATCATGCAATGATGCTAACAGATATTCACCTTTACGTAAATATGCTCTTATGCATACTTTACCAATGTCTATTTGGTTGATAGTGGACTGAATTGGATGCAAATTTTTGTTTTTAGTTTTCTTGTTGGCAAATATATATACTTTTGTGGTTGCAATTCTTACGTTTTTCATAGAAAATATTTTTATGTATATGTGCTGCTATTGCTCTGATATAGTTACTGCCATTTATGTTCTGTACAAGTGATATTCACATAACAGGTGGTTCAAAAAACAGGCGGAAGAGTGTAATAGTTGAGGTTTAAAATATGCTTGGGGATCATGAGGCATTTATATTTATGTCGCACTCAAACCAATGACAGCTTTATTAAGTTGATACATCCAACCTTGTGCAAATTGCAAATATTTAATCGATATTGATGCCTTCTTTAATTTTACATGAAATATTTTTTTTTTCAATTGGAATCTTGCGCGAAATATAAAACTTTAAGATTATTTGGCGTAAACTTCTATTATACATTTCAGTACGATTTCTTTCGAAAATGGATATTCGTTATTACAGCATTGTGTATAATCGCCTATAAGTAGAAATTGCTTATAAGATGATCCTCCTACTCCTTGAGCAAATAATCAAAAACTTGCGTAACTGTTGACCCTGATTCCTCTTTATAAACTGTCAGAAATATAAACTTATCCATTATTTAAAACATATATAATATGCAATAATAGTCGTTGCAAAATGAATTAAAAGCCAAATGTGTGCGTAATCACTCGTGACATCACTGTTGATTTTACATTTTTTTTTTTTTCAAATAAAAGCTTGTATGTAAAATATACAATTTTCCATTCGTTTTCGATAAACTTCAATTATGTATTTCAGAAGGTTTTATTTGCAAGCGAAATTATCCATATTGTATGTAATTGCTCCATGACTTCTTTTTTTCACAGTTCTAAAACGCAAAATAATTTTTAAGATTTATAAAAATGAACCTAAATCATAACCAACATACAATGTACCGTTATAACAATTATACGAATATGGGAAGTAAAATGAGGTTATGATAAAATTATTCTTTACTAATGACTCGATTATTAGAATTTACTTTTAATCTATTATTAGAAATTCTCCTAATTACATTTAAATACCCTTTTATAATAAAACATTTTTTTTTAGTATTTGGAATTTTTTAGACTCTGAATCCATATTAAAATAAAAATTATAGTTTCTGATCTTGGGGAAATTTCTAACTAAATATTAAATTGAGTTAAAAATTTGCATGATTCGAGGCATTTTCGTAACTTTCAGTTTATATTATAAAGAAGCATTCATTCGATTAATTAGAAGACATGTAACAAATACAGAGGAACCAGGTTGCCTAGGAGGTTAGATTGCAGAGCATTAGGGGGAATATGTAAATATATTGGCCAGATGGCGAAAGAGTTTAGGGCGTGTTAGGATATTAGAAAGCCATTTTTTCAGGGAATTGGAAAGTATTTGTTTTACCAGTTAGAAGTTAATATTCTGGCATGACCAACACACTCGCAAGAGTTAGTGTTGGCCCGACGGTGATACTTGAGACAGGTATGTAAGGGACCATAGCTGGTCAAGAAGGCTGTAGTATGAAGGAATATGTTAAGAAGGGTAAAGCGAAACTTTGGATATTAATTAAATGGTGTGGCTACCTTTCTTTGGGTAGTTCCATTGGTCCTTCCAATGTGTAAGGATGGTAGATTTGAGAACTCTTTTTATATAGGAAGAGCAAGACGATGAAAGCTACTTCTATTTTTAGATAGTGAGTGACCTCCTTCGCCAGATCATCAGCTAACTCATTGTCAAAGATACCTTTTTGGGCCATGACATGTCCTAAGTTTACTCTGTTGATTAGAGGTTGGAGAGTAAGCTTAAATCACAAATTGATTGGTGTTTTCTCCTGTTGGAAAAACTTAATTATAAACTTGAAAGACTGACTATGTACTGGTGATGGAATGTCAAATCACCTTGTGTTGCAAACAATTCAATGGCTCTGAGGATTGCGAAGAATTTCGTTTGGAATATAGTATGTAATATTATCGCCAATTCTTCAGGCCCATGTGTGGGTCACGGTGCCTCCTTCTATGATGCAGAATACTGACGCCGCGCTGGTTTCGGTGCGGAACATATCGGCGAATATTGATGGATTTCTCGAGGATGAGAAATAGTGTTTAGAAATATTGACCTAGGCATGTCTTGAGTGTGATGTTGCCCAGATCTTTAGCATTTTGTTTTTACTTTCCGCGTGATTTAGATATTAGTTTACAAGAATTGCGATAGTGTTTTAAAATATAAATTTTTAGGGGATCTAACAAGTGAATTGCCAAGTAGTTAATACTTTCATAATTATCCTCATTTCCATCATTTCAGAAGATGTATCCGATTTATCACTCTGTGATATGGTAAACTGATTTTATTTATTTATTTATTTTTATTTTTTTGTTTCCAGAAGAATTTCACATAATGCAAATGTTTTTAGTGTAAATAGCACTTACGTATCACCACTTGTTCTTTCTTTAATTTTACTTCTATATATTTTTTAAATGGAACGAATTTTCTCCCCACCATTTATTACAAAAAATAACAATTTTCATTACATATGTATTTTACATTTTATAGTAGATATCATTTTTGCTTTAAAAAAATTAAAATTTAGAATGACATTACCAAACATACCTGAGTGTAACATTAAAAGTGTTTCAGTCATTTTTTTAAAGTTCTTATAAATTATAACAATATTTCTAAATACTTTATAAATTTCTATTAAAAGAAATTAAACTTCTATCTTGGTGAATTTATTGTTTTAATACTATGTCATGTTTTTTTTTTTTCTTTTCTTTTCGTGAATGATAAAATAGCATTTTTTATCAAAGAAGTTAAACTTGATCGATTTTTTTAAAACTTTAGTTGAAGGATTACAATTTCACTCTTTTCTAAAATTTTGAGAAAAATATTAATATAAAACAATTTCAAATTAAAAAGGTGTAATATTTCTACTTCTGATTGTAAAGCAGTAACAGTTAATAACAAAGGGAATTTTTAAAGTCAAAACTTGACTGACCTGAATATTTAAAATCGTATTTAAGAATTCAGAATAGCATTTCTGACAGAGTTTATATTATTTTATTTTCCTTTGGAGAATTGAGTGTGTTTAAAAGACTGATCACTTTTTGTGTTTTTAAGATCATTTTTTTTGTGTCTTTACTCATATTTTTGTAAGTGAAAATTCATTAAGAATTAAAAATTACTTCTTTATTAAATGAAACACCATAAGAATTTTGAAGAGATTTATTTTGATAAATTGTTGAATTTATTTGAAATTTTCTTTAAATACACTTTTTAAATATTTCATCACATATGATTGCAAAATAAATATCCTAAAATTTGTAAATTACACAAAACATAATTAACTTTGTTACTATATAACAATTAAGAATTGCATCAGCGAGAGTTTAATTTCAAAATATTGTTTTCTTATGCAAAATTTTTAAGGAAAATCAGAGAGCAATTTGGTTTTAACAAATACGCCTTGTATATGTTTATTTGCGATTTGATTTTTATTTATTTATTTATTTATTGAAAATTAATCTTTAGGGGAATCATAACAAATGAAACTTCGGCTTAAGAATACTTTTTAGTTAAATACATTTAAATATAGTTTTTTTTCTAGATTTCGCCAACATACATGAAACGTCATATAGCATTTTGTACAGTCGCGGAAAAAAAGTGTCCCCCCCCCCCCCACTAACTCTGCAACAAATTTTCGTGGAAGAAAGTTACTGTTACCAAACTATTGAAAATAAAGTATACTTTTAAATGATGTATATAAAGGGTGCTTATTTGGCCATCTACATATCAAAACCAGCCCAAACTTTGTTCTTTTCAATAGCAAAACCCAATTTTGACACTGTATTTTAAATGTTCGGTTTAAACTATTTTCTATGTACCAAATATCTTCTAAAAAGTTATTTGGAAGATAAACTTTTGAATTATAAATATTCAAAATTTAGAGTTTCTAATGTTGAATTACATTTTCATATTTTTTTAATATCTCCTGCAAATAAACTCCTAATGTGCCATTTTTTTCTTTGGTAATAATACTAAAAACCCCAAACATAAATATGTTGAATTTGTAATATTTATAATTTTATACTATGAATTAGGAATTATGAAATTAATATTGAAAAAAAAATTATAAATTGCAACCTGCAATTTTTTAAATGGATTTATATTTATTATGCCCTGTTTTATGCTCATTCCAAATTTTAAAAAAATTCTTCCAAGTATGTTTCAAATTCTTCTGAAAACAGAAAAATGCTGGTTTAAGAATTTATAATTATTTAAGAATCCACTCGCCTACGATGTGTGGAAAAGCGTTATTTGAAAAATATAGTATATTGCTAATTTTATTGTTGATTAATATATATATATATATATATATATATATGTATGTATGTATTTTTTCTGTGTCTGCTTTTAATTTTTTTTTTTAATTACTTAAATCCAATTTTCATGACATATAATTTTACGTCAGTTATGTAAATTAGTCTAGCTTTAAATTTTAAATTAACAAAGCTCATTTTTATAAAATGAACAGTCTTACCTTAAAAAAATAAAATAAATCTTACTCATTATTTTTGTTACCTTTAATTGAATGTAGCTTCTTCTCCAGTCTAATAAATCTATTTTATTTTTTTTTTCTGCGTTTTATATATGTTTGAAGTAAAGTTTCTTATAAATGCATACATGTTAGGTATTTGCTGAAAAAGGTTTAAAAATATGCAATTAGCAATCGAATTAAGATTTATATTCAGACTGAAATGCAATCTATATTTTTTATACATCATTTCCTTATACTGTTTCAAACTATTTTTTATTCTAAATTTTGTATTCGCCGATGTCCTTCACATATAAATTTAGAAAAGAATGAGTAGAATAAAATCAAAATCCGAGAAAAAGAGCATTATAAAAACACCTATAAAATTCCAATCACATCTGCATATTCGAAAAGTATTTTAATAACAGATAATCCTATATCTTTTTTAAACGGATAATTCAACTTTTGTAAACATTATAAAATAAATATTGAAAATGATTTAACCGTATTGTAGATTTTTTAAAGAAAAGATTCTTTCTTGGTTTTCTTCTTTATTGTCACAAACACATAAAAAAACATGAACTTGACAAAACACAAAAACTTCACAGTTGACATCCACGAACATATACAATGGAACTTCTGGTTTCACATTCTATTTACTAATGCAAAAATATTCTTAGAAATAAACCTATTTCAAATTACTTTCATCTAACATGAAAGCCTTAAATTAAATTATAAATTATTAAGTTCCCAGCCAACATAATACTGGGGAAATACAGTACAATAGAATAAAACAAGGACAATCCATGCCTTGCAAGCACCTTCCACCATCCAACTCAAAAGACTGACTGATGTGAGAATTCTGAATCAAAATGTTCTTAGAATTACATAGTGGCGCCATCTGTTATCAAACAGAGCAACTATTAACAGTACTGAACATACTCCCACCCATCAAGAAGTTATTCTTGATGCAAAGGAAGTAAACAAAGTTTTACAATTGGTCTCTTAAAGACACCCCTAGAAGTTTTAACAGTCACTACAGGGACTATTCCATCCTTACCTGGATGAATTTCAATAATTTTGCCCAATGGCCAAACAGACGGAGGAACATTATCCTCTTTCAAAATTACTATATCATTCACTTTAAAATTTTCTGTATGCACTCTCCATTTTTTTCTATTTTGTAAAGAACTCAAATAATCAATACTCCACCTTCTCCAAAAACATAATTTTAATTTTTGCACAATATCCCAACGAGACCGTAAAGACAAATTTTCCTCATTTAAAGGTTCAGCTGGGGAAGTAATAACATCACCAATTAAAAAATGAGATGGAGTCAATATATTCACACTGTCTGAATTGTTATCACTATCAATTGCTACTAATGGTCTGGAATTTAAGATAGATTCAATTTGAGTCAAATATGTATAAAGTTCTTCAAATGTTAAATTAGTACTTCCAATTACACGTTTCATATGAAATTTTACCGAACGAACAGCGGCTTCCCATAGTCCACCAAAATGCGGACTCACTGGAGGAATCATATGCCACTCAATATTTCTTTGAGACAGAAAATAACAAATTTCTTCATTTCTTTCAATTGAACAAATAAATTTATATAAATCTGAGAGTTGCCTTTTAGCACCTACAAATGTTGTGGCATTATCACTATAAATATGCTGAGGAGCTCCTCTTCTAGAGCAAAATCTATTTAATGAAGCAATAAATGCCTCAGAGGTTAAATCACTTACCAGCTCCAAATGTAGAGCTTTAGTTGCAAAACAAACAAATAAAGCAATATAGCATTTAGTAGTTTTAGCTCCTCTACCTCGATATTTCAAAATATTAATAGGCCCTGCATAATCGATTCCGCATGCAGAAAATGGCCTGTTAGGAGTAACTCTGTTAAGAGGAAGATCTCCCATTAACTGTTTGGAAGAGGCTGCTCTATACCTACAGCAAGTAACACATTTATGAATACAATTTTTAATTATCCTTTTGGCACGTATTATCCAATAACTCTGTCTAATGATGCCCATAAGTAAATTTAACCCAGCATGAAAATGCATAACATGAAATTATTTAACAATTAATACACTTAATTTATGCTGAGTTGGCAAAATGACTGGGTGTTTTGCATTGTACTGGAGAGGTGAATTTCGCAGTCTACCTCCCACCCTTAGCAAACCGTCACTATCAATAAAAGGACAAAGTGAGAAAAGAGAACTTTTTTTAGAAACTGATCTATTTGATCGAATACAACTAATTTCATCAGCGAAATATAGCTGCTGAACATAAGAAATAATCAAATTACCTGAATGTCTTCTTTCGATTGTTGATAATGGAAGAAATTTACCTTTATTCAAAGGACTAGTGTTCATTTTGCCAACTTTCTGTTTGCAATTTTTCACAAACCTAATACAAAAACTAAAACATCAATAATTTTGGTAAAAGAAGAATAAATTTCAAAATATAATTCAAACAGAGAATTATTTAAAGTTATTGGAAAACAAAATTTAGAGTTCTTTTTCTCTTTATTTACAGTGTCTAAATCAGTCTTAATCTGAGGTTGAGGCCAATGTTCTTGATTCAAAGAAAGCCATTTTGGGCCATCCCACGAAAGGGAACAATTAGGAAGATCCCTGGGAGATAACCCTCTAGACGCAATGTCAGCAGGATTTTCCCTTCCTGGAACATACCTCCAACAGTCAGATGGGACTGAATCTAGAATTTCAGAAGTTCTATTGGCCACATAAGGCTTCCAACACCTAGGATGAGATGACAGCCATGAAAGTACTACCTGGGAGTCCGTCCATGCGTAGAACTTAATAACGAACGTATTCAAAATAGTCACAAGTGTAGAATATAGTCTGGAAAGTAGTAAAGCACCATTGAGCTCAAGCCTAGGAATAGAAACTGGTTTAAGGGGCGCTACCTTGCTTTTTGCAACCAATAGGGTCACCTTTGACTTTATTTCACCAGGTTGTACTACATATATCACTGCAGCATATGCAGATTCTGAAGCATCGCTAAATCCATGCAATATGATCTCTTTACTGGAAACTTGGATCCATCGGGGAATTCGAATAGAACAAACTTGTTCAAATTCCCTTTGGAATTTTTTCCAATTTGTTTGGAAAATTTCAGGAAGCGCAGTATCCCAATCTAACTTCATTAACCACAATTGCTGGTAAAACATTTTTATAGAGACAGTGCATGGTGCCAAAAATCCTAACGGATCAAATAATTTGGCAGATTGTGAAAGAAATTTTCTTTTAGTCATGTTATCATCAAATTGTAAATTAACGTTAAAGATAAAAATATCATTGGAAAAATCCCAGCTAAGCCCTAAGGCTTTGGAACAATCATCAGGATGGATTTCTAAATTTGTAGACTCAAGAGAATTTGAAGATAAATGAGTTAATACATCAGAAGAATTAGATCTCCACTTTTGCAAATGAAAACCTCTATTTTCTAAAGCCAGTGAAAGCTTTTCAATCACTCTAATAGCTTCTTCACTTGAGATTGAACCTGACATACAATCATCAACATAGAAGCTCTCTCGAATTATTGCAGCTATTGCAGGATCGTCTTTCTCTATGTCCTTTGCAACTTGATATAAGCAGCGAGTAGCCAAGAATGGAGCTGAAGATGTCCCATAAGTAATAGTTCGCAGCCAATATTCCTTTAAAGCTGAGTATGCTGATTCTCGCCAAACAATACGTTGTAAATCTTGATCTTCTGGAGCAATCAAAACTTGTCTATACATCTGCTGAATATCAGCAGTAAAAGCAACAGGATTTGTTCGAAATCTTATCAGAATAGTAAAAAGATTAGGTTGTGGAATTTGTCCAACAGCCAAAACAGAACTTAAAGAATTACCATTAGATGGTTTGCATGAACCATCAAACACCACACGTAACTTTGTTGAAATAGAGTCACTTTTTATAACAGAATGATGCGGAAGGTAATATACTTTGTTGCTTGTAGGATTTGAATTTTTGTTCACAAGTGTCATATGACCAAGATCTTCATATTGCTTCATAAAATTTCTGTACTCATTTTCAAAATTTTTATCAAACTGAAATTTTCTCTCCATAGCAAACAAACGTGAGACTGCCATGGACTTAGAATCTCCTAATGACATCACATCTTTATAAATCGGTAACTTAACTTCAAATCTATTCTTTGGAGTTACCTTGTAAGTTGAGCAAAAATGTTGTTCACAAAAATTTTCTTCATCAGACAACTGTGGAATTTTAATGTTTATT
Organism: Maratus michaelseni; assembly: GCA_963931845.1. Lineage (NCBI taxonomy): Eukaryota > Metazoa > Arthropoda > Arachnida > Araneae > Salticidae > Maratus > Maratus michaelseni. The sequence continues at coordinate 198,819,207 of OZ007595.1, forward strand.
TCTTCAGTTTGCCAAAATTTTTGCAATAATAGATCAACATTTAATTCGCTTGCAACACTAAGAAAATGAGATTTGATACTAGAAGAATATTTACATTTAGGTTCCAATTTTCCAGCTACCACACAACCAAACATAGTATTTTGGGCAATTGGCTCATTCTCAGTACTCACAATTCTACCATATCTTAAAATAGTAAAGAAACAGTCAGATCCCAAAATAACATCACATTCTTGCGGTTTCATGAAATCTTCATCTGCTAAGGTACTCCTTACTTTAAGGTACTTTAGGTACTAAGGTACTTTTAAGATACTCCAATTTTTTCGTATCAAGTAATTCAGCTGGTAACTGAGATGTTACTTTAGGCAGTATGTATGCCTGAACCTTTAAGCACTCATTAGAAAGATTTGACCCAACTGTAAGAATCACTGAACCTCGAGTTTGTCCGGCTGATACTCCGGTAATTCCATTTAGAACAATTCTGTCATTTTTTCTTTTTAACCCTAAAGTTCTTATAACATTTTCACTTACAAAGGTATATTCTGAACCAGAATCCAGCAAAGCTCTGAAAGAATAGGCTTTATTTTCATTATTATATAACAGAACTCTAGCAGTAGGAAGAAAGGAAACACATTTGGAATTATTGAAAGAAGCACTAGAATTAATTTGTAATTCATGAGATGTTGACTCGTGTACAACTTCCCTACTTGAAAGATGGTTTTTATTCTCAGATGAATGAGGAAATAATTTAGTTTCAGTCTGAATAGTGCAAGCATTATTACCCTTACTCTCTTCATGTAAGAGTGTATTGTGTTTACTTTCACATTTAAAACATTTTAAATGAGAATTGGGACATTCCTTAACTTTATGAGAATTTAAACACAAAAAACAACAGTTATTACGTTTAACAAAGTTTTTTCGTACAAAAACATCCATAGATTTAAATTTCATACATTTGTACAGTGGATGCATTCCTTGACACTTTAAGCACACCTTTGATTGTTTATTATTTGAAGTGTACTTAGAACCAACAAAATTTGAGCTTTTGGAATGTTTAATATCACTTTCATTGTTAGAGATGAGCTCTAAAGAAGAACATCTTACACTTAAAAAATCAATAAATTCTTTCAAAGTGGGAAATTCATTTTCTGTACTTTCAATGGACCAAAGTCTTCGACTTTCAGGATCAAGTTTTTGGAATAACAAATATATTAACCACGGATCTCTATTTGTAGCTTCATCACCAACAGCTTTCAAACCCCTAATAACTTCATCACTAGTATTAAGCAAATTTCTTATATTTATGCTATTAGGTTGAAGAACTGATTTCTGGTCTAAAAATAATTTAATCAAAGAATTGACAATCTGTTTCTTTTTATCATACCGGTCTAACAATTTTTCCCAAGCTTCTTGGTACGATTCATTAGAAAGGGAAATGTGCTTAATTAATGAAGCTGGTTCTTCAGAAAGTAACCCTTTTAAATACTGAAATTTCTGAATACCACTCAAAGCTACTTGGGAATGGACAGTGGAAACAAACATATCCTTAAAATTTGTCCATTCTGAAAATTTTCCAGAAAATACTGGAATATTTAATTTGGGTAATCTAATATTACATTGATTTGGAACAACAACAGAAGGACCTTGAACAGGATTTTGTGTTACAGTATTAATAACTTCTGAAGAATTCAAAGAATCTAGTTTGTTTTGATATTTAGTTTTTAACTGAAAATACCTTTCTTCAAAATCTGATAATTCTGAATCATCATCATTCAAATTAGAATCTAATCTTAAGAACTCTTTAAGTAAATCATCTAATCTTTGTAATCTAATCAAAATTTCATTCTTTGTATTCACATTATCAAAACTATTCTCTAATCTAGTTACAGAGCCTTTAACCCTTTCAGGGGCAAAGCACTTATGTTTCGAAAATGTTGAAATCAGTGACTCACACCAGGATTTAAAAACAAAATTTATTTCAAAATAAGTAGAAGCGTTTCTTCACGTATACTATAAAAGTAAAATTTGATTCCAAAATTCCGGTGTCAATGTGGCGTTTGTGAATTAAAATTAAGTGGTATATATTATATACCACCGCCCCTCAAAGGGTTAACTCTACGTCTCTCAATTTTAATTTGAACAGCTTTCTTTTCATAATCTTCCATTTTATACAATAACTTATAAGCAGAAGGATTTTCAAAATAAAATTAACTTCAAAACAAAACTAATAAAAATTACTTTAAAATCAAAAGTAATCAAAATTGCTTCAAAACAATAATAATCAAATTAAGTTCAAAACCAGAACTAAATTAAATTCAAAAACAGAACTACTATACAATATTCAATCACTTAAGAATACTGTTTCATACAAGCAATAGTGGAATGTTCTGTTCTACAATCTGCATAAACTTAAAAATAATCTTCAAATTCTTCAATGCAATATAATAATTCACTATAATAATTAAATATTCAAATTTTTCAATTAAATAAATCATAAAATTCTTGAGAACAATAAATAAAAAATCATAATGTTCTTCAGAACAATTTTCTTTTCAAGAACAGTTATCCAAGCAATATAATTCTAGAATACTTTCTTATTCTATCATTTTCAATAAACCAAAACTTAATTGTTCTCATATTGCAAAATAATATATGCTGAATACACTTTCATATTTAACTGTATTTGCAAACCAAATTTCAGCATCAAAGAACAGTATAAACAAAGGTACTCACATCATAGATCATATCTCGCCATAGTGCCTTCAAAAATTTCTATGTAGATATTTAAAGAAAAGATTCTTTCTTGGTTTTCTTCTTTATTGTCACAAACACATAAAAAAACATGAACTTGACAAAACACAAAAACTTCACAGTTGACATCCACGAACATATACAATGGAACTTCTGGTTTCACATTCTATTTACTAATGCAAAAATATTCTTAGAAACAAACCTATTTCAAATTACTTTCATCTAACATGAAAGCCTTAAATTAAATTATAAATTATTAAGTTCCCAGCCAACATAATACTGGGGAAATACAGTACAATAGAATAAAACAAGGACAATCCATGCCTTGCAAGCACCTTCCACCATCCAACTCAAAAGACTGACTGATGTGAGAATTCTGAATCAAAATGTTCTTAGAATTACATAGTGGCGCCATCTGTTATCAAACAGAGCAACTATTAATAGTACTGAACACGTATATAAGAATAACCGAAAAATATTAAGTGAGTAAAATGGTTATATTGGTAAAAAATAATACATTAAAAGAAGTGACGTAGTCATTCTATGAAATTTCAACAATAGTGTACCGAACTTCAATTTGGATACTCTATTCAGATAATAAAATTTTCAAACAGAATAACACGAAAAAAAAAACGGTAAAAAATTAGACAAATTTAATAAATAATTCAGCATTCTAATCAAGTATATGATAGCAAAAACTGGCTAAAATGCTATGAATAAATTTTTTATTGTTTAAAACATATTTAACTGAACTGTTTTGACCGCTTTCAACATTAAATAATGCTTTCAAAATTCTTCGAATTAAAAAAAAAACAGCTTAAACATGTTTATTATGCAATATTTATCTATAAAACTCCCAGTTTTAATGTGTTTATATGCAATAGTTTTTGCGTGATAACCCGAAAAATGAAAAGGTCACAATAAATTCAGTTACGGCAGCAGTAGTATTAGTTACATTTTTAGAATAGAGAGAAATTATAGAACAGACGTATGCAATACTCATATACAACACTATAGAAATGCGTACAATAGAATACTTTCAATGAATCCACTGTATTCAAAGCCATTAAATAATAAGCCCAGTCAGATAGTGTTAAATTTGTTAGCGACACACTAGCGCCAAACCTCTGCTGCGGAAGGAGGACAAAACAGAAGTGGGTCGCTGAGAAACGATACGATTTATTTATATCGATATTTTATACGATTTTTATCGATGTTTTGTTTTTGCACTTCCTTTAAAAGCTTGCTAATTATTGGGATCTTTTACATTAAAGCTGAAACTATACTGAAAAAAAATGTGGAAATTTACTGGATTAATATTTCTATATAAATATAGTGGTGGCGAAGAAGTTGATTTATTTATTAAAAGTTAAATAAAAAGTGATGGAAATTTACATCACTATGCACCTTTCCGGCACAGACAAATTGTGTTCGTAAAATGTGAAATTACTGACTGACACCGGAATTTACAAACGACTTTCTTAGAAAATACGAACTCCGTATTTTAAGCTTTAATTTTAGAAGCAAAATTTTATTAAAATATTCTTGGTGCCGAATGCAGCACTCCCAACCGCTAGATGGCGCTATTTTCAACTTGCGAAAAGTTTCCCTTTTATCTGACTGGCCTTATTATTTAATGGCTTTGACTGTATCAGAATAAGTCACAGATTCGAGAAATTTTCCAGACGAAGAGAATATTAACACGTTGAGGGACAGTAGGAAATAGTGAAGTTCGAAAATTGACACTATATGTTTTTGTAATTTTTAGAATATTAGAAGTATAGTTTTACTCTTTCTGCTTAAATAAACTTAATTTTGATTAATTCAACACCTTTAATAAGGTTGCACTCTCTCTTCACAACCACGTCAGGGTGGCAAGTGGTCAGGGAAAAATACAGTCAAAAAAGTGATAAACACTAGTACATTCTTACAGAAAATTTATGTTGATTATTCGATCAAATAATCAATTTGAATTTTTCTTTAAGAATATACTGGTAATTGACATTTTTTTTACTGTATTTTTCCGTGACCACTAGCCACCCTGCACGTGCATACTGAAGCTGCAACTCGTATAACAAACGAACGGAAAACGAACTTCAACCTAAAAAATTGTCTCCAAAACATGACACTGGTCTTCTACTTGTACGCCGGTAAATGCAAATTTGTGCTGCTATAGCCTTAGTTAGTGTCTAAAAACGACCGTTTCGTTTTGGGCGGCTATAGCCGTCATGCCACATTGTGAACTTCGCTTTGACGGCTATAGCCGCAAGTATCCGTCAACGTGTTAATGTAAATGCACGGAATGCTCTTTCTTATCACGTGCACGCCAGTGCGTATGATGTTAGATATTATGAAAAGTAAGATAAAAAAATATGAAGACTTGCTGAACTGACGTTGAAGGCTTATCTGCTGATTTAGTAGCATTATTTCATGAATATTAATATTAATCAACTGTCATAGATGGACTGTTGGATAACAAGATTTTAAAGTCAAAGGTAAGACATTCATATAAGCTTGAATAATTTTTCTCTTAAATTAAGTATTTTCATGAATTTTTCCGGTATTAAAACTTTTACTTAAAAAAATGAAACTATCTTCCACCTTTTAGAGGTTGCAACTGGCGACTATTTTTTTTAATTCTCTCTCGCACCACTTTCTCAAAACAAACTTTTTTTTACATACAGTTTGACAACATGTTCAAGGGAAATGTACTACAAATTATTATTATTTTTTAATTGTGGTGCAAATAGAATATGAAAATAGTCGCCAATGACATCCTGAACAATCTACTTATGCTTACATTTTCATGAAAACAGTGGAACATTCATTTAATTTCATAATTAAGCTGTCATGTCAATTATAATAGCAGAAATACAGACATCATTTGTTTGTTAGTTCGATTATAATGTTACGATTTTGAAGTTGCGCTCTATTAAAGTACTCGCCCGAGCAAAAACTTTTATAGAATTATATCCAATGGTTGGAGTATCATAGTTGAGATTTTTTTCCAACAGAGCGTAAATATTTTTTTTTTTTTTTGTACTGTTACATCTAAAATTGAGCTGTACAGTTTTGTGAAAAATGGACATTTTTCTTTCTTTACAGCAATGGAAACCACAAGATACGATTTCAGTTCCGCCAAGAAATATGTTACTAATTTAACACTTTTAGAGTGATATTGACGAGGGAATTGTTTTTGTATAATAAATTATATGTAAAATTGTATATAATAAAATGTTCGTATAAGTTCAAAAAATGTTGAGTTGGTAGAAACAATTTTTCTTTAAAAAAACTGTCTAAGGAAGAAATTCAATTTCAAAGAAAAACAATTTCAAAAGTTTAAGTTAAACACTTTTAAATATCACAATTATTCATATTACAAATTTTAAATATACCAATTCTTAATGTTTGAATGTGCAGTTTTGATAATTTTTACCATTAGAATATATTGTGATAATGGAATCTCTTTTTTTTTCTCTTAAACTGGTCAAAATTAACTTTTCACTTCTGGGTCTGATTTCAGGGCTGAGATCCCTTTCCTTAAAACGTTTGGATTTGTTTTGAACTGTGCAGAAACTAGTTTTGTCTTGGCCTCCAACTGCACGTGTTTTGGGGACAGCTTCATTGGTTTTAAGGCCTAGTTTAAAATCATGCGTTAAGATGCATAAAATCTCAACATTTGTATTTGTATCACTCATTATGTAACCTAAAAAATGAAAGAAAAAAGGCCTGTATGATTATAGAATATAGAGGGACGTGTATTATCTTAAATAACATTTTAAGAGTATATTCAAATCCAAACTGCTTATTTTGAGACACATTTTTTGTTAGTAAAATTTTGTCGGTAGTCAGTAATTTTGCGCGCTCTAAAGTAATAAGGTATATAATAAACAATTGTACTTTTGGAACAAAGGATAGGTAAGATATTGCTTACCTCCATTTTTCAGCAATCATCCACACTCCTCAATATACTGCGTAGTAGGTCCGCCAGAATCATTGGTTAATCCATTAAGAAAAATCATGTATCCATTACTTTTTTCACACACAATATGTAAATGCTTGATTGAAGAATATCCATGTGACTAAGCAATGTGTATAAATTATTAATTAATAAAACATTCATTATACTGATTAAAGAATTTAATTTACAATTTTATATTTAATAGTTACATAATTTTAATCTTAAACATTAATTAAATTTGATAAGTTTAAGGGAGATCGGAGTATACAGTTCCAACTCCATCGCGAGAGAAAAAGCTTCTATTAAAGTTCTATATAGCAGAATGAAATCATTCTTTAGTCCTTATCAAGTGATGTCATTTTACAGTTCTTTCATTGGATGGAAATGACGTAAAGTCAAATGTACGTCATTTATACGTATTTTAGTCTCTTACTTCCTTGTTCAGTTCACGAGTCTGTAAAAACCTCTTCATATTGCATTTCCTCTTTGAAATTGGATAAACACTATTTATAATGATGAGTTTTTAAGTGAACTGTCATAAAAATCAATTTGCGGTGATTATTATCATGATGTATTATCAACATTTTTAAATTCATTTTTGCTCTAAAATGCATTCTCATATTCAGAAACTTTATAATTCCCGTATTGTCTCGATGTTTTGATAAAGGCAGAACATATTTCAAAAAATGCTGTCAAAGTGGACATTTTGAACCGAATTTCCCGAAGCGATAGTGCTGGAAACAAAAATATATATATATATCGTACTGTGAAAATAATTGTTAGTAAATCAATTTCTAATTAATTGAACGAAAAATAAAAAGCATGGGTCCCTTATAAAATCTCTTCATAAATCACGCGCCAAGTTTCACGTTTTTAATTTTAAAAATGAGTCTGAAAATGTGTCTCAAAATTTTGAGTTGTTGAGCGTGGAAATATATTTTTTTGAATACCGCCTTAAGTTCAACAATAGAAGTGATAAAGTTTCAGCTACAGGCTTTGATATAAAAACATTCAAAAAACGAAAATGTATTTGAATGATGTTAGATTGCTTGAAACATATTGAAATTCATACATATCACTGAAATGCTTTACAAGTTGCTTAGTGCAAAATACAGTGTGAATAACATTTATCAGATATAGTAGGAACAATACTTTCCTTTCTCGCTATTATTTTTATTCTTGTCAGTCACTTTTTTTAAAAATGTTTTCATAAAATTGTTGATTGAATGAAAATGGGAACAGATATACTGTGAACTTTAACTACTATGAACTTTAAGGATGTATACTTAATAAATCTATTTTAATACTGGTAATTCAATTTGTCTACGTTTATCAATTAGATTTTTATCTACGTTTCGTCACAGTTTTTTCGTTTAGAGATGTAACATATTAGTTCTCCTTTTCTTTTACAGATAAAATAACGAATAACTTTTTTATCGTACTGATTAATACTTTCCAAACCATCAAAACATTAGCAGCGAGAAATAGTTTAAAAATCGCTTGGATATTTGTTGATATAAAATAATTGGATGTTTGTTTTTTCTTGTAATGAAAATACTGTTTAAAAATACCCACCAGAGAAAAATACTAAACAATGTTAAATAAACGAAAGTAAAAGTTGATAAATTGATACTAATCAGCAATAATTGATAAATTGAGGAGGGAATCCCATAGAATTATATGAGATTTACTCCTCAATTTATCAGTTATTGCTGTAACTTTTTGAATTTTCACGATATTTCACTGGTCTGTTCATATGAGTTTCCCTATAGTATTGACTATCAAGTCATGACAAAAACTTTTTGCTGTAGTTCGCGCAGCGCAGTTGAAATTTATTTCATACAAATACTCATATCTCATCAAATATTCAATATATTAATATTTGAATTACAGTATACTATTTCTAAGATTTTTGTAAAAGTTTTTGGAATGCGGTGTTAAATTCGGATAAAAACTCTGGATGTTATTAAAAAAAAAAAACCCTTTAATTTTTCACAGAAACGTTAACATCTTCACAAATATATGTGCTATGCTTACAATACACAAATGTTGAACAGGACCTACATATTCATTTGCTGCAGTGACAGACCATTTTTAGCACGTTTTGTTTCTTGAGCAATCGAAAATATAATTTATTATTAAAATTATTATTCCCCACTCCCTTAATTGTCCTCGCAACAAAATCTTCACTGAAAACTTCTAGTTCAACAAATGACGGCGATTTTGAGAGCATATGGGAATCATTTAATGATAAATATTTGAGAATATTAATAATGAAGACTTGAGCGAGGAAGGTGACGAACATGAGAGCAATGTTCCTGCTGTTGTAAATTTTTCAGAAGCAAGTGCCGCTTTAAAAACATAAAAGAATTATGTCCACCAAAATTATTATTCTCAAAATAGCTTAACCCTTTCCGACACAGACAAAGTCTGTTCGTAAAATGAGAAATTACTGACTGACACCGGAGTTTCCAAACGACTTTTTTTAAAAATAAGAACTCGTTATTTTAAGCCTTCATTCTAGAAACAAAATTTTATTAAACATTCTTGGTGTCGAATGCAATTTTGAAATTAAAATTAGGTGTGCCCGGGGTGGGACCACTGTGCTGGAAAGGGTTAAAAGTTTTAATAGACTTAGAAAAAGACATTTTCTTTTTTCGTCGACGACAGAGACAAACTAACATCACTTCATTTTTTGAGAAAATCTGATCTGTAAATCTTCAAAATAAACATAGTGGTGAGTGAACTATTTTGTGATCTTTTTATAATGCATTTTATATTTTATTTTTTAATATTATTTTATAAATTTTGTTAAAATCTGTTCTTAGTACTCAAAACTTATCGTTTATAATATAGGTAAAATAATTAATGCATATAAAGTTTGAAACTTGCATACTAAGACGGTCTCTCACTTATACGACTCTCTCAGTTATACGACTTTTGTCGACGGTCCCCTGAAATTCGTATAACTGAGAGGTCACTGCATATATATATTATTGAGGTTTATTGTGGCATCATCGGTGTTCAAAATGATGTGTGTAGTATTTATTGTTCGTTCACGGGGACACTAAAAAAATTCGTTACATTGTTTTTTATAGGGGAAAATCGTGTGCAATTTATTTGAATGTTGTTAGACTGCTTCAAACATATTGAAATTGATACATATCACTGAGATGCTTCGCAAGATGCTTACTGTAGAACAGAGTGTGAATTGCTTTTATTGGATATATTAGGAAATATGCTTTTCTTTCTCGCTATTATTTTAATTCTTGTCAGTCATTTTTAAAAAATGTTTTCATAAAATTGTCGATAAAAATGAAAATGTGAACAGCTTCCATTCGTTATACATTTCAACAAATTCAACAGTGAAATGACAGTTCTTTAAAAATGTATACTAGTTAACAATTCTAATTTAATACCTTTAATTAAATTTGTGAACAAACTATTATATATTTGGTGTACTAGTAGAATTTTATGAATTAAAACATCTTCTCTATAGTAATTATATTTGTGCGTAGTGAGGTGGGGTGTATTGCATCTTAAAATGTAATCTGATATTTTCAACTAATTAAACACGCGGAAATCATACGTATCTCAGTTGATTTATTTACCTACGGTGCGTTTATTTACTTACATACTGAGAAAGATATATTTTAATTTTCTACTTGTAAGGAGACGCAATCCTAGCTACACAGGTTAACCCTTTAACGTTCATTGGTTTCTCTACGAAACCACAAAATTTTAATTACGAAATTCAACAATGACAGCAGAATTTTAATAGAAATGTTTTCTATTTATTATGTATATGGACTTCTAATTATATTTACATCCCCGAAGCATAATATCAATTGGATACTAAATGGTCAGTATACCTTGCTAGTGGCCCAAAAAAGGATAGAAAATAAACAAAAACAATAAATTTAGAAAAATAAATGCTGCACAAAGATGAGCTCTTGATGAAATAAAAGTGATGACTGGGGTTGCACCATATGGTCCCTAACGCTCAGCGGGTACCCGAAGCAGCTCAGACTCTCGCATTGAAAAATGCACTTCGCTACTTCGAGTGTCCTGACGCGAGTATGTATATGCAATATCGCTTTTTTATTATATACAAATACATTTATTTATAATTTCCGGTGTAAATAATTTATTTGAACATTTTAGCAATTGAAGTGCTTTATCCGTTAAAGGGTTAAAAGTGATCGGTATACTGTCTGGTGTACAGAACGTCAATAAAAATTATATTTAATCGAAAAGGCTAGTACACTATAAAAAATTTTGGTCACAAATTACGGTAAATGTACTGGCAACTTTGTAAATGTACGGGCAACTATATATACCGTAATTTAACTGGACGGTATATGTACCGTGAAATATTTAAAGTATATGTACCAGCTGCACTCCCCCCTCTCCTCAGGCCTGCACGCATTAAGTAACAAGAGGAACAGCATTATTTCACGGGGTTGCCCTACACTGAGGTGGGGATACCAGCTTTTTCTTTACTGAAAAATACTTATTTTACGGTATAAATAGTGATTTTTTACTGATAAACAATCATTATACTGTGTAAATACCGTTTATAATCGAAATTGCACATACACGTTTTTTTACGGTTAATATACCTTAGAAGTACGGCACTCATACCATTCTGAGTCAAATCCGTACAACTACCGTTAATTTACGGTACATCTACTGAAATTTTACAAAAAATTTTTACAGTGCATATGTTTCTCATTTAGTATATTTTGTTAGATTTCCTATAAACAACACACAAAAGCATTTTTGGAACTCTCGTGTTTGCCGCATGCCAGCAGCTCATCCCGAAAATTTTCTGTATTTATAGCAATATTGTTTTGTTGTTTCAATGTTTAAACCTGTACAGTTCGATGTCCTATCTGTTAAATTTGTGTTTTATTTATATACTCGTGAAGTTTTAATTTTGTTGGGCAATTCAGTTACGGAATATTACACGTAAACATGCAAATGCTGAATTAATTACATTGTTTTAAAGGCAAACGGTTTACGTTGTCGTAACCGAATTGCACATTCCTATTTGAGATAAGATAAAAAAAATTATGCTTGAAAAATATTTTAAAAACCATAAAAATTCAGGAAAAATATTGTACAGTTTTCAAAGAAATTAGTTTCATTTGTTTCTATTCAACGACTTAAATATTGAAATTGTCCGATGTATTTATAAGTTGAAAAACTTAGATAAAACGAAAGTAGTCGTTTAGTTGGTTGCCACCGTCAGTATGATGTAAGTGTCACTAACAGATATGTTTTTACTTTATAATATAGGTAAAGAAGAATAATAACAAATGCATGTTTATGTGACGAGGGAAGAAAAGTCTTATAAAATGCTGTTCCTGCTGAGACCGAATTAATTTCCCAAGAAAAATGCTGTATTCAAAAATTCTTTGCAGTGCACGTTTAACCTTCCTACCCTGTTGAAACTTTACTCAACCTCGATAAAAACATTTCACACCAGAATTCTTATTTAAAACTATTTAACATATTTATTTTACTTCGTTAGGCCAATCTGTTGTTTAACTTACTTTATAAAAATGTTTCTGGTTCGAATCCAATGAAATCCATTATTCAAATGGTTCGATTACACCCATTCAGGGTAGGAAGGTTAAACAGGAAAAACATCAATACTTCAAAAGTTTTTTTTTTTTTTTTTTTTTTTTTTTTTTTTTTTTTTTCAAAAAAGGTTCAAAATTTTCAACCTTTTTAAATAAAGAAATTACTGAATATTGACAAATGAAAAATTATGTACTAATATAAAAGTATTTTGCTGTCTCTTTGTCTAATCCTTTTACGCAGATAACTTTCGTATGGCACATTCAGACAGACCAAAAAACACATTTATTTTAATCACGAAATCTTCACAGAAAAAACGGAAAGAGCCGTTCGACTGGAAATTATATGTTTATAAAAAAACTTAAGAGTTTGTCTTCGTAATAAAATTCTACCAATTTCTGAAAAGTTTAATATGAATATATAATTTTGACAACATATGCGGCTTTATTGGTAAAATTCCCAAACGATAAATTATTCGGTCCATAGGTTTGGAATTTAAGAAATATATTAATGCTACTATCTTTTTTTTTTAATAAGAGGCTAGTAAAAGATTAACTATTTCATGTCAGAGATTAATTATTTTTTTACTCAAATATCATGCGTTGAAAACAATATTTAGATTTAGAAAGATAATAATAATAAAAAAAAACATTTTCACAAAGAGCCGATTCTATTTTCGATTTTATTATGAAGATAAAATATGTTGAACGGCTGTTATTCCCCCCCCCCTTAGAGATAAATGGTACATCATTTTCTTCGGAGGAAGTATGCAGCTTTTAACTTTAACGTGTATTACTATAATGTTTTGCTTGATGTCACTAATATTTAAATCATGATAGCTTTTTTATGGCTATACGTATAACTGATATTAATCGAACACAGTTACTTGCTTTTATATATTGGCTTTCATTACATTTTTTAGAAATATTATCAGTGTTTTTGAAAATTTCATTGAATAAGAAAAACACGAATCTTTCAAGATTTTTGAAAGAAAATATTATTAAGACTTCTAATACTTCATGTGCAATATTAAGTATGGGTTTTCTACTCAACTAACATGCGTTAAAACAATATTAGTTATTAAGACAAAAAAAAAGCTTTAAAAGCATTAAATATATACAACATCGTTTTATTTCTAGGAAAATTTAATTTTTAACTCAATGTGTTTATTGAGCTTCTCTAACGTGTTACTTGATGTGGATAACACGTAAATTATGCTATTTTATCGATGAATATACGTATAATTATCTTAACCCAGAGGTGCCAAGCTCTCATTAATCTTACGTAATATGTGGGTTAATTTGACCCAGGTTTAACACGTTTTGCAGCAGAAATGTTTTTGAGAAATGAAATTAAATAAAGTCCATGTAGTAACCGGAAATTAAATAAATAAAGATTCATCCAATATTTTTTCTAGTTTGAAGCGTTGTTAAACTGGGTTAGATTTAACCACATATTACGGAAGATTAATGGGAACTTGGCACCTCTGTCTTAACAGCACAGTCTCAAGTTGTATTTAAATATTTCGAAATATCATCGGTGTTTTGGAAAATTTCTTTGAATAATAAAAAAAAATCACAGATTATTTTATTTAAAAAAAAAATAAGATACTAGTAAAAGATTAAATACTTCATGTCAAAGATTAAATACTCGTTTTCTACCCAACTAACTTGCTTTAAACTACATTTAACTATTTGTAAAACTACATCTATAGTTACAATTTCATTCTCTTTATTCCCATTTAGGACATTCAATTTTTGCTGTAAGCCTCTTTTCTGATCTAAAATGTTTTTCAGTATGATAATAAGACTCTATTTTCTTCTTAAACGGTGTGAATAAAAAGTATTGTAGTCACATGGGATTATTCTATTCCGATTTCTAAATCTCTGAATGGGAGAAATCTCCAGTAAATGCTTGTAAATATTTATTCAAGCTTTAGCGAAATATGCACCAAATATTCCGGATTTCTTCTAAAAGAAAGAGACACATGTGCATAACACATCAAGATTTCTTGTATAAGTATTATTTTTAAATATATATATAAAGAAATAGTTCTAAATCCATTATTATTATTCAGTAGCGGAAAATGCACTGAATATTCTTGTGCTGTGGAAAATATGAAAAACACATAAATGTGCATTTATGTGTTTATTTTATATTTAGCCTATTTTATATTTCAGCTTTAGCGGAATATGCACCAAATATTCCAGAGTTTTTGTAAAAGAAAGAAACAGATGCATGTACAATATAGCAAGATTTCTTGTATATTTATAATTTTTTAATATTTATAAAAGGAAATGTTTCTAAATTCGTTATTATTATTCAGTAGCGGAATATGCACTGAATATTCTGGTGGTCTGGAAAATATGAAACACATATTGTGAACAATATAAAGAGTTTCCATGTATAATTCTTTTTTTATCATTTCAAAAACAAATATTCCTAAATCATTTTAATGTTTCGGTGTTTTTCATGTATAAATTTGAACAAATTTTTCCTTTTTAACCCCTCCCCCTCCACCAATGTCAGATAGTAGTTTATGTGCTATTTTGAACTGCGTGCATTGCAAATGGATTATTATCTATATGGAGCTAAAATGGACGTTTAGAGTAAAAAATATACCTATAAACATAAATTTTAATTTTAAAACTGCATTTCGGTATTTAGAATATTAGGCTTATATATTTATTACTTTGAAAATAATTGAGTATACAGAATAAAAATAAATATTAAGCATAAATGAATTACTGTTGTTTCGGTAATTTACGAATATTTCAATATATATCTGCTGGTACACAAACACATTTTGTGTCTCTTCTTCTTATAGGAAGATACCTTACTTCTAGATTCCGTGGTCTGATATAATTATGCGAATTTGTTCTGTTTCAAAAATAAGGATAATAATGGCCTAAAATATAGAAGCTCGTAAGCCAAAATGTAACTTTTCCTTTATGTCCTTTTATTTGTGTTCCATGCATCATTAAAAATATAATGTATGAAAATGCGCAGAAAAATGCACATATCTTTTTAAATATGACGTAATTTTCACCAGCAAATGCTTTTTGCACATAATAATTTAATCATCATAAAGCTTTCTCCTTCTTCAATATTTCACACTTGTAACTATATATTTCAATTTAGTATTCTGGTGTTCTGGAAAATATGAAAAATATATAAATGTGCACAATATACAGAGTTTTCGCGTATAAAAATTTTGTTTTGTTTTTCATCATTTCAAAAATAAATATTTCTAAACCGTTATGTTATTTCGACGTTTTTCATACATACACTCAACACGATTTTCCTTTCAATAATCCCTCCCTCCCACACTCAGAATGTCAGATAGTCAGTAGTTTATGTGCTTATTTGCAAATGCATGCATGGATTCTTATCAATATAGCACTAAAGTGGACGTTAAAGTAAAAATATATCTGCAAACATAAATCATATTTTTTGAACTGTATTTCGATATTTTCTTTTAAGAAAAAAGCACACTTCATGTATTTATTTCATTGAAAATAATTTTGTATACAGAATAAAAATAAATATTAAGCATAAATTAATGATCATTGTTTAGGTAATTTCCGAATATTTCTTCAATATACATCTGCAGTTACAGAAATACATTCCGTTTCATTCCTTTTAGGAAAATAACTTCTTCCAGATTCCCCGGTCTGATAAAAACAGGCTAATTTGGTTTGCTTTAAAAAGAAGAGGGGAAAAACATGGCTGAAACAATAGAAGATCAAAAGCCAAAATTTAACCTTTCCTTTATGTCCTTTTATCTGTGTTACATGTATCATGAAACAATATTTCAACGTATAAAAATGCTCATATCGTTTTAAATATGACGTAATTTTCACCAGCAAATGCTTTTTGCACATAATAATTGAATTATGATAAAGCTTTCTCATTCTTCAATATTCCACACTTGTAAATATATATTTTAATTAAAAATACGAAGTTTAGAAATATTATTATTCGGGCTTTTTAAAATATCGCAACATTGGATACAAAACTGCTATTTCACAATATAATCTAAAACTCCATTCCATTTTGAAAAATAACGTTGAAAAAACTCAAACGATTAGACAAATGTAAAAGATAATTGGACAATCGTAGACTCATTCTAGTCAAGTATATACTTGGAAAAGATAGTTTAAGTACTAAGCGCAATTTTTGTTTAAGTACTAAGCGCAATTTTTGATTTATAAAACTTATGTGAAGGAACTAGAGTAAGTGATTTTAACTAGAGTAAGGATGTTTTAAATAGAGCTTAAAATTTTTAAGAATAAAATGCTTTAGCGTGATTATCACACATTTTACTTTGAAATTACCACTCTTCATGTATTTGTATGCAAAAGTTTTGCATATCAAGACAAGAAAATGAAAAGGATACAATAGATTCAAAAATGGTTGCGACACCGATAGCGCTGTTAATTTCTATTAGATTAGAGAGATAAAACTTCTACATTATTTCAAAAATTGTCGCAAATATACTGTGAGCGGTAAGACCGCTTGATCAAAATTTTAATAATAGGCTTGATTAACTCGTAGGATACTGTTTGGGTAGTAAACTTTATATACAGGAGTATTATAATTAAAATTAACCTATTCAGAAGTCTCTAGCGATGTACTAGAAATCCAAATGAAACAAGATTTCACTAGAATTTATAGTTAAACTGAAATTTAGAATTTAAACTGTGGAAATTGATAGAAGCAACGGTCTATGAGACCGCTAACAGAAGTTTTGGGTTAAAGTTATCTTCTGAACTAAAATTATTGTCACTGAAACAGATTTTGTAAAAAATAAAAGCTTCACAAACCACTGGGGTGAGTTCTATTTCTCCGAATCGGACGACATTTAAATTGCAAATAATTCTAATGATGCACTTGTTATTTGTAAAATAAAAGTTTTCCGTATGAAATTTCCCCGAAAGGTAACGGTGTTCATTCAACATTCAAATTTCAAATAAATGTACATTAGGCTTATACATTTTAATGCCTAACAAGTTTTCGTATAAATGTTTAACACCTCGATTATTATCCGTGTACGTTAACAATACACGGAGACATTTTAAAAATAAAACAAAATACATAACATTTTTGAGGATATTTGTTACACATTACGCGCATTATAAAAATAAATATTTAAAATAATTGTAGGATTTATATTTAGATAAATTACAAACATTTCTTAAAACTACATCTATATGTACAATTATATTCCTGTCTATTTGCATTTACGATATTCAACTTCTGCAAAAAGCTTTGTTTTCTGATCTAAAATGTCTTTTAATAATATAATAAGACTCTATTTTCTTCTTAAACAATATGCATAAAAACGTATTGTAGTCACATGGGATTATCCTATCCCGATTTCTAAGTCTCGGAATGGGTGTAATTTCCAGCAAATGCTTGCAAATATTTATTCCAGCAGTAACGGACAAAATACTAAATATGCTGGAGTTCTTCACAAAATAAAAATCACATACAGATGTACAATATAGAGAGAGATTTCAAGATTTTTTTTTTCAAGAACAAATATTTCTAAACCGTTATGTGATTTCAATGCTTTATAGATTTACTTTCAGTACAATTTTTCTTTCATCTTAATATGACATATTCAGTGTTTTATGAGCTCGTTTCTAATTGCGTACGTTATTAGAAATAAAGTGCACATATAAAAGAAAGTATATATATGTAAACATAAATCACAATTTTAGAACGGCATTACACTATTTTGTAACTAAAAAAATAGCATTTTTCAAGTATTTATTACATTCTGACTGCTTTAGTATACAGAATAAAACTTAATACTAAGCATAAATGAACATTTGGTGTTTAGATAATTTACGATTATTTCTTCAAACCATATTTGCAGTTATACAATTACATTCTGTATCTCTCCTTTTAGAAAAATAGGGTAGCGCTCTGCCATCAATTATCTACCTCTGTCCAGATTCTGCAGTCGCTGAAAACATGCTAATTTGCTCTGTTTTAAAAAGAAGAGAAAAACATGACTGTAAATATAAAACTGAATAGCCATTTAAAGTTTCATTTATGTACATTTATCCATGTTCCATGTGTCGTTAAACAATATTTCAACACATGAAAATGTACATATCATTTTAAATATGACGTAATTTTCGCCATCAAATGATTACTAAAATTAAATGATCAAATGATTACTAAAATTAAATGATCAAATGATTACACCATCAAATGATTACTAAAATTATTTAATTACATGAGAAATTCGCGAACTTAAGTTTAAAACTTCCCGAAATTATCCAGTAAAGAGACGGGAGTTTCTTCAAATAACAGAAAATATCTTTCTGTGAGAGAGGTGTTCCAGCTGTCTGCTGTCGGACGCTTGTTTTACGTTTCGTTTACGTTTTGTTTTACAGTGTACCTTATGCTAAAAACAAATAAGTATCGAATGATAAAAATAGGCCTTCTTCTTTCAACTAAATTATAAATATCACCTAAAACTATGAGTAAAATTAAATAACTGCATTCTCATTTAGAAAATTACACAATTGAACAGGAATTGATTGCTTTGAGACCATTTTTTTTCAATAATACAGTATCACCTTCTTTTCTTCTTGAACATTGGACGTGGGAAGTGTGTTTTTCCACGGGCAATTCAGTTTCAATTTTTAGACTCTTGAATGACAGAAGTTTGCGGAAAATGATCGCAAAGATTTGTTTTTGTAGTAGCTAGAACTAAGTGTTTAGGAGTTCTTAGTATGTGTGTGTGTTTCAGGGGGTGGGGGTGGGGGGTATCTTTTATTATATTTATAATAATTGTTTCTTTTTTCGTTGCTTTATTTTTCTCGTTTTTGCTAGTATGCTTTACAAACGGATTGCTACCGTTATAGGTTTGAACGGAACGTTGAAATTTGGGTAAAGTCATAATTTTCAAACCTTTTCGTTAACTTATTTTATTAATAAAATGACATACTTAAAGAATCCATTACATTTTGTTTACATTTTTATGCAAAATAGAAATAAATAATAAAGAAAAATGTATGACTTTTGTCTACGAAAAATTACAAAGAATTACGAATATTTCTTCAAATTACATCTCAAATTAATACAATGTTACATTCTGCTCGTCCTCATGTAGATTTAAGCTTCCTATATGCTTCTACCAGTAGGGTGCGTTATTTTTGCTTTATTTAATTACATATTGGATAAGTCAAAAATCACTAGTTTTAAAAAAGTGATAGCAATCAACCAATCTGAATATTAAGAAAAAAAAACGACCAACTAGCAACACGGTTCTACATTAAGCTATTTTTTCAATTTAAAAAATCTTTCAATAATATATTAATGAGTCTTTTATTCTTGAATAGTTTGCACAAAATGGATTTTAAACACATGTGACCATTCTTTCCGATTTCTAAACGTATGAATTGGAGTATTCTGCAGAAAATGCTTAAAAAGTATTTTCTGCATTGATTTACATTCCCTTAATGAATGTATGTGTACAAAGTGTTCTGAAATTGAAATAATAAAACAACCATGCATATAAGAACTCTTTTTAATGAAAATCAATAATTTTTATTACTTCTAACTCGTTATTTATTTCAGTGCTTTTAGGATAAATTTTCCACACATTTTATCTTTTAGCCAATGTCAGATACTTATTTTATGCGCTTGTTTTTATTTGTAAACATTGGAAATGGCTTGCTACAGCTATAGTATTGAAACAGACATTGAAAAAAAGACCAACTTCATTCACTGTCTTTTTTAGAATGCATTATGCTCTGCCTGCTAAATATGAAGAATAAAAATACCTTATTTATACATTTTACCAATTCCTTTCAGACATTATTTATAAAGAAGCATGGTTAAAAATTTCCATTAAAAACGTCCATCATTTAAAAAAATTAAAAACAGTCTCTAATAAAAACTTTCACCACCTAACAAAAGCGCTTTCACCCCCCGCCAGGGCATCATCAGTTGCGCTTTTGTTAGGTGGTGGAAGTTTATATTAGAGACTGTTTTTAATTTTCTTAAATGAATGACGTTTTTAATGGAAATTTTTAACCATGCTTCTTTATAAATAATGTCTGAAAGGAATTGGTAAAATGTATAAATAAGTATATGTACAGACATTAACAACACCTATTTTTAATGAAAATACCTTTTAAACATAAATGCATGTTTGATGGTCAGATTAAATAAAAAAACTTCTTGTGTAACTACAATGCAATTGTGTAACTACTTTTGTAGTTACACAATTGCATTCTAGTTCTACCCGTTTAGAAATACCATTATTCTACAATAAATTCATTTTCTGAAACAAAATATTCTTCGGAACTAACACAATAAGACGTTTTTTTCTTCTTAAACTGTATGCAAAAAAAGTAACTTATTCACGTGGAACTTTCCAGTGCCGATTTCAAAATCTCTAAATAGGCACGTTTTTCAGTAGATACTTGAAAAGATTTTTCCATTAATAAATAAATGAGCATTAAATATTCTTGAAAAATACAAATATATGGAATCTCTCTTTTGTGTACACATAACAGATTATTTTACCTTATTTTTGTAATGAGCCACATAATTTCTATACTTTTCACATATAGTTTACAAACAAATTCACCGTCAAATAATGCTTGATGTTTGATATTTTAAATGCTTATTGTTTTTTTCTTTTTAATTGTATCATTATAAATGAACTTCTAAATATTAAAACTTTAAAATAACTTATCAAAAACATGCTCACTTTTAAGTAATACAATTATTTAGATATTAATTTATTTTATTTCTTTACTCCATCAAACTTCTTGCAATAATTAACAAAATACTAGAGTGATGCATGTTTCCGGCATATGGAATTCATCGGTGTTAAAACTCATTTTAATGACGTTTTTCTGTTTCTTTTACAAGAGAATGAATCCCAGTATAATACATCTGAAATAATATATGTTATTTATGTTTAAATTAAAGCAAAACTGCTGCAAAGGTGAAAGCATCAATCTAGGAAACATACAACAGGAGTGTTATTGGATCGTCAACAGTAAAGAATTGGTTTGTAAAAGCCCATAAAAGTCAAATGGAGTTGAAAAATGCAGGAAAAAGTGGAAGACCAAAGGAAAATGTTGGCAAACAATTGCAAAAGCTACTGGAAGAGGACCCAACCCAATTGATGGGAAACCTAACGAAACGTTTTACTGTCCATTAATCAACTTTGGTATGTCCCCACCAATTCAGCGACCAAAATATTGCACAATGACTCAACACTTGCGTCGCACTTTGTCTCTTTTATTGTGGTGTTTTGTCACGGGCGTTGACAAATAGGTGTTATAGGAAAACCACAACCAAAAGAACATTGGTAGATTTTGGTCAACTGACCACATCTACCTTGAAGGTCCAAATTCATGGCAAAAACGTGCTTTTCGTATTAACCGAAATGCGTACTAAGTGTCCAGGAGTTTTTAGTCCTGGGGGGGGGGGGGGGGTAGGTGGAAGGAATCCCCTACTACTCTTTATTATGCAATAGCCTTGTAATATCATGTCCATCAGAAAATAAAATAAAATAGATGATATAACATCGGGCATTAAAAAAATTAAGAAACGTAACCTAATACTTAATATGTCATAATCGTATCAAAAATCTTAAATTATACTCAGGCTACAAATCTCTCATTAAATTAACAACATTTACCCATTTTTATCTACACATACAGTTACTTAATATGTATAGCTATAGTAGAACGTTTCTTTTGGGCAGCCCTTAGATAAAGAAAGATTTATCATAATGCACAAAATACCGAGGTGCGCTATAACAAAGGCTTGTATTTATAATATTTTTTTTCTTGTAACTAATGTTGTTATTTTTTTTTCGTTTTTAATTGTATGCTGTACAAATATACAGTGCAACAAATATATACAGTTAAAGCAACAAAACACCCTACACTGCCGTACCAAATATTGGTTCAACCCAAAACAAAATGTTTAACGGTGTACTGACATGAACATTGAAATTAAGAGATATTTTTAATACTTCATTTGCTATATTTTTATTTAATAAATTAGCATAGTACAAGTATGTATTACAATGTGCTTACTTTAATATGCAAAATAAACCTTATAATAGATATAAAAATACAAGATATGAATAAATGTATGTTTGTTGTTTAGAGAAATTGAATATTTCCTGAAATTACACCTGAAGTTAGAAAATTATATTCTACGCTTTCCCATTAGTAAATTGAACTCCTAGATAAGCCTCTTTTTTGTTCTGAAATATCTTTTGATAATCAAATAAGCTCTTTTGTTGTTAAAGAAGATACATAAATAGTACTTTACTCACATGGGATTATTCCGTTCCGATTTCTAAAAGCCTCTGAATGGAAACATTCACCAGCAAAAGCTTGCAGAAATTTATTCATCTAATAATTATATTCTTTCTAAATGTTCTGGAGGACTTCAAAAGATAAGACAGTACATATGGAATGTATGTTTAGTGTGCAACAATTATTTATATTTATATCTTTAATCCAGTAAGCTTACTCAATTTCATTACTGTTATAGTTTCCAAACTATGATGATTCTGTACTATGGCGGTACTTTATTATTTGATTTAATTTTTTGTGTGTGTTTTTTAAAAATATTATCTGAGCAACAGTATTGCCTATTATGTCTTAATAAAATAACATATTTAACAAATGTATCATATTCTGTTTGTTTTAGCATTAGGAGCGAAAATATATATTTTAAACATAAATGCATGTTTGCTGTTTAGAAAAGTTAAAAAAATTTCTTGAAACTAATCCTGAAGGACAGTTATATTCTATCCCTTCCCATTAAAAAAAATCAGCTGTTATCTAATATTGTTTTCAATAATGTTATAAGGCCATTATATTTTAACACTCTCCAACCTAGTTGAAAAGTGTTTATGACTTCGGTTCGTCTTCCATCTGCCGTCTGCCGTCTGTCCGTCTGTCTGTGCTCTAACTGGCGTAAATATCCTCGGATCACCCTGACATTTTTGTATGTTATTGTCGTTTAATATAGCATGTTCCCTATTTCAACTGAAGTGTGTTGCACTTATAGTTTTTTACAGAGACAGTCAAAAACATTCCGTTACATTACAGTCAATGGGAAATAATCGTTTCAAGTGCATTTTGATGATGTTACGTCATTTGAAACATGATGGAATTGATATATAATTATAAGGCGCATTAAAACATGATTTTTGTAGAATATGGGGTGCAAAGCATTAATTATTTAAAAGGATATCAGTAAACAGAATTTTAATTATTCTATTCCGATTTTTAAGTAGCTATGAATGGTATTAACTTTCCGTAAATGCTTGCAAACATTTCTTCTATATCCACTAGCGATCTTAATATATTGTAGTTTTTAAAAAGATACAAAAACATGTATTAAATGTATGTTTAGTGTGCATCATATATTTATATTATCTCAAATCCATTACGCTTACTCCAACGATTTGAGAAAATATTTTGCAAACAATATTTCTTTCATCTGATTACAGCGACTAGCGATTTATTATTTCATGTGTGGGAGGTAGGTTTTTATTCCATAAACTGTAAAAAGACTTTCTCTGCGAATGTATTATATATTATTTCGTAATAAAAGAACATACTTAAAGAAATTATTATATTCGGTCTGCTTTAACATGCAGAATGAAAATAAATTTTAAGCATAAATACACGTTTGTTGTTTAGATAAATTATAAATACTTCTTGAAACTGCACCTAAAGTTATATTCTCAGACTTCCAGTTTAGGAAATTCAAATTTTACAACAAGTTTCTGTTGTGACCTTTATGATACTTTTCAATAATGAAATAAAGCCGCAATTTTTTCTTAGATGGTATCTTAAAATAATTTAAGTCACGTTGCATTCTTTTATTCCGTTTTTTAGGCTATGAATGGGAATATTATCCTGCAACTCCTTGCAAAATTTTATTGGGTCATCCGGAAATTTCTGTGGTTTGTGCTACTGCTAATAAGGAGAGACGTTGATGACCCAGATATGTACGTTCGGTCTTTTCTGATTGCGCTGTATAATTCTAGTTTGTGCTGGGGCATCATTTCTCTTCCAGGGCATTGCTAAGAATGGAGAACCAAAAAGGTCATTTTCGTCATATTATGTTTTTTTATTTCAAGAAAGGTAAAAATGCTTGTCAGACTTCTCGCAAAAATTGTGCTGTATATGTACAAAACGCTGTTTCAGATGACAGTGTTCGAGGGTGGTTTGTTTAAGAGCGGGAATTTCAGCCTCGAAGATGATGTCCGCTCTGGACGACCATCATCTGTAAAGGGGTCTCTTGAAAGAAGCTATCTCCAAAAATGCATGCTATACAGAGTTAAGGAGATATCAGACAGACTAAATAATCCAAAAAATACAGTGCATGGTCATTTGACAGCTTCTTTTAAGCGGTCTCTCTTTACAGATGATCATAATCATCGAGAGTGAGCATCATCTTTGAGGCTGAAGTTTCCACTCTTAAACTTCTCCCACCAGCTTTAATCTGTGTCACCTGAAGTAGCATTTTATCAATATACAGCACAAATTTTACGAACAGTCTGACTAGCATTGTTACCTTTCTTCAAATAAAAGGCATAATAGACGGAATGTTCTGCATTCTTATTACTGCACACAACAAGCATGCTACAACACAAACGAGAATTATTCAGCGTAATCAGAAAAGAACGAATGTACAATTCTCGGTCATTCAATGTCAGACCTTATCAAGAATGTCAAACTATATCTAGACGATACTTTTCTTTTGAAAAACTGTTAAAGAACTCAATTGCCCCAATATGTTTCTAATAACTGAAAACTATCCAAATTTACTGGTATGTAAAAAAAAATATATATAAAAACATGAAAGGAATCTATCTTGAACAAAAGCATCAAATACTTCTTTATTTTCTTAACTTTTCACTTTATTTCAGTATTTCTCTGATATATTTTACAAAAAAATTCCCTTTCAAGCAATAGTTGTGGCTTAATGTTTTATGACTTCATGGTTTTTAGTTTTTAATTGTACTCATTATAAACAAGTATCTATTGTTAATATATTAAAAGAAACAGTCAGAAACATGCGCTACTGTGAACCTTTAATAAATAGTGTCATTTCAAAAATATTTTTATTTGTTTGCTTAACGATTCATCTCGAAATTATTAAATAAAATACCAGTTTTTAATAATAATAAAAAAGATGTATAAGTAGGATTTTCTGCGGCGTTATGCACTATAATATTAATAAATATTCTAACAGCAAATAAGTATAAAAAAAGAATATGAACTTTCTACTAAATTACGAAAGTCAGAGAAAATTATTAGAAAAATTAAACAACTGCATTTGCCTTCAGGAAATCCATCTAATGATAATAACTTCATTTCTTGATCCAGAATATTTATCTGCAATACAATAACACTTTCTTTTCTTCTTGAATATCGAATTAAACATTGAAAATATTTTAGTCACACGGATAATTCCATTCGTAGTTCCAAATCTTTCTAATAGAATAGTTTCCCGAAAAGGATTGGCAATGTATTTCCTTAGTAAATATTTGTGTACTAAATGTCCTAGGATTATTAGTCTGCACTGGCAAAAAGCACATATTTTTTAACCTCGGAAAATATAATATAACCACGAACGAAAATATACAATAACCTCTTCCGATTTACCCACGATTCTAAAAAGCTCTCTTTATCTTTAGAAAACTCAGAAACCAATATATTTTCGAGATTTAAAGATGCATTTATAAAAACCATGTTTCTTTTCCAGCAACTAAATTTTCGAAGACGTTTCTGAGTATTTTTTATACAGTACTAGCTGAAGTACCCGGTGTTGCCTGGGATTTTAAGAATCTTTGTGTAGAAAAATAAATTTCAGAATTAAATATGTTATACAGAGAACGTAAAAATGTTAAAATATGTCAATGTTTCCATAATCGGGTTTTTATCATGATTCAATACGTTCCTCAAACCCATATGATGTTATATTCACCTGCTGACGTCATATCTACTAGCTTTGTGTTTACCGTAATTTCGAGCGTATCCGCCACACCTCAAACAATTCGATTTCCTACCAGAATTTATTTTAAATGAAATGTGACTTATGCTTAGCACTTATTTGACTTCTTATTTTCAATAAAATTTCTGGTTTGAGAAAGACTTAACTATGCCGCGGCGCATACGCGCGAAATTACAGTACTCATATTGATAGTCTCTTTGTATGATTGTGAAACACTTGAAAAATTCAGTTAAACTTCCAATATGACGTCATATTAATTTTCCTTTTAATTCTCTAATGACGTCATATTAACCTGCTTTCTATGCTTAGACATACTCATATTCCATGTATTATTGAGAACTGTTTGAAAATTTCCGTTTTATTGCCAACATAACGTCATATTAATCTTTATTTCAATTGTTGAAACTTTTTATTTAATTTTAATTTTTTACGTGGAAATCTTTCAATAAAAAATTAATTATTGTAGAAAGACTTATATTGTGGATTTTTAATTGTTGGCAACTGCTATAACGGAAAATGTTCAAATTTAATAGGAAAAGGCTATTAGATTTTTGTTTTTTTATTAATTAAACATTAACGATACATATTTCGATTCTGGATTACTTAAGTTGCGTCGGCTATGTTTTAGTACACCTACACGTAACATTTCACAATTCTTGCTTCCAAACTGCTGATTTGTATGGAAGTGCAGACAGACAGACAAATTTTCAGTTTTATATATTAGATTAATAAGTTTTCTCAACACTAAATATCGTTTTTTTTATGGTATCCATTCTAAAGTGAACATTTTTCGTTCCACAAACACGTTTTATAGAGCGTATGTCTTATAACGTATGCTCTTGTTTTATCAGTCATGTTTTAGTCATGTTTTATACATGTTTGAGTCTTTGTTTGACTTATATTTGAGTTCATGTTTGACTCATGTTTCATACATGTTTTTTATGATAAATAAACAGAATTAACTTTAGCATTAAAATTAATAACATTTTGTTACTCTTGCATGTATAAATTCCGTAATGCAGCTGAAAATATTTAATTGAGAATTGATAGCAAGATGCGATCAAAATGTATTAATCGATTATTTAAAAACTGATATCCAGGTTAAGAAAACTGATTAATGCACTAGATGAGCTACTCGGAAACGTTTCCAAACATAAGTGGCAGCAAAAAAAAATTGGTTTTATAAATACTTCTTTAAATATTGAAAATATATTGGTTTCCGACGTTTGTGCAGTAAAGAAAATTTTTCGGAGTCGTGGGTAACTCGGATGATGTTATTGTATATTACTTACCCCTTATACATTAGTATAGGGAAAATCTTGTAATCGTTTTGAAAATGTAAAAAACTTTTTTGACGGATTTACACGTTTCAGACACTGGAGATTGCAAAAAAACATATTAATTTTTTGTTGCCGTCCGTCTGTCTGTGTGTGTGGCTGAAAACGCTCTATCTCCCAAACAAATTGAGATAGAGACTTAAAATTTGGTATGTACTTAGTATATAATAATGGGAAGAAGCTTATGAATTTCAGTAACCTCGATTATCCGTAACTGTTTTTTTCGGACTCCCGAAATACTCGTACTGATAAAAAGTATATAAAGTTTTTCGGAATTGTTTATTTTAAGCAGTGAATATAAAATACAAAAAAAAAACATAAAAATTAATAATGCCGATCGGATAATTAGTTGCCGAGATATTTGTAATCCTATTTACCACACTCTTCGATTTTTCATTAACCTATATTTCATTCAAATTTTAATTCACAGATATATTTTAATTGGAAATGAGACGCTTAATCCAACGCAGTAAACCGTTAGTTAATATGATTATCAATTTCAGCGTTATAAGGATGTGTCTTTACGCAATTCACTAATAGAGCATTTAAAGTTCATGACGTCATCAACCACGATTTTATTCGAATTGCAATGTATTTTATAAATAGTTTACACACGTTTTATTTTCATAGTTTATATTATGCATATCCATGATGGGTAAGTATTACGGTGGCCCCCAACGACTAGTTTAGTTGCGTTCGTAATTATATCAATATGTAGCATCTATAGTCGTCACCTCATCCGTTCGTATGTCTGTCTGTCTGTGCATAACAGCGCAAAACTACCTAACCGAATGGTTTGAAATTTAATATATATATAATCGTTGCATAATTTTGTCGAGTCATTTCAAATTTTGTGAAAATCGAATCTAAACTTAAAAATCGATTAATAAAAGTTTTTTTCATTGTATTAAATCCTATCATATGTAATTAATTCAATGATATCCCATGATAGATAATGATTCTAGGTGGGCATGATGATTACGTTATATTTAAGATGGAGTCCTATTATTTCCGTCTTAATAAATTTAAAAACCAAATTTGTATAGAATTTGTTTTTAATTATAGCAGTCATATAATCTGCGGACAGTTTTTTTGTTCGATGTTTTCAGAGAAATATATATTAAATGGAAAAAGAGTCAAAATAGTGATTTCAAGTTATGAAATTTTCACACCTAGGTTTAAGTTTCTCATTGGGAATTTCAGTAAATGTCAAGAAAAGATGAAATACTGCCAACTTAAAATGTACTTATTTTATTACGAAAATTAATCATATCATAATAACAGACCATATAATTCATTTAACTGAAATAATAACGATGTTTTTTTTTTTTTTTTACATTGGCTTGTATTAGATATTTGCGTATGGTATAATTTTCCTGTAACAGAATTGCAATTAATTGTTTGTAAAAGTGTATTTGAAACTTAATTTCATAAAATAAAATTAATATCTATAATACGCAAATCTGCACATAAGGTAAATTTTATATTTATGCATTTTTGCATAAGAGTGAAACAGCTATTGCACCAAGATCTGATTATTTATAAAACTAGTTATAAGACGAACGCACATCATTTGTCCCGTTTCACGTACAATTTCGAACTTGTTTAATTCTTTTTTTAGTGTGACAAGTAGTTGTTTCTTTAAGTTAGTATTTCGTAAAGTGGTTACGCGTACCTCTGTGAATATGTGACGAATTAATAGTGGAAATGAGACGGGTATGCTTTGTCACTCAGTGAAAGATTCATATGGCACGACTAAATTAGTCATTCCTGCCATATTAAGTGGAGTCTCCACCGTGAGCGTAATTAATTTTGTCGATGTGGAGTACGCTTTTGAAGATACAAAATTTGTAAAACCTTTAGGTACCATTGGCATTGGGTAATAGTGTTTATGCAATTACTGATGAAGTTACAAATTTAATATGATTTAAAAGTTGTTTTGTAAATATGTATTGCAAATTTATACATATGGTATGATTTTTTACAATTAAGAAATTTGTAAATTTAGATGGCATGCAAACTTCAAATTTTATTGCACAATTTTCCTCTTGTAAATAGTTTTGCAAAAACCAATAACAAAATAATGCATAGTTCTATTATCAGCTGTGGATGAAAATATCGAATAATTGAAACAAAAATGCATTATGAACGTAACTTGGAAATCATAAGTAGCATGCTAATAAATGTCCAAAAAAACTCAAAATGGAAATTATAACATTGAATAGTAACTCAAAGTTTTATGTATATTTAATTCTCAAGCTTCAAGAGAGCGTAACATTTAAGACACACAATGAAATTTAAACATCAGTGAATGGGACTATCTCCTGTTTCTCAGATATCTGGAATCACTCCAAATAACATTCTGCCCAAGAAATGAATGGAAGGGGAACAGAGCTTTTATCTGCGTAATGGGAAATTTATTTCAGTTAATGGAGCCTAAAATATTTAGACGAGTTTTAAAAGAAAGAGCTTTGATATTTTATTATTTCCTTTCATTAAAGCTAATACGGTAATTTCGAGCGTATTTGACTTCTTATTTTATATAAAATTTCCGGTTTGAAAAAGACTTAACTAAGAATGAATTACGGAATTATGGTACATCTGTTAAACCGGTAGTTCCCCACTCAAAATCTATTCAATAAAGTTCGATAGGAAAATAAATCTAAAAACGGATTTTTATTTTATTTCTCACGTTATTAGAGCATTAATATGAAAAAAAAATTGAACCACTTTATAAGATTTCAGTAGATTAACTCTGATCAGAGATCCAGAACTTTATCAATCGAAACTTTTCTGACACAGGATTAAAGTAAAATCCTTCCTTGATTTTTATCGTACACTAGGTACTGAAAAGAATAAACCTGCTTCTTTTAAGAAGTTTACCTGTTTCAAGACTTGAAAAATGTTTGAAATTCATTAAAGATGAAGTTCTTCAATAAATATATTTATAGTAACATATAGAAGTTTGCATATATCTATATATTGTCATTAATTTTGCTTTATCTCACTATTTGTTTTAAGTTTAAAAGCTGATTAACAACCACATAACAGATTTTTTTTATTATTATTCAATAAATTTTAATGCAATAATGAAATATTTCTGAAGATCTTCCATGAAGATATTAATAGTAACATACAGAAATTTTATACATATATATTGTCATGAAGATTTCTGTTTCTCTTGCACTGTTTTTGGAGTTGTTTAACACCAACATAACATAATACAGGATGTCCCAAAAGTCTCCGTACAACTTCAGAAATTTATTACATAAAAAATAATAGTCCTACAGCAAAAATAATTACAACAGTGCATAGAGTAACTTAAAAAGTTTTTTTCTACTACCTTAGTATACTTGTACATGAGATCCTTTCGTTGCACGAAGAATATCAAGACGATATTCCAATTCCATCTACGTGCGTTTCAGCATGCTAATATCAACAGCAGTTACAACTGTTTGGATCTTTAGTTTCAAGTGAACAGTCTCGTGGAATTGAAACAAAAGTAAGATCTCATGTACAAGTATACTAAGGTAGTAGAAAAAAACTTTTTAAGTTACTCTATGTACTATTGTAATTATTTTTGCTGTAGGCCTATGACTTTTTTGTAATAAATTTTTGAAGTTGTACGGAGACTTTTGGGACGCCCTGTATTTATTTTTAACACTTAATATCTATAACCTTGATGAACTATTAAAATGTTTCATTTAAACATCTATTTTTATAAATTTATTTTTATAGCGTGACACAATCTAATTGCAACTTCGGAAGGGGTTTAATAAAAAAGTAATATTATACACCGTCCAAAAAAAATCCACTGTTGATCTAATTACATAAGAAAAGCCGCTTCTTAAACGAAAACCTTTTACATTTTTGTATTTTCATATTTTGTTACTTTTTGCATTAAATCTATTACATTTGTAAGCTTCTAGTTTTATATTAAAAATAGATTCACTATTGATTAGCTGTCTTTGAAACTAAATCTGAACACAAATTTTTATCCATCTCTCACTTATTTTTTAGAACATCAGCAAAAAGAACAAATGCAACCATATCTCAAAATCTCAGTAGATTACATTTGCTAAGAGTTACAAAATTTTATAAATCGGAACATTTCTGGCACAGGATTAATAGAAATTCCCTTTAGATGCTTGCTGTTTCACTATACTTCTGAAAAGGAGAACTCCTTTAAAAAGTTTATTTGTTTCAATAATTGAAAAAGGCTTAATATTTTTGAAAGATTAAGTTCTTTTTTAAAGATATTTACAGTAACACATTGAAGTTTAATTTAAATATATTGTCATGGATTTATCGCTTTCGGTAGAGTTTTTGTTTTCTCTTGTACTTTTTTAAGCGAAGAAATTATCTATTGATTTTAGTCGCCGGCGAAATATCGTGGGTTTTATAATGAAAGCTCTGCGATCTTGATAGAAACGTTGTAGCGATTATTGTGTTGTGGATTAGAATTATGGAAATTTTCTAATAAATCACGATTACTTTAGTTTCTTGAAAAAGTGGTGCAACATTCAATATGTATTGAAAGTTATTGAAAATATGTATTTGTAATGTAAGATGAATTTCAGTATATAGATGTAAGTATGTAATATGGATGTATACAAGGATATAAGAAATAAACGAATGCATGATTGGGTAATCTCTAGTACATAGCATATAAAAATATAAAGTTTTCTAAAAGAAGGTAATTTAAAAATTAAAAAGTATTTATTAATCTTAATTGCAATAGTATGAAAACCATATCTGATTATATCTGACATATTCTATAAGCGAGTTCTTTATTGTATATAAATTTCACAACATAGTTGAAAAGTGTTCACGAATTCGAATTGTCTGAGCATCTGTTCATGGACGCTATAATTTACATATTTATACTTGTGTCTCATGGGCTTGGTATAGGTTATTGAGGAACATGCCCTAAAGGGCCCATACATTACCTGTTTTTTTCCACAACACATTCTCTATTGAAAATGGAGTGTTTAGCAGTTGATTTAAACGGAAACAATCTCTTTTTCAAACATATATCCATTTTGGAAATTTAAATAAATCTATTATGCCTTTCTATTATATCAGCCTAAAAGTGTTAAATTCGTAATAAATCGAATGTCGGTAGTGAAATAAAAGAGATCCAGAGTAGTTTTATTTATTTTTTCGTTCATATATTTATTTTTAGATTTTTAAAGGGTAATGGAATCCAAGCTTATTTTGTGTTTCAATTTTCGTATAATTATATGCAAAATGTTCATTTTACGAGAATATTATTTCCCATATAATTCTAGACACAATATTAGAAAAAATATATTAAATCCACAAATTCGTAGTAATGCTACTGTTTGAAGTGATATCCAAAGAGATTCAAGCTAGTTTTATTTATTTATTTATTTATTTATTTATTTTTGGAATTTTTTAAAGGGGGATGTAAATCTAAGTTTATTTTGTACTTCCTTTTCACGTAAAATTGTTTGCAAAATGTTCATTTTACGAAATTATTATATCCCGCATAATTTTAGATACAATATTCGAACAAAATATAATAAATACATAAATTCTTGTCCCTCTGTGTCATTATCCTAAAAAATGTACATTGCAGTGCTAATTTTTCGGAAAAACAAAATCAAATTTACGGTAAGAAAAAATAATTTAATATAGATTCGAATTTATCGATCATCGTGACAGCATTTCCCTAGATCGCAAATAGGAGTATTTTATGAAAAATGTGGATAAAATTATTTTGTGAGCTATATCAAGTTGAAATGTTGTAAAAATCTATTTAGAGTCATTATATATAATTTGTTAACAAAACATATAATTTTTTTTTACGAATTTACAAAAAATCTTTTCTTTTTAAAAAGTAAACTATCTATTTAGAACAATTTAGAATAAACATTTATGATATTTAGTGAAATATTCAGTTTTTTTTACATATTTATAAAAAGTTCTTTCTTTAACTTACTTTTCTAATCAGCTTCATCTTCATCTGTTTCATCTTCATCTGTTTCATCGTCATCCTCATCTTCCTGTTCATCTGTTTCACCTTCATCCTCATCTTCCTCTTTTTTTGGATGTTGTCCGTATGGTGTTTCTGGGAGTACGAGCTCTATTTTTCGATAGAAAAAGGCTTGCTTTTTTCTTAGTCTTTGGTCTTTACTTATAAAATGATCAGAATTTAGTAAAAGTCTGTTCAAAACATCTTTATTACATTGCTCTCGAGAAAATTTTCTGGAAAACTTTTGTCTATATTGGCGGAAATGTTTGTTTTTAGCTTCAGCAGCCTCCTCCGAAAGTTGACCGATAGGCAATATTGCATGTTTAATTCCTGTGGCCCCATGTACTAAAACTTAATGTACTGTTGGTGACATTGGGTGCCACCCATATAATTCGACATAAAGTTTTGCAGTTTCTTCAGTGTAATTTTCAAATTTTTTAACATCATTTCTATGTCCACTGGACAGTGCCTCTCAAATTACTTTGAACCTTTTTATGAGGTCAATATTTATTCCAGTGATTCGGGAAGCAGTATTGGGGTCCACAAAAAATCTTCTTGATGCATTTCCGTCATTCGTGTTGCCAAAACCTGGCTTGGGAATATCTACTAGAAGACCCATTTCTTCTTTGAAACTATTTTAAATTCGTTTTTTTGTTTCTGCCACAACTTTTTTGTCTTCATTGCTTCTCGCTTGCCACTTTTTTAAAAGAATTTAATATGACAAATGCAAATTGACTCAAAAAATCGAATCCATGCATGAAGAATTGATAAACCAAATCTTAAGGCATCAGGATTCTCAGGATTCTTCTTCTCCAATTTATTAAAATTTTTTGAAGTTTCTGCACATATGTAGTATCTCATTGTTGATGAAGTGCTTGTTGCAGCATTGCGAACCTTCGCATCTACCATAGTAGATATCAGCGTGTGTTTTTCGTAATATAAACTACCATTAGTAGTAGGTATATCAGTTTTCTTAAGATTTTTAACTTGATTTTCAATATATTGAATTTCTTCATTAGTAATATCGCTCGTTTCATGAACAAAACGAATGCGTATCGGCATGCAGAATCTTGTAGAGGAAGGTACAGGGTTCTGTCACAAAATCTTTTCTTAGTCGCCAACTTTGCATATTAAACGCAAAGGAACAAGAGAACTCTGAAATATATTTGCATCACTATCAGAAGTATTCTGAAATATCTGTTTAAATTGCGATAGCTGGGAGCCATCGCAACCCCATTTAGATATTAGTTCTAAATTGTGGTTTTCTTCTTCTGTATTATTTTGAATCACTTCTTCTAAATATTTACACAGTCTTAAAGAGATGTGATCAAGAAGATCCTGTAGGTTAACTTCATCGCATGTTTCTGTGACATTCATCGACTCCTCACTTGCATAGCAATCTTTCTTCGCTTTCTTAATCAGAGAATAACAAGGATAAATATTCTTATTTGCACTATGAATAATTTCCCATTGCTTTCTCGTTAGGTCAGCTTCTACAAAAATTGATAAGGCTTCTGATTGTGTATGCTTCTTAATGGTGGGTGTATTTGCTGAAGTTATAATTTTTCTGTATTTTGTAGCTCTTGTGGGACTTATAGTTATTTGTTTTATGAGTTTCGAGACATCAATATTACCAGCAGCACGTTGACTTGTACTAGCTGCATATGTTAATTGATTAAGAGGTACTTGCTCCCTTAAATCTTTTCTTTTTCGTCGCTTGCTTCTGTCACACGATTCGGCGAAATCATTTGTTGGTCGACCTTGTTTTGATATTATACAGCTAGTATCTTCTACAGCTAATTTTATAGAACTGTTAAGCCAATGTTCATTTATCTTAAGAAAGCGACTTTTTGTCCTATTGGCAGCCTCCTATTTTTCTTTAAAATCCGATTTGAAACGGCTTAACGAACGTTTTAATGATTCTTGTTCATCTACCAAGTATTTCGTCATTTATATAACTTTACTTTCCATGAAACATAATTTTTCATCTATTTTCTTACTAGGGCAATCTTGCATAAGGTCAAACATCAACTTTCTTGAAACATCTTTCGCTGTCACTGAAGTTTCTAAAAGAAAAATGAAGATTTTTCGTTTTTAAAATATCGTCATCTTCTGATACCATTTTTTTTAAAGGGTAAAAAAAAATTGGAGCAAATTGGGGCAAGATTTTATTTTATGAATGTAACAAGGAATATTTATATTTTATATTCCAACAAAAAGTTTTGCCGGGAAAAGGGCGGAACGTATTTATAAATCACTAATAATTTTAAAGAACTAGTAAAAATCACACTTATTTTTAAAGATAAATCAATGGGGTTTTATTCATAATTATATTCTTTTATAACTAAAACTAAATACTGTAATTTAAGCTAAATACCTTCCATTTCTTTGTCCATAAAGGGATTTTTCAGATCTTTACTGTATACAACGATAAATGCAATTAAATTATGCGCTTCCCACAACAGCCCTGTGAAAGAGACATCTGCGATGCACGACAGCTGTGTTCAAACTGATAACGCGATCGGGAGTGTAAGATGCCTAAGATAGTGTTTACGTGAAGCACCGACTACTAAGCTATACAAACAAATAAAGTATTGCAGTTTTTAACGAGCTTCATTTTTCGACTTTTGTACAGCTTTTTTTAGAAATACTCCTCTGTGGATCGTGAGAAATATTTTATTAAAATTTCATTATTACGTTATGTAGCCAAGGAAACCAACCCGGTCTTCACGTGTTACATAACATGCAATTCGGTGTACAAAACATAGGTGAAAATTATTTTTAATTGAAACACTAATATATATTTTTTGTACATTTAATATATTTCTTTATATGTCCTAGTAATAACAACAAAAAACATTTGTATATTAAATATATATTCAAATAAATTTTTCAAATTTATTTAAAACTGTATATTTGTACAAAACACTTAAATTGCGTGATGCTTAGAAGTTAATAAATTTTCTATGAAAACAAAATTCATTGCTCAAACAATTGCCTTCTTCTATATGACTTCAGAGATACTGACGGAGACGATTTTTCTTTATAATATAAATACCATATTTGTAACCAAGATATTTGTTTTGTAAGCACACTAAATATTAAACTAAATTCAATGTTGCTGCCGAATTACGTTTTATGTAATTATCGCTGCATTTTATTATATTTAATTTTATTATATACTAATTAATTTTTCAGCAGAGCTGAAATTACGTTCTAAATTAATGAAATACAAAGGATGTGAATTATCACTTTACTAAACAGCGTACAACCAATAGAGGGGAAAAATGTATAGACCGGATATCGATCCCGGATCCCTTGGTATAGCGTACCAAGTGCTTTACCATTTAAGAATGCTAAACTGGATGTCGTCCGGATGGCTTTAATGGTAAAGCACTATACCAAAGATCTGGGATCTATCCCTGTTCTAAACATTTTTTTTACTCTATTGGTTGTAGGCTGTTTAGAAAAGTGATAATTCACATCCTTTGTATTTCATTAATTTACAGCGTAATTTCAGCTATGCTGAAAAATTAATTAGTATATAAATTCATCGGTACTGGGTTTTATTTGTCTCATGTATGCCAGTGGAGATGTGCTCATGATTGAATTTCCATCTTGTGCTGCGAGTTTAGAGTTTAGCTGTATAAGAGTGAGGGAATGCAAGACTGAGTGTCGTCCGGATGGCTTAAATGGTAAACACTTGGTGCGCTCTACCAAGGGATCCGGGATCTATCCCCGGTCTGGACATTCTGTCACTCTATTGGTTGTACGCTGTTCAGTAAAGTAATAATTCTCATCATTTGTATTTCATTAATTTTATTATTTTGTACTGCTTACATTTTTTATCTTGTCCACAGAGCTGATGATGTGATATATATATCTTTATAGCATTTCACAATTATTTAAAATAATTTAAATATTTTATATTAATAACAATGCGTTGTTACGTTTAAAATGACTATCAGGCATATCTTTCACAACAAACCTTTTTTTGCTACTATCTGTTGAGCTTCTCGGAAGCTTTTAACTTTCTGGCTTAATTTCTTGTGTGTGTATCTTTAGTTATCAATCAAATAAACACTATGAATAGGTAAGATTACCTTTTAACAAGTGGGTAAGTGTGATCGAAGATTGCACAAAGGGTTTCGTTTACTATTCCTTTCAAAACCCTTTATCCTTTCTTTAATAAATCCAAATAAATTTCATTTTATAAAAAAAATGATGTTTTTTATAAAATAAAAATTTACCGGTTTTATTTTCTCGTTTTCTCCAAAATCGGAACCGGTCCGATAGCGGACGAAGCCCGCTATTATACTCTGTCATAATAATATCTGTCATGTGAACTAAATGCAATATTAAACAAAAAAAAATCAATTTCAAAATTAAATATATTGTAAAGAGACATTCAAAATGCTAAAATATGTCAGTATGCCCATAATCGGGTTTTTATCATGATTCAATATATTCCTCAAACTCATATGACGTTATAATCACTTGCTGACGTCATATCTACTTGCTTTCTCTATTACTCATATTCATACTCTCTTTGTATTATTCTTAAACATTTGAAAAAGTTCTTTAAACGTCCAATATGACGTCAGATTAATTTTCTTTATTAATTTTCTTTTGACATCATGTTAACCTGCTTTATGTAATTACACATACTCATCTCCTTGTAATATTGATAAATGTTTGAAAATTTCCGTTTTAATAGCAATATGACGTCGCATTAAACTTTTTTCAATTGGTGAAACTTTTTATTTCATTTTCATTTTTCACGTGAAAACCTTTCAATAGAAAATTAATTATTGTAGAAATAATTTGATTGGGGATTTTTGATTGTTGGCAACTGCTATAAGGAAAAATGTTTAAATTTAACAGGAAAATGCTGTTATATTTTTGGTTTTTTATCTCTCTCTATTAAAATGATACTTTTTTATGATTTTCAGCTTCATAGTAGGTATTCAGCTATACGTGCAAAAAATTTCAAGTCTGTAAGTTATATAGTCTCTGAGAACCGGCTCTGTGACGGACAGACAACGTATCGTGAGATGAACGAAACCCTAAAAATGAATCTGAGATGAGATTTGAAATTCACTGAATCATGAAGTCATTTATTATGAAATACATTTTTTTCTTATCTTTATAGATCCAGTAAGTGGTACAAACTAGAACTACGTCATTTCCTAGGCATGATTTGTCAGATTCTGTGACAAAGTTCCTCAAACATTTCTCAATATTACAAGGAGTATGAGTATGTGTGATTACAGAAAGCGAGTTAATATGATGCCATTCTATTCTACAAATTATTTCTATAAAAATATTCTTTTTAAATTATATAATTGTATATATGTAATGAAAGGCTATACCTCACCAACTTTCTATTAAAACATTTTCAATTGCAATTACTTTTTTAAATATCCATTCATAATGTTTTGTATATTTTTAAGAAAGTGATCTTTTATTAGCATTTAAAATTGACTCCAACTTAAATAAACTTACCACTCTAAGCAAACTAAGAAACAAACAAATACAACAGGTTTCTGCTTATTTATTTTAATCTCAACTTAATCACGAACTTAACAAAGTTTTACTTTATTTTTTGTGTACACGTATACAAGTACAAGTACGTAGTACAAGTTGGACATTTATGTGAATAGATATATATATTTTAAAAGAACTTATATTCTTATTACGTTCCTGAAAATTTTTAGGACTATAGGAAGCTGCTTAGAACTATAAGACTAGAGATAATGATTAAACTTATTTCCTTCAGATTTTCTTTAGTAAGTTTTCCCACATTAATACTACCATTCAAATGGAATATACGAAAAAATGCCAAATGGAGATTATATTGTACAAAATCTTGGACTTGAGTGTAAAAAGATTGCTTACAATAATGAATAATAATTGTCACATAAAATACGTGAACTTTAGCATAGAAACTAGTTTTAATTATTTTGAGTAAATATTTTAATACCAGAAAAATTAACAAAAAATATTTCATATTAAAATAATAAATTTGAAAAAGTCGATCCATTGATGACTTCGGAATCTAAATTCAAGTAATCTAAAGAATAAGCATAACGCTAATTCTTGAAAAATGTTGCAATATTCAATATGTATTGGGAGTTTTTGAAAATATGTATTTATAATGTGAGATGAATTTCAGTATATAGATGTATGTATGCAATATGGATGTACGCAAGGATGTAAGAAAGAAATATATGCATGATTAGGTCATCTCTAGTGTATAGCATATAAAGGTTTTTATAGGAAGGGAATTTAAAAATTAAAAAGTATTTATTAATCTTAATTGCAATAGTATGAAAACCATATCTGACTGTATCTGACATATTCTATATATAAGCCAGTTCTTTATTCTCTATAAATTTCACAACAGAGTTGAAATGTGTTCATGAATTCGAATTGTCTGAGCGTCTATCCATGGACGCTATAATTCAGGTATTTAGATTTTGTTTCTCATATGACTATAGGTTATTGAGGAACATTCCCTAAAGTGCCCACACGTTACCTGTTTTCCCCATAAAACATTCCCTATTGAAAATGGAGTGTTTAGCAGTTATAGTTCGTTTAAAGGACACAACCTCTTTGTCAAACATGCATCCGATTTTGAAATTTAAAAAAAAAGTCTATTATGCCTTTCTATTATATCAGCCTAAAAGTGTTAAATTCATAATAACGCTAATTCTTGAAAAAATGTTGCAATATTCAATATGTATTGAAAGTTACGAAGTCTATTTATTTATAATATGAGATGAATTTCAGTACATAGATGTAAATATGTCATATGGATGAGCACAAGGTTATAAGAAAGAAACGAATGCATGATTAGGTAATCTGTAGTATATAGCATATAAAGGTTTCTATAAGAAGGTAATTTAAAAATTTAAAATAATTTATTAATCTTAATTGCAATAGTATGAAAACCATATCTGATTATATCTGACATATTATATAAGCCAGTTTTTATTCTCTTAAATTTCACAACATAGTTGAAAAGTGTTCCCTAGTTTTCCCTAGAAAAGTGTTCCCTAGTTTAAAGTTGTCCCGCTGGGTCATTATCCAAAAAATGTATATTGCAGTCCTAAATTTTCTAAAAAACAAAATCAAATTTAGGGTAACAAAAAATGGTTTAATATTGATTTGAATTTATCGATCATCATGACAGTGTTCTCCAGATCGTGAGAAATATTTTATTAAAATTTCATTCTTACGTTATGTAGACAAGGAAACCTACCCGGTCTTCACTCTTTACATAACATGCGATTCGGCGTACAAAACATAGGTGAAAATTATTTTTAATTGAAACCCTAATATATAGATATTTTTATATTTAATATATTTCTTTATATTTCCTACTAATAACAACAAAAAAAATTGTATATCAAATATATATTCAAATAAAGTTTTGACATTTTGTTTAAAATGTTACATTTGTACAAAACTCTTAAATTGCGTGATACTTAGAAGTTAATAAATTTTCATATGAAAACAAAATTCATTGCCCAAACCATTGGCTTCTTCTATATGACATCAGAGTTACTGACGGACACGAATTTCCTTTATAATATAAATACCATATTTGTAACCAAGATATTTGTTTTGTAAGCACACTAAATATTAGACTAAATTGAATGTTGCTGATGAATTAAGTTTTATGTAATTATCACTGCATTTTATTATATTTAATTTTATTATATACTAATTAATTGTTCAGCAGAGCTGAAATTATGCTCTCAAATAATGAAATAAAAAGGATGTGAATTATCACTTTACTAAACAGCGTACAACCAATAGAGTAGGAAAATGTATAGACCTGGGATCGATCCCGGATCCCTTGGTATAGCGCACCAAGTGTTTTACCATTGAAGAATGCTAGACTGGATGTCGTCCGGATGGCTTATATGGTAAAGCACTATACCAAGGGTTCCGAGATCTATCCCTGGTCTAGACATTTTTTTACTCTATTGGTTGTACGCTGTTTAGTAAGTGATAATTCACATCCTTTGTATTTAATTAATTTACAGCGTAATTCCAGCTCTGCTGAACAATTAATTAGTATATAAATTCACCGGTACTAGGTTTAATTTGTCACATGTATGCCACTGGAGTTGTGCTCATGATTGACGTTCCATCTTGTGCTACGGGTTTGTAGCCTAGCCATATAAGAGTGAGGGAATGCAAGACTGGGTGTCGTCCGGATGGCATAAATGGTAAAGCACTTGGTGCGCTATATCAAGGGATCCCAGTTCGATCCCTGGTCTAGACATTTTTTTACTCTATTGGTTGTACGCTGTTTAGTAAAGTGTTAATCCACATCCTTTGTATTTCATTAATTTACAGCGTAATTCCAGACCTGATGAACAATTAATTAGTATATAAATTCACCGGTACTAGGTTTAATTTGTCTCATGTATGCCACTGGAGTTGTGCTCATGATTGACGTTCCATCTTGTGCTACGAGTTTGTAGCCTTGCCATATAAGGGTGAATGAATGTAAAAACTGGGTGTCGTCCGGATGGCTTAAATGGTAAAGTACTTGGTGCGGTATAACAAGGAATCCGGGGTCGATCATCGGTCTGGACATTTTTTACTCTATTGGTTGTACGCTGTTTAGTAAAGTAATAATTCACATCATTTGTATTTCATTAATTTTATTATTTTGTACTGCTTACATTTTTTATATTGTCCACAGAGCTGGTGATGTGATGTATAACTTTATAGCATTTCACAATTATTTAAAATAATTTAAATATTTTATACTAGCCGCCACTGGCGACCAGTTTGGTCGCCCTTAAATGTATGTTAAGCATTGTAACAAATTATTTTTATTCATAATTTAATTTTTTCCTTAATCCTTCGCCAAACCGGAAAAATCTAATAGACAAATCAAGAACTTTTGCGATCGTGGTGGCATTTCGCATATTTTTTGTTGTTATGTATTTCATCTTTCTTGACAAAAACCGCTTAACCCACTTTATAATAAATTAATCATTGTGTGTGTGTTTTTAATATAAAATAAACTATTTCATAATAAAATAAAAGTATATGCTGTTTTAGTAATCTCTAATAGATACCTGAAAATGGGATTTTCTCGCCAAAATGGCGCAAAACAAAAATTCCGCCAACCCTGGTGCGTCCGTGACAGCTGTTCCAATTTAAAATACATGACGTTCACATTTTTCTTTAAAATAGAAAATAGATAAATAAGAAATATTATCATAAATCAAAACATTTGATTTCAAAATTAAAATATCGTTTCTAATTAATACACACGAAAAATAAAAGCTGACAATTTGTTTCGAAATTTGATCCATTAAATATTATTACATGAGTTCAACCACGGAGTTCAACTTACATCAAGAAAAGATCCGAAGGAAGTTGAGTTGTATGGAACAGAATTATGGTAAACTTTGACTGTCTCACTGGTGCTGATTATTTTTTTTTACACCAGGCAGCGGTCCAAAAATTCATGGTTTAATATTTTAAACGTTCACAACGAATGAATCTTTTTTTTTTGTTGTTGTTGTTTACTTTCATGGATAGAGAATTTGAACAGCGAACCTAATTGAAACTGAAGTTATTGCAGAATGTATACATAATTGAACGCAAGTCATCTCTCAAATATTAATTTATTTTGAACGATCTTTCTAAAAATGTAACTTTTATGCAGTTTTATTAGAAAAAATAATTTTGAATAAAAATGGCTGCCTGGCATATGACACAGTGAAGCGGCATCCCGGAACTGTTGAGGACAGTCACATGACATACGGTTTTATTATAGAGATTTATAACAATGCGTTGTTACGTTTAAAACGACTGTCAGGCATATCTTTCACAGCAAACCTTTTTTTTTTCTGTTGAGCTACTTGGAAGTTTTTAACTTTCTAGCTTCATTTCTTGTGTGTGTATCTTTAGTTATCAATCAAATAAACACTATGAATAGGTAACATTACCGTTTAACAAGTGGGTACGTGCGATCGAAGATCGCACATAGGGTTTCGTTTACTATTCCTTTCAAAACGCCTTATCTTTTCTTTAATAAATCCAAATAAATTTCATTTTATGAAAAAAAGGTCATGTGTTAAATAAAGTAAAAATTTACCGGTTTTATTTTCTCGTTTTATCGAAAACCTGAACAGGTCCGACAGCGGGCAAAGACCGCTATTGTACTCTGTCATAATAATATCTGTCAAGTGAACTAATTGCGATAATAAAAAAAAAATCAATTCCAAAATTAAACATGTTGTAAAGAGACCTTCAAAATGTTAAAATATGCCAATACTTCCATAATGGTTTTTTTTTATCATGATACAATACGTTCCTCAAACTCATATGACGTTATAATCACTTGCTGACGTCATGTCTACTTGGTTTCTCTATTACTCATATTCATACTCTCTTTGTATTGTTCTAAAACATTTGAAAAAAGTCCGTTAAACTTTCAATATGACTTCACATTAATTTTCTGTTCAATTCGCTAATGACATTATATTAACATGCTTTAATCCTTGTAATATTGAGAAATATTTGAAAATTTCCCTTTTATTACCAATATGACGTCATAGTAATCTGCGTTCAGTTGGTGAAACTTTTTATTCCATTTTCATT
Source organism: Maratus michaelseni (assembly GCA_963931845.1). Taxonomy (NCBI): domain Eukaryota; kingdom Metazoa; phylum Arthropoda; class Arachnida; order Araneae; family Salticidae; genus Maratus; species Maratus michaelseni. The sequence continues at coordinate 198,863,509 of OZ007595.1, forward strand.
TTTCACGTAGAAATCTTTCAATAGAAAATTAATTATTGTAGAAAGAATGTTATTGTGTATTTTTAATTGTTGGCAACTGCTATAATGAAAAATGTTTAAATTTATAAGGAAAAGGCTGTTAGATTTTTGGTTTCTTATCTCTATCTATTAAAATTATACGATTTTTTTTATTTTATGATTTTCAGCTGCATAGTAGGTCCCTATAGGTGCACTAAATTTCAAGTCTGTAAGTTATATAGTGAAGGAGGAGTTCGATAAAATAGATCTAGCGCGAAAATTGCTCGAGAAGATTAATGTATTTTTTACAAAAGAATAAGGTAAATTTTCTTTTCTGAAGGTGCATTTCAAGGCTTAATATCCAAAAATAATCCAAGAGTAATCGGTATGACAGTCGTGGTTATTATCACCGTCACTAGAGACTAAATAATTATATTAGTACTTGGACACAAAATAAATTAGACTACTTTTTCATATTGATGATTATATATATTCTTGATTATATGGAGACTTGTACATTACAAACAATTATAGTTAAAACATTTAAATTTAAACTTATATTATTAGGAATTATATATTTTATCTTATCTGAGCACGCAGGCTCACGTGTATTCACGATCACATTTTTTTACAGACTGAGGAAGTTAAGAGTCAAAAATAATAAGTTCATAGTTCATCATTACATCATCCGAAATTGCACATACGTCAGTGGAAAAAACACATTTCATGGTTCGAGTGCAAGAATGCAATCGGTATAATAATGTTTGTAATTATTGTTCTTAAAGTCTTTAATCTTTTTCGTATAATAAACAGTTTATTAATTTTGAAGAGTTGCGGAAACATTTATTTGAAGTTGATTATGGTCATAAATCTCACTTCCGAGATCATCACTCGCCGAAGAGAAATGTTAATCACTTTGAAGCTTACTTTCAAGGTCTTTCCTACTTTAGAAAAGGAAGTGAAAGAGTGGTTTTTCTGAAAATAGATTACTCGATGAGGTTAATATTTCTAACATATAGTTTCTGAGAACCGGCTCTGTGATTTACATACAACGCAGCGGGACGAATGAGATGTTTTTCGTGAGATGATCGAAACCCTAAAAATGAATGTGAGATGAGATTTGAAATTCACTGAATCATGAAGTCATTTATTATGAAATACATTTTTTTTATATCTTTATAGATGCACTAAGTGGTACAAACTAGGACTATGACATTTCCTGTGCATGATATGTCAGGTTCTGTGAACACATTATTTCTATATATATTTTTTTAATTATATAATTGTATATATGTATTGAACGTCTATACCTCTACAACTTCCTATTAAAACTTATTCTCAATTGCAATTACTTTTTTTAGTATCCTGTCATATTATTTTGTATATTTTTAAGAGAGTGATATTTTTATTAGCATTTAAAACTGACTCCAAATTAAATAAACTTACCACTCTAAGCAAACTAAGAAACAAGCAAATACAACAGGTTTTTGCTCATTTATTTTAAATCTCAACTTAGTCACGAACTTAACAAAATTTTACTCTATTTTTTGTGAATACGTATACAAGTACGTAGTACAAGTTTTAAATTTATGTGAATAGATATATATTTTTTAAAAGACCTGATACTCTTATTATATTCCTACATATTTTTAGGGCTATGGGAAGCTTCCTAGAACTATAAGAATGGAGATAATGATTAAACGTATTTCCTCCACATTTTCTTTAGTAAGTTATCCCACATTAAGAGTAACATTCAAATGGAACATATGAAAAACTGCCAAATGGAGAACCTATTGTACAAAATCTGTGACCTGAGTGTAAAAAAGATTGCTTACAATTATGAATGATTGACACAAAAAATACGTGGATTTAAACGTAAGAATTAATTTTAATTTTTTTAAATAAATATTTTAATACCAGAAAAATTAATGAGAAATATTTTATTTATAAATAACTTTTAAAGTAGGGTTCACCTGTCTGTGAACTCTATATCAAAATTCGAGTAATCTAACTGTCCAACTATGATGGTTAGTAAGAAAAACTGAAAACAAATGCCTTGCCTATCGTTAGAGATTTCTCCAAATAGATATGTATTGAGCCTCAGCAAGTGTTCACTTTTAAACTTTATATTACTAACCACTAATTGAGTCATTAAAGGAAAATCATAAGTTCTAGTTCAAATTATTCCAATGCTTTCCCTATAGCCCCCCCATAAAAAATGCAATGTATGTGAAATTTTCAGAGATTTTAAGCGGGTTTAACTCCATATAAGCTCCATTTATAACCTATACTATACTGTTTACACCCCTGCAGTTTCAGATTAATTCCTCATGTATTTTTCTAGATAGTTAACAAAACGTCTAAAATCGCAAGTGGTGACCAATCACCTTTGGCAATATAGTGTATAATGATCATTTGAACTGGCACCTTGCAATTAATATTTAGCAAATTATTCAGTTACGAGATTTTTGAACTACAGTAATTTCTCACTTATACGCGATACACGGAAATCATTTTTCCACACCAGTGTTTTTATTAGGTAATTCTCGGCTTATTAAATCGCAGAATTTATAAATCAAATTTTACTTTTTTAAAATAGTGGTATGAGAAAGTAATTACTGAACGTCGCTTATAAGTGAGAGATCACTGTAGTTTGTGTTCAAATTTAAATTTAGCATATTGATTTTTGGTGTCGCAGAAAAGTAAGTAACAATTTAACCTACATGTTAGCAATATGTAGTCCAATACATTGGCCCTAGACAGGAGATCAAAGATAACACTTGTAAAAAAACCTTGTCGATAGAATAAGCTCGAAATCCGTTGTTCCCAAAAAGAAGCAAAAAGATGAGGGGTTGTATCAAATACTATCTGTTGATTAATACACAAGCATACACAGATACCAAGATAGCGTACACAATATTGCACGTACTACTATATTTGGATACAACCCCTCATATTTTTCTTCATTTTGGGAGCAACGGATTTCGAGCTTATTCTATCGACGATAATTTTCAGAATTTTCAATATATGATTTTGAGACTTTCACAAAAGTTGCTCTATATACTTAGCTAATACATTATGCATATTATATTTTGATTGCATTCGCGCATGCGCAGTGAAACGTTTTTTAGTAAACCTGCTCATTTTTCATCCAATTTTCATTATTTTTTAATTCTGATTGCAGAGTATTATGTACAATATTGTTTGTCATATTTTCTGAAAAGAACTTTTTTTTATATTAAGAAGTCTGCAAATTATAAGCAAAACACTCGGCGAAATTTGGGACTGTTTTTATAAAAATCTTAATTTCTCTACGAGTATACATGCTATTCTCATAAAAATGAACACAGTATATTACAATAAGCCACTTATTAATAATCTCGAGTTTGAACGCTTTTGCTACATTAGTTTTTACAGGGTTATCCAAAAGATATTCGTTCTTTTTCAATTTGTTGACAGTCCCCTATGGGGTTTCGTGAAAAAATCTTCGCGGAAATTTATAACCTATACTATACTGTTTACACACCTGCAGTTTCAGGTTAATTTCTCATGTATTTTTCTAGATAGTTAACAAGACGTCTAAAATCGCAAGTGACCAATCACCTTTGGCAATATAGTGTAATACTGCATATATTTTTGCTTATATATACTTCTTACCTTTTTGCTTTCTCCGTTTGGATTGGTACCGGAGGTGTTTTCTTTGACAACCGAGATAGCGAGCAGTTATACCTCGATTTTATTGTGAGGTTTTATTGAAGATCATATGTACAATATTTCACTTCCGAAATCAATTCCTGAATTGAAATTAGGCACCAGTACTGTATTTGTTTTTTTCAATCTGAACATGCTTATAAACACAGAAAGCAGGAAAAGGTTTACCGATGTTGCCTTTGCAGAGTAACGAAAGATAGTCATATCCAACATTTGTAGGAAATGTAAAATTTTGTCCTTTCATCTTATAAACCTGTAACCTGATGTTTGGCTTTCTAATTATGCATAATAAAAACTATTTCTGGCCAGCTAATTTATGTCCACCGTGTATTAATATGCTATTTTTTAAGATTTAAGGGTACCAGTAAAGTTTGAAGTGAAGAAAATATACTGAAATTTAAAAGTAGTTGAGGCAGCCTGTAATTAATTTAGATTATTACCTCTCTTTGCATTTATTTATTTTGGAAATTTAAAAAAAAACATTTGTTAAATAGTAAGCAATATAACAAAATAACACAAGTTTTAATATTGTACGACAAAACTAATCTTGCAAAACTAGTTTTGAAACGATTTTCACGTCCAGGTTCCATAGTTATGAGTTGTTATTTATTCTTTAAACTGCTTATTACGTTGTCTCCCAATTATATATGAAGCAACAAAAAAAAATTAAAAAATATATTTTTAAAAACTAAATGTATAAAAATGTTTTATATTTTGTTACAACATAATTTTTTGTTGTTCTTTTTTGTTTGTTTTGCAGGTATAGTTATCAGATAATTTAATTTCCTTTATTAAAGAAAGAAAAAAAAGCATGAAAATCCGTTAATATTTTCAAAAGCTATCGCAGAAAAACATTTGAAAAACAGTGTTTTGAGATAACTTATTTAAAGTTCTGGCTCTCGTGTATATCATCTGTTTAGGCGGCTCAACGTTTACAGCTCAAACAACCGTAATTTTAGAAATTTGTCTACCGCATTAACTGAGTGACATTCGTAAAAATTCAAACAATATAAGAATAAATAAATAAACATTACATTTTTTTCGTCATTTGAAACTTACCTGATCTCTTCTATAATCATAAATTGTGGCTATAAGCTGCTGAATTAAAATTTTCTGAAAATATTTATCCTGAATTGTTCTCATTCTTTTACTGAAATGAATTTATTTTTATATTTTATGATCGTTTATCCATCCATTTCCCAATGCACCCTATTTGATGTCTCTTTTTTTCTCGGAATTCTAGAAAGAATCATTACAGCCATTACTCTTCCCATCTACTGGCATCTTAAGAAACTCATGAAGATGTTGACATCAAATCTATACTTATTACTCTAACCACATGCTTTTTCCAACTTTCCAAACTTCTTTGTGTCATTTTGACACTTAAAACTTCAACGTTTTGTGTTTAGAATGACATATAAAAAATGCGTACTGAGTTATTGTAACCATTAATCGTTAGTACAACTGTTTTTGTAGTCTTGTCATGAAAATCGTCAAGGAATTTTACCGCCAGCGCTCAAAGCGTCCTCTAGTAGTAGCCTCTTTTTTTCTCAGCAATTCTTTAAAGAATCATTACCGTCAAACTCCTTCACATCCTTATCATCTACTGGTTTCTTAGAAGAACTAATCAAGATGTTGATGTATCTTTTTTATTTTGAGTCTAAATAAATCAATAAAGTGAAAAAATGAAATTATTTCTGGCAGATGCTATGATTTTGTTCAATTGATTAACCCTTTCCGGCACAGTGGTCTCACTCCGGGTACACATATTTTTAATTCCAAACTTGCTTACGGCACCAAGAATATTTTAATAAAATTTTGTTTCTATAATGAAAGCTTAAAATAAAGAATTCTTGTTATTTAAAAAAGTCGTTTGTAAATTCCGGTGTCAGTCAGCAATTACGAACAGGCTTTGTCTGTGCCGGAAAAGGTTAAACAGCTCAACATTTTTCACACTTTACAACATAGTTGAAAAACGTTTATGAATTCGTTTAGTCTGTCTGTCTGCCCGCGTGTCCGCGCTCTAATTTGCGTAAAAATACTCGTACTGCCATACAATTGATATATGATATTGAGGTTTACTATGGCATTTTCGGCATTGAAAAATGAATTTTGTAGCACCTACATTTCATTTACAGCAGTGGTGTCAAACTGTGGCCCGCCGGATACCACTAAATTTTAAAAGAAATAGTCGACTTCTTCAATCACCGAAATTCAATGGTTAGATAAGGCAATGACTTCTATAAAATTTTAGTGGTAACCGGCGGGCCACAGTTTGACATCCCTGATTTACAGGGACACTCAAAAAATTTCGATACATTATGGGGGAAAAATCATTTGGAGTTTATTTTAATGATGTTTCACTATTTCAAACATATTGAAATTGATATGTATCAATTGAGTTGCAAATACTAGTGTTCTTCCAACTGAAATAATTGGAGGTTTAGGTATCCGAAGAACTTTTCTGCCTAATACGTTTTACTATTAGAAACGAAATTTTAAGTTTTTTCCATTTTTCTGTCAAAACTCGAAAAATTCACGAACGTAAAATAAAAATTTTCTGACATTCTCCATTCAAAAGACAGAGATTTCTTCAAACAACAGGGAAATTTCTGTTTTCTGTAATTGTAATCGATTTCGATGAATTTTGTTTTGAAGCTCATAATAAAGTATATTCACAAATTCAGACACTTAATGCTTTAGAAAATGTTGACTGCTTTTTTGCTTCAATTGAATGTAAAATAGAAAATAATACCAGCCGATTTATCTTCGGTAAATATCTTGTTAGTAATATATTAAAATGGATAAATTTGTTCTACACCTTCAAATACTACATGAAAATCAATGTTCTAGAAGTACACTTATAGGAAATTATATTTACATATCCAGACACTTATTGATAATCAAAGATTCTATTTTTTTAAATAAAATGCAACTTTTAAATCAAATTGAAATTGAGGAATTTTATTTCATTACATTTATCGTACGAAAACTTACATATTGGAATTTATGTAAAAATAACTGCAATAACTGCTATAAAAAAGGTTCAATTTTAGCATTTTCATTGATTTACTGTACACTTTTTATCAAGCAAATTCTGCTAAATATATACTATGCAGATTATACATCCTAATGAAAAAACTTATGCTTCTCAAGAGTTCTTTATATGAAAAAGTCCATTGATAAATATTCTTCATTTTTAAGATAGCATTCTTTTATAAATGCGAATATCATAAAAGTAATTAAAAAATTGTGAAACAATTATAAAAAATACCTTTACTATTTTTACTACAATCTTTATCAATCTGTTTTTTAAGCAAAAGATTATTAAAATCTTACATTATTTTATTGTAATTCAAATTAAATAAAGTAATTTGTAAAATTAAACAATTTTCTTAAATTAATTAGTTTTTTTTTTCAGTTTTTACTTTAATAATTAAACTATATTTTTAACAATGAACCTGAGTATAAATTTAAGTATTCTTCCACAATTTTGTTTAACCAAATGTATATTATATTACAGTATATTCTTATCTCATGGCAGCATGATTTTACAAAAAACGATATTGGATGGTTTAGGAGTGAGTTTTATAAAGTAAATATTTCAAGTATGCATTTTATTAATTAAATATGTTAAAATTCAATTAAAAATGCAGAGTATTTGCATTTACATTATCGAAAACATTATTATTATTATTATTATTATTATTATTATTATTATTATTATTATTATTACAGGTCATGCGAAAATACTGACGAGAAATAGAAGTATGATGATATAAAACTAGCCTGCGCCGCCAGACGCCCACGGGGGTCGCCAGCGTCACGAATACAACCATCGCGCCCAAGCCTCTAAAGGGCTTATACCGCACCAGGGGCTTTGTCTCGCCCCGGCGCTGTTATCGGCCAGGGGCCGCTCCCCACTGCGAATCCCCAGGTCATTTTACCAAGGTCGATGACCTAGGTCGCTACGATAGTAACCCCACACTCGGAGGAAACTTCCGCAGAAACGGAACCTTGATGAACCGCCGAGGAACCCCCGACGACTTCGTTCGCGAAACCCCATAGGGGGAGACGGTCACTAGGCCATATGTCGAGCTACCACGATGGCTCTTGCTTTACCACAACTCGAGGGGTGTGAAAACCTACAAAGGTAGTCACGTTCCCTCTTGCATGATGATATAACATATTAAATGTCTTTTTTTATTTACTTAATAAAATAATTTTCTTTGATTTAATTTATTGAATTGTGGAATATCATTAGTTTTGACTGAGAGATATTTTTAATTTATCCAATTATTTAAAATCAAATAAAAACTTACATGAGAAACATAATAGTGTAATGGCATAGCATTGCCAGTAAATGTAATTGTGATAATTAAATTCATTTTCTTTTATTATCAAAAAAGTATCTCTTTTTAAAAATATCCAAAATGTTGAAACTCGGAATAAATCCTTTTATTGTTTCACAATATATTCATTTTTATTCTCATGATTTTTTTTCCCCATAAAAAATGTTTAAAAACATTTCTGTCATTCAGGGGTGATTGTGTTCCGGTATTTTGTATACCACTAAATTTATATAGCAATATTCTTACGATGTAATCGCAGAATGCATCGGTTAAACAAGAAAAAGATTGCTATATAAATTTAGTGGTGTACAAAATACCGGAACACAATCACTCCTGGTCATTAGAAAAGTTATTTTATAGATTTTTTTTTAACTTTGAAAAAAGAAAAATATATAAAATTAAAAAGTTAACTGAGAGTGTATTGAGAAACAATTCATGCCAGAGATATGCTTGAGATTTCAACCCTGTCGAAGCAAAAAATATAGAAATGCACAGTAACTTTAGACAAATCATTGATCTGAAATTGTTTTAGAAAGAGCAGTATTATTTTGAAAGAGCTGTATTATTGAGAGTACACAAAAGGTAAACACAGATATATGTCGTTTTAAATGTACTACGGTAAAATTATTATACATAAAATTATTTTTTATATGAAATTTCAAAATGTATATTAGGATGGGTCGAAAAAACCGAAAGTTATATAATCGAAACGTAATAGTGCGGGAATGTTGCCATTGGTGATAAGGAATAAATTCGCAAAATATTACACCAAATGGTTAATATCTGGCAAGGGGGGCAAAGTTTTAAAAAATCGCATTTTTTTTTTTTTTTTTCAAAAAAAAAAAAAATTAAATTATCCAAACATAACAATACAATTTCTAATAGAATGCAACAGCTACATCAGGATGTTAGTAATGTTCCAGTAAAATTTCATTACGGTGAAATGATTTCTATTACCGCCACAGAGGCGGTCAAAATTTTGAAAAAAAGGAAAAAAATTCAGTTTTCCGTTTTTTCTAATTTTTTAAATTATTATTATATGTCTACAATTAAATAAATTTACATTATAGCTAGTAATAACTTATAAATGTCTAGTAATTTTGATCATGGACATTGCCAGCCAAGTTCGAGAGGGGCCGGCCCCCTCCAAATTTGAGAGAAAGGGGCTTTTAGAAGGGATTTTGGAGATTTTCCCGAAATTTTTAGGGCATTTTTTGTAGGGGAGGGGGTGGGCAAATATGAAAAATGAGGGGGAATTTATGTAAGAAGCCCCCTCCCCTACCAAATAAAACACCAAAATTTACCGGAAAATCCCCAAAATTTCTCCAAAAAGCCTCTTTTTCTCAAATTTAGAGGGGGCGGCCCATCTCGCCCTTGGTTGGCAATGCCCATGATCAAAATTACTAGACATTTATAAGTTATTACTAGCTATAAGGTAAATTTATTTAATTGTAGACATATAATTAAAATTAAAAAAATTAGAAAAATCGGAAAATTGAAATTTTTGCCGTTGTTTTTTTCAAAATTTTGACCGCTTCTGCGGCGGTAATAGAAATGATTTCACCGTAATGAAATTTTACTGGAACATTACTAACATCTTGATGTAGCTGTTGCATTCTATTAAAAATTGTATTGGTATGTTTGGATAGTTAAATTAAAAAAAAAAAAAAAACAATTTTTTTTTTTTTGCGATTTTTTGAAACTTTGCCCCCATTGCGGCGGTAAAAGATATTAACCATTTGGTGTAATATTTTGCGAATTTATTCCTTATTACCAATGGCAACTTTCCCGCACTATTACGTTTCGGTTATATAAATTTCGATTTTTTCGACCCACCCTAATGTATATATCGGTTTAAAGAAACGTTCTCTGATAATATGGTATTTTCTTCTAAATAAAATTGTTTTATACTTCGATATAAATGCTATTAGGGGAGATATTCGTTTAAAGAATTTATTTATGAAGTTTAATAAATTAATATACATGTATCGATGTTATGTAATCCAACATATTTAAGTAAGCTGAAATAGCTGGAATTTTCCAAAAATTCATAAGCAGTTTTACGTCTTTTCATTTAATTTTTTTTTTATGTTGTGGTTGTTAAAAAGTATTAAATTTTATACTGTGGTTCACAAATGCTCACACTGTTTATACTACCGTAGTTTCGAGATATATTGTGATTTACTATATTATTTTGTAAACATAGCCAACTAGTATTTCAGCATTATTAGTATTATTATTATTATTATCACCCAACCGAAGAGCCAACATCATCGGTTTAGGCTTTTTTACCTCCGGCGGAAAGCACCCCAACGCACCAACCAAAGCACCACCTCTAGCGTACAGGCCCGAAACAACAGGCAAATATTTCAAATAAAATTTCACAGATCTTATGTACAGACTGTCATACGCAGATGACATGAACCCTGCATTTCGGGGTAAACTTAAAGTTAACTACAAATTAGCAAGGCCTATACAAAATAGGTATAATATATTACAAACCAATAAAAACCTAGACACAAAAATTAAACATAAGATAGCAATTTTACAGTAACAAAAATTTGCTCAACAGCACGGCCGGAAAATAGCACAAACAACCAGTTTAAGTCCATAATGAATAAAGTTGTCCAAAGTTTATCTTGTCCGCTGCAGTCTATGATATTCACTGCTCACAGTAATTAAAAATAATTGTCCAAGACACTGTACTAGATATGAAAATGTTGAATCCCAGCATAAATAACTGAAGATGTAATCATGTCATAGTTGACTGTTAATTTCAAAGAAGTTAATTTAAAATTTATATTTGATAAAAGAGAAATGTTCGTTCAATGCATTGAAATTTTCACAGAGCCTCCTGTAATTACTTTTCACCAACAAAACATTTCGCATATTCCACCTTAATGTCCTTTCTCTGACAAAAGTAAATCTATTGGGCATCAGAGGACAAGAACCGAATATGAAGTGCATTGGATCCCCCTTTTCACTACAAATGCAGAGGTCATTTCGTCGCTTTTTAATCCTGTCCAGAAAAGTAGGAAAATAGCCATGTCCTGACATAAAATATTGAATGACTTGGGACTGGCACAAAAAATCTTTTTTAACCTTATTGATAATTGAATACCAGTGACGACCGTTTTCAGAATTTTGCCAGTGTACTCCTACCAATCTTGACTTTTTTCTTTCTTTAGTTGAGAAATTTTGTATTTCAGCATATATTCCTTTCAACCAATCTATCGTTTTATCTTAAGAAGGAATAAAAAAAAATGTAGCCGATTCAAAATTTCATCCTGATTCATCATTTAAGTTATCGCCACAATTAACATGATGCATTATTATTGACAAACATTATATATTTTGCTCTAGAAACGTAGATGACACTCTTTTTTTTTTTCTCATCCTTCAAACGGATACCACTTTCGTTAACAGTTATCCAAGTCTGAAATTGTCTGCAAAGTAATAACTTGCACTTTCGAAGTGAACTGAAAATATGGGAAAAACAATCAGTATTGTTAAAGTCTAATAGATGATTTTAACATTCTTAGAGAATATTTAAAATAGAATAATTCCTCTATTCTTTACAAAAGGTTGTTTTTATACAAACATCTTGTTTTATTTCTATATTTTATTACGTGTATACTGATTATCAAGAAAAATAAAATTGAGCGTTAGCGGCAGAAGACATATAATATTGTAAATGTGACATCCATTAGTTGTGTTACTATAGAAATGCGATCAATACCTTAATATGTAAAGTGTATTTTAAAAGGTATTTCATTCGTTTTTAATATAATCTAAACATTATCCCTCACTTGTTTCTCGGTAACTCAGTTTTCAGTCAGTTAATGAGTGAAATCTACATTTAATTTTTGAGATATTGATTAATGTTGCATTTTTTTATGACAGTTACATTGAAATACAATTTCATTTTCGTGAGTCTTTTTAAAAATTAATACACAATCGATTTCAGAAAGTAATACTTTCTTTTAGATAATTTGTTGACGCAAACGTCTATTCTTATGTCCAGCAATCCTTTTAAAAAATTTGTTAATCTATTCAATATATAATAAATTTGTTTGAGAAATAAATATTGGGTATCCTGCAGAATAAACAATTTGTTTTGATAGCTTTTTGTAGCACATTATTTATACGCATGGCATAATTTTTTCCGACAAACAATCTGTTTATCTTAGCTTATGCTTCCACTAGTTTTAAAATATGTAATCTTTTAAAAAGAAAAGAAAAACTAAACATTATTTAATAAAATAATTTCCTTCATATGAAGAAAAGTTATAAAACAGTATTTAACACAGTATTCATAAGGATAACTATTATAAAAGGAAGTTTAATTATTTGGCGAAAGTAGTTGCAGTAATTATATTTGAAATAGAGGTTTACAAAAGAAAAACTTACAAATTTCTTTAAAAACACTCACCAATAAAAGATAAAGAAACAAATGATTAAATAAGTCAAAACTAATACTTTTGCTTATTATTTTCAATCTTGCTATTTTTTCGTATTTATTTTCTCCAAACTGCGTGAAACATTTATCATTAAACCACCTAGTTATCAGTATATAACATCTTTGATGAGAGAGTATCTCAAGCAAATAGTCATCACATATCAGGAATTAGAAAAAGACTTTCAGTATACTGTAACGTTATAAGCTAAACGTGGTGTTCTACGAATAAAAATTTTTGTGTTAATCTTGATTCACACTGTTCTACTTTTTAAAACTTAATTTGAAAGTTTTCAGCTGTGCAACAGTTATAATAACAAGATTAGTGGCGAGTAAAATTCACCGTGTAATGTTATAACTCTTATATCATTTTCAAAATTAATAGCAATCAAAACGTACCTTAAAATCTTCATAAAAAATGATTTTCTTCAATATGTTTCGTTCTTTCAGTCCTGTAATGAAATGAAAATATTGCAAAGCGGCAGAATCTGCAAATTTTTAATTCAATTTCACTATCTGGCCAATCATTTGCAGAAAAAAATAACGTTATTTAAAAAAATATAGAGAAGGTAAAATGGTAACATTTTATTCAATTGAAATCAAAGATATCGCACACTTCTTGTAATTTTGAGATAATATTATTATTACTGGAAAATTAGAGCACCGTAGGTTATTAGTGCTCCTGCTGTTGTCAATATTAGACTTTTATCTATTTCAAACATATCACCTCCGGTAAAATATATACGTATGCCCATAACACTATCAACAAGCATTCTATATGTACACAATATCTCTGGATTATCTGTCAGAGCAAATATGTTTTCTGATCTAGCCATCAATAAACATTTTAAATTGTCATATTCGTTGGTTACATTTGTGGCTGAGAATGTCAGTGAAAAAAATAAAACAACCGCAATGAGTAAGGCAGTTAACATTTGAATAACCATCGATATGTCGTTTTGAATAATGCCTGAGAAAAGCATGCTCACAGTATTAAAAAAACATATAACTGAAGCTGCATACAGAAGTAAGCAGCTGCCTGATAAAATATTATCAATATCTTTAAATAAACTTGTCAATTGCCGATATGTAGACATATAAGAAATAATCACTGATTTAGTCGAAAGTTTCGTTGTACATTCAGAATTGAAATAATTAGTGAATGATTTTAACATACCTCTTGCAAAAGCGTACGTGTTAACACAAATTATTAATACTAGGAAAACTATTCCGGTGCTAGTAGCTGCAGAAAATACGCAACTAATGCGAATAAAATAAAGAACTAATGATGATTTGTGAGCTACAACTTGAAAGCCGAACAGAGTGACATGACTGGCGTCTGTTATTTTCATATGCATGAAATATATCATAAAAGTCACAAAAATGCAAAGCATCCAAATTACAATTAAAGATACATAAAGTCTGACTAATTTCAACTGTTTAAGGAAATCAACATTTAACTTGTTGGCCCAATAGCAGATGTTATTACTAATTTCGAATAGTTCCTTTCTTTTTAGCAGCATTATTATGCGAATCAAAAGACCAAGTATGAGGTAGGCATAAAAAGTTACAATTAATCGCTCTGAAAAATTAAAAAGCTGAATTCCATAAAAGGTTATGGCAGAAGAAACAACTGCACAAACAAAAACCAAACTGTCCCATAAACTTGGAATACAAAATCGTTGTTTTTTATAGGCTTTTGTAAATTTCAGTCCAAGCCAAGATGATAAGGTGAAAATTGTCAACTGGGCTTTAGATGCAATATCTTCCTTCATCTTACCTTTAGCCTCTTTATTTTGCATTATTGATAAATCATTAGTATTTTTAATAAAAAGAAAATCTTTAGGGTTTGTATCATCTGAAGATTGAGTTTTCATTTTATTCTATTTTAAGTTATTATCTTTCCATGAGTTGATTTTGCTAATAAGTATCTATGTAGCTTATGAAATAATTAAAAACCACTGTGGTTTATCACCTAAAATGTTAGCCTTTTTTTTCTTTTATCTTTTTTATGAACTGTTTTTCTCAATATGATTCTAAAATTGAGTAGAATAATTGTACAATTGAGTTGAGATATTTATAATTTCGAATGCTATTAATAATTTATTTGTTTCATAATTCTACCCCCACTATTTGGTTAAATTCCAGCAGTTTAAAAACATTAAATAATGATTTCTTCAAGTGATTTTGGTACAGAAAATAACACCAAAGTGGTTATTTCGCTTTAAACATCCTATTGGAGTCGTACGATTAAATCTTATGTATATATAAAATACACGAATTCCATGAATTCTTTTCTAAAAGTAAACCAATAATTCAAAAAAAAAATCTTTGCACTGATATAATTTTTCATCGAATATATTATGTTAAAACACGACAATTCCCGCCTTTATTTGCCCGTTTTTGATCAAAATTATGTGAATTCATCAATATAACATTACAAGGAACCCTCTAAGGTAAAGCTACATTTTTATTAAATCACAGCGAGTTAGGGTAACTCTGCTGCCTAGTGCTTTGTCCTATTAGAGACTGGATTTTTACGCCAGTCCCTTTTCATTCAAAACATGAAATATTCGGGAACATAAGTTCAAAATTTCCTGAATATCTTCGGTCAAATGACGGATATTTCTTCACCTAACAGGAAAATTTCTTCCAATCACGTGGATTTAACGGCAATTTACTGTCTGTACTTTCTGTGATTTTCAACGATTTTTTTAGAGTGTATATAAAATTATAATCACAAATCCAGACACGTATTACTTTAAAAAATATTCAATGGTTTTTTCTTCAAGTGATTATGCAAGAGAAAATAAAACCACACTATTTATGTTTATTAAATATCTTGTTAAGAGCATATTAATATGTTTAAATTTGTTCTACACACACAAATGCATGATATCCATTGTTAGTAATGTACACTTATAGCAAATTATTTTACAAATCCAGACACTTTCTCATACTCAAAAGACTCTAATTATTTTTGTCAATAAATTCAACTTCTAAATCAAACAGAAATTGCAGAGTTCTATTTTATTATATTTATCTCCCTTAAGTGTAAGTTTTGTTAAAGTATCTTTAATTACTGCTATATAAAACATTCAATTTTAGTATTTTCTTCCATTTAGTTGACATCATTTTTTCCAATAAAATTATATTAAATACATACTAAATACATTATATATCCTAACTGAAAACGTATGCTCAAAGGATATTTAAAATAAAACTTTATTGATGGGTATTCTTCATTTTAAAGATAGACTCATCTTATAAATCCAAATAACGTCAAAACAATATCAACATTTAAGAGAAAAGGTTTAAAAAATGCTTACTACTTCAAGTACAACCTCTGCAACTTTTTACCACTTTGTTTTTTAAACAAAGATCATAGAAATATTAGATTATATCATCGTAATTCTCTCTAAATAAAGCATTTTGTGAAATTGGACATTTTTCCCCAATTGATTAGCTCTTCTTCCGTTTTTATATTTATTATTTAAACTATACAGAAATAAATATTAATTCACATATAGAATTCTAAACAATGTAGTCGATTCAAAATCACGTCATCGCACAATTAACAGGAAGCATAGTTATTG
Organism: Maratus michaelseni; assembly: GCA_963931845.1. Taxonomy (NCBI): domain Eukaryota; kingdom Metazoa; phylum Arthropoda; class Arachnida; order Araneae; family Salticidae; genus Maratus; species Maratus michaelseni. The sequence goes on from OZ007595.1 coordinate 198,879,621, forward strand.
ACAAATATGATATATATTGCTATAAAAATTATGCTGACACTCTTCTTTATTTCATCCGTTAAACATAATAATATAAGCACTTTCTTCAAGTGAGAAATCGTCTGCAAAATAGAAACTAGCACTTCTGATGTGAACTGAAAGGATGGGGAAAACAATCAATATTATTAACCGTCACACACAAACTTTTAACGTTCTTAGACAATCTTCAAAAGCAGAATAATTCCTATTTTGTTTCAAAAATGTTGCTTTTATTTAAACATCTTGTTTTGTTACTTTAATTTATTATGCGTATACCGAATCATGAGCGAGGAAATTCAGTCATTAGCAGCAGAAGATATAGATTATTGAAAAAAAATATTTATGCAACAACTTGTGTTGTTATAATAGTGTAATCAATCATCTGACATGCAAAGTGTATTTGGAAGGTTGTTCATTTGCTGGATGTAGAATAAACATTAACCTTCACTCCTTTTTCGTTAATTCGGTTTTCAGGACTTAATGACTCAAATCAACTTTTAGACAATTATATATTGATTTATGTTCCTTTTGTTTATGACAGTTACTACAACATGAAAATAGGTTTTCACTTTCGTGAGTCTTTTTAAAAACAAGTACATTATCGATTTCATACACAGGTGAGTCCGCTTGGTATAATATCTGCTAATTGAAAAAATACCGTGCTGAATATAATCTTCTGAGGTATGAATAATATTTCAGTAAATGAAAAACATATCTTGCACTTAAAATAGTTTGAAAATGAATATTTAAGTACAAATAATGTTGAATTTTTAAAAATATTACATTTACTGCCAAATTACAAAACCACTCTGTTATAACGTTTAATAGTATTAGAAACTATCATTTAGAATGATAAAAAAAATTGGTCATTTTTATTGCTTAGATCTAAAAGCAGTAATTCTTTGAGAAAATCTTCTCTCGTGAAGGGCAGAAACAAATTTTTAAAAAGTGAATTTTCCTACACGATATTCGAAAACCAAATGGATCTGCTATCTATTGCTGTTTTTCACAAGCATCATTTAATTTTGTAAGGTTTATTTGTGACACAGGTATAAAAAACAACCTATGGATAATTCTCTTGGCAAGTCTTTCGATTTGCAAAATATACTCATATAAGTTTGTCATGCTATTAAAAGGGTTTATATATTCTTATTGTAAAAAACATTTTAACTTAATTCCATATTATATACTCAAGTTCTTGTAATACCGTTCTTACTCGAGCAAATACTGTCCAGGTAGCACCAGACGTTTTAATAGTGTTGATAATAAGTCAGAACTGTTGAAAATTGGTTACATCTCCTTCTTAGTTGCGTTATATACCGGTCACCGTCTTTTTCTCACACAATTATATCAGAAGTAGTGCTTTGGCTGAGTAGCCGAATACCGGGTTCTCGGTCGAGTACAAAGTAGATACCAAGTACACCGAGTACACCTATTTTTAAAGAAAATTTTAGCAAAAAATAAAGATTCGTGAAATTTCCTCTTGAAAAATGTGATAATTTAAATTAATAAATAAAATTTGTATTTATATATACTGCACGTATGCCCGCCAAAGATGTTTATTTTTCAATATTTGATTTTGGTTCTTCGGAACACATTTCCCCTCAAATTGTTTCTCTTCAGCTGAAGAGCTTGCGTCTCCGCACGCGCCCGAGATAGAATGGCGGTTAGTTTTTTTTAAAAACAACAGCGGAATCCACTGTTGTTTTAAAAAAACTCACCGTATTGTTAAACTCATCGCCATTGTATCTTGGGCGCGTGTGGTGACGCAAGCATACATTTTAACTTAACGTTTAAAACAGTTTTAATATTTTAAATTTGGCACTGATGATGGCGCTTTTGGGACTCTGAAACAGCTATTTGCCCTTTTATATATTTTTATTTGTGCTATTTTACTTTGATCATTTATTTTAATACTATCTTTAGTCGTGATATCCTAATATTTCACACAATAAAATGTCAGTTTATTTCAAATTAAAAAAATAATAATATATTTTCATTATTGTTAAAATTTTGTACGGAAATCCGAATTCGGATTCGAGCGGGACACCTTGTAGTTTTGGCTAGATAAATGTATTTTTAGGCTAATTTCCTATACAAAAATTCTAGTATAAACTACCATCTTTGAAATTACCTCCAAATATTTTTTAAATACCCTTTATTAGTTTCAATTCAATAAAATTGCTGTAACACGCTCTCTGTCAAATTAACAAAACAAAAATGCTTCCAAAGTTTTATAGATAATTAGTCATTCCAGTCTATATTAATATGTATATACACCATTTTGAACCCTATACATCACAAAAAATTAAATGATTTAACGGTCTTTTTATTTAGCTCTTCATATAAAGCATGCGTTATGTTTTCATATAACGTATGCAAAATTCAATAGTTGGTAGAGGTAGGACAAAAAAAAAAATGGATAAGAAATCAGGTTATTAAACTACTCATTGAATCAGGAAAACCAGGTTACAGATTGCCTTACTTCACTGAGTCTGGATTTGGTCATACATTTACCGGGTTTTGTACTTTTTAAACAATAGAAAAAAAAACATTTTTTTTTTAAATTAATGTATCTTCAAACACCTTTAACGTATAAACATAAAATTTTGCTATAAATTAAACGAATTGTGTTTATAATATACTACCATTACAAACTGAAAGGTCTTTTGCAGAATTTGTGTATTGTTGAAATTAAAATAGCTCATTTTTTTTACTTCATAATTCATTGCACGCATGGTATCTTGAAAACGTATGTATGGTTTGTTATGAAATTTGATATAGATAATAAATACATGTGTATTATTTTTTAAATGATCTACTCTTAGGTCAAAATTATTTCCTTAACGACATAAAAAAAATATTTTTGTAAAAAAAAAAAATCAAAATTTTACATTTTTTAAGGAATGGAAATTGAAATTGTCATAACTAAAAATCTTATATTTCTAAATAATTAAAAGTAGATCATTTTAGACACACATACAGTGGTGGCCAAAAGTTTGGATATTTTTTGAAAGTTTCATGTTTTTCAACTTTGTGTGCTTGTAGGATATATTAATTTTCTCTTAAATACAAACGTTTATGTATCAAATTGAAGGTAATTTAATATAGAATGTAATAATAAAAACAGTATTACAATATCTGTATTACAAAAAAAAGTTATGCTCATTTTAGTAGAACAAACAAACACAAATCGTTTTGAATAAGGACGTGTTTTGTAATAAAAGCGTACTAGCCAATCACAAACACTGTTCTGAGGACCAATCAAATGTCTGTAACTATAGTTTAGGTTATTTGGATGGTAAAAGAGTTATGGAAATAGTCTCTTCCATAACTTCCATAGGAGTTTGTTGTGGAAATATTTTGCGCAATGATGCATACTAGTACAATTAAATAGAGTATTGCTGTTTTTCAATATTTAAAGTCGTTTTTTTCATTTAAACTAATTTTAAACAATGTCATCAACAAGAAGAACTAATTGGACATCTACAAAAAGAAGCCGAATTGTCATATTGAGAGAAAATGGCCTCTCTGATGCTGAAATTGCAAGACAAGTTGGTGGTTCACTGACTTGTTCTGGTGTACGAAAGTTCTGTTTACGTTATGAAAAAACGAAATTAGTGGAAAATAAGGCCAAATCAGACCGAAAAAAATGCACAAGTGCTACTGCCGATAGAAAAATTAAACGGCTATGCCTTCAATATAGAAAAAAATCATCAGATGCCATTAGATGTGAAATGAATGCAGCAGGTATTGCAGTAAGTTCAAGAACAATAAGAAGAAGGTTATCAGGATTTGGAGTACAAGCTAGAATTCCAAGGAAAAAACCATATTTAAATCAAAAACAACGCGATGAACAAGTTAAGTGGGCAAAAGAACTCATTAAATGGTCAGAAAATCAATGGAAGCAAGTAATCTGGAGCGATGAGAGTAAAATATCGCTCTTTGGTAGTGATGGTAGAAAATACGTGAGACGTAGAGTAGGAGAAGCACTTCATCCTGATTGCATTGAAGCAACTACAAAAACCCAACAAATGTCATGATTTGGGCATGTTTGTCTGCAGATTGTGTGGGCCGAATTCAAGTGATTGATGGAATCCTGAATGCCAAAAAATACATCGAAACATGTCCTGGAACCAAAATTGATACCTTCCATCAGGGATCTCTTCCCTAACAACGCACCATTTATTTTTCAGCAGGATTCAGCTCCATGCCACACAACAAAAGTATGCAAAGCATGGTTTCAAAATAAAGGCATAGATATATTACCATAGCCAGGAAATAGCCCTGATCTCAATCCAATTGAAAATTTGTGGCGACGTTTGAAAATTATTGGACGAAAAAAACGTCCATCCAATAAAAGACAACTTATTGAAGCTATAATTGATTCTTGGCACCATGTGATTACGAAAGATGAACTCCAAACACTCGTTCACTCGATGAAAAGACGCTGTGAAGCTGTCTTAAAAAAATAAGGGTTATCCTACTAAGTATTGATTGTGTAAGTATCACTTTAAAAAAATGCAAATCTAAGATAGATCTTACTATTAGTTGTATAACTTTTTTTGTTCTATTAAAATGAGCATAACCTTTTTTGTAAAACAGATATTGTAATACTGTTTTTATTATTAAATTCTACATTAAATTACCTTTAATTTGATATATACATGTTTGTATTTAAGCGAAAATTAATATATCCTACAAGCACACAAATTTGAAAAACATGAAACTTTCAAAAAATGTCCACACTTTTGGCCACCACTGTATGTGCTTATTACTTGTATCAAATTTCATAACAATCCATACATACGTACGTTCTTATGATATCATGCGCAGAATGCCTTACGGAGTACAAAAATGTGTTATTTTAATTTCAGTAATGCACAAACTCTGATAAAAGCCAGTCAATTTCTAATGGTAGTATAATAATATGTTTAATCAATAGCCAAATATTCATGTGGATACATAAAAAGGTGTTTGAAGATACGCTAATTCAAACGTTGGAACTTCTTGTTGGTTTTCGTTGTAATTAGAAGGTACAAGACCTCTTTACAATAATGAAAATATTTCACCGATATTTAAAAAATAATTAACTTGTTCTGTATAAATTATATTGAAATTACCGTATGTAATATCAACTATCATCCTAAAAGTATATCGTCTAATTTAGCACTTAGTGAATGAAGATAATGGCCACTTCAACCACATTTTTCTAATTGTCAACATAAGTTGATAATTAAACACTATCCGAGATGTGGTGAAATTCGCTACCATCAGCGTCCAATCAGTGTTACATTAAGCGATCCAGTTTTCAGAATGTAATTGCACACGCTACACCGACCGAATTACTGTGCATTTCTGGTACTTTTGTGATTTTATCGCAATTTGCACACATCAAGTAAAATCGGTTGCAAATATCGTCTAAATATCTCCATTATTGTCAGCGTTATTATCCAAATTCGATCGCAGATTGATGTTAAGCACCTTATAATTTTACCCGAATGAATAGATTTCGTCTATGCCTTCCTATAGTATATTTGTTTGTTTTAAAATACTCTACTACCTCTAAAAAATTGTAAAAATTATACTGAAACATCTCGCAAAAACCTTTAATAATATCTTTTCCGAAACTCAGTTCCTTTTATCCAATGATCAGTGATAATATAATTGATCCGCATTTAACACACAGCCTGTATACAGATACTAGCTTACCCGCCCGGCGTTGCCCGTGCCAACAACCTTAAATGTACCTGAAATCAGTGTTGAACATTTTTTTTATTTTTAAACAAATCTAATGTTGGGGGACAGACATACAATATCCACATAAGTAAAGAAATATATAGATACTTAGATAAAGAGACAGAGAGATAGATTATTAGAAATAAAAACATAAACGGACAAATTCATATACATTATTCTTCAATGAACTTTTATGAAAAAATTACTGAAAGTAGACACATGAACAAATTTGTGAAGTATTTTATACATAATTTACTTCCATATACTTTACGGTCGTTAATGTCAATGTCAAATCAACTGTCAAAAAGTTTATTTTCATGAGTAAACAATTTTTCTATTTTGAGGTTTGGGAATAGCACGTGTCCCTCAAGCGTGACATAGGTTATACCACATATTTTATATCCCTGCCACTGTTACTGAAAAGCATACTCTGTATTCTGCGGTTATGTAATAAATGAAATGTAGTTTTCAGACAGAAAAATATTTATTAGAGTAAACGAGAAGTACTTTCATTTCCAACACGAGATTTCTAAGATTGTATTCTAAGATTTCTAAGATTGTTTCTAAGATTGTATATAGTGAAAGTGAAAACTAAATGTGATATTTTGGGAACATATACTTTTATTATCAATTTTTTTAAATGTTTAAAATACATACATATATACTCTAAGCATAGATGTGAATTACATAAAATTCGATGATTGGTGTTATATGTAATAAAGTATAATTTAAATAGTATCTAACCGAATGTCAAATACATGCCAAGATTTCGATATTTACAGCAGCTTTTTTTATTCTTATAATTTCAGTACTTTAAGAGCCTACACTAGTCACGGGAAAAAACGCTCAAGCTAATGTTAAGTCTATGGGAAGGTTCTTGTGCGATTTCTCGCTCGCATTTGGAACCGGTTCTGAAAGTGAAAGTACCCTTATATAAAATAACTGGAACCAAAATCGAAAAAGTAAAAACTAACAAGGTTGGACATTGACCTCAGCTATCCCATGCAAAAAAAGCATTTAAAAATATTAAAATGCGAGCGAGAAATCACGCAAGAACCTTCCCATAGACTTAACATTAGCTTGAGCGTTTTTTTCGCGTGACTGATGTAGGCTCTTAACATTAGCTTGAGCGTTTTTTCGCGTGACTGATGTACGCTCTTAAGAGCCTACGCTAGTCACGCGCAGAAACGCAGAAGCTAATGTTAAGTCTACGGGAAGGTTCTTGTGCGATTTCTCGCTCGCATTTTAATAGTTTTAAATGAGTTTTTTTTGCATAGGATAGCTGAGGCCGATCTCTAACGTTGTTCGTTTTTACTTTTTTGATTTTAGTTACAGTTTTTTTTTATAAGCGGACATTTCCAATTTCGGAACCGGTTGGAACCAGTTTTGAAAGTGAATGTACCCTTATATAAAAAAAAACTGGAACCAAAATCGAAAAAGTAAAAACTAACAGCGTTAGGCATCGGCCTCAGCTATCCTATGTAAAAAAAGCATTTAAAAATATTAAAATGCGAGCGAGAAATCGCGCAAGAACCTTCCCATAGACTTAATATTAGCTTGCGCGTTTTTTCGCATGACTGATGTAGGCTCTTAAGCACGTAGTTCGATTATATTTATTTGTGATTTATTTATATTAGTTTATAATTTTATTTATTTATTGATGAAGTTTTAATTTCTTTATGGAATATTAACCGGAAACAAACGCTGAACTATTTTTATTTTTTAAGTGTAAATGGGTTAATCTTCCGTTATCGAGCTGCATGCAGTAAAGATAGATCTTTAAAAATCATGCCTGAAAATTATTTTAAAAATTAACATAAAATAGTCACTAAAGTGGGATAAAGTTTTAAAACAAATTAAATTTGAAATCACGATGTAAAAATTGAAATTGTGCGATTTTAAAAAGTTAATAAAATCACAGTAAAAGCGAAATTTGTTGGTTAGGTGTTGCTACCGTCAATCAGAGGTCAGCGTGACTGTCGGACATGTTTTCGTTTGAATATATAGATTTTGCATTTGTTATGACTAATATTGTTACAAATATCGAATATCTTTTGTTTAATGTCATTTGAATATGTATTATCGCTCGTGTTAACTCTTTCTTATAATTTCAGTACTTTAAGCGCGTAGTTCGATTATATGTGAAATACCATCCACATATGTGCATTTATAATTTAATATATGGTCTCTTTTCACAATGGTCAATTTGTAACTAAGCAAGTTAAGTTCTCTAACTTAATTTTAGAGATACAGGTATGCAGTTTTTTGTAAAATTTTGTTGCAGAAAAGAAGAATTATTTTTAATTAAAAATATTTTCTAGTTGTGTTTGTAACATAGCAATTTAAAATTTGTAACTTTTTCAGAATTAAATACTGGACCATTTCATCAACATAATCTTGTTTCCAAATTTCTTATCTATAAAGGAATTTTGCAATTTATATTGCCTACTAATTTCCAACAGGTAAAATAATTAAACTCGATTCAACTTTCTTGGGGAACGTCCTGTGTCGTCCTTTAAAAATACATTATAAATCATTCATGATATTGATGTTATCAGACATAGGATATTTTTAAAAGAAATGTTATATAATTTGTGCAACAATAAACCAACTTAAAAAAATAAACAAGTAAATAAATAAAACAGATGTATTTAGGTACTAGGACTTCCCTCAAAGGGATTAGTCTGAGTGATATTGCTGAGAACATAGGGTTAACAATTGCAATATAAAGAAAAAGAGCAAATTAAATGATAGAATTACAAAGTATCATATATAAATTCATATACACTGTTAAAAAAATAGAAAAGAAGAAAAGAAGTACCGTTCATCAGATGTGTTGTCATATTTTTTTTAACATGTGGCAAAGAATCTCATTTTCTTAAACGCATATTGCGCAAAACTTGAAAAAAAAAAAAAAAAAAAAAAAAAAAAAAAAAACGCCGGATCCTTTTAAACGCCAAGCTTTTTAAAGTTACGTAATTGGATTTGCAGCCAATAGATTATTCTATCAAGCGTGGCTTAACGCAAATTTAATTTCATTGTTGCATCTTTTTTTTTGTGTGTGAATTTAAAATTTTTCTTCCTTGATTATATATCTATTATTTGTATAACTGTTTATAGAAACTCTTACACTTCAAACCACATTGATAGCATGCTTTGCTACAAACCAGATCGCAAAACTATAGTCTAAATTACTATTAAAGTATACAAATAATCTTTCGATGACTTCTGTAAAATAACTTTTACATTAAATCTTCATATCGGCAAAATTGAAAAATTATATATATTTCAAAGTTAAGCTTAACAGGTACTTCTTGATTATTCTCTAGGAGGCTCTGCCCCCTGCGCCTTTACTGCGCCAATCCGCAGACTTTTCTTTTGCTTGTCTGTCTGTCTCTCCACAATCTGTCTGTTTCCCTATCCGTTCTTCTGCCCGTCTCTCTAACCGATTGTCTATCTATCTACACGTCTCGCTACCTGTCTCTATATTTCTCTACCGGTCTCTCTACCCGCCAATCTATTTCTCTAACCGTCTGTCTATCCGTCTAACTACTTGTATGTCTAGCCGTGTCTCAATCCACTTCGCTACCCATTTGTCTATCTGTCTCACAACTTGTCTATCTGTCTCTCTACCCGTCTGGCTATACGCCTCTCTACCCATCTTCTTAGCCATCTCCGTACCCATCTACTGTCTCTCTACTCGTCTGTATACCCGTCTCACTATCCGTCTGTTTTTGTACCCGACTCGCTACCAATCTCATTACCCGTCAGTCAACTCGTCTCTGTACCCATCTCTGTACTCGTCTCTTTATCAACCACGCTACGCGTCTCGCAACCTTTCTCGCTACATTCCTGTCTACCGGTGTTTCTACCCGTCTCGTGACCCATCTCGCTACCCCTCTGTCAACCCTCTTTTTACCTTTCTCTCTAGCCGTCTGTCTATTCGTTTCTCTACCCGTCAGCCTACCTATGTCGCTACTCGTCTCTCTACCCGTCTGTCTACCCGTTTGTTTACTCGTCTTCCTACCTCTCGCCACCTCTTCCTAATATTTAAACAATTCATTTAATATACAGAATCCGTTTATCAGTTATTAAATGCAAACAGAAGTAATTTATCTAATAAGTGTAATCAGATGCAATTTTTTTTAAATACATGCATAAACCTGAATAATAATTCATCAGTTTTGTGTTCATACTTGTTTATATCATTTGACAGTAAATCTCAACTTCTTAAACCTGAATTGTCTCAAGCTTTTTAAAAAAACCACAAGGTCTGTATAACTGCAAAGTACCCTGAGGGCTATATTAGCTACATGTTATTAAGTTATGTGAAAGTTTCGTTATCGCGTTTGCAGCCAATTGCTTATGTCAGAAAGCGTGGCTTAACGCCATTTTAAATTCATTACTGTAACTTTCTTTTCTTTTCTTTTTTTTTTTTTTTTTTTTGGGGGGGGGGTGTTCAAATATATACATTTAAATTAAAACTTTTGCCTCCATGCCATTAATGTTGTTTGTATTATTAACTAATACCTTGTACACCGAGCTTCATTTGAAACAAATGTAAAAGACTTCTTCTACAGTTTTTTTAGGAGAAACTTTCGTAATTGGGCCCAAAGCCAATCGTAGCATTTAATATCATTATTGTAACTCTTATAGAGTTAAAACAATATTGTTGCTAGCTTTATTCTTGTTTGAGACCAGCCTTGCCTGTGTATCTGAATGGGGAAAAGTTTCGTATCCTATGTCGGTTGGCGAAATTTTTTTAAATGGTGCCAAAAGGTAGTTTTAGCATCTTACAAAATTTTTCAAGAGAGCGGTAAAACATGTTTTTCAAATATTTACAAACATACGTTTATTAAAGCATGTTTTTGCAACATCTTAAAAATTTAAGCACGATGCTAAAATAAAATTTTATCGCCATATTCGATATTTTAATAAGTAATGAAAATACATAAACAAACTTATCTAACAAACCTAAGAGGCATTTTTGTGATAAATAATTGTTATTGTCAGGGGGGGGGGGGGGTAAATTGTAAACAATTAATAAACGGCTAGTAAATAATAAATAGCATTTAAAATCTAAAAATGGAGAAGTGGTCCGTATAAAAATGCAAAACATAACATTATACACTTGATATATGTAAATCTTTTTTTATTTTTTAATATTTCCGAAGGCACAGATAAAAAGGTAAAAATCTCTTTTCCAAATGCCAAATAGAAAATATACAAAATAGAATACCAAATATACAAAATAGAAAAATATCTGCAAAAAAATATATTTGCATAATACTACATCTGCAAAAAAATAAGATGTAGAAAAAGTAAGCCAAATCCTGCAGATCCCAACAATCACATCGAAAAACTTATCACCAAAAAAGAACTCGCCAAATCTTACGGCATAGGAGATGGATTTTTCCCTCTGAATGAAGAATATTAGTTTTTTTTTCTTGTACGATGGGTGATTATAATATAATTGTTTCATTTCACATACTACATACCGTTTGATATATTGGTACTTTTATGTTATCCTGGCGCAGTTGATAAATCGCCAAATATTGTTCCTATAACATTTTCATATTGAATTCATTTTTTCATTTAAATATAAACCTTTCACTCATTTAATTTAAAATACATGCCTTTCATTAATCTATTTAAAATGCTAAAAAGAGAAAATAAAGAAGAAATAATGCCATAAATCGAAACCTTTTATTTAAACACCAAAGAATTTTTTTTTAATTTACACACGCGAAATAAAAAAAAGCTGCTATTGCTGAGATTTGCGCCAAATCTCTAATACCAAGTCTACCAAGTTATTGCGGGGTTTTTCTTTCAAACAGAAAAAAATCCAGATTAATTTTCGATTTCTACTAAATTGAAATATATTTTATTGTGCTGAATATTAATGCGTGCATATTTTTTGCTCCATGTACTCCATGAACTTTTCAATTCCGATTGTCTACGAAAATCTCCCTCCTGTGAAAATGACGTACGCACAAAATTTTCGTGACGTATGTACTTTAATTGTGCTTTTTTATCTATTTATTTAATATAATTTCCAAACGGTTTGACATTTATTCTTGGTAATAAATAGACATCGTTGTCACCTTTACAGGTACCTGCTGTAAAAATTTGAACGAAATCCGTTAAATATTTTGTGAGTTATGCTTGACGAAAGGTTTTAATATCCATCGTAGCTATATATGGGGCAAAGTAATACTGCGCTGTGTATGAGTCTTCGTTGCACTCAGACAACCAGAAAAAAATTACGAAAAATTTTTAGTTTAATATTATTAAAAATTTTACTTCACTTTGAGCATTTGTAATATTCCATTTCAGGTAAAAAGTTATCCAGAAGATGACTTTTGCAAAACATTAATGAAAACCCAAGTGACAACAGAAGAACAATAAAATAAGTAATGGATGAATTTGTTAGAATTGTTTCATTGTTGTTAATACACAACGCTTTACATTTCAATAAACTCTATATATAGCTTTTTTTCAAAATTTCATCTTTGCAGTTCGATTTGCTTAATTTTATTCCTGTATAAAAAACAAAGATTAAAGAAAAAAAAAATGTTATAGTGCTTATTTTGTCCCCATTGATAATGGTAAATCTTATATTAGGTATAAATGTTTCAATTTTAAAGATACAATATACTGATTTGTAATGATTTTTGCATTGAAAAGAAACAAATCTAATTGGCCAATTTTGTGTAGGGAATCGTAAGTTTCTTTTATTAAAGATGTCATATTATAAAAATTAATCAAATGAATTCTTTTTCTTATCGCACTCTTTTATTTCCCCTCACATGGCCTTTGTATGTAAAAATGGAATTTTTTAATTGATGTTTCATTCTTTTTCTGATATGATATAATTATAAAACAATATACACAGTATTCCGATGACAATAGAGCATTTTCAAAATTTTTTAAAACTTAAATATAAATTAATAAACTGATTTTAAAGCCTTTTTTTAGACGGCCGCGGGTGATAAATCACCAAATATTCTTTATAATTACAAATTACAATTAATTGTTTATTGTCTTAATTATTTTTTTTTTAGATTATTTTTTATAGATTATTTTTTCTGATATGTATTAATAGTATCTTCTTCAATATCAAATACTATTATAACAAAGTTGGTCAATGTAATTGGATTGATTTTAATATATATTTAAGTTTGTTATGCAAGAGACCAACCCATTGTTCAAGACAGACCCCCCTAGAGCATTAAACCTAAAAGTTTATCGCGCTTTGCACCCAAACCGGGCTTGTCAATGTCCTTGCTTTGATATGAATAATTCATTTCTTGATTTGTCAAATTATTTTTTTCCACACACTGTATAAATGCAAAGTGTGTGTTTTTATTATATCTGACAAGCTCTAAACGATATTTAATTATTTATTTTGAACTTATAATTCGCAGTTGGAATTTATCTTAATAATTTTAAAATTAGATAGAAAATTATACTATATGGCACCTGTCTTTCTAATCCATTCTTTTTTCTAAATACTTTATAACAGTACTAGCAAGCTACGCCCGCTACGCTGGTCAATTTCTCTTAACGAACCTTTAATCAAACAAAATATTGACATTTCATAGTTCACTTTTATATTTTAACAGAATATTAAGGCTACTATAATTTGTGACTCGTGCTATAGCCAATATAAACGTCAGGACACGTCGCCCTTATCATTATCTTTTCGCTATGGCATACCATTGTAAAATTTGGTAATTTTTGAAATTCAATATTTGAAAAATGGCATAGTCATTAGATTAGAAATTTATATTTAGAAATATGCATTTTTTTACCTTTCAAACGCAGTTTGTTTAACAATTTTCTGACAAACACTTTTCGAGCTATTATTTTTTTCAGTAACTTCAAATGTTTCATTTTCCGAGATTAATCTGTGGCAAAGTTTAGCAAAAACACAGTCGTCAGCAACGCATAGCTTTATATTAAAGAGGATTTTCCTAGATTAATCTGTGGTAAAGATTATCGAAAAACCCAGTCGTCAGCAACGCATAGCTTTATATTAAAGAGGATGTTGGAGAAGGGATTGCCACCATCATTTTTGAAATTGGTTTTGTAGTTCCAGAGATGCCATAGAAATTGTATTTTAGAATGATTTTAGAACGCTTTTCGCTCATTTCACCCTTTTAAATTTATATTTTTTAAAATTTATTCTTAGAGAGCATTTACATCTTATAAGTAACTACCATGCCAAATTTCAAGTTTCTAGCTCTTTCAATATAAAAAAAGTCGCAATTTTCGAAATATTTTCACTCTTGCAACCCTTTGGGATTAGTGGCACCGACATAAAATATAGCCTTTGTTGGAGCAGGAAGTGTCACCATCAATTTGCCGCCATAACTTTTGAAATCGGTTCTGTAGTTCCAGAGATTTCATAGAAATTGTAATTTAGAATGTTTTTAGAACGCTATTTGCTCATTTCACCCATTTAAATTTCGATTTTTTTTTATTTTGTTCTTAAAGAGCATTTACATCTTATAAGTAACTACAATGCCAAATTTCAAATTTCAAATTTACTATTAAAAAATGCAAATTTAGAACGTTTTTCGCTCCTGCACCACCCTGGGATTAGTGGCACCGACGTCAAATATAGCCTATGTTGGAGCAGGGATTGCCATCAAAAATTTGCCACCATCACTTTTGAAAAGGGTTCGGTAGTTCCAGAGATTCCATAGAAATTGTAATTTAGAATGTTTTAAGAACGCTTTTCGCCCATCTCACAGTTTTAAATTTCCATTTTTTTAGAATTTGTTCTTAGAGAGCATTTACATCTTATAAGTAACTACCAAGCCAAATTTCAGATTTCTAACACCTTCAGTATAAAAAAATCGAAATTTTAGAACGTTCTTCGCTCATACACTCCCCTGGGGGCAGTGGCACCGGCATGAAATATAGCCTATGTTACAGCAGAAACTGTGACCATCCATTTGCCACCATCACTTTTGAAAACAGTTCTGTAGTTCCAGAAATTCCATAGAAGTTGTAATTTAGAATGTTTTTAGAACGCGATTCGCTCATCTCACCCTTTTAAGTTTCGATTTATTTTTAATTTTTTGTTAGATAGTATTTACAACTTATAAGTAACTACCATGCCAAACTTCATGTTTCTATCTCCTTCAGTATAAAAAAAAAAGTCGAAATTTTAGAGCGTTTTTCGCTCTTTTACACCTTTTTTCTGTAGTAGTGGCACCAATATAAAAAATAGCCTATGTTACAGCAGGGACTGTTAGCAGCAATTTGCCACCATCACTTTTGAAAATGTCTCTATAGTTCCAGAGATTCCACAGAAATTGTAATTTAGAATGTGTTTAGAACGCTTTTCGCTCATCTCCCCCTTTTAATTTTCGATTTTTATTAGAATTTGTTCTTAGAGAGCATTTACATCTTATAAGTAACTACCATGCCAAATTTCATGTTTCTGGCTCCTTCAGTATAAAAAAAATCGAAATTTTAGAACTTTTTCGCTCCTGCACCCCCCTGGGTTAGTGGCACCGACATAAAATATAGCCTATGTTGGAGCAGGCACTGTCACCATCAATTTGCCACCATCACTTTTGAAAACGGTTCTGTAGTTCCAGATATTCCATACAAATTGTAATTTAGAATGTTGAGAACGCTTTTCGCTCATCTCACCCTTTTAAATTTCGAATTTTATTAGAATTTGTTCGTAGAGAGCATTTGCATTTTATAAGTAACTACCATGTCAAGTTTCATGTTCCTAGCTCCTCCAATATAAAAAAAATCGAAATTTTAGAAAGTTTTTCGCTTTTGCACCCCCTGGGGGTAGTGGCACCGACATAAAATATAGCCTATGTTGGAGCAGGGATTGTCACTATCAATTTGCCACCATCACTTTTGAAAGTAGTTCCAGAGATTACCGCATACAAACAAACAAACAAACAAACAAAAATATAATCTTTAATACTTTATAATATTAGTATAGATAAAAATGTAAATTTAAGAATAACTTTTTAGAAAACGTAATAGTACAAATGTACAAGAAGTACATTCTTTTTATAAATTTCATAAATTATGCATTTAAATGCATTTACAGAAAATATGTATAAATTCCCGTATATACCCCATGGAAATTAATTTTAGTTCTTTTTTTATATTTATGTATTAAAAATTTAACTAAAACGTTCAAGGCAGTGTTGAATTCAGGTAGCGATAGCGCGTCGGTGGGCCTCCTCCCCGAATTTTGAAATTTAAGAAAACAAATTTTATTTTTTCACTGAATTCGAAAAACGCAGTGAAGTTATTATTTTCTAGTAACTTAAAATAATTACACACTAAGAGAAAGTACAGCAGAGAATTTTACGCTAATGGGGAAGGCTTTTCCCCCATGAAAATGAAATTTTAGTTAATTTTATTTTAAATTTATGTGTTAAAAAATATATCATACGGGTGTAACAGCCAATGTTATATTCAGACCTAGGGGACATCTTCCCTTTACGGCTTTTGAAAATTAATTAACAAAATTTTATTTTTCCGATTTTAAAAACCATAGTGCATTTTGCTTCGAGTAACTTAAAATAATTAAACACTAAGAGAAAGATAAATTAAGAATTTAACTTTTACTAAACTCTGTAAACTACGCATGAAAGTTAATTTTTACATCTTGCAAAATTCGAATAAAAAGATTTTTTGTGCATAAAAATTGCAAAATTTATGAAAACATAGAATGTGGATTTATTTTATTCCAAAATATGAATAATGTTTGAAAACATAGAATATTTATTTTTTGTAAGAATAAAAAATACATGTAATTTGCACAATAATTGTACACTTTTGAAAAATTAAAAAAATATTCACTTTTATGCACACATTGTGTACAATTCATCATTTTTAGCAAAAAAACTACACACCCTTTTTTGAATTGGGTGACATTAAACATTTCGAAAACATTTCAAAATGATGATTACACGTTTCGAAAACATTTCGAAATCATGAATAGACAGTTTAAATAAAGTTTTTTTTCTTTTCTGTTGAAATATGTAATAGTAGTAAAAAGTAAAATTTTTCAAATTTTTCAATACATTCATTAATTTGCGTTTTCTACCAAATGTAAATAAAAGTTGTGAACTTTATAATTGGGGTCCACGATAAATTAACGCATTGTAAAGAAATTGTTTTAGAATGATGGCAATTACAATCATGAAAGCAGGCGTGATTTTCAAGATAACCATTGAATTCTTATAAAAGAGTGTTAAAGAAATGTTTAGTAATATATACATATATATTATTATTATTATTATTATTATTATTTAATTGTAATATTTATTTAATCGTGATTTCCATGAAAATTTTCATGTGTGCATAAAACAATAAATTTAACTTCCCTTAGTATAATATTGTTACATTTCAACTGCCCGAATATGCTTAATTCATATATATGGCCCGATTTTATTGAATGATATCCAAACAAACTTACACTTTCTTTCGCCTTAACGGTAAATTCAATTAAAGAAACCAATCTGAATAATATTTAAATATCGATTTCCTTACAACAGTTCGTTTACAAAGAATCCAGATGGAAAATTTCCCGGTAAATTAGTAAATTAAATAGTAAATTATTTTGTGTTACAAATTCTGCGGCACTTTACGTATATCATATATTCTAATACGAGCAAATCTTGCGTGTGGTTATATATATATGCAAAAATTATCTTAAAAACGGCTCTAACGATTTTGACGAAATTTCGGGCACCGTTTTGGGGCACCAGAAAACCATTGGGCTAGGTCACATGTTCGAGAAAATTCGATTAGTTGGTCATTTTGGGTCATGGTCTAGCTAATTGGATCTAAAAAACGGTTCAAACGATTTTGACGAAATTTTGTATCCGACCATTTTCGGGCACGAGAAGACTATTGGGCTGGGTCACATGTTCGAGAACGTTCAATTAGTGGGTCATTTTTGTGTCAACGCGGGTCAAATTAATTTTATCTATAAAACGGCTTTAACGATTTTGATTAAATTTTGTGTCCTACGAGTTTCGATCACGATAAAATAATTGGGCTAGGTCACATGTCCGAGAAAATTCGATTAGTGTGACATTTGTGGGTCATTGTGGGTCAAGATCTAAAAAGCGGCTCAATTTATACTAAATTTTGCATCCAATGGTTTTCGGGCACGAGAAGACTGTTGGGCTAGGTCACATGTTCGAGAAAATTGAATTAGTGGGTCATTTTGGGTCATGGTCAAGCTAATTGTATCTAAAAAACGCTTCAAATGGTTTTGACGAAATTTTGTATCCGACTATTTTCGGGCACGAGAAGACTATTGGGCTGGGTCACATGTTCGAGAACTTTCGATTAGTGGGTCATTTTTGGGTCATTGTGGGTCAAGATCTAAAAAGCGGCTCAATTTAAACTAAATTTTGCATCCAATGGTTTTCGAGCACGAGAAGACTATTGGGCTGGGTCACATGTTCGAGAACTTTCGATTAGTGGATCATTTTCGGGTCAACGCGGGTCAAATTAATTTTATCTAAAAAACGGCCGTAACGATTTTGATTAAATTTTGTGTCCTACGAGTTTCGAGCACGATAAAATCATAGGGCTAGGTCACATGTCCGAGAAAATTCGATTAGTGGGTCATGTCTGGGTCATTGTGGGTTAAGATCTAAAAAGCGGCTGAATTTACACTAATTTTTGCATCCAATGATTTTCGGGCACGAGAAGATTGTTGGGCTAGGTCACATGTTCGAGAAAATTCAATTAGTGGGTCATTTTGAATCATTTTGGGTCATGGTCAAGCTAATTGTATGTAAAAAACGGTTCAAACGATTTTGACTAAATTTTATATCCGACTATTTTCGGGCACGAGAAGACTATTGGGCTGGGTCACATGTTCGAGAAAATTTAATTAGTGGGTCATTTTGGTCATGGGTCATGATATTTGAACTTAAATTTAATTTTGACCGAACATAGCTCGGTCTTCCCTGCTCGTTATTATTATTTCTGCGGTACTTTACTTATTTTCACAGAATATTACTGGTTATTTAAAGGAAAAGCGAACTTTAAAAAAATTATTTTAAATAAAAATTTTAAGATATTGTATGAAAGTATGACTATTACTACTTTTGTATTTTTAATAAATAATTTTGTGCGTTTCTTATTTCTGATAATTTACCATAGTAATTCCTTATACCTTTTTATTAAACTTGAAATTTCAATAAATTATTTTTTTTTTCTGTTTGTACAACGCATTAATCAAATTAATAACTGAAATAAACTAAGTAATGATATTTTCTATATCTAAATACGATTACATTAAATTCTGTTTATTAGATGATATCAATATTCTTAAAAGATAGATTTTTTAAATATATTTTTATTTTTACATTTGTGAAGCAATAAATCAATCCTCACTGTCTTTAATATAATTCTATTACAGCTGCCCGCATACCCACGAATTTCGAATATAAACACCTGGTTTTCCTTGATTAAATGAAAACAAATTATATATTAATGATCCTGAACCAAAAATTTCATTAAAGAGGCTAGCGTAAATAATCTTTCAATATACATCCTATTATAGCAATTTGTTTACAAGTAATCTATATAAAAATATTTTGTTGTAAATGAGTAATGAAAACATTAAATTATTTTTATTATTATGCTGTGGCTCTTTAAATATTTTCACGGTATGTTAGAGATTATTTTAACCCTTTTTATCCTGACGGTACTTATAAGTACCACTTTAATAAAACACCTATATATTCGTAATATGACCGGTTTTCCTAGCGTTATTCACAATGGCACAAAGAGTGTATTTCTCACAGCAGGCAAAAGGTGGCAAATTCAAGCACATATCCTCTTTCTTTGCATTGTAGGGATTTTACATTTGCCACGCTACATTCGAAATCCATTTTGCAATAGAATTGACATGCATGTTGTTCTTCATTTGAGTAATTTTAATGGTTTATTAGCGGTTGTTTAATACTATTATTTTCTATTGTTTTCTATACTCTACAGGTGAACATTTCCTATATTTTATTTGAAGTTTACTATTTGAAATTTACTATTTTATTTTATATCACAGGGTAAAAAATTTATGGTGGTTACAGTTGCATAATTAACCACTAAAGCACTATAAAAAATATTTTCCTCTTTCCTATGTTTATTCTGCACCAAAACTTATCCAATGATGCAAAAATACAATTAAAAAGTAGCTGGAAAATTAATTCAGGATATAAAGGGTTAGGCAAATTCAACATTTAAAACCGGCATGGGAGTCTTAACGAAATTTAAAACCTGTATTTACAATATCGCTCGCAGTGAAATGACTTTTTTTTTTAAATTTTGCATTAGTTATTAATTGCATGTTGTTAATTTATTAGCTTTAATAATTTGTCAAATAAATTCTTAAAATTTCTCAACAGTATCAATCAATGGTATTGTGAAAAATGCAACCGGGTGAGTTTGTTACTGTTGTGTAACTCGCCAAAGGAAATTTAATGTTTGGATTTAAAATATCGAACGGACAATTATTTATTAAATCAAATAGTTGATTATCTGTAATTAAAATTTAATTTTAATACTTTTTACCATGCTTGAAATATCGTTAATTTTAATTCCCTTTGTACTAGAGACTACTGACTGTTTATTATATTTATTTTTCTATTTCACATTAATCAAACCAATAGACGCTTTAAAATAAGTAATCAATTTTGTATACCTAAATACACGGTCCACTACGAGATGGAACCGTGACTACTTCTGTAGGTTTTCACATCCCTCGAGTTGTGGTAGAACAAGTACGGGTTGGAACATACCGACTTAAGACCTAGGCCCTGGTTCCCTTTTGGGTTTCCAGCTCCGAAGCTGTTGGGGTACACCAGTCTCGCGGTGACTCCCTGTGATTTCACCGCGTATCACAACGTCGTCGACACGTGGTACGTCGTCAACACGTGGGTTCAAGGTTAGAGTGTCCACAGTGGGGAGCGGCCCTCTGACCGGCCGAAGCGTCGCAGGGAGATAAACCTGCTGGCGTGACATAAATCCCTCAGGACTTGGGTTCGGTGGTCGAACCCAAAAGATGTTGTAAATTATTGTAAACTAATTCTTTTTTTTGTCTTTACTTTGCTTGAATTTTCTATAATTTTATTTTATTTTGAACAAAGATAATCCAATTGCTAATTATATTATTGATACTTTTCATTGTTAAGCAGAATCGACGACAATACATCGATAATAATTTTTTTTTAATTGATTGCGTGAGTTGGTTATTATTTTACGGTATAACTCACCAGAGGAAATTCATTGCTTTGAATTAAAGAATCTATGGGACTATTAAACGTTTAATTATTTAAAGTGTTTTAACCTAATTTTAGTTAATTGTTAATAAAGAAAAATATTAATTATTTTTACTATGCATGAAATTTTTATAATTTTATTTTACTTTGAACTAGAGATAATCGATTGCCGATTACATAATCGACAGAATTTATTGTTGAACAGAGCCATTTGTACTATCGATGCAGCTGTGACACGATTGGTTGTATGGTTTTATTACTGGGGACATTTCATTGTTTTATTACTAAGAAATCTAGTGGGACAAATCTAAAAGAAACTGGTAGACAACTGTTAGACTATTTTAAATTAGTAATTAATACTTAATTTTAATTAACGCCTAATACTTTTTGTTTTAGAGGAAGCTTCAATAATTTTGTTCTGTTCTGATCAACAGATAGCTGATTATCTGTTTTATTACCGATGGGATAAACCGCTAAATACAGTTGATTGTACTGCTACCATGAAACAATCGATTATATGATTTTGATATTTGTTTAAAACGTGCGAACAGAAATTGAATGCGTTGAGTAAAAACTTCCGCTGTACAATTATGGGGTACAATTATTAGTTTTCCCAATCCGGCTTAAATTTTGAAATTTTAGAGATTTTTTAAAAATAATAATACATTCAGACAACATTGTTTGGCATTGAGATTGTTATACGTTCGCCTAAGTGTGAGAATAATTTCATAGACAAATATTCGTATTTTAATCGATCTAAACCTCTTCAAAGTCCACTATGTACCGCGTGCTTAGCAAGTAGGTATAGATGATTGCTCTCTTAATAGTCATCTGAAGCAAAATATATTACATTAGTTGAAAGCCAAACGTGAAATTCATAACATAAATCGAAATTGCACAATATAGCAGCTGTTTGAAATTAAAATTCAATTTTGGGCACTTAATTTTCATTCTTAAAATTGTCTAAAAATTTTTCTCTTGGAAATAAAAAAAGTATCATTTAATTTACAAAAAACAAAACGTCGGTATCTTAAATGATTTGAATGTGAGAAACTACATAGTAGAAGAACAATTAAAATTCTTGATCAGCCAGTTCTGTGAGCGTGGCACCAATACCTTTCATGGTTGCTAACCTCCCGATTTTTTTCATACCAATATTTTATGTAAAAATATTCGTTTTATTTAATCATACAATTTCTATAATTTAACAACGCGAAAATTTTTGTAAGATTTTACTGGTATTGAAAAAATCGGAAAATTGGCAAGTATGCTTAACACTAGAATGGCGGAAAAATTTTACCTACTGGAATTGCGGGAAGGGGTCATTTTGACTCCTCAATGAAACTACTGAAATAAGAACGATAAAACAATTTTAAATGAAAATATATTGGAAAAATATGTAATTTACGTGTATTTCACATCATTTATATTTAACTTATATTTAATATTACTTGATAATTTATTGAATTTTTAAAGTACTGTAAATGTAACGCCTACAGGGCGATCAAATTGAATCATATTACAACTACTCAAATACCTCATTAATTTGATATAAAAATTGATTGGTTGCACAAATTAAAACTAATGCTAACTAAAATAAAACACAATTTATAAATTAATATTTTTTCATCAATATTTCATATATATATATATTCAATATTGCCCAATATTTCAAAAACTAACAAATCTAGAATGCTGATTTTTTTTTAAATACGTGTTATCTATTGAGGAAGAATCAAAAAATTTCAAAAAATGTCTTTCACCCGAACAAAAGTAATCAACGGACAAAAGTGCTCAGGAGTCAAAATGACCCCTACCGCCTTTCTAGTGTTGAAATGGGTGTCACGACTTAAATATTGGGTTGGACAAAATTACAAGTTTTAAAAGCACATTCTACACCCTTCTTAAGGGTTATAAAAACGCAGAATAAATGAATGAATTTTTGAAAGTTTTTCTTTAGAACAACTCGTTAATTAGTTTGACGTAATAGGAGACTTTTTTACTTGATTAATTCTTATTAATTTTTCCGTACGTGAAATTTTACTAATTTCATTTTCATTCGAATTAGAGAAACCAACTATCGATTGTACTACAAATTGAACTGATTGCTAAATGCAATTGATTGCACTTAAGATGGTAATAAAAAACGATTGCATAATTTTGCCATACTTGTGTAAGGCGCCTACAGAAATTGATCATTTCTATTAAAAACCCCCTAAAAGAGCATGGTTTAAATATAGAATGCTTTAACACATTGGCTGCCACATTATCGCGTGGGATCACATATGTATTTTTTTTTTTTAATATAATGTACTTAAACTGCCGGAGATCATTTCAGTTCCTTCCTTGTCGAGTGACTGTCGCCTTTCGCGTCCAAACATCTTTAACATATCTCTTAAGCATCTCTTAAACACTCCATGATTTAGAAAGTAGTTATCGGTATAAATGCGTGACTAATCTTATTATGGTACACTCCCAGCAATAATGGCATAATATGGTACACTCCCACGTGTTATCACATTTTACAAACAGAAAAGTAAGTCTGTTGAAGATTTCCCCAAAAGTTCTTCGTTATTGGGAAGTTATAGTCCATATTAGGCTTTGATGTTTAAAAAATGAAATACGACGGAGGTTCGTTTTAGAAAAGTCATTCGTCTTGATTGGTATTATCACGCCTCTTACTTTGTAAAACAGTTTGCGAAAACTTTGTGAAAACAACATTAGAACAAAAGAACAGTATGTTAATTGTATTATTTGTAGTAATTTAATTTATATGTTAATATTAAAGTAATTTTTGTAGGTTTTTTTACAGTAAATAGTTAAGGGTTTACACTGTATCATGCAGACAATTTATCATCTGCATAGAATAATTGTCTTTAAAATATTTTATGAACTTTTTACCATTTACCATTTTACCTTTTGCCATATGAATCTTTTACCATTGAAACATTGCGTGACTACCAATATACTTTGTAAGGTATACCAGGTGTAAAACGATTACTCTAATAATAGTAAACAATTTCCAGTTTTAAAACATGTTTTCGAACACTTTTTTTTATTTTTTCAACATTACATGAAATCGGTTTTCTGAAACATTAAGGAAAAACTAAAAAACTAATAATTGTCTGTGTAGAATTATTTTCCGTTGAGAAAGACAATACGATACCGAAACTGCATCTGTATTGGATATAGAAATGCATTTTCCGCTATTTATTAAATAAAAAAAACATACTTTGAGCCAGAAAATTTGTTTTATTAAATGCGTAGTGCTTCGATGTGGTAGTCAGGGCCTGATTAACAACGGGGCAAATTTCCATCAGTAAATTTTAATAGAAATCTTATTAACAGAATCTTATTTAAACGCCGTATTCATAAAAAATTACTGTCATGAATAAAGCAAAAATTTCTTGTCCTTTTTACTGGAGGAAGTTGAAACCGTTGGTAATCAGGCTCTGTTTGTAGTTATTTGTAATTTGCTTAATTTCATACATTAAATACTTTTCTGGTTCAAAGTATTTTTTTAAAGCTAGAGATTGGCATACATGCCTATAGTCAGTGAATGGAGCAGCATGTGACACAAATGAAAGCTAAACTAAAATTCGTATCTTTTTCCTAATTTTTCTACTATAATTTAGTAGCTAATCACTATCTCCGAGTAATATAAAAGACGATGAGTTAATACACTGACCTAACTCGTGAAAAGATAGGCAAATTGTTCAAATTTGTTTTTGAAAATCTTCTTGATTTATGGAATTTTATTGCCCGTATGTCTCTATCATTTTCATGTAAAGGTATCCTATTATGAATGCGGCAAAATCATATGCCTTGCAAAAGGTAGTTTTCGTAATTTCCTATTCTGTTACACTGTAAACATGATTTCTTGCTAATAATAAATTTTATTTAAATATTATAAATATTTTCTAAATGTAGAATTAAATTATATTTTTTCCCTTCAAAAAATTGAAAGATCTCACACAATTCAACAGATCGGTTTGCTATGCAAGCTAGTAAATTAGTAATAGACTCACTCGATCATAGAACAAAGAAAGTTTACGAGTTATTTCATCTTTGTGGACGTCATAGACACAAAGAAACTTTGTTTATTTTTGTGCTTGAACTTAATTGTAAATATAATGGGTGTCCGAAATGTCTTTTTCTGATTACCAAATTCATTCCTATCCGTTATATATAAGGTAGATATGTGAAACTAGTGCAAACGTTATGGGAAACTAACCAAGTTTTTTTATTGCATGTTACCGTACCATACTTGTAGTGCAGCAGTGTCAGTTTCCAGGAAACAGGAAATGTTCACAGATAATGAACAAGTTGGAAATTGTACGTTAAACATCACAAATGTAGTGCGTTCGTACTGTAACTAGTTTTACAATGTACAATTATAGTTAGTATTTCAGTAAAATGAATTGTATCGTCTGTTATGAACGATATGAGCATGCTTTTTTTTCTTATTACGTATGTCACGTTTACAGATACGAATTTTTTTTCGACACCAAAAAGCGCTTTGAAATTCACCATGGAGATCTTGGTTTGCGAATGATTACCGGTTTAATTGGTTTTATTGGTTTAATATTTCTATTACTCACGATTAACGGATCTCTTTTGTTTATTTACTTTAATGGATTGAGATATTTGGCTGTTAACCCAAATCCCACTGCAGTTATCTCATAATCTATACATTTTTTAATGTAACTCATCTCCCAAGCAAACAATTTTCTTGAAGGATCTTCTTAAAAATGTAATTTTTATGCAATTTTATTCGAAAAAAATTTATATGAAAATATTATATGAAAAAAGAAGTGGTTAGCCCGTATTTGTTTTCCTCAGTCACATGACATGCACTTTTATTATTTAGATTGCGTATGATAGGATTTAATAGAATAAAGAAATCTTTTATTAAAATCTTTTTAAGTTTTTATTCGATTTTCATAAAATTTGAAATGACTCCACAAATTTCAGCGACGATTATATATATTAAATTTCAAACAATTCAGTTGGGTAGTTTTTGCGCTGTTCTATCCTGACGGACGGACAGACAGATGGACAGACCGACTGATGGACAGACTGACGGACCAGATGACGACTATAGGTGCTAAGTATTTATATAATTACGAGCGCACCTAAAAATCGAGTGTGTCATCTGGTTTCACCAGACCGTTTTGGCATCTGGTAATTCATGTGACACCGTACGCACTGATTTCTTGGGATTTCGCAGAAAAGACAGTATCACTTCTTCCACCTTTTTAGCTGAGGTTAATAGTCGACTAGTTATCGGTACGTGGTACGATTCCGTGGACACTGTTATTGCTACACTACCACTCGTTACGGAAAATAACAAAAAAAAGGTTAGATTTGAAACATTTTGACACATCCATCCAGTATCTACACTCTAAAAAAATCAGTGAATTGGACAAATTTTTCCGTTGCCTTTTTTCGTTAAAATACAAAAATTTCCGCTTTGATTTCCCTCGCTTACGGAAAACTCACCAATCTAACATAACATATACCTGAAATTGTCCAATCTATGTCTGCAATTTCTTCAAGTCACAGGGGTGTATAGGCAACTGTGCTGCGTGTTATTTTTCCGTATTAGAAACGGAATTTTTACGAATTTTTATTTTCTTTCAAAACACGGAAAAGTCTAGAAACGAAGGTCAAATTTTCCCGAAAATTCCTAGTCACAAGAAAGATTATTCTTTAAATAGCAGAAAAATATCTTCCAATCACAGGAGGGTTCCGGCGACTTGTTATCTGTATTTTTCACGGTTTTTGACGAAATTTATTTTGAGAGTGTATGTAATGTTTACCCTATACTGAATTTTAAATAAATATGCACATAAGGAAGGGAGTACCACCGGAGGTTTTTAAAAAATTCAACATAATGAAAACGTTGAAGATTAAGGCTAATAAATATTTTGTTATTTTTTTCAGCTAATTTATATTATTATTATTATATAGTGCATAAGTCCTAAATATAATTCTCACTTACTTTCAAAATCCCATCTAAAAACCTTTCAAATCTTAGAATATTTTATTTTATAGAACTTGTTTATTATCATTATTTTTTTTCTTTCAAAGCTTAATATTTCTTTTGTTGATAGAGTTTTCAAATATTAAAATAAATATCAATCAGTATTCTTAAAAATACCCTTATAATTTCGGGATTTTTGTGATTGTATTTATTGTGTTAGTGGACATTGATCTAAGGACTAGAGATCTAAGTTAGTCTCTGCGTAGCGTAGACAAAATCGCGAAGTCGATTCATCACATCGCTTGCCCTGATAGTTTTAAATAAATTTATTTTTTATCTATAAAACTAGTTATGAATCTTTTTAAAGTAACGGTCTTGCCAGGTACGTCACATAATATACAGGACAATAAGAAAATCTTGTAATTTTGCCATTAAAATAATCCAGAATTAAATACAACACATAAGACTTACGTTCAGCTATAGCAATTGCATTTTGATTCTTTTTGTGTGTGTGGTTTTTTTTTTAAGTTTTTCATTATTTCTTTTCAATGTTTGAGCACTACACCAATGTTTTCCAACTTAATACGAATTCTTAATACGAATATTCACCCTCCCCTTTTTCAAAAATAATTTGCTAAATGCCATTTTACCCAAAAATTTTAGTACACTCAATATTTTTCCAAAACTTACTCCAGTGTGTATACTAAATAACTTATTCCTCTTTGTTGCTCAAGTTGATTAAAGATAGATTTATTACGGTGGTATATTTTGTCTAAGCGTGAAATCTAGCATAAGAAATCTACTAAAGAGATAGTTAAATACATATTTCAGCGATTTAGAAATTGAACAATTAAAGGGCTTAAATGGGGAGTCGAAAGTTTTAAGTCACTTCGCTATATCTCAGCTGCAGTTTTAGGTAGTAGCCTGAAATTCAAGAAAATAAATCTATTAAAAAAATAGTTAAAGGAAATGCTCATGAAAATCCCAAAATATGCACTTTGTCATCCCGGTGTATGGTATCTGTTAGATGAAACAAGGAAGTAAACAAATCGGTCATCGTGGAATAAATAAGTTATATAATATATAATTTACTATATAAACAATTGCGTCGTCAATTATGAATCTAAGTTTGTAATATCGCTGATAGCGGAATTGAATTTTTCCTATTTTTTGCAACATAAAGAGACATGGCATACGAAGCTTGTATTGTGTTTCCCCTTGCCGTAAAGAAAGCAAAATGTCTGTTTTTTACAAACTATATAGCTCAATATAATTTTTGATATAACATTAGGATTAAAATATAACAATTCCCTAAAAGTCTTTTCTTTGTCAAGTACGATCTCGAAGTTAGATCTTAAGTTAGATCTCCAAATTCAAAAACTTAGCATTTGAATCAACTAACAAACAAATGAGTAAATAATGTCTGTATTTGTGCTAATAAAAGAATACATTAATTCATTAATGCCGGTTGGTACGAAAAGTTACCATTTAAGAGATACGAAACTTTTAAATATGAACACCTGTATCTTAGTAAAAAAAAACTTATATTATCTAATGTGAAACTATCAGGAATTCAATAAGTATTAAAATAACAGTATGGGAAAACTGGTGTCAACTGGTATCGAAGTGGTAAAAGAAGTGTAAAATAAGTCGTCGTTAAAGGGTTAATTATGAACTGCTGTCATGAAATCTAAAAAAGCGTATATACGTAGGTTATAGATTGATTATAATACTGAATGAGTTTAACATAAAGACGTGACTTTAAAGATTGAAGATAGTGTTATTTTTTTTTACAAGTAAAACTTTTTTAACCAGAAAAATTCATAAAAGTTTTTAATTTAAATAATTAGTTATACAATTTTAATTGCACTATTGCTTTTTGGTGATTAATTCTTGTTATCCAACAGTCCATCTGTGACAGTTGGTTAACATTTATGAAATATTACTAGTAAATCTGTATATGTATACATATCAGGCTTCAACGTCAGCTCCGCAGGTATTTAAATTTCTTTAATCTTAATTTACATAATGTTTAATGTCATACTATCTTTAATAAAATTTCTTAAGCTTACATATATATTTAAGCATATAAGATTTCGAGAAGTATCGGGATATCTAACTTTAAGAACGACTGCATAAAACACGACTTTGTGCTATAATGTTCTGGAAGTGCTTATGCTTGTAATATTTTTATATTAAAAAGTGCATTTCATCAGAACTGACCTGAACACGAAACATTTGCATCTGTTATAGAAATTGAGTAAGATCTCGAGTAACACAGATATTTATGAAAAGGTAATCTCCTCTTATGAGATTTATACAAGGTGTCCCGAAAATATTGAAATGCGCTTGAATTTCTTATGTATTGTAGATACACATAAAAAGTCTTCATACCAAGGTAAGAAATAAGATTACGTTAACTACTGCCATTTATTTTAAAAATGTTAACATTTTAAATTTTTATATAACACCTCATATTTATTAGCGACAAAGTCCTATTTCTTTCGACTACGGAAATTTTTTGTCGTCGTCAAAATTTTTTAGGCTACTTTTGGATGGCATCCACAAAAAACTGGATGATATTTCTATCGCTCATACATCACTTTTAAATATCACATAATTTAAATTTTTACATGATCGAATAGGAAACAAAACGTAGCTTCGAATTATATTTGTTTGAAAACTGTAAGTCTGTTTAGTGAGTTTTTTTTTATGAATTTTTAAACATCTAATTTTTAAATTACATCTCAACAATGATGATTTGTTTGCTACAATAATGTAAATAGTGGCAGAGTACGACAATTGGAATTGATAGCACGAGAGCAAATTAAAAAGGAATAAAAGCAAATTAATAATAAAATACCGCAATTTCGCGCTAAACTGAAATCTGTTAACGTAAAGACAGATTTTCTTTTTATGGCGAATATAAAATTAATATCAATTTAAGCCGACTCGTTTAAAAGATACTATCTTGATGCAATATATTTTCCGTACTGTTCTCCTAGTTAATTGAATTAATTTCATATCCTACACGTTACCATTTTTATTAACCGAGCTCTGAATTCGTCTATTTTCCTTTCAATAATTTCAATCTAAATTCACAATGCATCTTATTTTGACTTTTACTTTGTCCTATTTACATTTATGCGCCTTTTCAGTCGCTCCCAGTTTTCTCTCTTTTCGTTTTGCGATCGTGGACTTTAGAACCGCCCACCCTCGCGACATCACTGCTGTGTGACGTACCGCCCCTCAATACCAGAATTAAGAGCTGACACAAGAATGGCGGCCTTAATAGGAGTTTTTAAGCGTTTCTACGGTCCTCTGAATTTACACACCGGTGTTTCCTAAACGTTTTCTTTGACTTATTAGATTTCAGAAAAATAATGTGCAGAAAACTTTCAGAAATTATTGGTATTGAATTTTAAGGGACCGTACAAACGCTGAAAAAATCCGCCTACGACAGACGCAATATTTGTGTCAGTGCTTAGACCTAGTATTCCAGAGCGGTGATGGCGCGCGCATCCGGACGTTTCGACTCATTCGAAGCGCATGCCCACGACCAAGCGCGCAAGCCTTTCTAACATCTCATTTCATTCAATTAAGTCTTGTTAAAAATCTGCCAGCAGAGTGGTTGGATAGTTATTGATCGCGATTCGCTGTATAAACCCCAAAATTGTATGCAAAAGATAACTAGAGAAGTCATCTCAAATGATCTCAAAATGATCTCAAAATGATCGTAGCGGCACCCGTTCTTCCTGCAATCTTCGGAATATTTCACAAAAAGAAGTTTCATGTCACTTTTCCTCATTTTATTTTTTTTTTCTAAAGAGTTCAAGTACTGTGTTTTACTTACTTACCTTTCCTGCTGTCCATCTTATCATTAAGTTTTGACAAGAAACTAATACGTTATTGCAAGTGTTAAAACTCTATATTACTTGCACTCCTAACGACACAGTATTTAATACGTATTAAAATTGGAGCCATTTGACAAGTGGATATATAGTACATAGTGATGATGAAGATTTAGTTTTTAGAGAAAATAAAACGCGGCTTCGTTAATTTGAAAACATAATGCAAAAGACATGCTTTTGTATATTGCCGAAAATTGTCAAATATCCTAAAATGAAGCTACATATTTTTAAAATATCAAGCATTGCATTAACCTAAAGCTAAAACTTTTATTACATTCTAAGTTATATCCTGGATGTTTAAAGATTAAAATTTGTCATTTCAAGCACATATTTGAATTACCCTCAGAAGATTTTTTAAGTCAAAATAATAAATAATATATACTGAAATTAGAACCACAAGTAGTTATTTTATAAGAAGATATGTATTCAATATATATAATTCAAATATATATATAATGATAAACTTTTGCACAACTGGCTCAGAAGCAGCACATAACATATGCAACAAGAATATAATTCCTCAAAATATGAAATATTTAAACTTTATGAAAGAAGATGTATACATAAAACTTAATTTCATAGCAATTAACTATAAACACTTATAATGTTAAAAAAAAACTACACAGGCGAAAGACTGTCTGTTTCTCATCAGTGGACGGGCAGACAGAATTAACTATCATAATAGTTAATTTTGCTACAGAAATGTATCTCGACCAGGCACCGATTCCACCTGCTGATGCTGCAAGAGCTCGATGACAATGCGGGTTCTAGAGTTTTGAATCATCTGCGTGAGAGAAGAACATTCAAGATCACGCTGGTGTAGCCTGAATATTAGAGAACTTTTCGACATACACGAATTACGTGATGTATCATCTTGATAAGAGTAAGAGTTTATTCACATTATTGTTCAATTCTTTTTCCTGGAGCATTTTTATATTTGTGTTGTTTTATTAGTACATTTTCGAAGTATACGCGTGATATATTTATGTATAATCAAGGTTAAAATATTTTATTTTAATGATTAAAATTTACAATTCAACATATTTGCTATAAGAATTTTGATACGTGTGCTGTGATTATATTCGAATTGCAATAATTAATTTGATGGATATTTATATCCACTCAATTAAATGATATACATTATTAAAATAAATAAATAAATAAAAATTAATTTTCTAAACATACTTAATCTTTCTTCTATTTTCCTTCCCGCACACATTTTTATCACTTTCTCTTTCATGTATTATTTTCTATTTCAGGATTATTTTCTATTTTAGGTGAATTTTTCTAAAAATGCTAAAAAATTAACTCATTTTTTTTTCTACTTTCCAAATAATTTAATTTAGTTCACCGTTTTTGAGTTCAACCTAACGAACCTCCTTACCTGCATTTTTACAGTGTTTCACAACGCCACTGAGAAGGTAAGGCCTCTGTACTGCTACTGCCCCTTCCTTCTGCTTTCCCCCCTTCCCTTATAGGTTGCACCGATCATTTTCGGCACAACATCACATACAGACAGACTCACAGACTCACAGATAGACATTTTCTAAAAACAGTCACATCGTGTTCAAGACCCTCTAAAATTTATAAATCTGCAGAAAATCGAAGTCAAATTTTTTCGTGAATCCAATACTTCTTTGTTGTAAAGATATAAAAAAAAGACCTTACAATTGAATTGGAACAATACCCATACATATATCCGAAAAAAAAAAATCTATAAAAAACGAAAGAATTTCAACGCCAAAAATATATATAAGTAAATTAAACAAGTAAATTAAACGCAAACAAGTAAATTAAAACCACAATTTTTCATGCAATTCATTTAATTATAAACCAAATAGACATTGCACAATGTTATTCATATGTTGTTATGCATAACATCATATTTATGTACAGATGGAACTTCATGTGCTTGATTGTATCATATACAACGTACAGCTTTTAACTAGGATTATAAACGAATCTATCCTTCATGGTAAATTATTAATTCAACCCAAAACTAAGTTTGATTTTTATAGACGTAAAAGTAAGACATTTATATAATATAAATTTTCTTAACCATGCTAAAGATAAGAATTTTTAAATAAAAAAAAATATATTGTTATTCATCAAAAGCTGTCAAGTCAAAATAAAGCATACACAAAAACATAATTTGTTAATCAAATAACTTACATACAAAATTATCTCAGCTATTCATGGTTTAAGTTCTATATCAAATTTAGGAGGGAAATTTTAAACTGGGGAAATATTCTTTACATAAATATTTAAGTAATGGGAGAAAATCTATTACTTTAAGGATAAATGAGATAGCATGAAATGACGAGAAATTTCAAACTAACCTAATAAATCTTAAAAAATACATTCAAAATGTCATATTTGTTATATTAAAAATATATTATGAATTATTCTATACGTATTTGAATCTCTCAATTTATATTATTTAATTTATATTTTGAATGTCTGCTTCCTTTTATTATTATCCTACTATCAATATAAAATTTTTGTTTTTTCAATAAAATCCCCCAAATAATAATTTTTTGTTAATCTTGGGAATATATTTAAGAAATTTAAAATACAACTCATTGGATAGATTTGTGACACATTTGAGAGATTTATATTTTTATAAATATTATACTATTTGTCTTACGCTATTTGTATTTATAAAATAGTTATTATTTATTATACCGTAATGTTGTTGTTGTTGTTTATTGAGCCTATATACATCAGACTTGTGTACCTGACACAAATATCCGCTTATAAGTCTTCGTCAATATGAGGACTGGGTAGACACAAGGAAATAAATCACTGAAGAATTACAGCCGAAACTGCACAAATAGTATGGAACGTTGTTGACGGGAGTCGAACCCGCAGTCTTCTGCCACGCTCTCAAACGATTAGCGGAGTGATGCCTTAACCACTCTGCCCCGGAAGGCTCATTGCATTCAATTATATTTACTTATTTTCCATGAACATAATAATTTTTAATTACTTATAAAGTAGAAATATTATTTGAAACAACAGAAATCGACTACAATAATACACATCGAAATAAAGCTCCAAATATAAATTGCACATTAAACAAGAAAAATCATTATAATTACTTTCCAACTCTACCAATTATATTATTAAGAAATTTCGTTTGTTCATACAATGAAATCGATCACAAATTCGTCCTGTAAACGACTTTTCTGTAAATGAACGTACTGTAAATGTCTCTGTAAATGAACGATAAATGCTACGCGTAATCTATAGAAAACATGTCGTATTCCACTTTAGTGATTCTTTATACGAGGGGCAGTCGGAAAATAAGTTTTCCCTGGCGACTGTGGAGAGAGGTGTGTATGAAAGACAAAAAAATTTAATGAGACATTAAAGATAAAACATAACTTTATTTTTCCACATAAGTACTAAGTACATTGAGACATTTGTCATACCGCTTTATAAGCTTCAAAAAGCCCTCCAGGAAAAAATCAGGGCTTTGCATACGGACGTAGCGTTGCAGTCAACAGCGCCATCTGCGTAGACACTGCAACAACGCTTGATTGCGGTCGATCTCTACCCAATGGTGTATCGGTGTCTTGCACGTTCGCATTCACCTGCTGCGTCGTCTTTCGCCAATAGCCGTTCAACGCTTCGTCCGTATGCAAATCCCTGATTTTTTCCTGGAGGGCTTTTTGAAGCTTATAAAGCGGTATGACAAATGTCTCAATGTACTTGGTATTTATGTGGAAAAATAAAGTTATGTTTTATCTTTAATGTCTCATTACATTTTTTGTATTTCATACACACCTCTGCCCACAGTCGCCAGGGGAAACGTATTTTCTGACTGCACCTCGTATATTCATTATGTTTGAAGTATCCTGACATCACTAAAATGCATCGCAAACCACTTTCCCAAAATAACATAATGTAATTGAATTCTTTTTTGCTTTCCTGTAAACGAATTATAAATGATACATATTCTACACTGCTGAGAAAGCATGTTTTGTTCCACGTAAGTAATTCATATCAACTTATTTATACTATTTTATATTTTAACATCAATGAATTATATCGGAAATTATTTCCCATAGATCATAATGTAACGGAATTTTTGAATATCCCTTTAAAAGAACTATAAATGTGACATATTTCATTTTCATAACCGAATATTTTATAGTAAACATCGATAAAATATACAAATTACATCGCAATCCGTATGTATTTACGAGAGTTAGATCAAGGACAAACGGACAGACAGGAAGATTAACGAAATACATAAACACTTTTCAACTATGTTGGAAAGTGTAAAAATCATAAATTTTAACAGAAATAAATGTATTAAAACATCTTAGATAATCATGGCAATGAAAAACTATTTGGCCAAAAGTATTGTTATAACAAAAACAGTTTGATTCGCGTGTTTAAGTTATACATACACTTTTATAAACAGACTCGATTTTATATTTTAGTCATTTAGAGAGAGTTGATTTGCGACCTTTAGATGTTTCGGTTGTTTTATTTTATAATAATGGTATATTAAATAAACTTTTGAGTACTTCTCTATTATCCCGTCGACCACTTTTCATAACAAAAAACTATCGTCAAACTGTAATGCCAAAAAACGGGAGAACGTTGCCATTGGGATATCAAAATAAATAAAGAAATAAAATATAAGAATTTACGGACACAATTGTTATTTTGATTAATGAAATAACTAATAAATCAGTAAAACATAATGAAACATACACGCAAAAATGTCGACTTAAAAACCACTTGATGACATAAAAAAAAAAAAACTTTATAATGCTCCTTATATCAAGTAAATGGGACTGCATTTTTGGCGTTTAAGCTTACAGTTTGGCGATAGTTTTTTGTTTCGAAAATTGGTCGACGGGATAATAGAGAAGTACCAACTTTTGAATACATCTAAGTTCTTCTCATACATTCCTTCTCTTTAAATATATATATATTCTTGACCTCTTTATCCTAAGTCAATACATAAAATTAACTTGTTACAGATACTCCAGAGGATGCCATGAATACAACCATTAATTCCATACTATGTGTGTGCAATGGAATCACTAGGTGTTAAAACGTGTACCGCCAAAGTAATAGAAGAACGCCTTTGCGCTCTCAATCAAGAATTAGTATTTTACCAAAATAAATAAATAAGAAAATAAATAAATAGAAAAATCATATATATTATTTCTCCTGTCAACATCCCTTTTTCTAAAAAAATACGAAACACAGAACAACAAATAAGATGTCGTATGAAAGGATTTTGAACAGGCTTCTGACATAGTGCCACTTACATTTCGGTAAAACATGTTTTTGATTAAAATTTGCTGATAATTAAAAATTAAATTGGCATCGTTTTCATAAATGAAATAAAAGGTTTTCTTCAAATTAGTGTTTCTTCAAATTAGTGTTGTAATGATTATAAAAAAATAAGTAGTACAAAAAAGATAAAGTTGTTTGCTGCATAGGTTTATTATATATTTATGATTGAAAAGCAAAATTGAAATTCAAATAATTTATTTTTCTTTGTCCCGTTTTTTTTTTTTTTTTTAGAAGTTAAAGAAGTTAAAGAAGTTAAAATACTATTGATATATATATATATTTATTTATTTATTTGCCTTTGCTATGCTTGATCGGATTTTACTGTAACTTTGATGGAATAAATGAGATGATATTCTGGCTTGACTAATGTTGTTTGAAGACAATTTTAGTCCTTAATTTTCCTTTAGAAATTTAAAAACTGAATTTAAAGAGTATTAGATATTTCTAAAAAGTATTAGATTGTAGTGCTAAATATTCGCACGGGTTCACTGGTATATATATATTTTAGGTACAGCGAAATTTTTTTTCATTTTCGGAAACACAAACGATTTTTACGAAAATAAAAGTTAAGCGTGTCGGACCAAGCACTGTCTAAAATATTTAAAAATATTCCTATTTTTTTGTTAAGTTATTTTAAAAGGAAGCCCAATTAAATTTTAAATCACAAAATAAAGATATAAAGAAACTTAAGATGGTATTTAAGAACACAGAATAAAACATATTGTGCTTAATAAAACACATAATTAAAGATATATATATTCCTACCAATTGGTTTTCCAGAGCGAAATAATAGCGAATATTCACTTTCCATTGATTATTTAAGATGACGAAAGATACGAATTTCACAAATGAGAAATTAAACAAATATATATTTGAAATTTACAGGTCAGCTCTTTTTTATTTATTTCTGGAATATTCAAACTTTAAAAGCGAGAAAATACGTGACAGAAATAACAATTTCAACCGAAAACCAAGAGCGGGTGGCCATGTGTAACAATTATTCAGACCGGTCGAAAAACTGAAAGATTAATGCAAAAACAAAATATTTCCACAAGGCAAATTAAAAATAATACCGGTGTCAATGGCCCAAAAGACAAAATACGTTGACATATATGAGATACATAAACTTTGTATAAAAAAAGGCAAAACGTGCCTCACTTTACACAATAAACAAGCCAGAACGTGTTGGGCTTGAGAGTACAAGTCGTGCGAGGAAAAACTGTTCACCGTTTTATTCAGTCACGAACAGTTATAACATATGGATTGTCCGGAAGATTGATATTGCTACTGACATGACTTCAGGAAAACGCCATTTACCTTCTTCCGTAGACGACAAGGTGGTAAGTCTTTGATCGTTTTGGGGAGCAATTGACCTTAATGGCCTATCCTCCCTTGTCATTCCCGAAAAGACACATAATTCAACAAAATATCAAGAGACCTTGAGAAACTTCTGCTTCCATCTGATGACATCTAAGGTGGTCCAGAGTGGAGATTTCAACACAGCATTGCTTCAATCGACATCTCACGTAGTACAAAAGAGCGTTTTCCGCGCAAAATGTTAGCGTTTTAGACATCAGATTTATATCCAGACACAAGCTCAATTGAGAACATTAGGGCTATCCTAAACCTTGAAGTATACAAGAATGGAAAGCAATAAGTTTAGAAAATAAATAAAAGAGGCCATTGTAAAAGCATATTATTCTTTGTCACTAATAACTATTGGTGGCAATATTATAATATTTTAAAATCTAATTTATCCAAGAAACACGATTATTTGAAGTTTTCCAAAACTTGGGAAAGACCTTTTGATAAATAGCATCATATAAAAGTGTTAGATGATGTGTTTCTTCCATCGTGCCTGAATTTTGGAAACAGTGTGTAGTTACAATTTTTATGAGTTTTTATTGAAGTTAAAATACGGTACCCATTTATAAGTTTTATATGATTTATCTGAAAAAGTTTTACAGAATATAATAAGCAAATAGTACGTTTTTGTTTAATTTTGCATTTGTTATTTAATAAACATTTTCTGGTTGTAACTAAACTTTTGGGATAGACTGGACATTCAAACCACGATGTTTTACAAAATTTTTCATTTGAAAGTGACAATAAAAAGTGAATTTTTTTTTCAAAACGCAAAGAGAATAAATTACACTAATGACCAAGTTTTTTTCATTTTTTCAAAATCCTAATAATTTTATTTTGACATTTTTATTTAATTATTATTTGCCTCTAATAATTATTGATGGCAATATTATAAAATTTTAAAATCTAATTTATTAAAGAAACACGATTATTTGAAGTTTTCCAAAACTTGGGAACGACCTTTTGATAAATAGCATCATATGAAAGGGTTAGATGATGTGTTTCTTCCACCGTGCCTGAATTTTTGAAACAGTGTGTAGTTACAATTTTTATGAGTTTTTACTGAAGTTAAAATACGGTACCCATTTATAAGTTTTTATATGATTTATCTGAAACATTTTACAGAATATAATAAGTAAATACTAGTACGTTTTTGATTAATTTTGCATTTGTTATTTAATAAACATTTTCTGGTTTTAACTAAACTTTTGGGATAGACTGGACATTCAAACCACGATGTTTTACAAAATTTTTAATTTGAAAGTGATAATAAAAAGTGATTTTTTTTCAAAACGCAGAGAGAATAAATTACACTAATGACCAAGTTTTTTTCATTTTTTCAAAATCCTAATAATTTTATTTTGACAGTTCTCATTCGTTTTAAAATAACAAGCTTAAAATATTTAGCCATTTTTGATGTTTAAAAGCTGTCTGACACATTATTTGAAGATCTTTATAGCAAAAAAAATCTTTAACATTTCAAATAATACATCTGTTTCTTTGAGCTCTTGAAAAATAATTTTATTTTCAAAGGAAAAAAAAACTTTTAAAAGAAAGAAATATACATCATATTTATACTGCTTAAAAATCTGATTTTATAAGTAACTTTACAAAAGAAAAAAAAATTCAAATTTTAAAACAAATTATTAAATAAAAACTAAAATTTTTAAGTTTAGACAATTTTTTAACTTTAACTATTTCATTGTATAGTTTAGAGTGAAATATCATAGAATATTTAAAAATCTGTATTTGAAAAAGCTGTTTAATTAAAAAAACTGATAGAAAAAAAAATCTGTTTTAAATCTGTAGATTATTTTCATTAGTAAGATAAGTATTTCCGAAGATACGTATTTAGTAGAGTTATAAGTAAGTTCCTAAAATCAGTTTGACTTTTTAATTAAAAATCTTAGTAAAGACACAAAAAACTTCTATTTTAAATTAATATATATATATCAGTCAACAATTTAAAAAACAGAAATTCTACAAAATATTGAATGTTTTTAAAATAAACTTTCAGAATTGTAGTTCTGAATTGTTAAATAAAAATTAAATATATAATTTTGTCAAGTTTTTACTTTAATAAGGGAAATTTAATGCTTTGGGCGTTATTCTTTTGAAATAAGAATTGTAAAATCCCCTTTTTATAGAAAACATTGAAATCCTTTGAAATGATTATTTTTTCCTAAACTTTGAAAGAAAATTGAAAATGAAATCATCCAACTAATGTTAGCAGAATTCAATCAAGCGTTAATGTTTTCAATAATAATAGAATATTTCCATTCACAGAGAGGAAAAAACTGAGATTTGATTTAACGTAAATAATTTTATCATACAAAAGTTAAAATAGTTATTTTTAATGGAAATAGTTACAGTATTTAGAATCGTAGTGCTAATCTATAATATAAATATATACATACATTTATATATTTTAACTAATGAAATCTACGTAGTATTACTAAGATAAATTACTTTTTAAATCTTTCTTAATAGGCATCTTTCACAATACTAAAATTTATACAATCTTAAGCTTTATTTTTTGTAATTCTTTATCGATTTGTCCTCCTTTTAAAATGTAATAAATGATTTAAATCTTAAAGTGCAGGGACTACCTGAACTATAGTCATCAAACATGGGAACGGTCAGTTTACTGTAGTAGTGTTATGTAAATTCAATGTCTGAATACGGTATTTATCGTTATATCAAATGCAAATTTTTAGCCGAACTTCCTTTGTTATTTCTCATGTTTGTATGATGTATATTCTTTAGATAGTACTTTATATAGTAGCTTCAAATATTTGTGCAGTCGTGTATATTATTGATAGATTTTTTATTCCAGCGCACACAGCATAACCATACTTGGCAATCTAAACAATGAATCATTTCTGCTCTTTTATTTTTCTTACAAATTAGGCAAAAACAATCATCATTGTCTTGATTTTTCTTTTTAGATTCTGAATCTTTGACAATTTTTGCAACATAGTTCTCTTTACCTTATGTCTGTTGTTCTTCCCTTCCATCATTTTCTTTCCAATTCAATTACAGCTATTTTTAAAAACCTGATGTTCGAATTGTTTTATAATAGTTGAATACTTTGAGAACTTCCTTTTTGTCCTTTTTATTTTCATTTTAAGGTTTATTTTATTTGGTGAAGATGTTAACACGACTGTTTTTTGACTCCCTGTGTACTTCGACTTAACTGGTTTTGGCAACCGAGATAACGTTTGTAATTATTAAGGAAGATAACATTTGTAATGGCTGCTGTGAATCGACTGTTTCACGCCTATTAAAGAGATTTAAAAGAGAAGGAGCCGTGGATAAGAAGCCTAGAAATAATCTTCCGGGGTTATCTTCGAAACGTAATTGGGCTTCATTGACACAATTGTGCCGAAAAAATAGGTTTGCCCGTCCTACTACACTTGCATGGAATGGAGTTTGTCGACGTCTGTCATTGCCAGTTCCAGAGCAATTCGAAGGTGGCTCTGGATTTCAAGGTGGCTCTGGATTGGCATTCTGGCTCAAGCTGATTTCAAGGCACATGTGCCTAGGGAAAAATATTTCAGACCAAAGCAATGCATAAAAAACGATTAGAGTGGGCCAAGGTTCATAAAAATCGAAGTATTTCGAAATGGAGACAAGTTTAGTTCAGCAACGAAAGTCGATTTTCTTTAATGTCTGACAAACCTGGCCACGTTTGGCATAAAACTAAGGAGAGGAGAAGCCCAGACGGCCTGGTTCGTACAACAAAACAATCAGAAAGCCAAATAGTGTGGGGTTGCATGTCACACAAGTCAACTGGAAGATTCAATTTTGTACAGGGAACTATGAACAGTGACCAGTTATAGTGCTGAAGGATCGATTGCTTCCTAGTTTTCATGACCTGTCCCCAAAGCAGAAATGAATATTTCAGCAAGACCTAGCACCCTGCCCATACATCGGGAAAAGTGAGAAAAACATTAAAATTCAATAAAATGTCATTAAATTAAACATTAAATGTCATTTTTTTGTATTTTAGGTTTAGGCTGAATTTGTAAAACATGACATTAATGTTCTCCCATGGCCAGGAAACTCGGCAGATTTAAATCCCATTAAGAATATGTATAATTGGCAGGAAAATATCCTAAAATCATCCCAAAACAAAACAAGAGCTTTGGGAAACCATAATTAAAGTTTGGCACTATGACATACCGAAAGAAGTTTTGCAAAACCCTGTTGATTACATGCCTAAAAGAGTGGTTGCTGTGATCAAAGATAAAGACAGTCAAACAACATATTAAACGGTTTTAGTTTAAATTCCACTCATTTATAATATTATCTGCTCAGATTAACTTAGGTAAACTCTAAATTGTTTGTTTATTTCATTTTATTCCAGGATACCAAAATGTATGCCGATTTCTGATAACCTGTAAATTTTTTGTATACTATTTTTTATACAAATAAATAATTATTTTTGTTCAATAACTTACTCTAACCTTGTCTTTGAACTAATTTAACATATTGATATTAAAAAAATCAGTTTACTTTTTAAAATATAAATTTTTTTGGTCTCCTTAAAAAAATGCTAGAATTTCCAATCTTACAATACTTTTGGCCATTACTGTAGATTTTTAATTTATAACAATTTTTGTTGTATTCTAGCTTCTAGAATACTGAACATCAGCTAATCAAGCAGACGGTGATTTAGAGTACTTCCAAAGTTACAAATTCGGATAAACGTTGTAGGTCCCTTTTAAAAGCTTTTGTCTCCCCTTGCTTCCGTAATATTTTTTTAGCTTAAAACGTTTCACTATTTCTATTGAGTAAGGTGAGAAATGTTCTATTCCGTACTTTAACTCATTCTCATGTGTTATGTCATTTAAAGTACTTGGAATAATGATGTCCTTTAATAGCGCACAAAAGAAATGTGATTCAAAACTATAAAACTTCATATATATTGATGCTTCAGCTAACGAATGTTTCTGGTAATGAAGATTTATTTCTCTGTTTATTTTATTAATGTAAGGAATATGGATTCTAATATCAAATACTTTATTGCATTCGCTCTGCAACACAATGCTGCCACGCTTCATTTTAATTGTACCATAAATTCCGTTTTGGATAATGAAGATTCCTCATGTGTTGTCTCGTTTAAAGTACTTGGAACACAAGGACTCTCAAATGGTCCGCTTTTTAAAATCCGGTATTTTCTTTAAAAA
This sequence comes from Maratus michaelseni, assembly GCA_963931845.1. Lineage (NCBI taxonomy): Eukaryota > Metazoa > Arthropoda > Arachnida > Araneae > Salticidae > Maratus > Maratus michaelseni. Next base: position 198,922,450 of record OZ007595.1, read on the forward strand.
ATTTTATTTTTAGATTTTTCTAGCAAATTTAGCAGAAACCATCTCTTCGGAGATAAATTTTTGAGAAAATGTTGTAGAAACTTACCATGAATTGTTATGTTAAAAATATTGGTATTCCGTTGGCGGACCAGTTGGGAGCCCTGGAATAATGATATCCCTTTATATCGCAAAAGCAATTTGCGGAACATTATAAAATATTATGTATGCCTTAGCTAACGAATGATCCAGATAATGAATGTTTATTTCGCTGTTTTCTTTTATTCAGCGAACGAACATAGATTCTGATAGCAAATCTTTTTTGGTTTTACCCTGCAATATAACGCTGCCACGCTTCATTTTAATGGTACGGCAAATCATGTTCATGTTATCGAAGATTTCAAATAACAAATGTGACTGTGAGTTGAATATTCTTCATATCCGAGGTTCCGAAGTCTATCTAAAATAAAACAATATGACGTGTGCAGGGGAAAACCTACTTCCGTCCCTGGAATTAAATTCAGACCAAAAAATGAAATAAAACACATTACTCGTATGGTTCTTTAAAGGCAATTCTTTACTTTCCAATAGTTTTGTGCAAAATGACATTGGTTTTAATAAAACTAATATCCTGCCATCAAGATTTCCCTCGCCAGAAACAAGTTGACACCGAAAATTCAATTTCATGAACAAGTGGACTGAAGTGGATTTTGAGCGGAGCCCTTCACCTCTTAAGTTATAACTATAGTTAACAAACGGAAATGACTAATTAATTTACATTTTATCAATGCTTTTAGTAGTCAAATCTTTTACCTTTATACATTTTATATTTTTTATGCTTATGTTGTTTCTAAACGAATTGTTCTAAATGTGTTTTTTTCTATTTTAAACTCTTTAAGAGTGGTGGGGAGAGTATTTGAAGAGAGAAAAACAGTTTGTTAAAGCAAAGTAAATTAATAGTTTGTCCGTTCAACCATTTTCAAGTACATGTTTTTAGATTTTGTATTTTCAAGAATCACAATCTTTTAGAGCTAAAATACGTTCCTGAAATCACAAAATCCAACAAATTCAAATCCGGACGATCAGATCTATTCGAGTATAAATAGATATGGTGTTTTAGCCAGTTTCATTTTGCATATTACTATACATTTAACTATTATCAGTTTTCAATTAAATTTTGTTTAGAAACAGTAATGAGTTTTATTGAAAAATAATTTTAGATCTATGAATTTCTCACTTCATTCGTTTTACTAGGATCAAAGTATTACAGAGTAAAGCAATTAAATAAAGAAAGTGCAATGCTAAAAATAATCATTTCTTTGTTAATATTTTTAAAGTTACCCTTGGAGACAACTTTACTACATGATTTTTTATACTAAAGAATTAAATATGCATTAAAAGATAATTGAAAATTAATCAAAAATTTTACTTTTAATTTTTACCGGTTCCAATATTATTTTTTCTTTCAGAAATTAAAAATAACTATTTTCAAAATTAATCACCTACATGTCGTATTTATTTTATCTGAACATACTATACATCCCTCGTATTTAATTCATTTGGACATATATTTCCAATTTTTTAAATTAAAGAAATCGTAGAAAAAAAAGAGTTTCTGGTAATTAAAACGAAACATGTGATGTTTAAACTTAAAAACGAGTTTGAAAATTAGTAATAGCAGTTTTGACAGCAATATTAATATTCTCTTCACGGGGCATCGTAGAATATGTATTAGTACAAGTAAATCTCTTCATTTTAATTAATTATTAAAATTATTAAGTGCTAATATAATTATAAAGAAAGAAATTGTTGAACATCGCGAATATTCCAAATAGTTATGCGGAGAGAAAGAAAAGTAAAATATAACATAAGTGATATTTCCATTTTATTTCTCAAACGATTTGACATTTTTTATGTAGATGTTTTAGATAGCTGTTGAAAATGAAGAACTGTGATGCTGAACAATAGTTTTTGTGGTAAAGTTCATGTGATGTAAAGAAAACTGTCTTCATTTGGGGAGAGAGAGAACCACTTCAACACCGTCCTTTCAAATGCATCTGTTAGCAACACCTCACTTATGATTATGAAGATGATAATTACTAAAAATAATAGCGAAAATTTTAAACATTAACAAAATTACCATAAACAAAAAAAAAAAAAAAAAAAAAAAAAAAAGAGAGAGAGAGAGAGAGAGAGAATACTTTGTATATTTTAAATCAACAAAGAAAAACCGTAATTAGCCAGTCGACTGGAAATTAAATCTTCTTTCAATTAACGTTTTTTTTAAATAAGCTTATGGGATCGTGTTTATACTGAAATCGTACCAAACTCAGAAACTTTTAATACGGACACCCTATTTTGACATCAAATTTTGCTGTGTAGGATACAATTGGACCTATAAATATTGTATAAGAAATAAATCGATTTATGGAAGCTACAAATATGCGAATCTAAAATTTTACCTCATTCAGTCAAGTGAGTTATGCTTAAATTTTCGAGATCTTATTAATGAGTGTGAGTAATGCTTACAAATCTATCCGTATTTCCGTGCATCCGTGTTTTGTTAACATTACAAATGATTTATCATTAGGAGTTCCAAACTTTAAAGTTTTATAGAACCTAAACTACTTGACCGATTGACGTCCCGTTTGGTAGTCTAAGGTAAACTTATTTATGGAAAGCGCCAAAGAAGATGTAAAAAATGTGTCTGTATTGATGATATCCAAGTGACGTACAATTTATGTATGAAGACGACCCCTAAGCTTATTTTTGTAGCATAACTTGAAAAAATACTTAATTTCCAGTCGAATGGCTTTTTTTCCCTGTGAAAATTTGGAGATAAAGATGTATGAAGTTTTCTACTTTAGTTTAGCTTTTTGTACATACGAGGTTTGTCATTTTTAGTTTTTGTGCTTGAAAGTTATGAAGGTTTTTGGGAAAGTACCACGGTGAAAGCGCAGCAGAAATAGATGTGGTAGAATAACTGGTAGATATAATTGGATAATTTTTTTTCAATAAACATACAACTTGGATATCTAAGAATGTAATACACTACGATATAAATCATTTAAAAAAAACTTCCACAGATACACACATTCGAATTATCACTTTCATGATATTTCATGATATTTTGTATATCTTAATATATAAAAATAAATGTAGAATTTCATAAAGTGTTCCAATTTTTAAACCAAAAGTTCATTGCACACACAATATAGCGTAAATTATAAGTAATCAGTGTTATATAAAAATAACTATATTTTTTTTAGATATAATGTATTTCGTAATCGATTGTTCATAAAAGTCTTGTTTTCCAGAAATTGCATTTAACGTTTTCATTTCTCAAAATTTGGATGGTAAAAGAGTTATTGTTGTGGAAATATTTTGCGGAATGATACATACTAGTACAATTAAATGGAGTATTGCTGTTTTTGAATATTTAAAGTCCTTTTTTTAAATTAAACTAATTTTAAACAATGTCATCAACAAGAAGAACTAATTGGACATCTACAAAAAGAAGCCGAATTGTCATATTGAGAGAAAATGGCCTCTCATGCCGAAATTGCAAGACAAGTTGGTGGTTCAGTGACTTGTTCTGGTATACGAAAGTTCTGTTCACGTTATGAAAAAACGAAATCAGTGGAAAGTAAGGCCAAATCAGGCCGAAAAAAATGCACAAGTGCTATTGCCGATAGAAAAATTAAACGGCTATGCCTTCAAGATAGAAAAATTTCAGCAGATGCCATTAGATGTGAAATGAATGCAGCGGGTATTGCAGTAAGTTCAAGAACAATAAGAAGAAGGTTATCAGGATTTGGAGTACAAGCTAGAATTCCAAGGAAAAAACCATATTTAAATCAAAAGAAACGCGAAAAACGAGTTAAGTGGGCAAAAGAACACATTAAATGGTCAGAAAATCTATGGAAGCAAGTAATCTGGAGCGATGAGAGTAAAATATCACTATTTGGTAGTGATGGTAGAAAATACGTGAGACGTAGAGTAGGAAAAGCACTTCATCCTGATTGCATTGAAGCAACTACAAAAAACCCAACAAATGTCATGATTTGGGCATGTATGTCTGCAGATGGTGTGGGCCGAATTCAAGTGATTGATGGCATCCTGAATGCCAAAAAATACATCGAAACTGTCCTGGAACCAAAATTGATACCTTCCATCAGGGATCTCTTCCCCAACAACGCATCATTTATTTTTCAGCAGGATTCAGCTTCATGCCACACAGCAAAAGGGTGCAAAGCATGGTTTCAAAATAAAGGCATAGATATATTACTATGGCCAGGAAACAGCCCTGATCTCAATCCAACTGAAAATTTGTGGCGACGTTTGAAAATTCTTGTACGAAAAAAACGTCCATCCAATAAAAGGCAACTTATTAAAGCTATAATTGATTCTTTGCACCATGTGATTACGAAAGATGAACTCCAAACACTTGTTCACTCGATGAAAAGACGCTGTGAAGCTGTCTTAAAAAAGAAGGGTTATCCTACTAAGTATTGATTTTGTAAGTATCACTTTAAAAAAATGCAAATCTAAGATAGATCTTACCATTAGTTGCATAACTTTTTTTTTAATACAGATATTGTAATACTGTTTCTATTATTAAATTCTACATTAAATTTCCTTAAATTTGATATATAAACGTTTGTATTTAAGTGAAAATTAATATATTCTACAAGCACACAAAAACATGAAACTTTCAAAAAATGTCGACACTTTTGGCCACCACTGTAGATATTTACTTTTATTTGAAGTTTTAAAATTTCCAACTCATCATTTTTGAGCATATTTCTAAAATTGTGCGAAAAAAAAAATGTTTTGGATAGCTAATCATACTAATTTTAAAATACAAAGAAAAAAAAAAGCAAATTTGAAAAAATATTAAAAATTGGATATTTATACGTAGTAGGATACCTTATAAGGTAGCTGACATCTTAATGTGGTTTCAAACGGTGGCCCGCCGGATACCAGTAAAATTTTATAGTTATATCTGCCTTACTTAATCGTCGAATTTCTGCTATTCATGAACTCGACTATTTCTTTTAAAAATTAGTGGTATTTGGCGGGCCACAATTTAACCTTAATGCATGAAGCCAGTCGTAAAAAAAATATTTACTTTTAATATCTTAGGTAACAGATGTGTTTTTTTGATTTCTCAATACACAATTTCAGTTAATGAATTAGGAAATACTAGTAAAACAAAAACAAATAAAACGCATTTAGGCTGCTGAATAAACAGCGTTCTCTATTTTTCAAACAGGTAACTTCACAAAAGAAAAAAAATAAGCCAAACTTTTTTTGAAATGTAGATCCGAATTGTTAAATGAAAACTAAAATAAATAAGTTTCAGCAAAATGCCACCTTTAAATCTGTATTTTGTTTTGTTGTTGTTGTAGTTGTTGTTGCTGTAGTAGTAGTTGTTGTTGTTTTATAGTGATTTGAAATAGAATATTTAATAAAGTCTTTTTAAAAACAAAAATCTTACATATTTAATTGAAAAAAAATATATATATCAACAAATTTGTTTTAAATTCCGTGGTTTAAATTTCTTTGCCGAGTAAAAAAGCTAGAAAAAACATTCAAGAAAAGCGCTGGTATTTTGGACAAGCAAATCTTCATCTTCCCTGTAGTTGTAAAAACCTGCTCTTTCCTTATAGGTAAAAAAACAGCATTTGAGTTTTCGTAAAGATTTTTACTGACGTTTTCTCGCAGTAATACTGATAAGCTAATGTTAAACCAATGGTAGCATTCGTAATAAATAAAAAAAAGGAAAATTTACTTGAATTTAGCGTAATGGTATGAAATGAATGGTAAGGACAAATATCGCTGTCAAAATTTCATTTATTTATTTATTTTTGAGGCGGAACAAAGAGGCTCCGCCTCATTACACATAAGGTCAAGGATGACCTTATGTGTATGGAAATAGCGAAATTGCACCCTTGGTTAGATAAAAACAGTAATTTCATGTTGAATTGAGGCACTTATTCCCCTATACCCTCGGTAAAGATTCTCTTAAAATGCATTATAAGAAACGTGTTTATCCATTTTAAGTTCTCCATTTGTGAAAGCATAAATTTTCCTTAAAAATTTAATATTTGATGGAAATGTCTTAAAAAAATATTTTTTATTCATTCAAAAATTGGTACACACATATTTCTCCAGTACATATTTATAAATAATAGTAATGCAGAACAAAGATAAATATTTGGTTGAGCAATAGGTTCTGGAAAATTTTTAATCTAATAGTTACCAGAATTTGTATCGTATATAGGAGTACTAGAGGTATATCTTCAGGCGTTCGTGAATTTCGGCTCAAAAATTTCTATTGAACACTGTGATTTCCGTGTGTTGATCCGGTATTCTTGGATAAAAGTTCTAACGATTCTGAAAGCCGTCGATGAGATTAATGAGTTTGAATGTGAGATTAATGAGGGTGGTACTTCTAGCAAATTCGGAATCTAGCAGAAAGTCGTGGACTATGATGGTCTCTACTTTGAAGAATAGTCCTTGTTGCTTTTGTTGTTAATTTGCGCATAACAACGCAACTTTCACAAATTTTCCAGAACTTTTTGATCAACCTAGTATTAAAAATTGGAATGCAAGAAGCATTCAACTTTTCAATGGGAGGTCTTAAATTATTTAGATGAGCAGCTGCATGTCGTATTTTTAACGCACAGTAGTTGCACTGTTAAAAATGGAAAATACTTCAGAACAACAGACATGTTAGAAAAGAAAATATTCATATGAGTTTTAAAATTTTAATTTTAATTTTAGAGCCGTTTATAACTGTAAGATATTGGAATAATCTCTTTTGTCGCAAAGTTTGTGATAGGGCGCTCACTGGAAGGTTAAACTTTTTAAAACGAAATTCATTTTTTTTTAATTTCTTTTTCGATTACTAATAAAAGATGTTTGCAATGTATAAGCATATAAAATTCTATCACTCTATGCCTTTTAAGGGAAAAAGGCCCAACGTTCACCATCTCCGAAATATGTTCGCAAAGATTATTGAAATAAATCCAAATCATTTTATTTTGTCACATAATTTTTCAATGTAAAAAATCCTGAAGTGTGGATAAAGTTGAACTATACTTACTACAGTAGTCATTAAACTTATGATATTCTGGACTTATGATTGAACTTCCGCAATAATATCAATAGTCAAATAGCGTTAAAGTTGTATTTAAAATGTTTAATGGTGGTAATATTAAATGGTACTCACTGCAATTTTCAAGGCTATTGTAGCCATGATGCAACGCTTGAAAGTAGACCTAATTACAGAAGATAATTGAAAAAAAAAGGAAACAAAAAAAGGTAAGAGCCTTTAATTTGCTCTTTTCAATCAATTACAAACTATGACAGCTCATCTGTCAGTAGCTATTTTTCATTAATGTAATAAAGAAGTTTGTTTATATCAAAGTGTAATTACTGCTTTAAGTGGTAAAAACAAAGCACAAAAAACTTAAAAATACCTTTTAATATATAGATGACATATGTTTCATGCGCTCTAACGGCGACTTCTTCAAGATCAAAAAGATAAATAAACTATTTTCGCAAAGTTTTTGAAAAGGATAAACACAAATCACGAGATCGCATGTCGAATGTAAGTTGGTGCTTAAATTGTTCAAACTGGAAAACGTGTAAATTAATATTTTATTGCTTTGTTATCTGTAAATCATCACGTGCCAAATTTTAGGTAATTGAAAAGAAGCTGATGCGTTGCATATATTCTCGTTTCGCAAATATATTTATATTGATTCACGGATAATAATCCAAAAAAACATATCCTAAAAGAACATATCGTCGCTACCATGTCAAACTACCGAATGTGAAAAAATGGATTTTTCATTACTTTTAAAAATTGGCCGATTATCACCATTAAATTTTATTCGAATTATTCGTCTTGTAAGAATTTAAATAAAATTTCTGTGAAGAAGGGTTGCTAGTTTGACTTTTTTTTATTAAGTGATGCCGAATTCATACCAGAAATTTTGAGAAAAGAAATTTTACTTTAAGAAATCACGAAATGTCTATCATTAAATAAAGAAAAAAATTATATTTCAAATTTCTGGTATGGATTCGGAATTCCTGAATACAAAAGGAGGCTAAACTGGCAACGCTAATGAAGTACTGTTAAAATTTAGTGGTGACAATCGGCCCATCATTAAAAGGGATCTAAAATGCACTTTTTCACATTCGATATTTAAACATGGTACCGACGATATGGCAGATATCCAATATGACAGAAGAACTACAGACTTGGTTATACTACACAGAATAGAGCCTTTGCAGATTGATTTCAAGAGTGGTAAAATAATTTTTCCATCACGAGTTTACTTTCCATTCATTATCAGAGAACCAATTGAAATATATTTGCGAAATGAGAACATATGCAACGAATCAGCTTCATTCGAATTACCTAAAATTTGGCGCGCGATGATTTACAGATAAAAAAAAGCAATAAAATAATGATTTTCACGTTTTCCAGTTTGACCAATTTAAGCACCTGCTTACATTAGACATGTGATCTCGTGATTTGTGTTTATCATTTTCAAAAACTTTGCGAATATAGTTTATCTATCGTTGCCGTTAGAGCGCATGAAACATACGCCATCTATGTATTAAAAGGTATTTTTAAGCCTTTTGTATGTTTTTATCAATTTAAGCAGAAATTGTACTTTAAAGTTAAAAAGTGATTTTATTATATTATTTGAAAAAGTTTGTTGTTTTGTTTGATTTGAAAAAATCTCATACTTGAAAATTATTTAAAAATCCATTAAATGTCACTAATTTGAGATACAGTTTGCAAACAAATTTCATAACAAAGTATATTTTCCCCCAGTTTCGCAGTGTAAATATTTAAATTAGGGGATGTTTAGAAGTGTTGTAACAGAAATAAAAGCGAAAGCCATAGCACTGTTGTTACCAATTTCATACATTTTAAAAAATAACGTCCATTAACGTCAATTTAAGACTTTGACAACCCTCACCCCCCCAATATATATATATATAAAACTTTAAGTAAAATTTAACCATTGAAACATAAGAAACTGACCACATACACTGAAATCCCGATACCAAAGAGCCCTGTCAAATATATATATATATATATATATATATATATGCATTTATTTTCGCTCAATATTTCTTGTATCTAGTTTTATTTCTATGAACTATAGCGTAACTCAAGTTAACTACAAAACTCTATTTCTGTTTTTTTACTGCAGTGAATGTTCCACAACCTTATAAAAAAATTATAATATATATATATATATTTTTCAAAATGAAAAAGACATATTTCCAATATAAATGTATTCTCTGGAGGAAAATGTCTCATACTTTGCTATTGTACTGTAATATTCAATAAGTTTTCTTTAAATTCGCAACGGAAAATATCTTAAATTGTATTTTAAGCTGTAAAACAATTTAGAAACAGAAGAAACATTTAATAAATATTTATGACACTGATGTTATAAAAAATATATTTCGGTAATTTTTTAAATGTAGACGCATGGTTTAGATTGTTTTATATTGATACAATTAAGAAACGTCTATTTTCAAAAAGTGGTTTAAATTTAAAAACAAAATCTGCATTAATTAATTATTTGCCAAATTAAAAAGTTATTTTGAGAAGGTAAATTAAGATATTTTTTATTTTTATTTTACTGAGTTATTCAGATCGTTTTTTCAATACAATTTTTCTTGCAAAAAGGCTTTACAAATTTTTAAAGAGGTAGCTTTTATTACAAGCATTAATCTGTTCATTTTTTTTCTTTTGAAATTACAGAACCGTTTATTACTGCGAAGACATATTACGTTATTGAGGTTATTTTTTATCTAGAAGTTAAACCCAAACATTAAAAAGGTGTTTTGATACAAGAGTAATTTTTTCTGTCAAAAATAATCCAGGTAGTAAATTTTTCTTTCAGATATTGAAGTCCAAAAACGGCCTTTTTATTTTGATTGATTTTTACTTTATATATAAAAAAATGTGATAATCTGTTCATCTTTCTAACTATGTTCGTTTTACCTTTTTAAAAAAGTGGTTGATACTTTTAATATTGAGTGACAACATTTCTTTATTGCGGTTATTTTTTGTGAAAAAACTAAAATAAAGAGATTAAATTGTGATTCGATGCAAGGATTTTTTTCATTTTGAGAAATATTACACATGGGAAATCTTCTTTTCAGTTAATAAAGTAGAATACCAACTATTTAAATTTAATTACTTTAATTTTGTTATCATTACTTTTATTTAAATACCGCAAATACTTATTCTTAAGAGAACTATATATCCTTCTCTTTGCAAAAAATTACAAAAATATCAGTATTGAGATTTTTTGCTTAAAATACTTTTACACATCTCTAATACATTCTGGCGAAGTTATGTAAAAAACTCATGTGGAATAGTTATTTTATTGCACCCATTTCCTTTTAAATGTATCAAAGTTCCACTCTTTCAATTTATTTTTCTCTGACTGATTTTTTTTTAAACATTTTGCAACGTTTTCATTGTTGAAACATCAGCAGATATGAAATAAATGACATATATATACATTTTATTTATTCAAAAATGTATATTCAATAGAGTTGGGGATGGATATTGCATTTGAATGAATGCAACATTTTCTTTAAATGTAAATATAAAGAAAATCGTTTTTTTATTAAATTTAATTTTAGTATATATAAAGATATTTCATTCTAATAAACTAATGGATTTATAATAAAATCAATCTCTAAAGTTCTGAACGATATTCCTGTGAATATAAAAGAAAAATTGTGTACAAATATTAAAAACTGAAAAACTTTTAAAAAACTACTTAAATTAAAAAATACATATTTTATTTTTTTTTCAAAATCAACCCATGATATTCTATTTTTTGCCGTGAAAAGTGTTTTGTTTAACAGTTTCATTTTATGTTCCGTAAATGATTTACAAAAATAAATAAATAAATAAATAAACTTACGGCAAAAGTGCTTCTGTACATAAAATGTTTTTCTCAAGACCTTTATTTTTTACAAACAAACTTTTTGAAGTATAGAAAATGCAATGATGCCTTTTAAAAAGTAACAAATAAAGTCACATCGTCATAACAACAATTTATATAAAATGCTGCACTATATCATTTTAACGACACACGTATAGTGAAATTGCATGAGATGAATTGAATTGTTAATGATCATAGTGGAAAGACAAACACTGCGTTGATTTTCGTAAAGAATAACACCAGGGACTATCTCCTGGGTGAAGTTGAGAAAACAGTTAACTAGAAGAAACACTTTAAAAAGCACAAGTCTTTATTTTTCACTGCAGATGGAAAACGTAAATGAAGAAAATACAAGTCGTACGGGTGCTCCCCTTAGCACATGTTAACAGTAAGACAGACAGAAGAGAAGTGACCGCATTTCCATGTTTTCATTAACGCTAAAATTTTCTTGATTATCGTTTGACAAGACTCAAAAAATTTGTATAGAAAAGGTCGTTAATGTATTTCCAATGGAGCCTTTGAAAATTGGCGAAAGGTATGGTTAGCACACACGGCAATTTATCGCCCTACATTTTTGTGGTAAGTCAATCAGAGACATAAGTCATGTTTAGTCTTTTAGAAAGAACACTTGATAATATCGTTTATATTATGGCCTGAGAACTCAAATGCTATAAGCAGAAAATTAGCATTGAATGCGATAACAAGATCATTTTATTTTTCGGCAGCATGTTTTCACGATGACAGCTGTAATTAAAAATGCACTATTGAAAGAGAAACAGTTCACGAACATAATGCATATTATGACTTCGATTTGAGCTTTATACTGCCTAAATGCTGATAGAAGATTTTCATTTACATTTCCTTTATCGCACATCTGGTCCTGAATACTTTTTCACATGCGAAAGATTTAACTTTGAGGCGTAGTATATGTAAAAATAAATTATGATAGCATTTTTTTTAACATATCGATGCGAACGAGAATTATAATGAAATAAAGGGGAAAGTATACGCTATAATTTAAATTTAAGTGTAGGTTACCTAACAACTGAATAAAAATATATGGTTCTTATACCATAACACCCATAAGTTTTACTTGCATACATAACAAATAAATTTTTTTGCACAACACACCGGCACATTCACAATATGCACACTTTGAACACTTATTACATTTTATCCACTTCACCTTCGGTTCGGAGTGACTTAAAAAAATCATTGGAATAAGGACAGACATCATCATGATCATCGGCAGAAAGATCCAGATCATTGTCGTCATAGTTGGATGTAACAAAGCTAAATTTCTTCTTATACTTTAGAGCTGCTAGTTTTGAGTGTGAATTATGTTTTTCAGCAGCTTTTGCCTCCGCTTCGGCAAAATTAGGATTGTTAGTCAGAACTTTTACACATTATGCTTCCTCTTTTTAGAAGATGATCTATCATGAGGTGCATAAGGAAGTAGAGATACATTAAGTTGTCTCATAAATGAAGATGATGAACTTGAAAATGCTGCCGGTTGAAGAGATACACATACTTTCGGAGTATCGGAAACAGATGTAGTCGGCACTGGAATGGGAGGAGGTGACATTGAAACTGTGAGAATGGACGAATTATGTCTAGATTGGCTGTTATCGCTAGAACTTGTGTTCCTGTCGTTCCTTTTCTTATTTTCCAGTGCACTTTCTGTTACAACCGAAGAACAGAAAATATGATCAGGAAAAATGTCTGGCGGTATGTCATTTTACCTACAATCATCATATTATATATAAAGTATTCGAGAACACGTGTAAATATAAATTTTTCTATATACAGAAAATAATCTAAAAAGAAATAATTACTCACATTATACTTCAGATATGTAATCACTAAAATGAAACAGACGTGACATAACTCCAAAAAGTAGTCCCAAGACATTTCTGAAGAATGTATAAACAGTTTCTTAGTACACAATGAAAAATACAAACTTGAAACCTTCGCCATTACATTACATGCTTATTATTGCCGATCAATTTCACAACCTAACTGCGTATCGTTAAGTGCTCGCTTCTAGTGACAATATTAATAAACATAAGGTATGTCATTTAACCTAAGTATGTCATTTTGGGACAGTTTCTCCTAGTGGGGGTGAAACCAGATATCAAAGTTTGACACAATTTCAGCAGCTCTCAAGCAGGTAATGGTTTAATAATTTAGCACTAAGTAAGAAGAATTAGCAGCCGTTACGTTATATCCATACTGGTATTTGCGTAGTTTTTATGTTGGAAAATTTATTTTATCATTCTTTGGTATAATGTTTGCTATTTTTTTTAAATTCTTTAATATGAACACATTTAATGCCTTCGCGACTAGCCTCGCATATACGTGTCTTATGTGCTGTTCAGAATCTTGTTTTTTGCTACCAATAAAATTTTTCAGTAAATTTTGGCTTAAGTAATCACTGTATTTCCGCGATTAAATTAGATAAACATTCAATTTTCAAATACCGGTGACAAATGATTAAAGATTTCTTGAAGGAAACTCGTACCAAAGGAGTTAAAGTAATTGAAACTTTTTATGGGTTTGGATTTATCATGTTTAATAATGATTTATTTCCAACAATGGAACTGTTGTTAGTATTTATATAACCAATTTTACTGTTTGATTTCCGATACTTATTATCTTGAGGTAACGCTAGACATCTTACGTGGGATAATACTGGATATTGGAAAACAATTGTTGAAGAGCTGATAAAAGATGCTTGAAGAAAAAGAAGTGAAACCTACAATAACAAGAGTGATTATGATTTAAAAGCTGTTAAAGAGATGAAAATTTTTTTTGGAAATTTTTGATTTTGTTGTGAAGATTTTCACAATTTTTTCTGTAAATATTAAACCAATAAACTTATAATTGAAAATTGTTTAGTTCTATTCCTTAGTAAGTGTTGTCTATTAAAATTTTTTGTCACCTTTCAAAAGAAAGATTTTTCATTTCATGTAAGATTAAAATATGCAAGCGGTAAAACCGGTTGATTTGACTTTTTGTAGAAAAAACATTTACTTATAAAAATGTTATAAAGTAATCATATATTTAAGATGATATTATGGTACCAGCATAAAGGCAGAGTATGTTCAGTATGTTCCATAAAATTATGTTGGAAATTCTGATTTTAACAAGTAACTGGTAATAAAATATGCGATTTTATCTTAATTTTCGCTACTTATTTTATTGATAAATGCGGCAGATGATGAAAATAATGAAAGTACCCAAAATATAATGTAGTACACTCTAAAAAAAAAGTCAAAAAACGTAGAAATTACTAGCAGCATTTGAGGAATAAACTTCACATTTCATATTTCATCTCTAGTAATCTCTGTACTTCAAATATAAATGATCAAAATGGAGAAGGAAGAGAAATAATATAAAATATTTCTCATCATATTTTCTTCAAAATAGTCTAGCCATTTTCCTTTTATTATTGTATTATTTTTATTTAAAAGAATACTTAAAAGAAAGCAGTTATGATGACCCAGCAGAATTTCGCTTTATAATCGGATTTGAAAAAAGAAATAAATTTTAAGCCCTTGCAAACATTAAATTTTTGATCGCTGTAGAAAAAATTAAAAACGATGATTTTTTTTTAATTCTCAGTTTCATTTAAGCTGATTTAAATTTCTCTACTTTAAATGATAGACTTCCTTACGTTTACAAGTAAAAGTTTTGCCTAACTAATTTACACAAATGCACATTAATTCTGTCAAATCAGTTATTGAATAATTTAATTTTAGTGTTTTTTGTATCTGCATAAAAATAAAGTAATATACTAATTAAAGTCTGCTTAAAAAAATATTATTTTTCAAATAATATCCATACTCAATGTCAACGTCGCTCGACTGAATATCTTCATGTTAAATTTACTAAATTTTGTAGGTTAATTTTTTATGACACCCCAGTCTGCTTCGTACTTCTAGAAATGTTTGATGCTACTTAAAAATATATTTTAAGCATTATATATATATATTGTGACAATTATATGAATATGAGAATAGATTTTCAAATCCTCAGAGATCATTTTAATGTTTTATAAAGTATTTTTATTAATATTGACTAAAAATTTCTGTTTGTTGAATTACCGATTTTGTAATCCCATTGACATTATCTTACTTTTGAAAATCATTTTAATAATTTATTAAATGCAGTTATTAACAGGCAGTATTTAATTGAAATGAAATTTTAAGATTTTGACTATATTTCATTTTGTTAATTATAAAAAATAAAAAATATAAAAAAGAAACTTTTTGAAAATCTCAGTTTCGTTAAACCGATTGAAATCGTTCTACACTGATAGGTTTTCATATGTTTAAAACTTCCAAATTGTGTTTTCGCATTTTTATTTAATTAAAAATTTTGCATAACAATAGGTTATTTTCAGGTAATATTAATCATTGATTAAGTCTGATGACTTAGTGCACGCGGGAAAAAACTTTATAATAGCAAAATTCAGTTTGTTAAGATCACACTTTTGGATAAAAATAAAATGATAATTTAAAAAAAAAAAGTTTTTGAAAATTCTTCTAAAATTTATTGATATTTTTTTTTTAAGTGGCTTTGATTATTAGAAACTACCTAACCAAATATGAAAGGTGACTGTTTATAGTATGAATAGAATGGTGATTAAAGTTCGTTCGTACTGTACCCGTTACTGAATGCTTTTTATTTAACCGCTTAAAAAATTATCCATCAGAATTAAAGTTTTAAAAAAAATGAGGTGCCACGAGTCACACAATTAGAGTATCTTGATACATATTTGATTGCCGATATAAGTGTATGGCACGAACTGAGATTGAAGATTTTTTTCAAAGTATGGGAATTTATATTCCAGGACTTCACGATACGCAGCTGAACGAATAGAATTAGTCGATAGCAGGGATGCAGTGGAGGATATGCGACTATATACGCCGTATAACTTCCGATTTTTTAGGACCATCCGTATATCCTCTGTTTCTAACATAAATCTAAAACTGTGTAGCATATACTCTCTGGTTATTTTATGACTGCAGCGCATGTCGAGTGAGATTAGTCAATAAGCATTAACCTAGCGATAATGTCAAGCTTGCAAGAGTCGTTTCAATCAATGAATAGTTTTTTGCCTGATGTCACCACTCTTACGTATAAATGCAGTCCAACCACCCTCAATTTATCTGTAATTTATTGCAATTAAAGTGTCCGCAGACGTGATAAGCATTTTGCTTTAAACTATAATAAACTCCTCGTACATTAATTTCTGCATAAAATTCGAATAACTTCAGGATTTCGCAAGGTTGATATGTTCTTCAAAGTCGTTGAAACATGAGAAACTTTCAAATATTTCCCGCTCGTTGAAGACTTTTAATGCTATATCAGTCACTATTTCGTCTGAATCTCGCCGTTAGTCGCAAGAGTTTTATTGGTATCTTACTTTGAAATTTTTCATCTAGAATGCTTCACAACGAACTATGTAGCATCTTCAAAATTTTAGAAACTGAAAATATCGCGGTATTTTCGGATTTATTCTATTTTTCAGACTCATTTTAGGAATTGGACTGAATAACACTACATAGAAATTTGAAAATTCGCTATTAACTTTAACATTTTTCGTTGTTATAGGCGTTAGGCATAATATATTCAAGCAGTATTCATATTTGATTAGTTATACTGTAGGAAACAAAGGAACCGGTACTTAAAAAAATTATACATAACTTATTAAAGCAAATTTAAAGCCGATTTTTATTACTTTTTAAATTATCATTATATATTATTTTTTAAATTATTATTATATATTATTTTTAAATCATTTGTTATGGTGAACTAGTTTGTTAAAAATAATGGTCAAATAGTCATACAGTTCGTGTAAAAATTTTATGGACAGCAAAAAATTTTAATATTTTTGATGAATTTCAAATGCGATGAAAAAGTTAACTATAATGTGTATCATAATGTTGAAAAGGTAATAAAAAGTCACCAAAATTTATCTGTAAGTATTTGATTTCGAAAATAAAATAATTATAAAAAATAAACACTATTTCCGCTTGTGTGAAAATTTTAAGGACATCAAACTAAAAACAAAATAGTAATGAAGAAAACAAATACTTTGTCTTGGTGTGCACCCTGCATGCGTTACTCACAGATATGTTTTTTTTCTCTATAACAGTAATTGAATGTTAGGAAGTAAAAAAGTCCTTCCGGCCTGTACCGGGAGGAAAAGGTAGCTTTCCTATATCTTCGTTTTAAAATTTTAGCTAATGTTACACGAAAACAGCAACTTAAAATGCAAATAAAACGTTTACAAAAGATTCGTTAATACTGAATTTGAATAAGAAATTCGCCAAATTATTGAGCAATAGCCAAATTGGCTTCATTTATGAAGACTTATTTTGGTCGCCAAATTTGGCGATATTTCGCCAAATATCGCCAAGTATGGCGAGAATTTGGCGCTAACGGATATGAATATATAGTTTTATGCGTTTGATTGGGAAAATTATTACAACAATGAAAATTTTTGTAATGTGCTGTCTTGTTTCAAAATGTCAGCCACCCTAGAATTTTAAACTGCTCTAGCTCAGCCGTTTTTTAAGATAGAGGTAAAACAAAAAATGCTCTGGAATCCTCGTTTCAAGGCCTAACACTGAATTAAAAAATAAATTTGAATTTTTAACTTTTTTGTATATTTATTTTAGTTTTAAATTTTTAATTGGCCGCCATCTTGAAACAAAATGGCGGACCAAGCTGTCCAACGAACTCGGTCGAGACATTGGTGAGCTTAATACACACAATTAGTTTCATCAAAATTGATTTATAAATACGAGCGTTATCGTATGACATAGGTCAGATATATATATATATATATATATATATGGAGATATATATATATATATAAATCAACATTTGAACGGAGGGTGGTTTTGGGGTCTGGGGGTCATGATCGGTGAAAATATATCGAAATTTTCCGGAACTGCTTTCCTCCGAACGGCTGCAATAGGTAGCTTTATACTTTTTTGTATTGAAAGCTACCTAATATCAAAAGTAATTTATCGTTTATTACATATAACAGTTTTGAATTGCAACCGGAAAAAATTTAAAAAAAAAATTTAATTAATTTATAATTTTTTACACATCGTTGCGAACTTCTAATATTTTTGGAGACATTCATGTTGCAATACTGTCGTCATCGACGGTTTGTTATAATGAAGTGTATTCGAATATGTACATAAAACAGCTACTGGAACACCTACTCTTTATTCCTAAAATATATGATTGTAACAAATATTCCTCATTCCTCATTCTTTTTTAGATTATATATGAATATTTCTCTATCATGATATATTATAACTGTGACATTTATTTTAATCTTAATTTTCGGGAAAGTTTTCAGTTTAAACTATGTTCTTATCGACTTTTAAAATTAAAAAAAAAAATGTATTTTCAAAGAATTTTGTATTGGAGAAAATCCTCTTTCCAAAGAGAAATATTTTACTGAACTACAAATTATTAAATTAAGTTTTAATTTATTGAAATCATACATAATAAGTACGAGCTCATAAAGCTCATTTTTCGTTTTTTTTTTATTTATCTGAAATTAAATTGTCTGAAAAAAATGCGGAGACTTTTACAATTTACTGTATTTTTGCATTTGTTGATAAAATTTCATGATTAATATTAATTTTTAATATACAATTTAAGATTCAATAAAAGAAAATAATGAGAAATTTGCAGATTTTAACATTTAAATTTTGCTTTTTTCTAATTTCATGGTTATAATTATTAATATATAATTTAAGTTTCAATAAAAGAAAATAATGAGAAATTTGTAGATTTTAACATTTAAATTGTGCTTTTTGCTAATTTCATGGTTATACTTATTAAAATATAATTTAAGATTCAATAAACAAATTATGAGAAATTTGTAGAATTTTAACATTTACTTTATCCTTATACTTTTAAAAGTAATTAGATAATTATTATAATCAATTTGTTATTATATTCAACGAGCGAAAAAAAAACATGTTTTCTTTTTTTATCATATTCATTCGCGAGGACACTCGCTTATTTTTGCTAAATTTAAACACGCGTTTGTTCTCTCTGTCCCGAGACTTAACTTCCTCATGAAATATGCAGGAAATTTTACATTTTTAGCAAAATATTCTCAAATTCGGGTCCATTTACTATTTCCACCACTCCTAAAATAATAATAAGAATTTCCACGAATGTCCGGTTCGTTGTTTGAATATAATTCCAATTTAGAATTCTTCATCAACTTTTAATATTTTTCATTATGGGATTCTGCACCAGTTCATAATTCAGGTTATAAGGTCTATAATCACTTCACTTTATCTTTTCAATTCCAATAATGCTGCATTTCCGAATGATATATTCCGTTCTAAATAATAAAGAGCACCATGTCTGATGTACCGAAAGTTATTTTCTCACATAATAAAAACCATAAACACCTATGATTGGCTCGCATATAAACTTTATTGACTCTAATGAGTAATTGGATCACTTTTATTGAAATGCTGGTTTATTGCGGTATGTCGTCTTAGCATGCAGTTCTGAAAGACCCAAAGTGCCTGCTCGAGGATTAAGATAAGATAAGAATTTTTATCTCCTTTTTGTAAGTAAACTAAAACGGACTTTGACAAACATTGGGTCTATAGAAGAACTGTGTAATTGCATTCTGTTGAAACATATTTATGAATCAATAGTTTTTTTGAATACTTAGGGGAGACCGGGGCAAGATGACTATGTTAACAATTTTTGTTGTTTATTAATTTATTTTGAAGTAATCGTAAAATTAATTTTACATGAACTGATAGAGTATACCTTTGTAGTATTAAATACATTACCATTTAATTTTTCACATAAAAAAAATAAATGATAATTTTATTTTTTCATAACATTAACAAATCGTCATCTTGCCCCAGTACTGGGGCAAGATGACTTTGGCCTTGGGGCAAGATGACAACACTGAAAAAGATTGAACATATTTTAGCTTTTGAATATGTTACATGGTTTAGCAAATGATAACTGTGTTTTTACATCTTACAAAGTATCAAACTAAGCATAATGCATTGATTGTAACGTAATTTTGAAGTGTTTAGTTGTGCAGCTAACAATAGTCACAAATAAAAATGCCATTTTCATAATTGGAACATTCCTCATGCCACCACTCTTGGCATTTACAGCACTGGATCCATTCTTTTGTTGGTGGGTCACAATGCCGGAAGTTGACCTTAAACGCTTTTTGAATTTTTTGGGAGGAGGGGGCCAGTCGGGGAGGGGGGAGGTCTTGACCTCATCGAACGGTACTCTCCTCGTACAGATCGGACGCTTGGAAGTGGAGATACGGACGCCGATAGGATTTTTATTTCGGGAGGCTAGGGGGAGCTTAGCGGATGGCAAAAATGTCTTCCTCTGGTCGCCCCCTTTCGAACGACACCTCTCCCGATCCCATGCGCCCCTTAGCCCCAGAGGAGATAGAAGCGCAAGGTCATGTGAACAAACACACAGACAAACAAGCGTTTACAGTATTTAAATAGAATGGACAACATAGTTAGTTTAATAAATTCCGAAACACAGGGCCAGATGACGAGCTCGTCATCTTGCCCCGGACTGCCTGTTTAAAAATATTCGTTTTCATTGCCATGAAGGAAGGCGATTAATTGACATTTATTCATGGTAATAGGTAGTATTTAAACTAAGTTACTCATAAATAATAAAGAGAAACGATATATCTTACCTGTATCTGTAGCAGATCTTATTTACACATGCATAAAAGTTATAACGTGGCAGCGGAAAACAATCAAAGCTTCACAACTGACTCAAAAATGGCGATTTAAGCGTCTCTATAGTATTGTTTAACGAACGGCCAATCGGAGAGCCAGTAGTGTCCGGTTGATGCTGCCACCTAGCGGAAAACGGAAAAATTAAGACATTCGTCATCTTGCCCTACTCTTCATCTTGCCCCGGTCTCCCCTACCTGTCAAACACCAGCGATGGGTTCGGGCTATTTTTTCGGAGTAGATGGTCGACGATTTCAAATCCGAACTCGCCCGAGCCCGAAATGTTTTGTGTCATCACTCGATACCGAAAGTACGTAGAACAAAATTAATAAATTTTTAAATGGCTTCGAGATTAATTTTCTTAGTATTAATCCTAAACACTCTCTCATGACAAATTTACATGATTTCCATGTCCTTTAAAATATGTGTAAGGTAGGAAATTTGTTATTTATACCGAACCACTGATAAAAACCTGCAAAAGTCACGATTGGTTTCTTTTAAAATATCATTATACAACTATGGCAGAAAGACGTGAGTTTTGTTTTCGAGTAATTCTGTAATATGATTTCAAACAGCGCGAGGATGCACAAGGTATATCCCATTGTTTCTTTATATTACTAACACTGATATTGTTCATTGTATCACATCAATAGAAATACAATTCATTTCCAAATTGACTTTTAACCCATTAAGCGTCATTGCACCAATTTTGGGAACATTATATGAATATTTTTTTTCTAAAATGAGCATTTTATATATTGTTAAAAATTTTATGTTATTTGTAGTTGGAACAGATGAGATGACTTCTGTAATTTTTTTAAAAGTTTTATTTGAATTTTCTCATTTTTAAAAGTGTTACAAACTGCGAAATTTAGCTTTCTGAAGAAAAATTAAGAAAAAATGACTTTATAGTAGAAATTATACTTTTCAGTTAAAATATGTCTATAACTGTATATTGTATAAAACATCAATCCGGACATAATCTTATCACTGCCGTGAACTGATATATCCGTTCACTATCCTGCAGGTTTCACTGTAATATTAGCATTATTTAAATTAATGTAATTCTAAAAAAAAAGTCATTTTAAAACATAAAGTAATGATTAATAGACTCGTGGATTATATTCATATAAGTAATTAAGTTGTTTTTATCATGTTTGAAATATCGTGTTTTTTATAGCATTTTAAAAAAATTACAGAGAAAACAACATTACAATTTTGGCCGCTTTCGGAAGAAAAATTAAGAAAAAATAACTTTATAGTAAAAATTATATTTTTTAGTTAAAATATGTTTATAACTGTCTATTATATAAAACAACATCAATCCGGATTTAATAAGTATAATAGATCAATCACAATTCCCAAAAGAACAAGTTGTTCCCAAAATGAGAGCAAGGGTGCCTTAGTTAATCTTTACAGCGAATCGAAATACCCCAAATTCGGATCTTCCAACAGAGTGCTTTTGTTACGCATGCTGCAACATTCTTTATAAAAGTTATTTGAAATGTTCCTTTTGATTCCTAGCATGCTTTTCTTGAAAGTGTTTAGGGGTGTAGTGGAGAGTTTATTGAGGTATACGCTGTAAACCTTCTGGATTTTATTAAGATGCTTCATATACCCTCCGATTCTCAAATAAAGCTATAGCGTAATTATAGTCTTAATAGTCTAGCCATGATCCTTCATGACTCTAAAGTATATCTTCTGCCTATAGCGTATACCATTTGGTTTTGTTTACGACCACAACGCTGGAAGTGTTACTCATAATATATGATACTTACTATGTCAGGTATATTTCTAGATCCAAAACGATATATTTGTATTGTTTTTTTAATTTCTTCGTTGATATATTTCGATTTTTAGGAAAGGATGTCTGTGAAATTATTAACTGTAGCTTAAGCTTTGGATTATTTCGAACAATTTTATTCGAATGGTTTTCTTATGTTCTGGAAATAATTTTTTAGCCATCTGACCCCAGTATTGTAACCGATGAGGAATATGTATTAGAAAATAATTTATGCAACGATTTACCCCATGATATATATTCTGAAGAAGAACCTTCCGTAAATTCTAAATCAACAGGCAATCAAGAAATATGTGTTTTAGTGTTTAAAAAAATACAAAGGATAAACACAGGCTTGATATTTTAGATAAAAGTTCAGAAAAATCTTCATAGAGGAATATAAAAATAACTAGACAAAATACAACGAGAAAAATAAATAGTTTTAAAACAAATTTCAGAAAAAAGAAACAAAATGCAATGCAATGGCTGCATAAAAAAAGTTCAATCATTTTCATGTAAAATAGTACGAGAAGAATTAAGAAATGATGAAAAATAAACAGATGGATAACGAAAATGCTTATGGAACTGGTAATTTTATGTTTTATTTTCCTAGTAAATGTAGATGTTGAACTAATTTATAATAATTTCAGAATGATATTATCCCTTTTATAGCTAAAGAACTGAGAAATAACTACCATAAATGCACGGAGGCATAAGTAACAATTTAAAAAAAAATTACCCCCATTAGGCGCCATTGCTCCCATTCTGGGAACATGCTGTTTCTTCTAAATATTCGAAGTTTAATTTTTTGTTCAGAAGTACTTTAAGGACTTCCTGTCCATACAGAAAAAACAACTGTTCCATAAAAAATAGATCAATATATATATAGCGGCGCCTAATTGGTAAAAGGATTATAAAACACTTTAATAAACTTAGAGCAGTACATTCTTGTTTCTCAAATACCATTTCTTCCGTTATACAATTTGTGAATAAATGCAGTTTTACTTACCCATCATACGTAGTATAGGGTAAGTCTTGTAATCGTTTTGAAAATCGAAATTTTTTTTTGACGGATTTACACGTTTCGAACACTGGAGATTCCGAAAAACATATTTTTAGAAAAAATTTTTTGCCGTCCGTCTGTGTGTCTGTGTGTGTGTCGGTGTGTGTGTCTGTGTGTGTGTCTGTGTGTGTGTCTGTGTGTGTGTCTGTGTGTCTGTAAACGCTCTATCTCCCGAAAAATTTGAGATAGAGACTTGCAATTTGGTATGTACTTAGTATGTAATAATGGGAAGAAGCCTATTTCATTTCAATAACCTCGATTAACCGGAACAATTTTTTTCGGACTCTCGAAATATTCGTTCTGATGAAAGGTATATAAAAATTTTTGACATTGTTTATTTTAAGAAATGAATATAAAAGACAATAAAAAAACATAAATTTTGCATAAAGCATGAAGTCGATCGGATAATTAGTTGCCGAGATATTTGGAATCCTATTTTCCACACTCTTCGATTTTTCATGACCCTGTATTTCATCCAAATTTCACTTCAAAGATATATTTTAATTGGAAATTTGACGCTTAATCAGATGCAATAAACCGCTAGTTAATAGGATTATTATTTTTGGAGTCATAATGATGTTTCTTTCAAGCAATTCAGTAATCGAGACTTTAGAGTTTATGACGTCATCAAGCCACGATTTTATTTGAATTGGAATGCATTTTATAAGTAGTTTACACATTTTTATTTTAATATTTTACATTATGCATATCCATGATGGGTAAGTATTACGGTGGCCCCCAACGACTAGTTTATTTTGAGAAAAACACGAGCCCGATCCCATTTCGGGTCTAAGCTCGGGCTCGGGTTAACACCATCTCTATCACCCACTCGCATCGACAGAACATCGACGCAAAGCACCGCAAATATTAGATTTTCTTACTGGGCGCAGAAGTAAATTGGGAATCAATTCCTACCTAGGGAATAATTTATAAAAATGATAAACCCTAATTTTAGATTTTATAATTACAGTTCTCTATGCACTAGAGGCCAGAATATGTAAAAATACGCATTTATCCTCTTGTAATATTTTAATAATCACTCCTAATATTTATAATATTCTTTTTGTTTTGAGTGTGTTACATAATTATTAGGGTTCAATAATAAATACATTTAATTTTTCATGCGTTCATTAATTATTCGTTTATAGTCTGTCGCTTGAAAAATTCGCAGTTAAAATACTTTGTCTATCAAAATTAAATCAACTCTATTTTCGTTACTTTAAAACATTATCGAAATCACATTTTTGGAGAAAAAAAATTACATATTTCATGTACATATTTGTGATATACACAAAAAAAAAAAAACTTATACATTATTCATTTTACTGCATCTTCCATTTTTATAGAAACATCTACAAATATGAAAAAAAGATAAATAACAAGATACAAAATTTAAAATCCATTTTCTATAAAAAGAAGAGAAATATATATTTCAGCTCATCTGTTTATGTCATTAAAAAAAGCATTACTTTTGAGAGAGAAAAAGTAGTCTGATACTATTGCATCATAATTGAAAATAAAGAGACAGAGGAAAAATAAATGTTATTATATAAAATATCTTAGATGAGAGCTTTAAATGGCTCGTGGGATACTTTAATGTTTTTGTTAACTCACTTGTTTTAAAGGAAAACTTCAACAAAAAGGTGTTTTTTAATAATGTTTTTACTGTTGTTTTAAATATATAATTTATTAAAAAAATAAGAAGTAAGTTTATAATAATTTTTTATTTATTACAGTTTCTTTTTAATACTTACTTAAAGCATCTAAAAATACGTTTAAATCTCGTAAGGACAATTTTCAGATTTTAATAAATAATCACATACATTTTAAAAATTTATTTTAGCAACAGCTTTTCTGAAATATTTACAAACACGAGTTAGCCTTCCGATCTCTTATTTAGTTCAGTAGTTTCCGATCTCTTATTTAGTTCATTGTTGACTCACTTGTTTTAAAGGAAAACTTCAACGAAAAGGTGTTTTTTAATAAGGGTTTTCCTGTTGTTTTAAATACATAATTTATTAAAAAAATAAGAAGTAAGTTTATAATAATTTTTTTATCTATTACAGTTTCTTTTTAATACTTAAAGCATCTAAAAATACGTTTAAATCCTGTAAGGATAATTTTGAGATTTTAATAATTAATCACATACATTTTTTAAATTTATTTTAGCAACATCTTTTCTGAAACATTTGCAAACACGAGTTAGCCTTCCGATCTCTTATTTAGTTCAGTAGTTTTAAGTACAGTGACCTCTCACTTATACGCGATACACGAAAATTATTTTTTGTACCGGTTTTATTTGAAGGGAATTATCTCCTTATTAAATCGTAGAATTTATAAATCGAATTTTACTATTTTAAAATAGTGTTATGAAAAAGTAATAACTGAACATCGCGTATAAGTAAGAGGTTTCTGTATTTACAAAGATTAACCAGTGCACTTTTACAATTCTCTATGCGTAGTCTTATGCACTAGAGACTAGAGTGAGTAAAAGAACGCCTTTATCTTCTTGTAATATTTTGTTTATTACTCCTAATAATTTTATTACTCTTCTTATTTCGATTGTTTTACATAATTATCAATGTTCATTAATAAATACATTTAATTTTTCATATATTCATTAAGTATTTTTTTAAAGTTTGTCACTTAAAAAATTCGTACTTTTACATCAGCTTACCCTGTCTATGATGCATGCGAGTCTAATTGCATAAACTCGATATTCGTTACTTTCTAACACACGAACGACATCTCTTTCGTCGAAAAAAAAAATTAAAGATTTCATATATATTTTTCAGATAGCAACAAACGAACTTATACATTATTCATTTTACTGGATCTTCACTTTTTTAGAAACATGTACAAACATGAAAAAAAAATATATATAAATAACATGATGAAAAATGTAACAACCATTTTCTGATAAAAAAAAAAGAAATATATATTTTTCAGCTCGTCTGTTTATCTCATGAAAAAACAGAACCGTTCTAAATGACTCGTGGGACACTTTAAAATTTTTGTTGGCTCACTTGTTTTAAAGGAAAACAACAAAGTGTTTTTTAGTAATGGTTTTCCTACTGTGTGTTTTAAATATATAATTTATTAAAAAAATAAGAAGTAAGTTTACAACCATTCTTTATCTATTACAGTTTATTTTTAAGACCCACTTAAAGCATCTAAAATACTTTTAAATCCTATAAGAACAATTTTCAGATTTTAATAATTAAATGCATACATTTTAAAATTTATTGCAGCAATATCTTTTCTGAAACATTTACAAATAAGAGTTAGCCTTCAGATCTCTTATGTAGTTAAGTAGTTTTAAGTATTACCAAAGATTAACCAGTGCACTATTACTATTCTCTATGCGTACTCTTATGCACTAGAGACTACAGCGAGTAAAAGAACGTCTTTGTCTTCTTGTAGTATTTTGTTTATTGCACCTAATAATTTTATTACTCTTCTTATTTTGAGTTTGTGTTACATAATTATCAAGGTTTAAAAATAAATAAATTTAACTTTTCATATATTCATTAATTATTCGTTTATAGTCTGTCATTTCAAAAATTCGTACTCAGCTTACCTTGTCTATGAAAATTGTTTCAACTCGATATTCGTTACTTTCTAGCACATTAACGACATCTCTTTCGTCGAAAAAAAATACAGATTTTATATATTTTTTTCAGATATCAACAAACAAACTTATGCATTATTCATTTTACTGGATCTTCACTTTTTTAGAAACATCAACAAATATGAAAAATATATAAATAACATGATGAAAAATGTAACAGCCATTTTCTGAAAAAAAGAAGACAAATATATCTTTCATCTCATCTGTTTATCTCATAAAAAACAGAGCCGTTATTTTTGAGCGAAAAAACGTATTCGGATACTATTTCATTATAATTGGAAATACAGACCCAGAGGAAAAATAAATGTCACTATATTCCACGATCATAGATGGGAACCAGAGTTGCCAAGTCTCCCGATTTTTGCACACCAGTAATTTTTTAGAGAAATTGTTGTTCTGTTAAATCGCAATACGTTCTTTTAAAATAAAACAACTTTTTCTGTACTAAATTACTAGTATCCAAAAAGCTGGAGATTGGCAGGTCTGATGGGAACATTAAATGACTTGTGAGACACTTTAAAATATTTGTTGATTCACTATTTTTAAAGGAAAACTTCAACAAAAAGGGTTTTAAAAAAATTCCTGCTGTTTTAAATATATAATATATTAAAAAATAAGAAGTAAGTTTATAATCATTCTATATCTATTACAGTTTCTTTTTAATATTTACTTAAAGCATTTAAAAATACTTTTAAATCTTGTAAGGACAATTTTCAGATTTGAATAATTAATCATATGCATTTTTTTTTTCATTTATTGTAGCAAAATCTTTTCTGAAACATTTACAAATAAGAGTTACACTTCCGATCTCTTACGTAGCTCAGTGGTTTGGTTTTAAGTATTACCAAATAATAACCAGCGCACTTTTACAATTCTCTATGCGTACTCTTATGCACTAGAGACTAGAGTGAGTAAAAGAACGCTTTTATCTTCATGTAATATTTTGCTTATTACTCCTAATAATTTTATTACTCTTCTTATTTTGTGTTCATTACATAATTATAAAAATTCAATAATACATAAATGTGTTTTTTCATATATTCATTAATTATTCTTACATAGTCTGCCATTTCAAAAATTCGTACTCTTACATAAGCTTACCCTGTCTATGAAAATTGCATCAACTCGATATTCGTTACTTTCTAACACATTAACGACATCTCTTTCATCGAAAAAATAAATAAATACAGATTTCATATATATTTTTCAGAGATCAACAAACAAACTTATACATTATTCATTTTACTGGTTCTTCACTTTTTTAGAAACATCTACAAATATGAAAAAAATATAAATAACATGATGAAAAATGTAACAGCCATTTTCTGAAAAAAGAAGAAAAACATATCTTTCAGCTCGTCTGTTTATCTCATGAAAAAACAGAACCGTTATTTTTGAGCGAAAAAAAAAATATTCGGATACTGTTTCATTATAATTGAAAACACGGAGCCAGAGGAAAAATAAATTTCATTATATTCACGTATTTTAGATGGGAGCATTAAATTACTTGTAGGACACTTTAAAATTTTTGTTGATTCTAAATTTTGTTTCTAAAAGAAAACTTTAACAAAATGTTTTTTATGTTAACGATTTTTGAAGCTCTTTTAAATACATAATGTATTAAAAAATTAGTAATGGATAAATTTTAACCATTGTTTATTTATTACAGTTTCTTTTCCAAATCTTTTTTAAAGAAAGGGGATTTATTTCTAGTACTTAACTGCTTAAACCTTTATAAATAGCTATTTAAATCATCTAAAATTACTTCTAATTACTGTATGATATTTTTACTTTCTTCTATCAAAGTATTGGATTTATGAAAAATTTCGACTTCCGGTTCCGACGGATGTATACGTTTAGAAGGTCCTGAACACGATTTGACTGTTTTTAGACAATCTTTGTCAGTGAGTCTGTGACTCTGTCTGTATGTGACAAAAATTTTGTGGACGCTCTATCTATGAACGAAATTTAATAAAACTTTATATTAATATATTAATTATATTATATTAAACTTTATAATTTATTAGAAAATTAGTAATGGATAAGTTTGTAACCTCGTTTGTTTATCTATTACAGTTTCTTTTTCAAATCTTTTTAAAAGAATGCAAAATTTGTTTCTAGTACGTAACTGTTTAAACCTTTATAAATCACTATTTAAATCATCTAAAATTACTTTTAATTACCGTATGATATTTTTTGTTCATGTTTTGCAGATATTAAGAATTAATCACGTACAATATCGATTTTAGAGCCTTTTTTACGGAAATATCTAGAAATAAGAAAAATTATAACTTAAAAGGTGTAATTTTCTAAAAATTATATATTTTTTTAGTTCGACTGTTTATCTTCTAAAAACAGAAGCACTGCTCCTAACAGAAATAAATAATCTGGAAATATTTTATTTTATAGTTGAAAATATAGAGGCAGAGAAAAAGTAAATATTTTTATAAAAAATTTCTTACACGACCGCTTTAAATGACTCGTGGAATACTTTTAAAATGTTAGTTGGTACATTAGTTTTAAAGGGAAAATAGCCAAAAAAAGGATAAGAAACCACTTTCTAAAAAGGTTTTTTTCTGCTTTAAATAAAAGGTTTTTTGACATAGATTGGAACAGTTTTTAGGATATCAGCCTAACATTAGCAAATGTGTTTAAAATACGGGAGAATTGATATTTTAGGAACTAATTATTTTTTAATAGTTTCTCAGTGCATCTAAATAATGATTCCACCCCATTTATAGTATTTTTTCTGGAATCAAGAAACAATTTGATTTAAAGTCCGTTTTATCCCGTTTCTGCAGTTACCTTTAGATAAAAAATAACATTCAATAGAATTTTTCAAGATATAATATGTATTAAGAAATCTTTTAACATGGCTGATTAATTTTTTAGCCACAGAAACAATATTTTTAACAGAATGAAATAGTCTGGAACTATTACTTTGAAACTGAAAATAATAGAAGAAGGGATTTTTTTTTTAAAAATCTTTAATGTGAACACGGAATTAGCCGTTGGACATTTTTTTTAAAATTGCCGATACACTAGGTTTGAAGGAAAAATTCACCTAACGGTTTTTTAAATATTATTTTTATTGATTAAAATAAAATGTATGTTTTTCATGAATAAAGTATAAAACCATTGTTTATGTGTGAAATTAAAAAAAAAAGTGTTTAAAAGTTTGATCAGTTGTTTTCGAGTATTAAACTTTTGAACTTTTTTTAAAAATAGGTTTTAAATATACCTAAAAATATTTAATTCCTGTGCAGTCAATTAGTATGTATACTTTTCAGATGTCATGAGGAATTTAAATAAAATTAATCATATAGAACAACGATTAATTCGATTAAATTAATATTGATTTTATTGAATAGATCTATAAGAGATATCGCACTATTTTAAACATAATTAATAAATCTGTATCATTATTATTGAGAAAATGGAGGCACAAGGATGTGAAATGATATTATATAAAATATCTCATATGAGTACTTGAAATGACAAGAATATTTATTTCATTGACAAAATTCAGTGGTACATTAGATTTTTAGATAAACTTCATTAAACGAGCTAAAAAATGTCTTTTTAGAAGGTGTTTCATTAATTTTAGAAATCAAACACTAATGGATACAGTTTGGAATTATTGTTCGGAGATCCTACTGTCATTTTGAATTGTCTTACAACCAAAAGAAGAATTGCATTTTAGTACATACTTAACTGTTTAAACTTTATTTTATTATATTATATTACATGAATAAAGATTTTATCACTGTATAGTCATTTTTCAGGAATCAAGAAAATATTTTGTATGTCATTAGTTTTATCGCGTTTTAGTCGCGAAAACTTAGCAATATGGAGAAAGATAAATAGTTTTAAAAATGAGAACCATTTAAAAAAATTACTCAACATCTCTGTTTACCTTGTTAGAAACAGAAGTAATAATTTCAACAGAAAGAAATAGCCTAGTGCTCTTTCACCATAATTGAAAATACATTGACAGAAGGAAAATAAATATTATATGTAGTATTTTAGATGAAATTTTTAAATCAGACGTGACACTATTTTAAAACTTTTGCTGGTACCTAAGTTTTAAGTTGAATATTTAGTCAAAATGTCTGTTTAATAAAACGTTTTTTGTGTCAGAAATACATAGATTATACATTTAGAATTTGTATGGAATATATAAAATGATATACACTCATATGCTAGAATTTTTTAGAAATATTTTCTGCCCCTTACGTTTCACAAATCTTTATTTTTGTAAGCCTGTTAGTAATTATTATGTTAACAATAAGTATTAAAAAACAAATTTAAATGTATTTTGGACATGTTGTTTTTGATACAAATGGGATTTAATTTTCTTCAACTAATACAAAAAAGAATTAAAGTTATTTTAGGTGGTTGAAAAAAAAAATAAGTAACGTCTGCATCTTTGTGTTGACAATAAGCCGCATAAGTGCTAAGTATTATAGATCTTGAAAACCACTGTTTCCGATTAGTTATATTCACCTTACTTAATTATAAAATTATGCAATTAAATAAGACGGAGATTCCTTTTTGGCAATCAATAAAATTTAAAAGCTGTGAACTTGGACACCTATTCATTATGGCACCAGGGCTTAAATTGCGCCGAAGCCCGGCTCCGGTACTTCTCTGCTTTTAGTAAATATTTAAATATTGGTCGGAGTTCACCGGAGCC
Source organism: Maratus michaelseni (assembly GCA_963931845.1). Classification (NCBI taxonomy): domain Eukaryota; kingdom Metazoa; phylum Arthropoda; class Arachnida; order Araneae; family Salticidae; genus Maratus; species Maratus michaelseni. The sequence continues at coordinate 198,954,390 of OZ007595.1, forward strand.
CATAAATACTGGGCTCCGGAGCCCGGTGCAAGCGCTTCCGAAAAACCGAAGCATAAATTACCCTTTTCTTTTCCTCCCATATCGGAGCTTTTGCATTATTTTTTATCAAAACACTATATGTGACATAATGTATTGCACGCATTACTGCTCGAAAAATAATATTAGAAATTATGTATATTTTTTAATGGGATCATTTTTTTTTTTTAAATTTAGACATATAACCGAAAAGAATATTTTCTGTTTTTAGTCAACAAGCATCACCTTGTTTTTTTTTTTTTTTTTTTTTTTTTTTTTTTTAGTTTTTAATCTTCTATTGCAGGCGAGTACAAAATAACGTTTTTCGATTCATTTTTCATCAGAACACTATCCATCCTAAGGCTCTGCTCTGCACATTTACGAAGTCACCTTCATTTGTAGGCAGATATAATTGCCACGTAATGTTATATTCTTACAGTAAGCAATTGAGCAGCTCTCCTTTTTCTATAAAAGCGTCGAATGTTTCCGATCACGGTGTCAAATGTTTAATTTTATCTAATTTTCAAGGACTCATCACGAAAGACTGTTATACGGGAGGATTCGATTAGAGTTTAAGATATGCACCTTTTATAGGAAATTGAAAAACTTTGTTCGATTCTTCAGCATATAAATATTAATTTTTGAAAATTTCATTCATTTTTTCATAAAAATGCATAGCTGCGAACCATTTTTTGTGTGTTAATACTATTTCCGAGTCACAATCCTTACTTTATTTAATCGCAGAATTCTGAGATTAATTAACATTGAAATTAGGCAAATATTTCTATTCGGCCGAAGTAATAACTAAAAAGTGGAATAATTGACAGCTAAGTAAATGCAGATAGATATATTTATTTTTTTTTGTTTTTGCTAAAGAAAAAAAATGCTTTAAATTGTGCAAATATATATATTGTATGAAATATAAATATGCAGATTGGATTGATGGTGGAGGGGTTGGGGGGGGGGTGCATACTACGGTTATTAGTACTGCAGAATATTAGGGCTCCGGTACTTTTTTTGTTAGAAATTAAGCCCTGTATGGCACGTAGTCATATTCATCATCGTGTTTGTTCACATTTTCTTCTTGTTCCGTTGTTGAAATGTCTATTGATATTGTCATTGACTGACATATTTTTTTCAATGAAAAACAATTTATTCATATCTTTTATCTGGAAGCGGATAAAAAACTCTTTTTAGGGTTTCGTTCATCTCACGAAACCCTATTACTCCCGCTCCGTTGTCTGTCCGTCACAGAGCCATTCTCAAAAACTATATAACTTATAGAGTTGAAACTTTGTGTATATAGATGAATACCAGCTGTGAAGAACTCAAAATATTAAACTTTGAAAAATTCGTATTATTTTAATAAATATAGATAAAAAACCAAAATTCTAACAGCCTTTTCCTATTAAATTTAAACATTTTTCGTTATAGCAGATGGCAAAAATGAAATTCTTTCTACAATAATTAATTTTCTATCAGACGATTTCCACGTGAAAAATGAAAATGAAATAAAAAGTTTCACCAATTGAAAAAAAGATAAATATGAAATAAAATTGATTGACGTCATAGTGGTAATAAAACGGAAAATGTCTAAGATTTCTCAATGATACAAGGAGTATGAGTATGTGTATGTAGACAAAGCAGATTAATATCACGCCATTAGAGAATTAAAAAGAAAATATGACGTCCTATTGGAAGTTTAACGAATTTTTCAAATGTTTGAGAATAATACAAAGCGAGTATCAATATGAGTAATAGAGAATAGTAAATATATGTGTTTGAGAAACATATTGAATCTTGATAAAAATCCAATTATGGAAATATTCGCATCTTTTAACATTTTGAAGGTGTACAATTTGTTTAATTTTGAAATTATTCTTTTAAATATTGTATTTAGTCCGTATGACGGATATTATTATGACAGAATATAATAGCGGGCTTCGCCCGCTATCCGGCTGGTTTAGATATTCGAAAAAATAGACCGGTAAATTTTTACTTTATAAAAAACATGACTTTTTTTTCTTGTTGTTGTTGCTAAATGATAATGATTTGAATTTATTAAAGAAATGATAAAGTGTTTTGAAAGGAATATTAAACGGACCCTTTGAGCGATCTTCGATCACACGTACCCACTCGTTAAGTTTTATCTACGCATGTCTATTTTCAAGGACACAAAAGGACATAAAATTACACCAAAAAGAAGAAAAAACATATGCCACAAAAAAGTGCAGATCGAAAACAAATGGACTTATGCAGTTTTCGAAATGTCTAATAAAACTGCTTTTTTATAATTCATTTTCTTTCAAAAATAAGTAATTATTGGATTGAAATTTAAACCGTTTTTTATCAGTTGCAGTTTTATTTGCAAATATTTTCTAAAGTTTAATGAATTATATTTATTATTTAAGTGTTTTAAATTTATATAATCATCATTTATAGAATCGAGACGAGTGGTTCCCAAAATATTTACTGTCAAGCTCTATCTAAGCATATCGAGAGCATATCTAAGATCACAATGTCCTCCTCGATCTGTAACATATAACTCTTTTTATTTAAAAGTGGATTTATTATTCATATGGAAGAGGACTAAAAGAGCTTAAATAGAATTAATTTCAGAGTTACTTAACTTACCAAGTAGATAAAATTCTGTCACAAATATGTTTTTAATATAACTTTAAAAATGCAACGAAGTCATTCATCATTACTTTTTTTTTATTTTATCTGTAATAGCTTTCCCGTTTTTAGCGAACTTAATTAAACAAATTAAAGGTGCGGTAGTAGCGCTGAGAAAAATCCGCTTAAGACAGCAATAATTTTTGTGGGAGAGCTTAGGCCTAGTATTCAAGGGGTGGTGGCTACCTTAAATATGACTTCAGCATTAATCACGTTTTTGTTTTATAATATTCCAGGGGAAAAAACAACCCGCACTTCCAGGATTATAGAACATACAGCTCGGTAGGCACAATATAGTTTTTTTTTTTTTTTTTTTTTTTTTTTTTTTTTTTTTTTTTTTTTTTTAGATTTCGCACTAACAAAGCCGAAAATCATTTTTATATGAAAAATATCAATTTAGCATTCATATAATGTTTCGAAATTCATTAAAAATGGTTCTTTCACATTGGTCGCATGCCAATAATTAGCCAAAGAAATCACCATTGATTTATCTGTTAAATTTCAGCTTCACTTATATTATTATTTTATTTATTTATTCATGAAATTTTAATTTTGTTATGAACCGTTAGCCAGAAACAAACACTGACCATTTACAGGGTGATTATAATTAAAGTTGCACTTTCAAAAGGCTGGAAAAGGTTTTTAACTGTCTCTATGCTACAAAACGCAGAAAAACAAAAAACGAAATTGGTTTTTAACTGTCCCGAGGACAAAAACTATAGAAAAAGAAAGAACTGATGAAATCACCAAGAAAAGGAAGTCGGCTACGACTTGCTTAAGAAATGTTCAATATGCTGCGTACCGCTTTCTCCTCCGTGCTGAAAGCGCAAAACAGCATGCTCCACAACAGATGTTCACAACAGTGTTTCACATGAAACACTTGCACACACCTGAACACTGAAACACAACAGTGTTTCAGGGTTGATATAGTGAATGTGTTGCGTAATGCGTATTTTCAATTCACCTAAGTTCACAACTGGACCCCGATACGCAACATGTTTTAGGTAACCCTACAGTCAGAAGTCGCCAGGATTCAGGTCAGGTGATGATGGCGGCCAGGCTGTTGTTAAATGGTGACTGATAATTCTGTCATTTTAAAAGTGGAGATTCAACAGCTGCTGCATTGGTGTTGCAATGTGTGACGGAGAGCCATCTTGCATACAAATTGAGCTTTCCACACGCCCGCGCTGACTCTTTTTATACAACAAAAGGACAACAATCGAAAAAGCTATTTCTAACAATGAATTTTCTTCGCGCGTCAGTAGTAAAATGAACCTCAGACGAGTTGGAGCTTGAGGAATAGTATAATTTAATTTAGGGAATTGATTTTAGATCTGAGAATCTGTTTCTCATCTGAGTTAACTACCCATCATCGTTGTCAATCAATATGAACCAGGTTTTTGAAAATTTTGAAAAGTTTAAGACATCTTTGTAAACGCGACGTTGAATTTAACTCCGCTGGCTGACAGGACTATTAGAGCTGATTAGTTTTCCCCATTAGATGAAGAAAGTTACTGGTACTGGGAAAAGTCCTATCCACCTTGTTTTATATTGTATCATGTTTCAAGTTTTCCGACTATGAATTAAGGATTTACTGGAATCGCTCTATACGATTAGGTGTTTATCTGTTATAGGGCTTTAGTGAGATAAGAAAAAAAGAATAAGGATAGCGGCCTTTGAAAAAAAAAAGAGAATTTTTTAACGGTACTTTTTGGCAACCTATTTACTGTTTCGTACACACAAGAAATATTTTCATTATTTATCAAAAGTTTGTTTAATATAAAGTAGCTATTCATCTGTTATTATAAACAGTCAGAAGAAATTTATCTAATACCTGTAATCATAAACCACATTTATATATTCATTTCATTCATAAACAAGCATAATAGTTCATTGTTTTTTTTTTTCAAATCTGCGTATATCATTTAGTAAAAAAATCTCAAGTCTGCAAAGGTTTTTTTAAACAAGTGTGGTAAGTGTGATCAACGATCGCTCTAAGGGTTTCGTTTAATAATCCTTTCAAAACACTTTATCCTTTTTTTAATAAATCCAAATAAATTTCATTTAGCAACCAAAAAAAGTCATGTTTTTTATAAAGTAAAAATGTACCGGTCTATTTTTCTCGTCTTTTCGAATATCTAAACCAGCTCGATAGCAGGCGAAGCCCGCTATTATATTCTGTCATAATAATATCTGTCACGCGTACTAAATGCGATATTTAAAAAAAATAATTTCAAACCTTCAAAATGTGAAAAAATATGCGAATATTTCCGTAATCGGGCTTTTATCATGATTCAATACGTTCCTCAAACTCATATTGACTACATTAAAGACATGAGTGAGTATAAAACATCACAAATTTACTGAATGGTGTATACAAAACGTTTGTATACACCATTCAGTAAATTTGTGATGTTTTAATGTTTCATGGTGTAATCGTCCAGCATTTATATAATATATTTACTATTCTCTATTAATCATATTCAGGGCTTAACAAATTTGATAAAGTCTGGTAGCCAGAAAAAAATTCTAGTAGCCAGTAAAAAATATTTACCAGCCCCTCCTTCCTCGTCATTAATTTTCAATAAGCAGAAAAGTTTTTATGAATTAATTGACGAAAAATAATAACAGGCATTGTTTAGAATTATTAGTTACATAGTTTAGAAAGATAATATAAACTAAGTTTTTTAATGAAACTTATCAAAATCATATATCTTTCAAAAAAAAAAATACCGTAAAGAGTGAATTAACCGGCAGGAAAACAAGTTTTCGCCTATTTTTCTGTCGAAGTCTGAAATAATTCTGATTTGATTATTTTAAAATTTACATTTGTGAACTTATTTTTGCCAAATTAAAAATATTTTTTTTTAAATTTTTTTTTGTGTGATTATACACTGAAAAAAAAATGGGTCGATCTATTAAAAAAATTTTAGTTTTTCTCATGGATCTTTGCAATTACTAAAAAATGTTTTGTATCACTCAGTTACAAGAAAATTTGTAAGAATTACTAGAAAACAGCTAGCAACATTACTAGAAAACAGTTAGCAACGATTCCGGTTTTTAATACCGGTTACTAAAAAAATCTGTGGAATACAAATATACTAAAACATATTTAGTAACCTCAGGATCTTTTTTACAGCGAGTTTCAAAGTTTATTTTTTAATATTGGGAAAGGGGGGTGGGATGACATTTGTGCTCATTTCAAGAAAGCTTAGCTCAATTTATGTATAAAGATGAAACAACAACAAAAATCCCACTAGATTAAACAGCTTGGTCGCGACATAAAAATATTTGGTCGCCAGTGGCGACCTGGCGACCGTATTTGCCAAGCCCTGATCATATTGATACTCGCTTTGTATTATTCTGAAACATTTGAAAAATCCGTTAAACTTCCGATATGACGTCAGATTTTCTTTGTAATTCTCTAATGACGTGATATTAATCAAGTTTGTGTACATACACATACTCATACTCCTTGTACTCATACTCTTATTGAGAAATCTTTCCGTTTTATTACCACTATGGCGTCAATCAATTTTATTTCATATTAATCTTTTTTTCAATTGGTGAAATTTTTTATTTCGTTTTTCACGTGGAAATCGTCTGATAGAAAATTAATTATTGTAGAATGAATTCCATCGTGGATTTTTAATTTTTGGCATCGGCTATAACGAAAAATGTTTAAATTTAATAGGAAAAGGCTGTTAGAATTTTGGTTTTTTATCTTTATTTATTAAAAGAATAGGAATTTTTCAAATTTTAATATTTTGAGCTCTTCATAGCTGGTATTCAGATTTGTACACAAAGTTTCAACTCTGTAAGTTACATAGTTTTTGAGAATGGCTCTGTGACGGACAGACAACGGAGCGGGAGTAATAGGGTTTTGTGAGATGAACGAAACCGTAAAAAGCGGGAAGGTCTTTATAACAGGGAAGACTGGTGAAGTTTAAAAAATATTTATATCAGTATTAAGTATTCAATGTAATGTTATATGCCATAAACATAAAACACTGTATAAGGTATACTACACGTCGTCTACGTCGGCATGAAATCAGATTGACCTCTTTTGAGTGCTGAGTAAAACTCTTCCGATGGAATCTCAAATTACTGGTGATAAATGTGAGGTAGAGTTGTGTAGTTTTGAAGCTTTAAATCTGGCGATGAATTCGTTACCATTATGCAATTGCTTGCAAATGCGTAGCAATGTTTGCAATTTGATCACAATGTAAATGTGATGTAATGTGATGTAATCTGTAATGATGCGTGTAATAAATGCTGCTATAAACAAGTTCTATTTTCATAAATTTTCTTTTATGGCGATATTTTTGGCACCAAATTTGTCTATATTTTGCCAATTGTCACCAAGCTTGGCATGACATTTTCGCTCTAGCGAATAAGATTTTATAGTTTTAAGCGCATGCGAGTTGGAACAGTAGTTACAACAAACATACGCTGGAAATGAAACCTCTAAAAGTCAATCTGTATTGTAAACCACAAATGTGTGCGTTGCGCAATACTGACGTCATAGTAATGTGTGTAAGAATGGAGTTAAAATGTTTGAGAATTGCAACAATGGCGATATTTCAATTAAAATTAAACAATCGCAGTGCTAGATCTGTTTTGTGCGGACGAATTAAAATTTCTTATAACAATCACGTTTGTTTAAAAAATTGAGTATACCATATAAAGCCCTTTCTAATAAAGAGTTTTACTCGCAGGCGTCAGTAGTACAGTACACGCCAGATGAGTAGGTTATTTTCTAAAGAATGTATTTTTTGTTTTCTACAACACTGTAAAATAACAATCGCATTTAATTCAACAATAGCACAAGAATCGGACAAGTTATTTCAAACAATGAATTTTTTAGTAAAAAGTACTTCAGCTGAGTAGGAGCTTAAGGTATAATAAATTTTAGTTTAGGGAAGGAATTTTAGGATCGGGAACTATTTCTCATCTTCATTACCCTCCACCGCTCCCAATGAATATGGACCAGTTTTATACAAATCTTGATTAGTTTTGGACATCCTTGCAAATCTGGAATTTTGACGATTTTTGGAGCATCTTTGTAACTACGCATCATGCCATTTAAATTAACTCCTCAGATGACTTGACAATTCGATTTTTGGATTCGCCTGTTAAATAAAGAATGGTACTGGGTGATGGGGTGAGTCCTGTGTATTTTGTTTTATATTATTGTGTCATGCTTCAGACTATGATTTAGAGTGTTGCTCAATACGCCATATATATGATTAGATACTTGTACATTTCTAAATAATTTCAGTCACCTTCGTTTACTAGAGAGCAAACTGCAGTTATTGTTACAAACACCCTGTCACTTGTTTTCTGTAGTAAACGAAATATTTAAATGTATCTGCATCAGTTTTTATTTAAATAAATTCTTGTTATTTTAAAATTGCTAAGCTATTGTAAAATGTTTTCAGTATTGTTTGAAAAAAATTTAGTTGAACAATGTAATAGATTTGAGGACCGTTTTTGAAATATTGAAAAAAAAACGCTTAAAGAAGGGAAAGTTTAATTGTTTATAATTTTGACAACATTTCGCAGTTTAATACATACATATATCTATTAACAAGCGCTATCAAACAAAATAAGATATTCAAACTATTATTGACAAGGTATAAAAAATTACAAAAATAAACTTTAGAAAATTAAATAGAGGTATTATAAATTTCGAAACAAATATATAATATTTTAATGCTTGTTGGTGGGGGAAAAAACCCTCAAATATTGAAATGCTTTCTGTTAATTATTATCTGGAATAGTCTTAAACTATTATGACTGCGTAAAATAGAAGATAAAATTGTTTTCGCTACATTTTTGTTCAATAAAATGATTTTAAAAATTTAATTTGACTCATATGAAAACAAAATAAGATCACAATAAGTAGAAAAAAAAATAATCGCAAAAACATTTATCAATAAATAAATAAATAGGGAAAAAACAGACAAAGAAGTTATGTTTCTTCGGATACGTGTATGTGTCAGCGAAAAATGCCCTCTCGCATTCCGATTTTTAAAACGAACTTGTTAACGCACCCGCCCTTCAACCCAATTTCAGTACTAGTCGTTGGGAACTACCGTAATACTTACCCATCATGGATATGCGTAATATAAAATATGAAAATAAAACATGTGTAAACTATTTATAAAATGCATTGCAATTCGAATAAAATCCTGGCTTGATGACGTCATAAACTTTAATTGCCCTATTACTGAATTGCGTAAAAGAAACATCCGTATAACTCCAAAATTGATAATCCTATTAACTAACGGTTTACTGCGTCGAATTAAGCGTCTCATTTCCAACTAAGATATATCCTTGAATTGAAATTTGAATGAAATACAGGGTCATGAAAAATCGAAGAGTGTGGTAAATAGGATTACAAACATATCAGCAACTCATTATCCGACCAACTTCATGCATTATGGAAAATTTATGTTTTTTTTTTTTTTTCTTTTATATTCACTCTTTGACACTGGAATTTTGGAATCAAATTTTACTTTTGTAATATACTTGAAGAAAATATTTTACTTATTTGAATATAAATTTGTTGTTAAATCACGGTGTGACTCAATGATTTCAACATTTTAGAAACATAAGTAATTTGCCCCTGAAAGGGTTAATTTCATTCCGTCGCCAACCGGTGATAAATCGCCAAATAAACGAAATTTTCATATTTTTTTACGGACGTTATATCGAGGTTCCGCAGAAATTTTTTTTATATACATATATATCCTCCTGAGAAGAACATTCTGTAATTTTTTCAAAAATTTCTAAGTATACGCTTATGAAAACCTTCCTTGTCAGCAACTCATTATCCGATCAACTTCATTCTTTATGCAAAATTTATGTTTTTGCATTGTCTTTTATAGTCAATCCTTAAAATAAACAATTTCGAAAACTTTTAGATACCTTTTATCAAAACGAATATTTCGAGAGTCCGAAAAAAATAGTTCCTGATAATCGAGATTACTGAAATTCAATAAGCTTCTTTCCATTATTACATACTAAGTACATTCCAAATTTCAAGTCTCTATCTCAATTTGTTCGGGAGTTAGAGCGTTTAGAGACACACACGCAGACACACACACACACAGGCGAATGGCAATTTTTTTTTTCTAAAAATATGTTTTTCATAATCTCCAGTGTCTGAAACGTGTGAATCCGTCAAAAAAAATCTTTCGAATTTCAAAACGATTACAAGACTTACCCTATACTACGTTTGATGGGTAAGTAAAAGTGAATGTGAATCATTATGCAGCTACCCATTTTCTAGTTTGATGATTTATTCGGTTGGCCCATAAGTTCTGGTGTTTTTAGGGTTTCGTTCATCTCACGAAACCCTATTACTCCCGCTTCGTTGTTTGTCTGTCACAGAGCCATTCTCAAAAACTATGTAACTTACAGAGTTGAAACTTTGTGTATATAGCTGAATAATAGCTATAAAGAGCTCAAAATATTAAAATTTGAAAAATTCGTAATATTTTAATAAATAAAGATAAAAAACCAAAATTCTAACAGCTTTTTCCTTTTAAATTTAAACATTTTTCATTATAGCAGATGCCAAAAATTAAAAATCCACGATGAAATTCTTTTTACAATAATTAATTTTCTATCAGACGATTTCCACGTGAAAAATGAAAATGAAATAAAAAGTTTCACCAATTGAAAAAAAGATTAATATGAAATAAAATTGATTGTCGTCGTAGTGGTAATAAAACGGTAAGATTTCTCAATAATACAAGGAGTATCAGTATGTGTACACAAAGCAGATTAATATCACGTCATTAGAGAATTAAAAAGAAAATCTGACGTCATATCGGAAGTTTAATGGATTTTTCAAATGTTTCAGAATATTACAAAGCGAGTATCAATATAAGTAAGAAAGAATAGTAAATATGTGAGTTTGAGGAACGTATTGAATCATGATAAAAACACGATTATGGAAATATTTGCATATTTCAACATTTTGAAGGTGTACAACATGTTTAATTTTAAAATTAATTTTTTTAAGTATCGCATTTGGTCCACATGACATATATTATTATGACAGAATATAATAGCGGGCTTCGCCCGCTATCGGGCTGGTTTGGATATTCGAAAAAACGAGAAAAATAGACCGGTAAATTTTTACTTTATAAAAAACATGACTTTTTTTTTTTTTGGATTGCTAAATCAAATTTATTTGGATGTATTAAAGAGAGGATAAAGTGTTTTGAAAGGAATATTAAACGAAACCCTTTGAGCGATCTTCGATCACACTTACCCACTTGTTTCTTGTTGTTGTTTGTTAGCTTTTTGAGTTTCCACACAAAATAAACAAATAAATGAACAAAAAATCAATCAATAATATATTCTCCGTTGTTGTTTACGACTTCTTCCCAACATCCAACAAGCTTTTCAAGGCCTCGACGGTAGACATCACGTGGTTTCGACTGGAAGAAATCGTCCAACCAAGCCTTCAATTCCACGTACTACGAGGCATCGCTTTTTCGCATGCACTTCACACATCTATAGAGCAGATTCTGCGGCTTTGACACCTCGATTAAACCAAAAAAGCAGATGATGTTGAAAATGCTCTTTTTGTCAAAGAAGTACTGATTTTAAAATAAAAAAATCGGATTACTTAATAAATATTTTTATTCATATTTTTTAAAGTTTTGATTTCATTCCCATGAAATTTGAAATGACTCGACAAAATTCTGCAACGAGTATATATATTAAATTTCAAACCATTCGGTTGGGTAGATTTTGCGTTGTTATATGCGGACAGACGGACGGACCAGACTACGACTATAGGTGCTACGTATTTATATAATTACGAACGCACCTAAAAATTACTAAAGACAAGCAAAATATGCAAAAAAATTACTGTTTTAGAATTACTTACAGAGCAGAGAAAATGAGCAGTAGATCTGGGTTTATTTTGGAAGTAAAGTGAAGGACCCACCGCTGACTTAAAAAGAAGTATTTCTCTCAATAATTATACAAACATTCAAGCAGTATTAAGCTAAAATTCTTATGTAGCGTTCTCCGAGAATTTCTCCGTATATTTAGAGAGACATCGAAGAAGAGGGAATTGCTAAATTGCTTTTGCAGAATACTCCGTCAGAGGACGAAGATTAAATATTTTTGCAGAGGTGCATCCATTTATGTAAATTAAAGTGAATGCCTCCCAGTCGACTTAATGGGGAGCGTCTCTGAATAATTATAGAGACATTCTAGAAGAAATCAATAAATATGTTTTTGCATCATACTCCGAGAGAATATGAAAATAAAAAATTATGTGGAAGTACATTCATTTCTAGAGCAAAGTACATGCCCTCTCCGTCCATTTTTCTTGGTTTTGAGATCTCAGCTAATTTTTCTCGAAAAAATGAACTAAAATTCTAGCAACACTATTATAGAAGATTCACCACCAAGTGTTTGTCAATACTGAATTTGAATGAGAATTTCATCAAATTAGCCAGATGTAGACAAGTTGGTTTCATTTATGGTGAGTTTTGGTGCTACATTTGGCGATATTTTGCCAAGTTTTGCCAAGCTTGGTGAAAATTTGACACTAGCGTGTATGAATATATAGTTTTAAGCGTTCATTTACTACAAATGTACGTTAGAAGTGAAACTTTTAACAGTAAACTTACTGTATGTATCACTCGCAAAACCCGAGGTTATGCTCGCGTGATTGTTGAAATATGCAAATTGCTTTTCGCGTGCCTATTTTCATTAGAGAATTTTTTTACTTCCACAGATAATTCAAAAATTACTAATTACGCCACATTTCGAGTGAACTTCATTCATTTACTGCATTAGGAGAATATGAGATTTAAATGAATGAGAAAAACTAAACTTAATGCCAAATAAATGGTAATTTAGAATGTATTTTGAAGGTTTTTCGCTCATTTGATTTTTCTTTTGAAATTTCCAATTTTTGGAAACCGTTCTTAGCGAGAATTTATATCTTAAATGTAATCGACATGCCAAGTTCCAAGCTTCTATAACAACTATATCCCAACAATCGCAATTTGAGAACGTATATTGTTCCGGCACATTTAAAAATATCTTAATTTTAAAAAAATGTTCAGTAGATGAATTTATGCCTCTGAAGTAAGATCCATGTTAAATTTCAAGTTTCTTATCCCTAACAATTTCAGATAAATAACAGTTTAGAAGGTTTTTAGAATGTTTCCTGCTCGCTTCATCCTTTTCAATTTTGAATTTTTTAGAATTTTTTAGAAATCGTCGTTTAGCCTGCACTTACATCTTTAAAAAAACACCATGTCAAACTTCAAGTTTCTATCTCAGCAGTATCACAAAAATCGTAATTTTAGAACGTTTTTTGCTTCTGCACACTTTTAAATTTCGAATTTGGTAAAAAATGGTCTGTGCGAGAATTTACGTCTTAAACATAAAAGACATGTCAAATTTTAAGTTTCTATCTCTAACAATTCTGAATAAACTGCAATTAAAAACGTTTTAGCTCATTTCACACCTTTAAATTTCGAATTTTTAATCAATTGCTTATACTATGCATCTGTATCTTAAATTAACCACTATACAAATTTCAAGTTTGCAACCTGAATAAATCCAACTAAATCGTAATTTAGAACGTAATTTTTTTCTGCTCATTTCATCCTTAAAATTTCGAATTTGTTAGAAACCGTTCATAGCGAACATTTACATTTTAAATGATGTCACCATGTCAAATTCCAAGATTCTGTACCAACAATAACGCATAAATCGCAAATTTAAAACTTTTTTGTTCCTGCACTCTTTTAAATTTCGATTTTTTAGAATAGTGTTCTGAAATCTCTAGAGTACCAACCACACCAAATTTCAATATACGAGGTTTAACAGTTCCAAATAAATCGTAATTTAGAACGTTATTAGAACATTTTCCCATTATTTCACCCTTTTAAATTTCGAATTAAGAAAAAAGTTCTTAGAGAGCATTTACATCTTAAAAGTAACCACAATGCCAAATTCTAGACTTCTATACCAAATGTATCACATAAATCACAATTTAAGAGCATATTTTGCTTCTGCACCTATTTAAATTTCGAATTTTTAGAAAAATGTTCTAAGCGAGCATTTGCATCTTAAAAGTAGCAGTCATGTCATATTTGAAATTTCTATCCAATTCCATAGAAATCATAATTTAGAACCGTTTTAGAACGATTTTCCATCATTTCAATCTTTAAATTTATAATATGTGGACGTTATAATATGTGGACAACACTGGGGTTAACATGTATGAGAATTGCAACAATATCGATATTTCAATTAAAATTAAACAATCGTGATGTTTTTTCTGCCTGGAGAATGCAGGTTTTTGGCCAACGAATAAAAACCATCTAATAACAATTGCGTTTACTTCAACAATTGGAAAAAAACCGGAAAGCACTTTCTAACAATGAAATGTACTCGCACGTGTCAGTAATAAAGTGCACGCCAGACAAGTAGGTTATTTCCGAAATAATGCATTTTTGTTTGCTATAACACTGTAAAATAAGAGTCGCATTTAATTCAACAATAGGACAACAATCGAACAAGTTATTTCTAACAATGAATTTATTTCCCGCGCCAGTAGTAAAATGAACCTCAGACGAGTTGGAGCTTGAGGAATAGTATAATTTAATTTAGGGAATTAATTTTAGAACTGGGAATCTGTTTCTCATCTGAGTTACCCATCACCGTTGTCAATCAATATGGACCAGGCTTCTGAAAATTTTGAAGAGTTTAGGACATCTTTGTAAACGAGCAACCCGCCGCCGTTGAATTTAACTCCTCTGGCTGACAGGACTATCCGATGATTGGATTTTCCCGTTAGATGAAGAATGTTGGGTACTGGGGTAAGTCCTATCCACTTTGTTTTATATTGTTTCATGTTTCAAGTTTTGAACTATGACGTGAAATGTTACTCAAACCGTCCTATACGATTAGGTATTTGTTTGGTATAGGGGCTTTAGCGAGATAGAGATAATGACCTTTGCAAAAAAAAATGTATCAAGTTTTACACTATGAAATGAAATGTTACTCAAACTGTCCTATACGATTAAGTATTTGTTTTGTATAGGTGCTTTAGCAGGATAAAACTTTAAAAAAATAAATAAATAAAAATAAAAAGGGACAATTTTAGACGTTCTTTCTGGTAACTTATTCACTCTTTCAAACACACAAGTTATTATTTCAATATCTATACAATGTTTTTAAAACATAAAGAATCTTTTGATGTGCTATTATGTATAGTCTGAAAAAAATTATCTAATACTTGTAACCAGAAGCAATTTTGTTGAATGCATACGAAAACAAACATAATTGTTCATTGGTTTTCTTTTCATAGTTCCTTATAACATTTGGTAAGAAATCTCAATTTCTGAAGTCTAAATTCCTCCAAGTTTTTTAAAGAAACGACAAGGACCTTACAACATAAACTATGCTTATAAAAAAGCGCAATGGTTCATATTTAATGTCCTATAGGTAATCTCAGATGGACCAGAAGTTTTAAGCTTTACTTAACATCGTTTCATAACAGCATGTTAGAAATGTTTTACACAAAAATGCAGTTTTAATTAAAAATAAGACACAATTTCGCGGCATGTTTTAAACAAGAACAACAAACAAGAGATTTCTTACCGTTTAGTTGGAACACCTCAAAATGATCCTGCAAAATGTCGATGATGATGACAAATGATCTTATTGAATTAGTAGATTCCCTTCTACTCAGAAAACTCGCCAGTCAGTTTTCAAGGTTTTCAGTATAACTGGAAGATAATAGGTTACGATAGCCTATTATTTTTGTAACTTATTTCCAGAAATAAGTCTAAGCAGCGTATTTGACATTTTGTAAAGTATATTTCCAGTTCCATATAATTTCAGTCACCTTCATTTATTAAAGAGCAAACTGCAGCTATTGTTACAAACGCCTGTCACTTGTTTTCTGTAGTAAACGAAATATTTAAATGTATTTACATGAGTTTTTTTAAACTTAATTCTTAATATTTTAAAAATGCAAAACATTTTTGACATTTTTGCATTATTGTTTGAAAAGTTTTTGCAGAGATGTATTTTTTTCTGGTCAAGAGTAAATACCTCTCTGTTGAAAAAGAAGATTGCTCTCTGAAATGCTAAAACAGTCTATAAAGAAGAAATACGAAATATGCTCATGCATCACACTCCGACGGAATGAAATGTTAAATAATTTTTCGGAGATGTATTTGTTTCTGGACAAAAGTAAATACATCTCCGTCGAAAAAGAAGAAGATCTCTTTCTGATATGCTAAAACAGTCTATGAAGAAGAAATACGAAATATGCTCATGCATCACACTCCGACAGAAGGAAATGTTAAATATTTTTGCGGAGATGTGTTTATTTCAGGACAAAACTAAATTCCTCTCATTCGAAAAAGAAGATTGTTCTCTGAAATGCTGAAACAGTCTATAAAGAAGAATTACGAAATATGCTCATGTATCACACTCCAACAGAATGAAATGTTAAATATTTGTCTGGAGATGTATTTATTTCCGGACAAAAGTAAATACCTCTCCGTCGAAGAAGATGAAGATCGTTCTCTGAAATGCTGAAATAGTCTATCAAGAAGAAACACGCAATATGCTCATACATCACACTCTGACAGAAGAAACAGTTAAATATTTGTGCGGAGATGTATTTATTGCTGGACAAAAGTAAATACATCTCCGTGGAAAGAGAAGAAGATCGTTCTCTGAAATGCTAACACAATCTGCCACGAAGAAATATGAAATATTCTCATGCACCACACTCCGACGGAAGGAAATGTTAAATATTTTTGTGGAGATGTATATATTTCTGGACAAAAGTAAATTCCTCTCTGTCGAAAAAGAAGAACATCGCTCTCTGAATTGCTAAAACAGACTATGAAGAAGAAATACGAAATATGCTCATGCATCACACTCCTACAGAATGGAATGTTAAATATTTTTGCGGAGATCTACAGTGGTGACTAATAGTGTGGACATTTTTTGAAAGTTTCATCTTTTTCAACTTTGTGTGCTTTTAGAATATGTCAATTTTCACTTAAATACAAATGTTGATATATCAAATTGAAGGTAATTTAATGTAGAATTTAATGATCGAAACAGTATTACAATATCGGTATCACAAACTAATAGTAAGATCTATCTTAGATTTGCATTTTTTTAAAGTGATACTTACACAATCAATACTTAGTAGGATAACCCTTATTTTTTAAGACATCTTCACAGCGTCTTTTCATCGAATGAACGAGTGTTCGGAGTTCATCTTTCGTAATCACATGGTGCAGAGAATCAATTATAGCTTCAATAAGTTGTCTTTTATTGATATGGACGTATTTTTTCGTACACGAATTTTCAAACGTCGCCACAAATTTTCAATTGGATTGAGATCATGGCTGTTTCCTGGCCATAGTAATATATCTACGCCTTTATTTTGAAACCATGCTTTGCATACTTTTGCTGTGTGGAATGGAGATGAATCCAGCTGAAAAATAAATGGTGCGTTGTTGAGTAAGAGATCCCTGATGGAAGGTATCAATTTTTGTTCCAGGACAGTTTCGATGTATTTTTTGGCATTCAGGATGCCATCAATCACTTGAATTCGGCCCACACTATCTGCAGACATACATGCCCAAATCATGACAGTTGTTGGGTTTTTTATAGTTGCTTCAATGCAATCAGGATGAAGTGCTACTACTACTCTACGTCTCACTTATTTTCTACCATCACTACCAAAGAGTGATATTTTACTCTCATCGCTACAGATTACTTGCTTCCATTGATTTTCTGACCATTTAATGTGTTCTTTTGCCCAGTTAACTCGTTTTCGCGTTTCTTTTCATTTAAATATGGTTTTTTCCTTGGAAAACTAGCTTGTAGTCCAAATCCTGATAACCTTCTTCTTATTGTTCTTGAACTTACTGCAATACCCGCTGCATTCATTTCACATCTAATGGCATCTGATGAAATATTTCTATCTTGAAGGCATAGTCTTTTCATTTTTCTATCGGCAATAGCACTTGTGCATTTCTTTCGTCCTTTATTGGCCTTATTTTCCACTGATTTTGTTTTTTCATAACGTAAACAGAACTTTCGTACACCAGAACATGTCACTGAACCACCAACTTGTCTTGCAATTTCAGCATAAGAGAGGTCATTTTCTCTCAATATGACAATTCGGCTTCTTTTTATATATGTCCAATTAGTTCTTCTTGTTGAAGACATAGTTTAAAATTAGTTTAATTAAAAAAAGGACTTTAAATATTCAAAAAGAGCAATACTCTATTTAATTTTGCTAGTATACATCATTCGGCAAAATATTTCCACAACAATAACTCTTTTACCATGCAAATAATCTAAACTATAGTTACAGACATTTGCTTTCTTCTCAGAACAGTGTTTGTGATTGGCTAGTACGCTTTTATCACAAAACACGTCCTTATTCAAAACGATTTGTGTTTGTTTGTTCTACTGAAATGAGCCTAATGTAATACAGATATTGTAATACTTTTATTATTAAATTCTACATTAAATTACCTTCAATTTGATATATAAACGTTTGTATTTAAGTGAAAATTAATATAGTCTACAAGCACACAAAGTTAAAAAACATGAAACTTTCAAAAAATGTCCAAACTTTTGGACACCACTGTATTTATTTCTGGACAAAAATAAATACATCTCCGTGGAAAGAGGGGAAGGTCGCTCTCTGAAAGGCTAAAACAATCTACCAAGAAGAAATACGAAATATGCTCATGCATCACACTCCGACAGAAGAAAATATTAAATATTTTTGCGGAGATGTATTTATTTCTGGACAAAAATAAATACATCTCCGTCAAAGAAGAAAAGATTGCTCTTTGAAATGCTAAAACAGTCTATCAAAAAGAAACATGCAATATGCTCATGTATCACATTCCAACAGAATGAAATGTTAAATATTTGTCTGGAGATGTATTTATTTCCGGACAAAAGTAAATACCTCTCCGTCGGAAGAGAATAATACCGCTCAATGAAAGGCTAAAACAGTCTATGAAGAAGAAATACGAAATATGCTCATGCGTCACACTCCGACAGAAGGAAATGTGAAATATTTTTGCGGAGATGTATTTATTTCTTGACAAAATTAAATACATCTCCGTGGAACGAGAGGAAGGTCGCGCAATGAAAGGCTAAAACAATCTACCAAGAAGAAATACGAAATATGCTCATGCATCACATTCCAACAGAAGGAAATGTTAAATATTTTTGCGGAGATGTATTTATTTCCGGATAAAAGTAAATACGTCTCCGTCGAAAGAGAATAAGACTGCTCAATGAAAGGCTAAAACAGTTTATGAAGAAGAAATACGAAATATGCACATGCGTCACACTCCGACAGAAGGAAATGTGAAATATTTTTGCGGAGATGTATTTATTTCTGGACAAAAATAAATACATCTCCGTCGAAAAAGAAGAAGATCGCTCTCTGAAATGCTAAAACAGTCTAAGAAGAAAAAATACGAAATATGCTCATGCATCACACTCCGACAGAATGAAATGTTAAATATTTTTACGGAGATGTATATATTTCTGGACAAAAGTATATACATCTTCGTGCAAAGAGAATAAGACCGCTCTCTAAAATGCTAAAACAGTCTATGGAATAGAAATACGAAATATGGCCATGCATCACATTCCGACAAAAGGTAATGTTAAATATTTTTGCGGAGATGTATTTATTTCTGGACAAAAGTAAATACCTCTCCGTCGAAATAGAAGATGACCGCTCAATGAAATGCTAAAACAGTCTATGGATAAGAAATGCGTAATATGCCCATGCATCCCATTCCGACAAAAGGAAATGTTAAATATTTTTGTGGAGATGTATTTATTTCTGGACAAAAGTAAACACATCTCCGTCGAAGAAGAAGAAGATAGATCTCTGAAATGCTAAAACAGTCTATCAAGTAGAAACACGCAATATCCTCATGTATCACACTCCGGCAGAAGAAAATGTTATACGTTTTTGCGGAGATGTATTTATTTCTGGACAAAAGTAAATACCTTTCCGTCGAAGAAGAAAAGATCGCTCTCTGAAATGCTAAACAGTCTATCAAAAAGAAACAAGCAATATGCTGATGTATCACACTCCAACAGAATGAAATGTTAAATATTTGTCTGGAGATGTATTTATTTTCCGGACAACAGTAAATACCTCTCCGTCGAAAGAGAATAAGACAGCTCAATGAAAGGTTAAAACAGTCTATGAAGACGAAATACGAAATATGCTCATGCGTCACACTCCGAAAGAAGGAAATGTTAAATATATTTGTGGAGATGTATTTATTACTGGACAAAAGTAATTACATCACCGTTGAAAAAGAAGTTCGCTCAAGGAAATGCTAAAAAAATATTTAAGGACGAAATACGAAATATGCTCATGAACCCCACTCCGACAGAAGGAAATGTTAAAAATGTTTTAGGAGATGTATTTATTTCTGGACAAAATAAATACCACTCCGTCGAAAAAGAAGATTGCTCTCTGAAAGGCTAAAACAGTCTATGAAAAAGAAATAGGAAATAGGCTCATGCATCACGCTCCGACAGAATGGAATGTTAAATATTTTTGCGAGATGTATTTATTTCTGGATAAAAGTAAATACATCTCCGTCGAAGAAGATGAAGATCTTTCTCTAAAATGCTAAAATAGTCTATCAAGAAGAAACACGCAATATGCTCATACATCACACTCTGACAGAAGAAACAGTTAAATATTTGTGCGGAGATGTATTTATTTCTGGACAAAACTAAATACATCTCCGTGGAAAGAGAAGGAGGTCGCTCTCTGAAATGCTAAAGCAATCTACCAAGAAGAAATACGAAATATGCTCGCTCATGCATCACACTCCGACAGAAGAAAATATTAAATATTTTTGCAGAAATGTATTTATTTCTGGACAAAAATAAACACACCTCCGTCGAAAAAGAAGAAGATCGCTCTCTGAAATGCTAAAACAGTCTAGGAAGAAAAAATACGAAATATTCTCATGCATCACACTCCGACAGAATGAAATGTTAAATATTTTTATGGAGATGTATTTATTTCTGGACAAAAGTAAATACCTCTCCTTCGAAAGTGAAGAAGCCCACTCAATGAAATGCTGAAACACTCTATGAAAAAGAAATACGAAATATGCCCATGCATCACATTCCGACAAAAGGAAATTATAAATATTTTTGTAGAGATGTATTTATTTCTGGACAAAAGTAAACACATCTCCGACGAAGAAGAAGAAGATCGTTTTCTAAATGCTAAAACAGTCTATCAAGAAGAAACAAGCAATAACCTCATTTATCACAATCCGTCAGAAAAAAATGTAAAATATTTTTGTGGAGATGCATTTATTTCTGGAGAAAAGTAAATACATCTCCGTGGAAAGGGAAGACGATCGCTCTCTGAAATGCTAAAACAGTCTATGAAGAAGAAATGCGAAATATGATTATGCATCACATTCCGACACAATGAAATTTTAAATATTTGTGCGGAGATGTATATATTTCTGGACAAAAGTAAATACATCTCCGGGGAAAGAGCAGAAGACCGCTCTCTGAAATGCCAATGCAATCTACCAAGAAGAAATACGAAATATGCTCATGCATCACACTCCGACAGAAGGAAATATTATATATTTTTGTGGAGATGTATTTATTTCTGAACAAAAGTAAATGCACCTCCGTCGAAGCAGAAGAAGATCGCTCTCTGAAATGCTAAAACTGTCTATCAAGAAGAAACAAGCAATATGCTCATGCATCACACTCAATCAAAATGAAATGTTAAATATTTGTGCGGAGATGTATTTATTTCTGAACAAAAGTAAATTCACCTCCGTCGAAGCAGAAGAAGATCGCTCTCTGAAATGCTAAAACTGTCTATCAAGAAGAAACAAGCAATATGCTCATGCATCACACTCCAACAAAATTAAATGTTAAATATTTGTGCGGAGATGTATTTATTTCTGGACAAAAGTAAATACCTCTCCGTCGAAAGAGAAGAAGACCGCTCAATGTAATTCTAAAGCAGTCTATGAAAAAGAAATACGAAATATGCCCATGGATCACATTCCGACAGAAGTAGATGTTAAATATTTTTGCGGAGATGTATTTATTTCTTGACAAAGTAAATACATCTCCGTCGAAGAAGAAGATCGCTCTCTGAAATGTTAAAAAAATATATGAAGAAGAAATACGAAATATTCTCATGCAACACACTCCGACAGAAGGAAATGTTAAATATTTTTGCGGAGGTGTATTTATTTCTGCACAAAAGTAAATACCTCTCCGCGGAAAAAGAAGAAGATCGCTCTCTGGAATGCTAAAACTGTCTATGAAGAAGATATACGAGATATGCTCATTAACCACCCTCCGAGAGAAGGATATGTTAAATATTTTTGCCTAGATGTATTTATTTGTAGACAAAAGTAAATACCTCTTCGTGGAAAGAGAAGAAGAATGCTTAATGAACTGCTGAAACTGTCTATGACGAAAATATACAAAAAATGCTCATGCACCACACTCCAACAGAAGGAAATGTTAAATATTTTTGCGGAGATGTATTTATTTCTGGACAAAAGTAAATACCTCTCCGTCGAAACAGAAGATGACCGCTCTCTGAAATGCTAAAACAGTCTATGAAAAAGAAATACAAAATATGACCATGAATCCCATTCCAACAGAAGGAAATGTTAAATATTTTTACGGAGATGTACTTATTTCTGGACAAAAGTAAATACATCTCCGTCGAAGAAGAAGAAGAAGATCGCTCTCTGAAATGCTAAAACAGTCTATCAAGAAGAAACAAGCAATATGCTCATACATCACACTCCAACAAAATTAAATGTTAAATATTTGCGCGGAGATGTATTTATTTCTGGACAAAAGTAAATACCTCTCCGTCGAAAGAGAAGAAGACCGCTCAATGTAATTCTAAAGCAGTCTATGAAAAAGAAATACGAAATATGCCCATGGATCACATTCCGACAGAAGTAGATGTTAAATATTTTTGCGGAGATGTATTTATTTCTTGACAAAGATAATACATCTCCGTCGAAGAAGAAGGTCGCTCTCTGAAATGCTAAAATAATATATGAAGAAGAAATGCGAAATATTCTCATGCAACACACTCCGACAGAAGGAAATGTTAAATATTTTTGTGGAGATGTATTTATTTCTGCACAAAAGTAAATACCTCTCCGCGGAAAAAGAAGAAGGTCGCTCTCTGGAATGCTAAAACAGTCTAAGAAGAAGATATACGAGATATGCTCATGAACCACACTCCGACAGAAGGATATGTTAAATATTTTTGCGGAGATGTATTTACTTGTGGACAAAAGTAAATACCTCTCCGTGGAAAGAGAATAAGACTGCTCAATGAAAGTCTAAAACAGTCTATGAAGAAAGAATACGAAATATGATCATGCGTCACACTCCGACAGAAGGACATGTGAATTATTTTTGCTGAGATGTATTTATTTCTGGACAAAAATAAATACATCTCCGTCGAAAAATAAGAAGATTAATCTCTGAAATGCTAAAACAGTCTAGGAAGAAGAAATACGAAATATGCTCATGCATCACATTCCGACAAAAGATAATGTTAAATATTTTTACGGAGATGTATTTATTTCTGGACAAAAGTAAACACATCTCCGTCGAAGAAGAAGAAGATCGTTCTCTGAAATGCTAAAACAGTCTATCAAGAAGAAAGAAGCAATATTCTAATGCATCACACGCCGACCGAATGAAATGTTAAATATTTTTGCGGAGATGTATTTATTTCTGGACAAAAGTAATTACATCACCGTTGAAAAAGTAGTTCGCTCAATGAAATGCTAAAATATTATATAAGGAAGAAATACGAAATATACTCATGAACCACACTCCGACAGAAGGAAATGTTAAAAATATTTTAGGAGATGTATTTATTTCTGGACAAAAATAAATACATCTCCGTCGAAAAATAAGAAGAACACTCTCTGAAATGCTAAAACAGTCTAGGAAGAAGAAATACGAAATATGCTCATGCATCACACTCCGACAGAATGAAATGTTAAATATTTTTGCGGAGATTTACTTATTTCTGGACAAAAGTAAATACATCTCCGTGCAAAGAGAAGAAGACCGCTCAATGAAATGCTAAAACAGTCTATGGAAAAGAAATGCGAAATATGCCCACGCATCATATTCCGACAAAAGGAAATGTCAAATATTTTTCCGGAGATGTATTTGTTTCTGGACAAAAGTAAATACATCTCCGTCGAAGAAGAATAAGATCGTTCTCTGAAATGCTAAAACAGTCTATCAAGTAGAAACACGCAATATCCTCATGCATCACATTCCGGCAGAAGAAAATGTTATACATTTTTGCGGAGATGTATTTATTTCTGGACAAAAGTAAATACGTCTCCTTGAAAAGAGAATAAGACCGCTCTCTAAAATGCTAAAACAGTCTATGGAAAAGAAATACGAAATATGGCCATGCATCACATTCCGACAAAAGGAAATATAAAATATTTTTGCGGAGATGTATTTCTTTCTGGGCAAAAGTAAATACCTCTCCGTCGAAAGTGAAGAAGCCCGCTCAATGGAATGCTAAAATAGTCTATGAAAATGAAATACGAAATATGCCCATGCATCACATTCAGACAAAAGGAAATGTTAAATATTTTTGCGGTGATGTATTTATTTCTGGACAAAAGTAAACACATCTCCGACGAAGAAGAATAAGATCGATCTCTGAAATGCTAAAACAGTCTATCAAGAAGAAACAAGCAATATCCTCATTTATCACACTCCGACAGAAAAAAATTTAAAATATTTTTGTGGAGATGTATTTATTTCTGGACAAAAGTAAATACACCTCCGGGGAAAGAGTAGAAGACCGCTCTCTGAAATGCCAGTGCAATCTACCAAGAAGAAAAAAGAAATATGCTCATGCATCACACTCCGACAGAAGGAAATATTATATATTTTTGTGGAGATGTATTTATTTCTGAACAAAAGTAAATGCATCTCCGTCGAAGAAGAAGAAGATCGCTCTCTGAAATGCTAAAACTGTCTATCAAGAAGAAACAAGCAATATGCTCATGCATCACACACCAACAAAATTAAATGTTAACTATTTGTGCGGAGATGTATTTATTTCTGGACAAAAGTAAATACCTCTCCGTCGATAGAGAAGAAGACCGCTCAATGTAATTCTAAAGCAGTCTATGAAAAAGAAATACGAAATATGCCCATGGATCACATTCCGACTGAAGTAGATGTTAAATATTTTTGCGGAGATGTATTTATTTCTTGACAAAGTAAATACATCTCCGTCGAAGAAGAAGATCGCTCTCTGAAATGCTAAAAAAATATATGAAGAAGAAATACGAAATATTCTCATGCAACACACTCCGACAGAAGGAAATGTTAAATATTTTTGCGGAGGTGTATTTATTTCCGCACAAAAGTAAATACCTCTCCACGGAAAAAGAAGAAGATCGCTCTCTGGAATGCTAAAACAGTCTATGAAGAAGATATACGAGATATGCTCATTAACCACCCTCCGAGAGAAGGATATGTTAAATATTTTTGCCTAGATGTATTTATTTGTAGACAAAAGTAAATACCTGTTCGTGGAAAGAGAAGAAGAATGCTTAATGAACTGCTGAAACTGTCTATGACGAAAATATACAAAAAATGCTCATGCACCACACTCCAACAGAAGGAAATGTTAAATATTTTTGCGGAGATGTATTTATTTCTGGACAAAAGTAAATACCTCTCCGTCGAAACAGAAGATGACCGCTCTCTGAAATGCTAAAACAGTCTATGAAAAAGAAATACAAAATATGACCATGAATCCCATTCCAACAGAAGGAAATGTTAAATATTTTTACGAAGATGTACTTATTTCTGGACAAAAGTAAATACATCTCCGTCTAAGAAGAAGAAGAAGATCGCTCTCTGAAATGCTAAAACAGTCTATCAAGAAGAAACAAGTAATATGCTCATACATCACACTCCAACAAAATTAAATGTTAAATATTTGTGCGGAGATGTATATATTTCTGGACAAAAGTAAATACATCTCCGGGGAAAGAGCAGAAGACCGCTCAATGTAATTCTAAAGCAGTCTATGAAAAAGAAATACGAGATATGCTCATTAACCACACTCCGACAGAAGGATATGTTAAATATTTTTGCGGAGATGTATTTACTTCTTGACAAAGTAAATACATCTCCGTCGAAGAAGAAGATCGCTCTCTGAAATGCCAATGCAAACTACCAAGAAGAAATACGAAATATGCTCATGCATCACACTCCGACAGAAGGAAATATTATATATTTTTGTGGAGATGTATTTATGTCTGAACAAAAGTAAATGCATCTCCGTCGAAGCAGAAGAAGATCGCTCTCTGAAATGCTAAAACTGTCTATCAAGAAGAAACAAGCAATATGCTTATGCATCACACTCCAACAAAATTAAATGTTAAATATTTGTGCGGAGATGTATTTATTTCTGGACAAAAGTAAATACCTCTCCGTCGAAAGAGAAGAAGACCGCTCAATGTAATTCTAAAGCAGTGTATGAAAAAGAAATACGAGATATGCTCATTAACCACACTCCGACAGAAGGATATGTTAAATATTTTTGCGGAGATGTATTTATTTCTTGACAAAGTAAATACATCTCCGTCGAAGAAGAAGATCGCTCTCTGAAATGCTAAAAAAATATATGAAGAAGAAATACGAAATATTCTCATGCAACACACTCCGACAGAAGGAAATGTTAAATATTTTTGCGGAGGTGTATTTATTTCTGCACAAAATTAAATACCTCTCCGCGGAAAAAGAAGAAGATCGCTCTCTGGAATGCTAAAGCAGTCTATGAAGAAGATATACGAGATATGCTCATTAACCACACTCCGACAGAAGGACATGTTAAATATTTTTGCGGAGATGTATTTATTTCTTGACAAAGTAAATACATCTCCGACGAAGAAGAATATCGCTCTCTGAAATGCGAAAATATATATGAAGAAGTAATACGAAATATTCTCATGCAACACACTCCGACAGAAGGAAATGTTAAATATTTTTGCGGAGGTGTATTTATTTCTGCACAAAAGTAAATACCTCTCCACGGAAAAAGAAGAAGATCGCTCTCTGGAATGCTAAAACAGTCTATGAAGAAGATATACGAGATATGCTCATTAACCACCCTCCAAGAGAAGGATATGTTAAGTATTTTTGCCTAGATGTATTTATTTGTCGACAAAAGTAAATACCTCTTCGTGGAAAGAGAAGAAGAATGCTTAATGAACTGCTGAAACTGTCTATGACGAAAATATACAAAAAATGCTCATGCACCACACTCCAACAGAAGGAAATGTTAAATATTTTTGCGGAGATGTATTTATTTCTGGACAAAAGTAAATACCTCTCCGTCGAAACAGAAGATGACCGCTCTCTGAAATGCTAAAACAGTCTATGAAAAAGAAATACAAAATATGACCATGAATCCCATTCCAACAGAAGGAAATGTTAAATATTTTTACGGAGATGTACTTATTTCTGGACGAAAGTAAATACATCTCCGTCGAAGAAGAAGAAGAAGATCGCTCTCTGAAATGCTAAAACAGTCTATCAAGAAGAAACAAGTAATATGCTCATACATAACACTCCAACAAAATTAAATGTTAAATATTTGTGCGGAGATGTATTTATTTCTGGACAAAAGTAAATACCTCTCCGTCGAAAGAGAAGAAGACCGCTCAATGTAATTCTAAAGCAGTCTATGAAAAAGAAATACGAAATATGCCCATGGATCACATTCCGACAGAAGTAGATGTTAAATATTTTTGCGGAGATGTATTTATTTCTTGACAAAGATAATACATCTCCGTCGAAGAAGAAGATCACTCTCTGAAATGCTAAAATAATATATGAAGAAGAAATACGAAATATTCACATGCAACACACTCCGACAGAAGGAAATGTTAAATATTTTTGTGGAGATGTATTTATTTCTGCACAAAAGTAAATACCTCTCCGCGGAAAAAGAAGAAGGTCGCTCTCTGGAATGCTAAAACAGTCTAAGAAGAAGATATACGAGATATGCTCATGAACCACACTCCGACCGAAGGATATGTTAAATATTTTTGCGGAGATGTATTTACTTGTGGACAAAAGTATATACCTCTCCGTGGAAAGAGAATAAGACTGCTCAATGAAAGTCTAAAACAGTCTATGAAGAAAGAATACGAAATATGATCATGCGTCACACTCCGACAGAAGGATATGTGAATTATTTTTGCTAAGATGTATTTATTTCTGGACAAAAATAAATACATCTCCGTCGAAAAAGAAGAAGATCGCTCTCTGAAATTCTAAAACAGTCTATGGAATAGAAATACGAAATATGACCATGCATCACATTCCGACAAATGGTAATGTTAAATATTTTTGCTTAGATTTATTTATTTCTGGGCAAAAGTAAATACCTGTCTGTCGAAGAAGATGAAGATGGCTCTCTGAAATGCTAAAATAGTCTATCTCGAAAAAACACGCAATATGCTCATACATCACCCTCTGACAGAAGAAAATGTTAAATATTTTTGCGGAGATTTATTTATTTCTGGACAAAAGTAAATACATCTCCGTGCAAAGAGAAG
The DNA here is from genome assembly GCA_963931845.1 of Maratus michaelseni. Classification (NCBI taxonomy): domain Eukaryota; kingdom Metazoa; phylum Arthropoda; class Arachnida; order Araneae; family Salticidae; genus Maratus; species Maratus michaelseni. Next base: position 198,982,817 of record OZ007595.1, read on the forward strand.
AAGACCGCTCAATGAAATGCTAAAACAGTCTATGGAAAAGAAATACGAAATATGGCCATGCATCACATTCCGACAAAAGGAAATATAAAATATTTTTGCGGAGATGTATTTCTTTCTGGGCAAAAGTAAATACCTCTCCGTCGAAAGTGAAGAAGCCCGCTCAATGGAATGCTAAAACAGTCTATGAAAAAGAAATACGAAATATGCCCATGCATCACATTCAGACAAAAGAAAATATTAAATATTTTTGCGGAGATGTATTTATTTCTGGACAAAAGTAAACACATCTCCGACGAAGAAGAAGAAGATCGATCTCTGAAATGCTAAAACAGTCTATAAAGAAGAAACAAGCAATATCCTCATTTATCACACTCCGACAGAAAAAAATGTAAAATATTTTTGTGGAGATGTATTTATTTCTAGACAAAAGTAAATACACCTCCGGGGATAGAGTAGAAGACCGCTTTCTGAAATGCCAGTGCAATCTACCAAGAAGAAATACGAAATATGCTCATGCATCACACTCCGACAGAAGGAAATATTATATATTTTTGTGGAGATGTATTTATTTCTGAACAAAAGTAAATGCATCTCCGTCGAAGAAGAAGAAGATCGCTCTCTGAAATGCTAAAACTGTCTATCAAGAAGAAACAAGCAATATGCTCATGCATCACACACCAACAAAATTAAATGTTAAATATTTGTGCGGAGATGTATTTATTTCTGGACAAAAGTAAATACCTCTCCGTCGATAGAGAAGAAGACCGCTCAATGTAATTCTAAAGCAGTCTATGAAAAAGAAATACGAAATATGCCCATGGATCACATTCCGACTGAAGTAGATGTTAAATATTTTTGCGGAGATGTATTTATTTCTTGACAAAGTAAATACATCTCTGTCGAAGAAGAAGATCGCTCTCTGAAATGCTAAAAAAATATATGAAGAAGAAATACGAAATATGCACATGAATCCCATTCCAAGAGAAGGAAATGTTAAATATTTTTGGGGAGATGTATTTATTTCTGGACAAAAGTAAATACATCTCCGTTGAAGAAGAAGATCGCTCTCTGAAATGCTAAAATAATATATGAAGAAGAAATGCGAAATATTCTCATGCAACACACTCCGACAGAAGGAAATGTTAAATATTTTGTGGAGATGTATTTATTTCTGCACAAAAGTAAATACCTCTCCGCGGAAAAAGAAGAAGGTCGCTCTCTGGAATGCTAAAACAGTCTATGAAGAAGATATCCGAGATATGCTCATGAACCACACTCCGACAGAAGGATATGTTAAATATTTTTGCGGAGATGTATTTATTTGTAGACAAAAGTAAATACCTCTCCGTGGAAAGAGAATAAGACCGCTCAATAAAATGCTAAAACAGTCTATGAAAAAGATATACGAAATATGCCCATGAATCCCATTCCAACAGAATGAAATGTTAAATATTTTTGCGGAGATGTATTTTTTTCTGGACAAAAGTAAATACAACGCCGTCGAAGAAGAAGAAGATCGCTCTCTGAAATGCTAAAACAGTCTATCAAGAAGAAACACGCAATACGCTCATGCATCACACTCCAACAAAATGAAATGTTAAATATTTGTGCGGAGATGTATTTATTTCTGGACAAAAGTAAATACCTCTCAGTCGAAAGAGAATAAGACAGCTCAATGAAAGGCTAAAACAGTCCTTGAAGAAGAAATACGTAATATGCTCATGCGGTGCTGGTATGAGGAAGTTTCGCAAAACAGAATCATAACGTGTCCAATCGACTGTAGAAGTGACAGGAACCAAAGGACCAATCTCCTCGGAAAAATATATGAGGATAAATGCTGTCGCGAACCCGCATCACACAGTGACTTTTGTAGAAGGAAGAGGCAATGGTTGTATTTGGAATGAATTCTCTCTTGCCCATATTCTGCAATTTTGCGTATTAACAGAACCTTCGAGATAGAAATGGGCTTCGTCTGTCCACAAAATGTTCCATGGCATGCATATTCCACTTTCATTCGAGCAAGAAATTGCAGGGCGAAAATTTCTCCTTTTGGTAGTTCAGCAGGAAGAAACTCCTGACCATGCGTAACTTTGTATGGATAGCATTGCAAGATGTTTCTTAAAATATTATGAACCGTGCTGATGGGCATGATTAAAATTCGAGACATGCCTCGTGCAGTGCACGTTCCCAAAGCACTACTTGACGCTTCCTGCAATGCCACATCCTCCACTGATGTTGAAGCAATTGCTTTCTCCCTCTGCCACTTTTCACGTCAAATGAAATCGTCTCCTTGAATTTATCAGTCATCTTCTTTAGACAGAATGCAATCATCTAGACAGGTTCACTTCTTAAATCTTTTAATGTCCGGAGTTTCTTCACTGCACTTTACGCTCAGTCACCGTTCTTCTAATAAGGCTTCACAAGTACAGACCGATCCTTCAATTATAGAGTCATTACTACCTTCTCACATGCAGAATAACAGTAACTGTATGTTCCTCGCCTTTTTATCACAAGTGTAAAGTGCGGTGTGCACGTCACGTCTTTTAATTATCATCTTATGATAAATACAGCGTCATCTATCGATCCACTTTTGAACTTTTTTATCCATTCGCAAAACAAATTCCCATTACTAAGTATACGCAGAAGAAATATCAGGTCATTCTGATCAGTAGTTCTTTTTTTACAGTCTTTTGAATTACAACTTTTATTATAATCACCCTATATATTGTTTTAAGTCTAAACTTGTCAATCTTGCGTAAGCGGGTTGCACGTGATAGAGATATATTTAAAAAATTCATTCTGGAAAATTATTATATAACTAATGAAATATCCGTAAATTTAGATGCAGTTTTCAAACAAGTTGCATATGAAAGTGTATCTATTCGATGGTGGAATATTGAAATTGTGTGATGTTTAGAAGTCAATAAATTTGCAAAAATGTGATATTTCTTATTCAGGTTTTTGCCATCGTCAATATGACATGAGCGTTACCCACTGCCACTTTTCTACTTTGTAATGTAGCTTTAGGTATTAGAAAATAAATGATCTGAAGTATTTTATTGTCTATTACAAAAATTTTGAAATGCAACCGGAAAAATTACAAAATTTTAAAAGTAGTAAGATATTTTTACGCACAGGTGTAACTGCTCTTTCAGTGAAAAGTTCAGCGCTCAAGTTACAATACTGTCATCTACGACGGTTTGTTATAAGTAGTAAATCTGCATTTCACGAGTCTCAACGTCAATTTTGAAAGATATTTTAATTTTATTCTCACTTCAAATAATATATAACATTCTGAAATCTCCAATAAGCTCAAATTATATGTATTTTTTGAAGCATATAAAATTTCTCAATGATTCAGAAAATCTAAATTTTAAGAACTATTATGTTAAACACGATATTAATACTATCCATGCAATTATGCGCTTCAACTGCTTACTGTTTCAATTTTTTAGAATACAAATGTACATTTCTTCAAGCGGGGTAGAGTCTCCCTGAAACCTTCGCTGTCCCACTGAATTTATATTTCATTTCCAATAATTGTGCTATTTGAAGATTTCAGTATATCTACCAGGTGTCCAACAAAGGAGTCCGTGATTATAAAATTAAATAACTAACGGACATCAATAGAATAATGAAACAAGTTGTATATTTTATTTGAAAGCTGTAAATAGTTTAAAAATTAATTAAAAAGTTTCTAGATAGGTGCCGCTGTAGATACAGACTGATCCCTAAACAGAGTATTCTGAAACACAAAGTGATCAATCTTCATACTGAAGAAAATGAGCGAAAGCATGTATTCCGTGTACCAACGTGTTTTTCTGGTACTCGAGTATCATCGATGTAAACGCAGGATCCTACGGCAAAAAGGCAGCAGTTTTCAATTGCAATTTGAAGTTGCAAAGGGTTCTGATGCGAAAACAATTTGCAAGTTTTTCTAAAAACTGCAACGGATAGTTAGCGTGGCTGATGAGTTATTGGGAAATTATGACATCAGACAATCTGCAGTTACTCGTGAAAATGTAGCGACTGTTTCTGCAATCATTCAGCCTAATCAGAAGATATCATCCGAAGAGTTGGAGAAGAATGCGGATTAAAGCGATCCATCACGCAAGCAATACTGCAGTACACTCTACACATGGTCATGGAACGAATGTATACCGTATACCAACGTGTTTTTCTGGTACTCGAGTATCATCGATATAATCGCAGGATCCTACGGCATAAAGGCAGCAGTTTTCAGTTCCAATTTGAAGTTGCAAAGGGTTCTGATGCGAAAACAATCTGCAAGTTTTTCTAAAAATTGCAACGGATAGTCAGTGTGGCTGATGAGTTATAGGGAAATTATGACACCAGACAATCTGCAGTTACTCTTGAAAATGTAGCAACTGTTTCTGCAATCATTCAGCCTAATAAGAAGATATCCATCCAAAGAGTTGGAGCAGAATGCGGATTAAAGCTATCCATCGCGAAGACAATGTTACTGAACACTCTACACATGGTCGTTCAAGATCAAATGTCACCCGAGAATAACAGCTCGAACTGTGCATCAAAGAGAAAGGTTTACGAAAGCAATCATTGTCTACACACTGTATAAACATCACAACGATTGATGATGTAGGACTCTATGTTGGCTGGATATGGTTTACTGATGAGGCCAATGTTTACCTGGAGGGTTTCTGAACAGACAGAACAGGCGATTTCGGGGTACCGGGAACCAGCATTTCGTAAAGTACGACCGCCAAATTCCCAGAAATTGTCCGTCTGGGCTGCAATATCGAACAAATGCATCATTGGCCTTTTACTCTTACGAGAAACGATCGCTACGGAATGGTACGTTGCAATTTTGGATCAATTTGTCGGCACAATGCAATCGCTGGAGGATCGACCAAGCATTTCGTGGCATTCTTGAAAGAAGCGTCTCAAATACACCGTACCCCAGCGGTTTTTTACTTTCTTGAGAAATACTTTGGGACTAGATTCATTGTTTTGTATTATTCAACATTTGCTGGAATAGGCATGGAGTGACCTCCATACTCATCCGATCTCACCCTCAGAGACTACTTACTGTGGGGCACAAAGATGGACATTCTTTACCGAAATAGCCCTGCAACGCAAGAGTAACTTGGAAATTGATCTGTGAGGCAGGTGCGTTTATTTCCGTACGCACACTACAGAGAATGAGTGAAAGTTTTATTCTTCGTTTGCGACATCTTTGTACTGCAAATTTGAACATTTTGATTCGATTGTGATGTGATTACAACAAGTGTTTGTGAATGACAGTCTGCAGCCTATTTTGCGGACTCTGTACTGTGACCACACCATACAGTGCCACCTGTATAGAAAAATTTTAATTAATTTTAAAATTCCTTGATCAGATAGTTGCAGTTTTAAAAATAAACATAAAATTTGTTTCATTCATCTATCGATCTACAGAGATATTAAATTTTAAAATCAAGGAATCATTTTTTCAATACCCTGTATAAGTCGTTTTACACTACATTTTATTACATTAAACAAGATCGTTTTGCACGAAAATTTATTCCATCGTAATAAAATACTGACATGCTAGTGAACTACAAAAGATCGACATTTTTTGTAAAAGTTGTATAAAATCTCATGTAATAAAATATTTATGAAAACTTACATCACTTCCTGAAATGTATACCAAACTTAAAAAACTAACCTTTTTATGATATTTGTCGAATAAAAAAACATATTTGTTGGTGATTATTTAAAAAAAGCTTTTATCAAACGAAATCAAAATCTACTTCGATGCAAAAATTATACACTAAGCACCACGGTAATCCCTTTTGTAAATCAAATGTTGCGATTTTAGTTTAAATATTCTTCAGCGGTGACCAACTTTATGACCCTTTAATGACAACTATGCATTGCAAAACTGCAATTTCTCAATGCAAATTATTTAATTCATTCACCAAACGAGGAAAGCCAATAGTGACGTCAAGAATATTTTCCATCGTGGAAGCCTTTCGTAATTTTTGTTTTGTTATGTACTTGTTATATTGTTATGTACATCTTTCCAGTACATAACAAAAAATTGTTGATATATTAACGGCGGCAATGATTGATCGATTTGTCTACATACAACGAAACGCGTCCACTTACGTATAAACGCTTAAGCATTTCGCAACACCTTCCGTAATCAGGTCAACTGTTGTATTTTACCAATGGTATTGCTTCTATCATGCCTATTCATGGTTGTTACTAACTTAGTCGATAATAGATTAATATATTAGCAGCACTTTACAAACATTCCTTAACATATTATCTGCGGCAGGGATGTAGCAAATTGTCTACATGCATTGAAGCGCGTCCACTTACGTATAAACGCTTAAACCAGCAGTAATCGGGTCATCTTCTAACTATCGTATTTTAATAATAGTGATGATTTGGGATTATAGAATGGCTTTTGTGGCAGTAGTTTAATAGTATCCACATTCACTTTAAACCATATTGCTTCTAGCATCGTTCTTGCTTGATGCTAACTTAGTAGAAAATAGATTACTCAATTAGCAGAACTTAACAAAAATTTCTTAACATATTAACTGAGGCAGTAATTAAACAAATTGTTTACATGCATTGAAACGCAAACACTTACATATAAAGTCTTAAACCTATCGTAAAACTTTCCATAATTGATTCAACTTCTAACTGTCGCGTTTTAGCAATAGTAAATTAGCGCAATCGAGTGGTTTTTGTGGTCGTAGTTAAACAGTGTTTCAGCATCGTTCATGCTTGATGCTAACATAGTCGAAAATCTGATCACAAAAAATGAGTTAATTTGTGTGTTCGTTTTTTTTTTCATTTAAACGTTTTTTCTAATCAGGAATACAGCAATGAATGAAATATTTTAATAAATCTCCTTTCTTTTATTAAATATGAAATACTGTTACTAGGTAACTGTTAAAGAAAACGAGTAAACGCGAATTAAGTTATTGGCGAAAATTTAAAATTTAAATATTAAAAGGCTTTATATTTTTATAACAGATACATAAAATTTCATCAAAAAATATATGGATAATTTAGAATTTTCGGCGTATGTAATGTCAAAAATTTCAAAATAATGGGAGTAATTAAGACCTTACTTAGAAAATTTTAGCAAACATCCATAATTTAAAATTTAAATCAATTATCCCAATGAGTTATTTTTGCTTCGATGGATGTTAAAATTTGAAAATCATCTGAATTTTTATTAAAAAGCATTATTACTTGAAAGAAAATGTTCTATATATGTAATGACAAAATTTCAAAATAATGGGAGTAATTAAGACCTTACTTGGGAAATTTTAGCAAGCATCCATAATTTAAAATTGAAATCAATTATCCCAATGAGTTATTTTTGATTCGATGGATGTTAAAATGTGAAAATCATCTGATTTTTTATAAAAAGCATTATCACTTAAAAGAAATGTTCTATATTTTTCGAAGCAGTGGTACAAATTTAATAAAAAATATACAGCTGGTTCCAGGTACCTTGCTAACATAGCTTCCCAATTACAGACTCAAAGGATGCTTTTTGCGGCAATTATCACCAGACTAACAGACAGACAAACCACAAAAACTATTCCAGTCTTCACAATAAGCCTCGTTGACGTTTCGGCATTAATGCGGGTAGAAGTCCGAGGGAGCAATGTCGGGGCTACATGGTGGCTGTGGCAAAAAATCCCTTTCGAGGCCATACAGAGTCCAACCTGTAAATGCAGACACATGTGGTCCAGCATTATCTTGAAGAAATATTACCTTCTTGCGCCGGAATTCCTTTTGATGTTTTACCTTTATAGCAGCGTCAACACGGATTACCATCTCGCTGTACACCTTATTGTCCATGGCTTTACCCTTTTCCAGATACTCTTTGTGGATAATACCACGGAAATCCCGCCAGATACAAAGCATTATCTTTTTGTTAGTCAAATTGTGCTTTTCGACGCTGCCGACGGTCTCACCGGGCGCAGACCAACCCTCTTTTCGGCTTGTGTTGTTGAAGTAAATCCACTTTTCGTCACAAGTAACGATCCAGTACAGAATTTTGTCCTTGCGTTAATATTCGAGCATATTAGTACAGGCACGAACACGGCTGTCCTAATCTGCTTGTCAGCTCATGCGGCACCCAGCGATTTAAATTGTACATCAAGGTTATGGGATGCACAGCGCAACTAATCGACATGGCACTAACGTCTAACTCCTTAGCTAGCTCTCGAGTGGTTGCATACTGATATTCTTCCACAATTTCTCCCAGGTGGTCCTCATGAACACCAGTAGGCCGTCCAGAACGCTCTGCTTCTTGAATGCCATAGTCCTTGCTTTTGAAATTTGGGTACTAAAAATTCACAGTGTCATATGATACAACAGTAGTACCTAAAGCTGTACACATAATTCTGTAACATTCTGTAGCTGACTTTTTGCAACAGAACTAGAAATAAATGATGCTTCTAATCTGGTAGCGTGATAGTTCCATTTCAGACACCTTGTACTTAATGATAACGATATTTTTTTTACAAATTTCACAACACAGTAAAACAAGTCTCTTTCTTTCAAATGCCAAAAATTATGTGACAAAATATGAGAAACACGTCAACGGGAACTGTTTGCGCAGAGGATATTAGCTGTGGCGGGAAACTGTCGTTACAACCTAATGTTATAAACATTAGAACAATAAAATAATACAAATGAATTAATCATACAATGGAATCTTACTCTAAATTATGATTTTTTTTCCTTGGTAGAGTATTTTATAAAATATTTATGAAATATAGCAATGCGTAGAACTTTCTGTTGATGCAAAAGTCCGTTTTTATATGCAAAAAAGTAAAAGAAATACCTTATACTTAGAATAACAATTACTGGTACCTTTAACCTTTCTTCTTACAACATATGCTTATATATTATTGTAACAAATATTAATCCTTTTTCCTTTTTCTTTAGATTATGTATCAATATTTGATTTGTATTGCTTATCATGTTATTTTATTACTGTGCCATTTATTTAAATTTTAATTTTCAGGAACTTAATTTTAGTTAATTATATCTAGTTGCTTTAATCTTAATTTTCAAGTAAGATTTTGACTTAAACTATGTTTTTATCACCTTTAAAAGTTACCAGATAAAACAAAAGTATCTTAGAAGTAATAGACCTTTTTATCTGGAAAAAACTTCTTTCCAAACTGAATTATTTTACTAAACTACGATTTCTTTGATGAAGTTTTATTGAAATCATTCCTAAGTACAAGCTCATAGAACTAACTTTTTTCTTTCTTTTTTTTTATTTCTTTTTATTTCTTTTTTCTTTTTTTCCTTTTTTTTTTTTTTACTCTAAGACTAAATAGTCTGAAAAAAATGTGTCGTTCTTTAAAATTTACTCTATTTTTGATTTTCATGTATAAAATTCCGTGATTAAATTATTAAAATGATATTTAAGATTCAATTAAAAAATCATAACAATAAAAATCTCTATTATTTTAACATTTATTTTATTTTTACAAAACAAAAATAATTGTATAATTATTATAATTAATCTGTTATTTCAGATTTAATGAACGATTTTTTTTTTGTATTAACCGGGGAGGATGCCTATTTCTTTTTCTTACACGGAAACACAGGTTGGATCTTGCAGACCTGATACTTATTTTCTTGATGAAATTATGCATTTCTAGAAAAATATTCTGCGCGGCATTTCTCAAATTCAATCTTCGTTCCTTTTTACTCCATTTAGAGTAAGATCACCAGTGACGGTCTTTTATAATTTCCATGACGCTAGAGGCGAAACACCGACACGTTCGAATTGAGCGTCAATGGGTGAGTCAACCCGTCAGCACACGTGCCTCTTTCTATTACGTTACTACATGCGCGGGATAAATTTTACCCCAATGGGTTTTCTTGTGTCAATTCCCCCCCCCCCCCGGTTTGATTATAAACAAAAAGTTATATTTTGAAATAAACTGTAAATCAATAAAGAACATAATTTAACTTAAAATAAGAAGTTCTTTTATATTTTAAGCAAAAACAAACATAAAATCTAGCACTAAGATTTTTTTCTGCATATCATTACATACAAAGCTTTTACAATCAAAATTCAGCCATGAAAGTACAAAAAAGTATAAAACTGATATATAGAAACTGTATGTGCAAGAGCTGTTAACATTTAAAATAACAATTATATTGTTATTTGCATTGCATAAACATTTGCATTAACATTTTCCTATCATTATGGGTTACGCTATAACACGCGTGGAGTAAATTTTCTCCCACGTGACATTTTTATAACAAAAGAATGGGAAATCCACAACCGGAGGTAAATTCTTTTTGGCCACATCTTGATGTCTTTCAGATTGAAAGGTACTATAAAGCTCAGAATGATCACGAACGATTTTCGCACATTTTTAAGTAATAGTTGTGAGCTGGGGTAGATTTTATCCCAGCGCGTGTGCTGACGGGTTAAAAAATGTCCCATTGACTGTCCGATGATTCCTTTGTTTCAACAAATTACGTAAGCGGACACCGCTCTTGTGGAAGCTTGTCTTTTTCTTTTCTTTCAGCAGTGATTTCCTAGCAAGATTGTTGATGAAAAATGTTGGGATTCGTGCGATGCGCGTAGGTTTTAAAGTACGATAGACGGTAAAAGGTAAGTTGTAATAACTTCTATAAAATGTACGGAACGTGTACGGGTGCAATGTAGGTCAATAGTAGTGGGTATGAGCTTTTTTGTACCATTCCAAGGAATACACTTTTATTTTCTCGATTTTCTTGACTCTAAAGTATTTTCCCATCATTCCCTTAACATTTAGATCATCCCCATGACAAAAGCCACGGGGCGTGGGAATTATATATGATAAAAACCGAAACTACGTCCTTATCTAGACCATCACTGGTGCTTTTATCCCCACCATTCCTATGATAATAATAAGAAAATTCACAAATTTCCGGTTCTTCACGTGAATCTAATTACCTTTAAATATTCTTTACCAACTTTTTATTAATTTTCTTCACTGTGCAATTCATCATCTGTTCACATTTCAACTTATAAGGTCTCTAATCACTCCACTTTATAATTCTAATAATGATGCATTTTCGAATTATATATTTTATTCTCAATAAAAAGTACGCGCACCATGGATAATGTGTCCGAAAAGGTTATTTTCTGAAATAGTAATAAAAACTTTACACGCTTATGATGGACTCTCAGATTTTGTTGACTCTGTGGTGTAATTCGGTCATTTTGATTGATAGACTGGTTTATTGCGTTATATTTTTGTAACATCAGTGGCTGGATAAACCGAACGCGCGTGGTCGCGGTTTAAGAAAAAATAAGATTTAAAATATATTTCTTTACTTTAGCTAAACTAACGCAGACTTTTGAAAACATTAGATTGCTAGAAGGACTGTATAATTACATTCTGTTGAAAAATATTTGTGAATCAATAGTTTTTTTGGAAATTTTATCAGTTATACACTATAGCTATGAATTTGGGCTCTTTTTTCAGAGACCGAGTCCGATGATTTGAAATCCTATACTGACCGAGCCAAAAAAAAAATTGTGCCATCAGATTCCGAGCTGTATCCCGAAAGATACTTTGTAGAAATTTGTTAATAACATTTTAATAGTACTGCAAGATTAATTTTCCTCTTTAAAAACCTTTTCTTACACAGAAATAAGTATTAATTTTTAATACTTCTTCAAGACAACGTTTCGTCATTTTCATGTGCCAGAAAATATGTTTCAGATGACCAATTTCTTATTTTTACACAACCACTGGCAGAAATCTGGTAAATCATAATTCTTATTATTTCAAAATATTATTGTACAGCTATGACAGAAATACATTAGTTCTGTTTTCCAGTAATTCTGTAAAACGACATAGAACAGAAAGCGAGGATAGACAACGGATATCCAAGGCTTCTTTATGTTATTACCGCTGACCATGCAATTTTTTCAGATTAAGATAAAATATTTCTTCTTGTATTCTATAACAAAAACTATTACATTTCATTTGAATCTACTTTTTAAAGTTTTATAAAACACTTTATTGCAATTTTTATTTTCAATTTGTGAATAAATAAAATTTTTACTTTGATCAGTCCGCCATAACCCGCCCGAGTCTAAACACTGGTGTAAAAATCGTCTGCGAGCTCGGATCAGGCTGAACCAGTCTCATCACCAACAGGCCCTGGTTACCAAAGGGGCAAACTTCCACCAGTAAATTTTAATAGTAATTTTCTTCTTATTTGAACAATGTAAAATTACAGTCAGGAATAAGGCAAAATGTTCTGATACTTTTTACTGGTGGAAGTTTGCCTTGTTTTTAATTAGACCCCAATAACCCACTCGAATCGCCCAAATAGCGACACAAAGCACCGCATACAATAGGTTATTTTACTGACCAGAGATTTAAGTAGATCCTATGTAATTATAACATATGAACCCATAATTTTAGAGTTTTAAATTATTTTAATTTTTATGTATATCTAGGCAAAATCATCGATTTTAAAACATAATAAATGTATGTAATGATTAATTGATATATATATATATTTTCAAATTTTTGTTAAAACACTGTGTTAAAAGAAAGCTACTTATTTGGACAAGTATGCTTTGAAAAATCATAATTTTATTGTTTTATTCTTAAACATAAAAAATATATACACTTTTTTTATATTATTTAATCTATTTCAGCATTTGATTTTTGGTGCTTATTATGTTATTTCGTTAAATCTAGTTTTTTGTATCTTAACTTTCAAAAAAGTTCTCAACTTAATTTGTTTTCCTTGACTTGTGAAATTACAAGATAAAATGAAAGTAAAGTACTTTAAAAGAAAGATATCATTTTGTCAGGGGAAAAGTCTTTCCCAACCAAATTATTTAAGTAAACTACGAGTTCTTAGAAGTTCAATTTTGAACAAAATACTAGGTTATACAGTTGATTTCTTTCTTTATATAAAATGATGATTCTCTGAAGTAAATTTACAGTCTGTTTTTATTAATTTTATTCTCTTTAAAAAAATCCATAAATATCATTATTAAATTTCTAAGATTCAAAGATGAAGAAAGATTTAGTTTTTTATGTGTATTTTTTAAAGTATTAGTTTAGTAACATTCTCCCCCTTTTTTATAAATTGTTGCTACTATTTTGGAGCCTGCTATTCCTTGTTATTAACTACATTTGTTATGCTCGGGGATCTGTGGCACTTGGCCACACAGGCACCTCGCCAAATCTCTTTCAATTCTCATATTTAAATTATTCTTATATTTTTCATTAAAATTATAGGATTATTAAATTATAATATCAGGTTAAATGAAGAAACAAGTGAATTACAATAAGAAATATTAAGATTTATTGTTTCTTGCACTTTGCAAGTAAACTAGCACATACATTGATAAATAATAGATTTCTAGAAATATTTTAGAAAACTCCAATCGTACTAGGATCCCAGGTCGAAATTCATGCTAGTACCAGCAACAAAAAATAGGCTATTTATTGCTATGTATTGCTTCGTATGCTAGATTTTCCTGCTATTATAGGCTTTATAATGCTAGCCAGCATCAAGTGGGCCAATACACACCATGACTTGCTGCGTAATTCTGGTGAAACCAGCAAATTTTTATGCTAGTACCAACAATAAAAATAGGCTATCTATTGCTATTATATGCTTTATAATGCTAGCCAGCATCAAGTGGGTCAATACACACCATCACTTGCTGGTAATTCTGGTGGAACCAGCAAATGTTTATGGTAATTTATGCTATTTTATTGTTTGGATACAGCATTTAATGCTAGTCTAGCAAACAAATACAAGCATGAATTTTGACTAGAGGAAGGCTGATCATTTAATTTCAATGAAAGTAAAATAATATTTCCCTCCAGTCTATACTATCCATCCATAATACGAGAAACCATAGAGATACTAACGCGCAAAAGTACAATATGTAACGATGCGGCATCTTTTAATTTAACGAAACTGTGGCTCGAGTTACTCCATGGTCACAGATATGAAAATAAACAACCAAGTAAAAATAAAAGATAACGTGCGTAATTTTTAGAAAGTTACATGAAAATAATAACTGCAAAGCCCGTGCAATTCTAGAATATTCTCATTTGTTTTTAAAAATGACTCGGGGTGAGTCGAAACATGTACAACAACCTAATAAAAGTTATTTTAATTTGTATTATGTTGTTAATTTACACCTTTTAGCATTTAAAACAAATATATTAGTACAAGGTGTTATAATTTATTATAGTGTTAATTTATTAAAGGGTGATCATTTCTTGATGCAAGAGGGGATTAGTAAGAGGATTAATGGCTAAGTGCTTTACAGAAAAAAATCGCATAACCTGGAGAAAGCCCAATGAGACTGAGGAAGCGGGCAAAACGTTAACTACTATGGAAGCCATCTCCAATTCCACAATTTCCGCTATGACGCAATTGGTCAACCTACGAGCAGAACGGTTATTTTTCTAATTTGTAGCATAGTTGTCGACTATTACGGATTTTTTGTACCACTGTTTTTCAATTTTTTAATTTCTCTTATTCGACTGCAGAAAATATTACATTAAATGTGGCAAATTTACTGCAGTAATCCCTTAACATTCGCGAGGGTTACGTTCCAGGAAAACCTCGCGAATGTCAAATCCACGAATGTTGAGTCTATCTATCTGCACTAAAGAAGGAGTTACGTTCTATGAAATTTTAATTAGAGTGGCACTGCATTTCAAAGAACAAATGAAAATATTTACTAACAATACTTTATGCATAACATATATGTAGCAGGTGAATGTACAGACATGTTCATAAATATGAAATTTATTTAATGAGGATAATTCAAATTGGCTGACTAGAGAAATAATTACAGCTAAAAAGCAAAGATTTCTATTTTTATAAAGTAATTTCGACTCTCTCTATTCGCAAAGAGATGATAATGTATTAGTGGGCCAGTATGCGATAGAATATTAAAATACGATATTTAAATACAGGTAAATGCTTCAGAGATATTTTTATTTTCTAAGTGCAGCTTCATCTCCATCTTTAGCAGAACTGCACAAGCTGGATTAATTAATAGTTTGAAGATGCCGTTACCTTACCACTTCTAATATCCCCATTGCAACGAGTATTCTGCTGTTGTTATTATTTTGCTTTCCTACAACACTCGCTCCTTTTTCTGTAGACAACTGAAAATTGATTTGTAAATACATACTGAGAAAACACAGGGGAAACAATCTTTATCGACTGTAAATTCTGAAAAAGCAAAGATATAATTGAAAAAAAAAAATCGCGAATAATCAAGTCAGATTCCCGCGAATGTTCCGCATTTTCATGTTCGCGAATAATTAAAACTCGCGAATGTTAAAACCGCGAATGTTAAGGGATTATTGTATTAAAATATAGTGGTAGTAAGAATGAAGTTGTTAACTATGTTTTGTAGTGGAAAAAATTGGAGCTAATGGTTCACGCAAAGAATTTCTATACAACATCCTTATACTTTACAAGAAAAGTTCATACCGACATTCGTGTTAACGGTAAACATTCGCTAGCACATCAAGTATGAATGCGTTTTAACTTTTCTTTTCGACAAACAATGGAAAATTATTATTTAAAAAAAAGTGTGGTTGTCACTCCTATCACCGAGAGGGACAAAAATCGTAACCTTCTACGCTGAACCCAGGTTATCTTGATGACTAGAGTTGTAAGTGGATCCTAGTGACTTATTAAAATTTACAATCCTTAAATTTTAAGGCACTAGTGTGTGTAGCATTATGGAAAATGTAACAGCCATCAAAAATAATCTAACACGCCTGACTATCTTCTTAGAAAGATAATGAATATTTTCAACAAATAGAAATAGTTTGTAACTATTTCGTTATATATATATAAATATAGTGTGTTGGGAAAATAAATATTAATATTAAAATATCGTAAATGGATGCTTTGAAGAACTAATTGTACTCTTTTAAGATTGTGTTTTTACATGTTTTAGATGAGAACTTGAGCAAAAATTTTTAATATAAAAAAGATTTATTATTTTTTTCCGGTATGTATTGATAAAGTTTGAAACCGTTGTTTAAAGATTTTCATTTTTAATATGGTTACAAAACGAAGAAACTGTATTTTTGTACGTTAATGGTTGAGCTTCGTTAAATAGTTATAGTTAAAGGAATAACTTTCTTCTAGAGTCAATTTTCAGAAATAAAAAAGTAAAATCTCACACTTTGCAATAAATAATTGCGACATATCAAAACATACTCCAGGAGAGGGAAAGTGCTATTTATTTATTTATTATTATTATTATTTTAATTGTGTTGCGCAAATTTGAGAAGCAATTATGACAGTGTTATTCTTACGTACACTGTCTCAAGTATCACGTCTTTAGAAAATATTATTGATCTTTATTGATTTCTGTGCATTAAGTGTTTATTTAATGCTAATGTACTATTCAAGTCTGTTAAGCTGTTTTAGAATCGAACAATTTAAAGAAAAAATATTATTATGATCGAAAATGATTGATACATTCTGAAATATAAAATTTCTTGAATGGACAATCACTCCGCCCTACCCTTTACCACATGACGCTCTGCAAAAAATAAATATCAGTAACTGTTTTCTTATAAAACATCATTTTCATTACGTAGCTACTGCTTTATAGAAACATCTGAAGGTATGAAGAAAGACAAATAGCGTGATGAAAATAATTGCAGTAGCTTTTTTAAAGGGGAACAATCTTTCAACAATTATGTTTATCTTTTCGAAACCGAAGCAATATTTTTTACTGAATGAAATAATCTGGAACTATTTCAATGTAAATGAAAATATAGTGTTATAACAAAAAGAAATGTTATTATATAAAGTATGTGATATGGGAATTTGAAATGACTCATGGGACCTTTTTAAAAAAATGTATGATAGAATAGGTTTAAAGCAAAGATTAAATATGACAAGGAGAAAAAGAAAAATATTATCAAATTTTAAAATTTAAAATTTATTTTATTATAAAACTAAAGGACTAATGATAAAGTTGGAAACTGTTGTGTAGCGTTTGCAGTTTTATCTGGAATAACATTTAAATGGCTTTGTTTTTATTATTTAAAAGTTTAAATTTTTGTATATAAATAAAATGTTAAAGGACTGGGCTACCTATTGATTCAATGACTAAAAAATTGTAGAGTATTTTATGGAAAAATCGATACGATTCCAGAATTAAAACTTTGTTGCAATGTGCTTAATGAGCCAATGCTCTACATTAATCTAGATGTCCTGGGTTAAATTTCTGGCCAGGACACTATTTTCACTAACTTGTAAAATTTAAACTCTCATTATTTGTTTATAAATCGGTACAATTGAGATATACTAATTTAAAAAAAAAACATAATTACGTATCGATACTTTAATGGAGCTCCTTTAGAATAGCTTTAATCTTTTGCTGGCGTGGACATTTTCTCAGTCACAGAAAAACTTTCATATCGTAGTTTGCCTAGATCGAGCCAAACATAAAATTAAGTACAAATACTATTAAACAATTAGACGAATATTATTAACATTTTCAAATTAGATTCTTATCAATATTGGTATAAATCATTCCTTATAAATCTGTATCTCATAATATTTATTATTGAACATTCCTGAATAGCTTTATAAATAAATTTCATTAATTTATTTTTTATAACACGAGTAAATAATATCTAGAAAAACCCCTCTCACTGAGAAAAACATAAGCAGTGGCCTTCACCTCTAACTATCTTAATTTTGGCTGGCTTGAAGACCATTGGGCCAAGTAATCTAATATTATTCTAAGTGCTTTTTCATCATTTGGTAGGAAGACGTGGGTTGGAGAAAACAATCCAATTTTAGCGTAAAATTGTGTTTGAAAGACTCCAGTTTTTGAATTATGTTAAATAACAACTCGCATTGCAGTTTGTTTTGCAATTATTAAATATGAATTTAATTAGGCTTTAAAAAATTTATATCTTCACAATTCCTAAATTACTCCACCGAATGACTTCTTGTTTGGTATCCAAAGGTAAAGTTTACCAAAGAATTAATACATGATGTCAAAACTGGTTCTTGTATTGAAAATTACAAAGTTTTTGACAATTGCAATAGGCAGGGGATCCCCAAAGTGCAAGGTTATGTAACAAAAATGTGATGCTTAATGGAGTAAAACTGGCTTCATTTTCAAATTCAGCGTCGACAAATGCATAAAATTCAATAATTGTGTTTTCAGATCCGAAAATTATTTTTCAATTTGTAAACTAGTATTATAGATAGCGAATTATTGAATTTTTAGAGGTAGACAATTGTTTATAAAATGCTCTGCATATATTTTCGCTATAAATAAACTAATGTATAATTACATAATAAAGTATATTCATCACAGCGAATAGATATTGGAATCTTCTAGAACAGGGGTTTCCAAACTTTTAGCCCCATAGTACCACTAAATCGAAGTTCAAATTTCCGCGTACCATCACATACCAAACGTAATGCTAATATAGAAAAACTTTGAAAGTGGAAATTCCTATATTTTGTTCCAATTCAAATCACCCTTTTAAATAATTTTACTGTATTAAAAACAAATTTCCATGGTATAGAAAGAAACCTATACTTTTGGTACAAAACAAGAAAAAAAATTAAATTGACAGACTTAAATAAATAATGAATTATGTTTAAAAAAGAACTTCAAGACTGAAATATTTTAACACCACCCACCTGCTCTTCCAGCACGAAAAAAAGAAGTTAAGAATTACAATTGGATTTCTTTTTAATTCCTGCTATTCGGACAAACCCCTCCTACTTTCACGGATACAGCGTTTACCTTCAAATAATACTGTTGAAACTGTTTTTCTGCTAATTAAAACTATTTCATTGATTACTTTTTAAATTTGGTCTTTATTTACAAATTTTATTTTTTTCCATATAAATGTAACATGTGTGTAATTCTGGAAAACTGGTTGTATCATAAGCAGTGTGTGCGGATTTCGGAGCTATAACAAACGATTCTAGTAAGAAAAACAGAAGCGTTTACAGTCTCTAATTTTCATTCGAAATTTTCAAAAATGATAAATTCATGCCGTTTTTTATTTTATATTATGATGGTATTTCATTTTACGTACCACCATCGCACTTTCGCGTACCAGTAGTCAGAGATTTTCGTACCAGTACTGGTACGCGTACCATAGTTTGAGAACCCCTGTCCAAGAACATTATTTTTTCACGGCATGTGGTTGTATTATACAGGGTGTCCCAAAAGTCGTTGACAGATTTCAAAATTCAGTAAAATATCAAGCAATTGGCGTGCGAGAATGCGGTTTGGACGAAAAGAGTTCTTATGATCTGAAATTTTGTTTAAGCAAATAAAAAACAAGTTCAAAAAATTTTCATAGATCTCCTAGAAAGTTGTCGAATAAGTAGAATATCTTTATACATAACAATGGCGAAAGACGCACAATACGTATGCACAGTTTTTTACCCAAAATATGGCAACTCCCATTTCAGAACTTAATAATACTCGCCCTCCTGAGTTCGATTAGACGAATGAGGATGAATAGACGAGTATTGCTAACAAATATGCTGTAAAAAAGTTTGATATTTTAATGATGTGATGAACCATTTTGTTTGTGGAACTTCTACCGAAGTCATGGATTAATAGAAGAATATATGTATGAATAAATCTTATTCACAATTTTTTTTTTTCGTAGTGAAATAATATTTCAGAAAACTTTTAAAAGTCTTCTAGAGCATCGAAAAAGAGGGGTAGAGAGATGGCAAATAAGGCCAATTTCACCTCCCTGGATTTTCAAACTTATTTAACTGAATTTCTTTTTTCTGTGATGATTTTGAAAATAATATTTATATTCGTCTCAACTGATGTAAAATATCTAAACACTAAGAATAAAACGAAATAAAAAACTTTTCGTCAGGCTACCTAACCGTCCAACCACCATGGAAAGCAATTTTTAGATATGTTTTTTTTTTTTTTTTTTTTTTTTTTACCTCCATGTGTTTAGAAATATATCTTCAAAGAGGTAGAGGGCTCCTGATGAAAAACAAATAAACTATTTCAATTATTCATTTTTAATAATATCTGCTAGAAGTTTACTTTAGATTTTTAACGTTGCATTTATTTGTTAATTTTTATGTTGATGTCTTTAGAAACTGTCTTGCGCAATATGATCTGACAAAAAAAAAATTGTTTAGTCAGGGGTGTCAAACTGTGGACCGCTGGATACCACTAAAATTTTACAGTAAACTTTTCCTTATCTAATCATCGAATTTCTGAAATTCAAGAAGTCGATTATTTCTTTAAAAAATTAGTGGCATAAGACGGGTCACACTTTGACACCCTTGGGGCTTATTTCATGTTTTAGTCTTCATTAAGAAAAAAAAAAAAAAAGAAAAAAAGAAGAAGAAGAAGAAGAAAAAGACAAACATGGCTTTAGCAATGGACAATTTAAAAACCTTCCCTTCCTTGGATTTTACTTAACGTACTGCTATGTCTGGCACTGAATAAGACGGAATCTGAGAATTTGGGATCTGAGCTCTCCAATTTTTGCTAGCTTGTTGACCATTACACTAAGTAGACCCTAATAAATTTTCGAGTTTCTACTATTTGATAATAATGTATGTGTAAACAATTTCGTGACTCTGAAAGTATATTTTATGTACATATGATTATAAAAAGTAAATTTTTACATTTGTTCTAACTTAGGTTTTAGATTTTAAACTTTCATTATGGCGAATTGATATTATGCTCTAGTGTACACTTTTGTTCAACTAAGCATTCTTCGAAAATATTTTTTTTTCTTTTTATTTAAAGAAATACATATAGATAATACATTTTTATCATTTTCGTATTCTTTTGATTAAATATGAATACTTCATTTGCAATGATTTTCATGATATTTTATTACCGCTAAATGTATTTTAATTTTAATTCTGAGGAATATTTTCTACTTAAACTATGCCCTGATTGTCTTTTAAAATTACAAGATAAAACGAAAAGAAAGTATTTTAAGAGAAATTGATTTTTTTTTTTATCGCGGTAAAACTTTTTTCCAAACTAAATTTGTTCACGGAGCTCCGATTTCACAGATAAAGTTTTATAGACATATACTTAAAAAGAAATAGCATGTACACATTCTTCTAATCGAACTCTGGAGTCTGAATATTTTGTGTTTTGTTACTTTGTTATTATTCAATTTTTTGATTATCATTACTAAAATGTAATTTAAGATTCAATAACGAAAAAAAAATGATTTTTGGTAATTAGAAATTTAAATATTTTAACATGTTTTTAATTTTTGTATTAAAAAAAATATACATATATAATTATTATTACATACTTTCTTTTAATAAGAGAAATTTATTTTTTTCTTCGTTTTAAAACTTCTTTCCAAACTAAATTTGTTCACGGAGCTCCGATTTCATAGATAAAGTTTTATATATATATATATATATATATGTATATATGTAATACATTTATAATATACATACATAATATATATAATACATTGTTATCATTTTCTTATTCTTTTGATTAAATATAAATATTTCATTTGCCATGATTTTCATGATATTTTATTACCACTAAATTTATTTTAATCTTAATTATGAGGAATATTTTCTACTTAAACTATGTTCTGCTTGTCTTTTAAAGTTACAAGATAAAACGAAATAAAATATTTTATGAGAATGTGATTTTTTTTTTTTTTTTTTTTTTTTTTTAGCGTGGTAAAACTTCTTTCCAAACTAAATTTGTTCACGGAGCTCCGATTTCACAGATAAAGTTTTATTGAAACTTATACTTAAAAAGAACTAGCATGTAAACATTCTTCTACTCGAACTCTGGAGTCTGAATATTTTGTGTTTTGTTACTCTGTTATTATTCAATTTTTTGATTATCATTACTAAAATGTCATTTAAGATTCAATAACGAAAAAAAAACGATTTTTGGTAATTAGAAATTTAAATATTTTAACATTTTTTTAATTTTTGTATTAAAAAAAATATATACATATATAATTATTAGTACATACTTTCTTTTAATTTACATTTCTGTGTGTATGTGGGAGTCAGATATTGTGACACATTTTTCACCCCCTTCCTGTTGACGTAGTGCTTCGAAATTTGGAATATATATGTATTCCTGAGAACAATACATTAATTGTACATTATTTTTTTAAAATTCGATCCCTATGGAGGGGGAGGGGGTCCACGTCGGCCCAAAACTTGCATTTCTCCCATCGAAATAACGTTGCGATTACTTAATTAAAAATAACTCCATTGTTGCAACATTCATCCATTTTCACCACATTTTTACCCACATCATTGTGACGTCAGCATGGAGAGACGTACACATTTGAGCTTTATAATATAACATGATTTTTTTGTGAATTTTAATGAAAGTATTTTTTTATTACATTTAATTACTATTATTATTATTAATAATTTTTTATTTCAAATTCTATGAAAAAAAGAACAATTAAGACTGACTGTTTCTGTTTTTTATATCTAAACTAAGACAGATTATAAAAAAGAAAAAAAAATGGGACAACTATTTAATTGCTTTTGTTGACAAATATTTGTAAATTAACAGTTTTGAAAATAATTAAGGACTCACCTTCTTGCATCATGCAAGAGAGAAGCCGTGAACTTCGACTCAAAGATCTGCATAGTTACGGTTATCTTGCTGACGAGAGGACAAAGTAGATTATCTGGGATTATTAAAACAAGTGGGTAAGTGTGATCGAAGATCGGTCAAAGGGTTTCGATTAATATCCCTTTCAAAACACTTGTCATAATAATGTGTGACATGCGGACTAAGTGCGATATTTAAAAATTAATTTCAAAATTAGACATGTTGTACACCTTCAAAATGTTAAAAAAATGCGAATATTTCCATAACGAATTTTTATCATGATTCAATATATTTCTCAAACTCGTATATTTACTATTCTCTATTACTCATATTGATACTCGCTTTGTATTATTTTCAAACATTTGAAAAATTCGTCAAACTTCCAATATGACATCAGATTTTCTTTTTAATTCTCTAATGACGTGATATTAATTTGCTTTGTGTACATACACATACTCATACTCCTTGTATTATTGAGAAAACTTTGAAAATTTCGATTTTATTACCACTATGACGTTAATCATTTTTATTTCATATGAATCTTTTTTTCAATTGGTGAAACTTTTTATTTCATTTTCATTTTTCACGTGGAAACCGTTCAATAGAAATTTAATTATTGTAGAAAGAATTTCATTCGTGGATTTTTAATTTTTGGCAACTGCTATAACGAAAAATGTCTAAATTTAATAGGAAAAGGCTGTTAGAATTTTGGTTTTTTATCTCTATTTATTAAAATAATACGATTTTTTCAAATTTTAATAGTTTGAGCTTTATAGCTGGTATTCATCTATATATACACAAAGTTTCAACTCTGTAAGTTACATAATTTCTGAGAATGGCTCTGTGACGGACAGAAAACAGAGCGGGAGTAATGGGGTTTCGTGAGATGAACGAAACCCTAAAAATTACAAACAACAATTTTAGAGTTTGTAATGTCCATAACTTTCTAACCATACAGTAAGTGCATCTAATAATGAAAAGCAAATATTTTCATTTATTCATACTTATACTAAAACATCATTGTTAGAAAAAAAATATATTTGGATATGCATTCTTCGAAAAATGAAGATGTTATTGCTTTATTACTTACCATAAAAATATTTATGTTTTTTTTCTTTTTTTTCTCTGCAGAATCAATATTTTATTTTAATTCTGATATGCATATATATATTTTTAATAATCTTAAATTAAAGAAAGTTTTCTACTTAAACTATTTTCTACTTGACTTTTAAAGTTATAAGACAAAAACGTAAGTAATGTATTTTAAAATAATTGGAACTTTTTATCGAGAAAAACTTTCTAAACTAAATTATTGCAATGAACTACGACTTCAAAGATGAAGTTTTATTACCGTCATACATAAAAAGTACAATCTCATAAAGCTTTTTCCTTTTTTTAGCGGAAATAGAATGGCCGGAAAGTACTTCGAAATGTTTGATTTTTATTTATTCACATTTTTCTTTACTTTATAAAATTTGTGATTTTCATTATTAAAATGTAATTTAAAATTCAAAGAAGAATACACACCGCACTTATTGTAAGAAAAAAATATATGCATTTTAACATTTATTTTATTCTTAGATTTATTTATTTTAAATTATATTATTATAATTGTAAATCTGTAATTTAAGGCTAAAAAAAAAATATATATATATGTGTGTGTAACAAGGAAAAAAAGAAGTTACTGATTCATTTTTTTTCTTTTCATTTTTCTTTCGTTTTTCCTTTTTCTTCTTTTTTTTCGTAAGAAAAGTAACAGAGACATTGACAAATAATTGATTTCTAGAAAGACTTTGACTGTGTTTTGTATGGCAATATTTGTAAATTAATATTTTTGAAAAAGCACTGGATACGTGAATCTTTGAAATTTCAAGATTTTGTTGCTTTGTACTTGACTTTAACATATTTTTTTTTATATACATCAATATTTGATTTTTAATGGTCATCATGATATTTTATTACATTTATTTCGTTTAAACGTAGTTATTAGGAAAATGTTTCACTTAAGAGGTTACTTCACCCACGCGAAAGCACCCGCTAGCTAATGTTAACCCTATAGGGAAAATATTTTCAGATGTCCGGTTCGCATTTCAATATTTTTGAACGATTTTTGTTTTAATTGGATAGCTTAGGTCGATCTCTATGAAAGCCCTTTAGTACTTTTTCGATTTTAGTTGCAGTTTTTTTATTGAGGATACTTTTACTTTCAAATTAGGTTCCGAAAGTGAAAGTATCTTAATAATAATAATAATACTTAAAAAAAAACTTGTAATCAAAATCGAAAAAAGTACAAAAGGGCTTGCATAGAGATTGACCTAAGCTATCCAATGAAAAAAAAAAAGAAATGAAAAAAAATTAAAAATATTGAAATGCGAACGAGATAAATTAAAATATTTCCCTTATAGAATTAACATTAGCGAGCGTGTGTTTTCTTATGAGTGAAGTAGCCTTTTAACCCTCTCACTGACAGGCCCGTGTTAATACCTTCACTACGCTCCAGCTTTCATAGCGATACAAGCATTATTTAAATTAATATAAGTCAACGGATATAATGCAGTTTTAATACGTTGAGTAATGATTAATACTTGCAAGGATTACTTTCATATATATAATTAAGTTCTTTATAGAATGTCGGAATAATCATCAATTTTTAGCCGTTAAAATAAAATACAGAGAAAACAAAATTGCAATTTTGCCCTTTTGCTGTACAGTCAGAGGGTTAAAATATGTTCTGCTTGACTTTGAAGTTACAAGTTAAAATGAAAAGCATTGAAGTAGTACATAACAGTCACTAGCTCATAAAGCTGTTTTTTTTTTATCTGACAAAAATAGTCTGAAAGAAATTTCAACTCTTCTATATTTCAGCTGTATTTTATAAACACCCATGATCAGGGCTAATCAAATTTGACAAAATTTGTAGCCAGCAAAAAATTTTAGTCGCCAGTAAAAAATATTACCGCCCCTCCTTCCCCCTTCATTGATTTTCAAAAAGCACAAATATTATAAATTAATTGAGAAAAAAAAAATTATTAAAAACATAGTTTAAAATTATTAGTCACATAGTTTAAAATAGTACATAATTTAGAATGACAACATCAACTAAGTTTTCTAATTGAACTTTTCAAAATTATATCTCTGAAAAAAAAAAATTAAAGGCTAAATTAACCGGCATGTTTGGGAAATGTTGATTGACGAATTCTTTAAATGTCCTGGTAGGAAGTGTGTGTGTGTGGGGGGGGGGGCATCAAGGAGATAGTGAAGCAGGAAAACAATTTTTTGTCTATTTTCCTGTCGACGTCATTCAAATAATTCTCATTTTATTATTTTAAATTTTGCAGATTAAATAACATTGTCGCCATATACAAAAACTTTGTTGCCAGTGGCGATCATGCGACCGAATTTGTCAAGATTATTTGGCAAGGCATTTGCCCATGATTATCATTATTAAAATGTAATTTAAGATTCAAAGATGCAAACACTTAATTTTTGAAATAAAAAAATTATTATATTTTAGCATTCATTTTGTTCTTACATTTTTCTATCAAACGTATGATTTTTCAAAATAATTATAACTTCATTTCAATAAATAATTTAAAAATCACAAAAAGAAATACAATTCACAAGTGTACTCATTGTTTGAAGGTTCTAAAATCCATTTATTGTTGTCTAGATATTAAAAACACTAAAACACTACAAGCACATACTCCAAACATCTTCAGTCGACACTCGGCCACTCCTTTTGAAATATGATTTAAAAGTTATTCGTAGTCTATCCCCCAAAGTTAAAAGATTTGTCAAATGTGCAAATTGATCCAGTTCAGGCTGGGGATAGATCAGGAGTTTCCATAATACCTTTTGAAAAGGCTGTTAAAGAATTCCTTCATATCGGAATGACAATGAGGAGATTTCGAGATAAAATAAAGGAGCATGAATCAGACCTTAGATTGAACCGACCCCGTACAGCGTTTGTGAGATTAGCTCAAACGCAACATATAAAAGTTGAATTTAAAAAATCCAAAATTATTTTACGTCCAAATAATTACCAGCAAGTTGGAAATTGTACGTCAAATGTGACAAACGAAGTGCGTTCGTACTATAGCTAGTCATACGAATATTCAGATATTGATGATTTTTTATTCTGTGAAATGAATTATATCGTCTGCAGGTTAATTTCTGTAATAAAATAAGTATCTCGGTCGCTTGACGATTAAACCTCGGAAGCTCCTAGAACAAGAAAGCAGCGGTTTTTTTTAACTTAAATTTCTTAATAAATATTTTTATTAATACCTTCTAAAGTTTTGATTCAATTATCATAAAATTTGAAATGTCTCGACAAAATTCTGCAACGATAATATACCTTAAATTTCAAACCATTCGATTGGGCAGTTTTTGCGAATGTATATATGGCGAAATATTGGCAAATTTGTCGACAAAAATAGGTTGATATAAATGAAACCAACTTTTCAATAGTTGACTAATTTTTCGAAATTCACACTTAAATTAATTTTCTACGTAACTGCGAATCTTCTATAAACAGGTTTGTCGTTTTACCTTCGTTTGTTTCAGTAAAATTAACTGAATTATTAAAATTGGGAATAGAAAAGCTATCTTTTCTCCCAGTAATTTCTCCCTATAGATGCCGGAAAGATTTATCTTAGCTGTGTGTGGCATTTCGTAAGAAAGCTACAATTTCACTGCCGTAGTTCATGCAAAATATGGAAAATGTTAAAGAGTAGTTTGAAGATTGGCCAACCTTGAATGATATTACAGGCCTAGCTGTCTTATCTAATTGAATACAACTCAAAAAGACTTGTAATCTATATTTAAAACGACTCTTGAATCAGTCATTTATCCCTTTTCTGATTTTACAATACATAATAATCATGAGCCATAGCTTAAATCAGTTGTTTTTTAATCAGTAAAATGAGCAATACATACATATTAATATATATATATATATATATATTAAAATATAAAAAATACGGTTGTAGGTCACGTGAAAGAAGTTAAAAATTTTCTCGTCATACAAAAAAAGATAAAGTAAATCATTTAAAAGATTTAAAAAAAAAAAAAAAACTTTTAAAATATACCAGAAAATATTATCAGGTACTTTCTATAAATTATAAATCTAGCACAATGAAGTATCCTTTAAGGTTGTCAAATTGCTGTTCCTGTAATCATGCCGTCGTCAGAGATGGCTTAAATTTTATCCAGTAAACGTGCTATAAAAACTTTCCCTCGATTAGACCCTGCGATATTATCTCAGTAATCGAGATCAGTAGCTTCAGATCACGTATCAGATTAGTATTCGAAACATGCACTGAATGGGAAAAACTACAATACATTCACAGCCAACTTCTTCCCAATATACACATATAGACAATTGATATTTACACTAGATTACTTTTAACACAATTATACTATTTGTTAACTAAATCATATGAGTTGTAATTTTCTAACTAGGTGAAAAATGTCCAGGCGAGGATTCAAACCATAGATCCTCTTGGATGAAATTGCCAATGCTCTGCCAAATGAGCTATCCATGAAAAATGTAGAGGATTTAAATCACCCAGATAGCTTTACTGATCATAGCATCTGGCCTAATATCTGAATCAGCACAACAGAATATTATTAATCAGAATATAATATTATGTTGAGCTGATTCAGATATCAGACCAGAAGCTACGATAAATAAGGTTAGCTGGGTGAAATAGGTCTTCGAGATTTCTCCAGGATAGCTCAGTTGTCAGAGCATTAGCAGCTTCAGGAAAGAGGTCCCTGGTTCGAATCCTGGCCGGGACATTTTTATCCCAGTTAGAATTTTTTCAACTCATACGAACTGATATTTAGTTCATGTGACCACATAAAACTTGGGTGTCAAACTGTGGCCCGCCAGATACCACTAATTTTTAAAAGAAATAGTCGACATCTTAAGTCGTAGAAATTCGATGATTAGATATGGCAAAGATTACTATAAAACTGTAGTGCTAACCAGCGGGCCACAGTTTGACAAGCCTGACATAAAATGATATCTGTCTTTTGAAAGATTTCCGTTTTGCACCAATGGGTGGTCAATATTGAGAGAGAATCGTACACAGTTAGACAGATTTTTAAAAAAGTTAATTAAGAGCTAGATATAATCGAGAGAAGACATTCTAGCAAGTGAATGTATAATTTGCATGTAACTGTATGTACCTGCATGTGACTGCATGTATCTGTATGTACCCTGCATGTAACTGCATGTATCTGTTTATTAGGAGCCTCTTGCATGCCAAATTTAATATTACTCTTGAATAGAAGCAGAAAACAAGTGGGTAAGTGTGATCGAAGATCGCACAAATGGTTTCGTTTAATATTCCTTTCAAAATACTTCATCCATTCTTTAATGAATCCAAATAAATTTCATTTTCCACAAAAAAAAAGTTATGTTTTTTATAAAGTAAAACTTTACCGGTGTATTTTTCTCGTTTTTTCGAATATCTGAACCGGCCTGATAGCGGGAGAAGCCCACTATTATACTCTGTCATAATAATATCCGTCATAATATCACGTCATAATAATATCTGTGTGGACTAAATGCGATATTTAAAAAAAATCAATTTCAAAATTAAATATGTTGTATACAGTCTTCAAAATGTTAAAATATGCCAGTATCTCCATAACTGGGATTTTATAATGATTCAATACGTTCCTAAAACTTATATATTTACTATTCTCTATTACTCATACTGATACTCTCTTTGTATTATTCTCAAACATTTGAAAAAACCGTTATGACGTCAGATTAATTTTCTTTTTAATTCTCTAATGACGTCCTATTAAGCTGTTTTCTGTATCTACACATACTCATACTCATTGTATTACTCAGAAATGTTTGAAATTTTCCGTTTTATTACCAATTTTACGTCATATTAATCTTTTTTTTTTCAATAGGTGCAACTTTTTATTTCATTTTAATTTTTCACGTGGAAATCTTTCCATAGAAAATTAATTATTGTAGAAAGAAGTTTATTGTGGATTTTTAACTGTTGGCAACTGCTATAACGAAAAATGTTTAAATTTAATAGGAAAACACTGTTAGATTTTTGGTTTTTTTTTATCTCTATGTGTTAAAATAATACGATTTTCAAATTTTAATATTTTGAGCTTCATAGTAGGTATTTAGCTACAAGTACAGAAATTTTCATGCCTGTAAGTTATATAGTTTCTGAGAACGGGCTCTGTGGCAGACAGACAACGGAGCTGGAGTAATAGGGTTTCTTGATATGAACGAAACCCTAAAAACGATCTTTAAAATAATATTAGCATTCATTTAATTATGTATTTAAGCCTAACCTCTAGTGAAATAGAGCTGATTTTGTATCACCAACTCAATCAACAATATTGTGAATGACAGGAAAGTGCCTGGATTTCAGATCAGCCATTTATAAATAGACGCATTGTAAAATACCGGGTAAGTCAAAATGAATATAGCGATTACAAACGGCTATAACTATTTAATGGAATAGAATTTATCGATAAGATTACCACAGAATGTAGACGGAACTTCAAATTTTTGTATACATACGTCATAGATGTTCTATGTGTCTTCCTTTGGTCACAAGGAGAACATCTAGGCGGTAGTCCATATCACGCCATACATTCTGAAGCATTTGTTCAGTCACCGACGCAAGCGCATTACAAATGCATACTTTGAGTTCTTCAATTGTTTTGAGCATGGGAGGCACATTTTTCATATAACCCCATAGATCGGTCGAAGTGGAGATGCCGAAGATGTCTTCCGCTCTTGGGAGACATTTCATATAAACCCATAGAAAAAAATCGCATGGTGTCAAATCTGGAGATATCGGTGGCCAAGAGCAGAAGCCATCGTCGTCATCTTCACTTCGACCTATCTATGGGGTTATGGGAAAGACAGGGTATATGTGCCTCCCATGCCCAAAACAATTGAAGAACTCAAAGTACGCATTTGTAATGCGCTTGCGTCGGCGACTGAACAATTGCTGCAGAATGTATGGCGTGATATAGACTACCACCTAGATGTTGTCCTTGTTACAAGGGAAGTCACATAGAACATCTATGTCGTATGTATACAAAATTTTGAAGTTCCGTCTACAGTCTGTGTTAATCGTATCGATAAATTCTTTTCCATTACAGTAGAGTCTTGATAATTCGAGGTGGACGGGACCGGGCTTACCTCGAACTATCGAAAACTCGAATTATTGAAATCATAAAATTTAATTAATAAATAAATGAAGATAAAGCAATTTTTTAATTTCAGTGTATATTTAAATGAAAAATGTACTTACAAATTATTACATTACTGCATATAGCAACAGGTTAATTATATCTTAAAATAATTGTCAATTGTTTTTTTTTGACACATTGTCTCGTTTCCGTGCAGCAATATCACGCCATCGTCAAAGCAGCATATTGTCGGCTGGAGTTGACTCAGTCTATTGCTCTACGTATAGCATGGCGGATTCTAGCGCAGCAGACAGCCCCTTGATGTGACTCATTAGTGGTGTGGAATCTGTCTGATTCTGGCAGAATCCGTAAATTCTAGTTATTCGTGACTATTTATCCTTTCCTCTATAACTTCAGGCACAAAATCGTAAAAAAAAATAATATTTCTTGAGTCATCCAAGCACTTTTTGTTTCATATAAGTAACCGACAGTGAAGATATCGAGACATGCTTAAATGCTCTTTTTTGGCTTTGCAGGTTTTCTGATAACAACAAGTTTAATCTTGTGATTTCCAAAAGCATTTGATGCAGCAAGAAGTGTTAACCTATCTTTGCTTTTATGTGAGTACTTTTCTCTTATCTTGACGCGATTGTTTTAGATGGTAGCATTTTGAAATTAAGGCCAGCTTCATTGAAATTATAAAGCGGGTCGTTCGTAAGGTTTTCGTTTGTCATGGCTTCCTGCAATTTCTTGCAAAATTGCACGGCGACGACCTCAGAATCTTCAGATAGCTTCTCTCGACAGATGTCTAGTTGCCGGATACGATATATTTTTTCAACTTTTCAAACCATCCTACACTAGCAGTGAAGTTTTCATCACTTTCTTCAAATTCTTTTCGAAACAGCAAAGCTTTTTCTTGACGAATCGGACCTGAAAGAGGGCATACTTTTATACTTTGCTGTGTAATCCACATACAAAGTGGCTCACCAGTTTTTTCATACTCAGACTTTTTTAAGGATTTTCTGTCCAAGGATAAATCAGAGCAGTTGTTAGTAGAAAAAGTTTCTAGTTTACTTCTGTTCTGATACGTTCGCAGTAGACATAAAGAGTGAGTGGGGCGGAAGCTCGTTGAACAACTATTCTCTGATTCTCTCCAATTTCACCCGGCGGGATCCCCTGCACTTATAGGAAGAATACACCCGTTTTCTTAAGAGAGTGGCTTCGGGGTGCGCAGTTGACATATGACCCGTCGAACAACAATAAAAACCAGATACTTGAATTTTGTGGTGCGAAATAATTCTTTCATGTGTTGCGTATATGTTCGTCATTATTTGGAAGCTAAACTGATTTTTTTCACTAACTCGGATTTACGGGAAACTCGAACAATCGAGACTCGAATTATCGAGACTCTACTGTAAATAGTTATAGACGTTTGTAATCGCTATATTCATTTTGGCTTACCCGTTACTTTAAAATGTGAGAAAGCTGATAAATTGGGGAACATGATTTTATAGCTGATTTGTGGTGGTACGGTGAGAAATATTCCCACTATTTATGAGGTGCTCATGTTTTAAAGACATGAAAGAATATTAAAGTAACATATAACAGTTATTAATCATTTTAGAATGAATATAATTCTAATGAAATACACTGTAAAAAATGATCAATGTTTCTTATTTTATGAAAATATACTATAACCACGAATGAAAATATAATATAGTCTTCTGAGTTATCCGACATTCCGTTAAGCGTGTTCCATTGCCTTTTGAATCCCCAGAAAGCAATACATTTCCAAAATTTAAAGAATTATTTATAAGAACAAAATTTCTGTAGCTGCCCGTATTTTTCAGAAATTTCTTTCTGAATAGTTTCTGAATAGTTTTTATAGTGTAAATCAGTTTCTTCAGCCTGGAATACCTATTTATCGAATGTCATCCATTCTCAAGTAAACGTTTTCAGCTGCACAAGTTAATTTATACATGAAAGAGTAAAGAAATAATCTTAATTTTAATGTTAATGTTCATGCTGTTAATTTTGCATGTTTGTCTGTTAAACATATTTGTTGAACATGGAAATGTTTTTTTGAGAATGGATAGCATCGGAAAAAACTAAATTCCGGGCTTAGAAAACTGATTAATACAGTTTAAAAGCTACTCGTAAACGTTTCCGAAAATTTCGGACAGCTAGAAAAATTTTGTTTTCCTAAATGATTCTTTAAATCTCGAAATGCCATTGATGTCTGAGGTTCCTAAAGAAACACTGTTCAGAATCATGGTTAACAAGGATGAGATTATATTATAAATTTATTCGTCATTATATTATATTTTCGTACATTCAGAAACATTCGTCATTTTTTACAGTGTACAGTTACTCACTGTTTCACTGTGTGCCAGCATTTCACTTTTAACTATGCACTATATAGATTTGTTGAAAAAAAATTTCATTTTTATATTTTTGTTATATGTTAATATGTTCCCAATATAATCGGTGGTTTAAGAAACTATCATTATAACTCCTATTTTGAATCACGCGGTGCACTGTAAAAAAAGACAATTTTCCTTAATCTAGAAAAATATAATATAACTACGCACGAGCGTATACAATAATCTCTACCGAGTTACCCACGATTTCGAAAAGCATGTTTTATCGATGGAAACCTTAAAAAACAATATATTTTCCACATTTAAAGAAGCATTTATAAAAACAAATTTACTTTTCCTGCCACAGATTTTCGAAAACGTTTCCGAATAGTTTTTATAGTTTATTAATCAGTTTTCTCAAACTGGATGTCGATTTCTAGTGTGCTGTCAATTCTCCATTAGAATTTACATTTGAGTAACTTAATTTGAACATGCTAGAGTTGAAAATGATATTAATATTAATTTTGATTTTATTGCTGCTGTTAATTTATTTCATGTGTCTGTAAAAAATGTTTCTTGAACATAAAAATGTTTACTTGAGAATTGATAACATCGTAAAAACATATATTACAATTTGAGAAAACTGATTGATACACAATAAAAACTACTCGGAAACGTTGCCAAAAATCCGTTGTTTTAACAAAAATCTCTGTTTTCATAAATGCTTCTTTAAATTTCGAAAATATATTAGTTTCTGAGATTTCTAAAAATAATAGACCGGGCGGCGGCAGCTCAGACAATCACCTCATCGAGTTCACGGCTGAAATTCCAGAATTAGTTAAAACTTGATTCGCATATTAAAACGCAATCGGTCTGCCAAGTCATATCTTGGTGGAAAATACCCGAAAATCCGATTTTAGCGGTTGGCTCGTAGGTTTTCCATTGTGTGTTTCTGTTCAAAGTCCTCCATGTTTTCATACCTTTGGGTGCAGGAAAACACAAAGGTAAGCCTACGAGTCAACCGCTAAAAACGGGTTTTAAGGTTTTTTCACCCAAGATATAACTTGGCAGAACGATTGCGTTTTAATATGCGAATCGAGTTTTAACTAATTCTGGAATTTCAGCCGTGAACTCGATGAGGTGATTGTCTGTGCTGCCGCCTCCCGGTCTAGAAATAACGCTTTTCGTAATCGCGGGCAACTCGAAAAAAGTTATTGTATATTTTCGTTTGTGTTTATAGGATTTTTTTCAACGATTACAAACAAAATTGTCTTCTTTGACAGCCTTTCACTGTTCTTGTACATCAATATTTGATTTTGGATACTTTTCATATTATTTTACTATTACTTCTTGTTCCTTTAATCTTAATTTTGAAAAAAGTTTTCCACTTAAACTATGTTCTTGAATTCTAAAGTTCCAAGATTAAATGAAAGTAAAGAATTTTCAAAGAAATACACCTTTTTATCGAAGAAAACTTCTTTTCAAATTAAACTATTCTCTTGAGTTCCGATTTCTTAGATGAAATTTTATTGAAGTCATACTTAAAAAGTACGAACTCATAATGATGGATTTTCCCATTTTTTAAATGTAAAATGACACGGTATGAAAGAAGTTTGCAGTCATTTAACATTTAATTTATTTTTTATTTGGTTTTCTATAAAACATTGCTATTATCATTATTAAAATGTAATTTAAGAATAAAAAGAAAGAAAGAAAGAAAGACATACTTTTTTCAGCGAGAAATCTGTAGCATTTTATCATTTATTTTTATTTTTACATTTTTCAATAAATTTATAAGATTATTATTATTAATCTGTAATTACAGAAAATGTCTACATTAAAAAATAATTTTTTTAAATTAAATATCTTCAGATTTACAGTCTCCTGCCTTTTGTAACAAAACTGATGCATATATTGACAAATAATAGATTTCTAGAACAGCTTTATAACAGCTTTATTTTTGAAAATTAATAGTTTTTAGAATGGTTTTGGCTGTCACATTAACGTACCGAAAAGAATAGAAGTCCCGAACTTTAACTCAGATGTGTGCATACTTTAAGTTATTTTTTATGAATAAAGCGTGAATTGGTTAATAGGTAATTGTTTAAAATATTAGACATCCTTATTTTAGAATTTGTAATTTCCATGTCCTTAAAATCACGCAGTGCATGTGATGATGAAAAAAATACTTTTTATTTGTCAAACTTTCTGTCTGTTAGAAGGTACATTAAACGAATTCGATTATAAATCCGAAGGAGAAAAAATAATTCAGCTCACCCCCCCCCCCCCTCAATATGTTTTTTTGTTTTTATTATTATTTTTATGAAGGCAAAGGAATTTCAGTGTACAATAAACAATAACTTCGTTGTGGAAATTTTTCTTTAAAAAGATTTTGTATTCCTTAATTAATATTAAATAAAGAAAACGAAGAATGCTATATGCAAATATTGCCTGTTTTAATCAATGTTTCGTGGAGTATTTACGTTTAAAAAACGCTGAATCAAAATACTTAGGTAATATGTAAATTAATTGTTTCCGTATTTTGATGTCCACAGTAATTTCTTTGATTTGATAGCCTAAGAGAGACAGCTCAGACGAGGAATCCAAGACTGTAGAGCATAATGTCCCCCCCGGATTCCTATATTAAGATACATTATAAAATAATAATAATTTGGGTACCGTACTTAAAAAGTAAAAACGAAACCATTAAAAGATCATTCCTGTGTCTGTCTATCCGTCTGTCCCAGCTGTTTTACTTGTAAACTATGGAACGTGGAATGTTAAAACTTGGTAGATTTTAAAAGGCTTTTGACCTACGTATTTATAGATTTTTAGCCATTCACAGATATTTTTAGGCAAAAAAATAGGAGGGCTAATTATGTTACTTAAAAAGTATATTTTGTAATCGTGTGGGGTGTCGTGTGAAATTTCCTGTAACAACTAGCGTAAAAATAGATTTATTTTAATTTCAGGCGTTATATTTTCAGAGATATCATCGAAAGTGTACTGCAAAATAAGTCGTCCCCCCTTTATCTATTTCCGTATGTACTGAAACTAAAATTATGAAAAAATTAGGGGTAGTAGAAGTTTATTTAAACCTTGGAAAAAAATATATATCGATTATCCTTTGTTATATATTTTTTTTTAGAAAATCGCATTTTTCCCTTTACACACAATCATTATTTTATGGACGGTCAGTGTGCAAGTTGAAGGGCGCTCGAAGAACATTTACATGCAGACTCATCCAAGGATTATGGAAAATGAGTTTCAAAAACATTTGCTGGTAATTACTCAAGTTATTAATTAAAAACCTATTTAGAGAAACGCTACACGGACCAAGGTGATATTGCAACTTTGCGAACTCTTTTCAAAACGCACTTGGCACAATGTGAATTTTAAGCTTTGTACAAGGTGTTTGTCTGAGGTAAGGCGAATTACTTTGATAAATAGTGAGCATATTTTCATTCCAATTGAATTCATTTATTGAAGGCATTGATTGAAAAATAATTCATAGAATAATTCGAAGACATTAAAAGTCAGTAGTTTTGAGACATCAACCGGTTATAACTCAATATGTAATTCATTTATAATGGAAAAAAGATTCGGTTATAAATCACTTTAATAATCATGCCTGAAGTTATCATGCTTTTGTGTATAAAAATGAGTCAGAAAATTTCGCGCTGTTGAGCATTTTTTCTTTCTTTGAAAATCGCGTTAAAATTGTGTACTGTTACTTTAAATATGATTGACAGATGACTTCTCATGAGCAACTCTGCGACATATTTCTGAAGCGTGGTTCGCACTCTTCCAAGTTTAAACTTTGTACAAGATCTATGTTTTAGATTCGGAGATATCCATCCTTATTCATTTAAATAGAATTCAATTATAACATGTGGTATTGTTTTAAGTATACTACTATATTTTCGTTGAACAATTCTGATATATATTTTTTAACTACTTACTTTTTTATTACTTTTTTATTGACTTTTTTTCTCAAATATATACGTTCTACTATATTTGTATGTCTTAGACATTACTATGTATGCCGAGGTATGTCAAAATGTAATTATCACAGGTGATTTTTATGTAAACTTCAGAAACAAAACTAGAAATAAACTGTAGGAATAATTTATAACTAATTGTACAAGTCCATCCATTCATGAATCCACCACCAGGGAAAACACAATTATTGACAATATATGCACCAACATTCTCGTGCAATGTGACGTTATTCAACTATTTTGAGTCATCATAAAGAGTTTTGTAAATGGTTTATAAAATGTCACACATGATAACAATATTTGTTACTATTTAGGCTTCATGTCTCTCCGAATGTTCATTATAACCATATATAATTTTCTAGTATATGTAATGTAAAGTCTCCATTTAATTAACAGATTGACTATTAATTTTCTAATTGTGGATACTATATGAGACTTTTCATCGTAACTATTTTTTCTCACGCCTAGAGAATTCCTTCTCCCTTCACAGACAATAAGGTAGACTCGGTGTCGCGTACAGTCAAAGATGCGTAACAGGAAAAATTCGTTATGGCGGGGAGGTGATTAATTAGTTTCACCTTTCGAAATCCTTGAAGTGGAGGTTTTCTCAGGTCTCTTATAGTCTGGAATTGGCAACGATGGCACCAGATTAAAACTTAAATTTTCCAATCGGAACAAGCGAGCAACGCTATTGGAACTCTTACATAAACCAGTAAACGCCCAATTCTCTCCGCCCCACTCCTTCCTAAGAAGAGAGATTTTTTTGGACAGTCTGGATTGAGAGCGAAGATCTAAAGATTCGGTAAACGTCGGATCGGTAACGAAAGGGGAAAGACCCTTTAACTGAAATGCTCAAGAAGAGTATTTGATCAACGGCACGTCCTGTGCCTATAGTTTCAGATCGCTACTTTGCGGGTAAATATCAATAAGAGATTTAGACTCTCTCTCTATTTTCATTTCTGACTCGCTAAGGGCCGGGAAGTCCTGTTCAAAAACACGAACAGAAATATTGATTTATAGATTGGTCTTAAAATCTGAATTAACTTTACGCTCTTGACATTATAAATGACGGAATTCATGCGAATTACTGTGTAACGTTTTATATCTTAAGCGCTTGACTATCTAGAATGAACAAAAATTTCTTCTATGGAAAACAGTGACCTAATCTGTTTTCACGCTACCATTTGAAATCATCGCGCAGACAGGTCTTTGCAATAGATATACACAACCCTACGCTGCGTAGCTTTTTACAAAGTCTTATTATTATTTTATAAACGATATTTTGTACTATTGCCGTTAGTAATTAATAAATTTAGTGTAACTGTAATGTAATGTAATTAATAATTTAATGTTGAGAACCAGTAATACTCGTACTTGACCGATTTATTTATTTTAAAACTAGTGTATCAACAATTAAAAAAAGTTCCACGGCTCATTTAAAGTTCACATCAAAGATATTTTATATCAAAACATTTATTTTCTCCCTGCTTCTATATTTTCGTTTTTTAAGAAATAGTTCCAGACTATTTCATTCTGTTAAAAATATTGTTTTTTTTTTTTTTTTTTTTTTGCTAGCAAGATATTCATACGTATTGAAAGAATTTCTAATAGCTGTTATATTATCAAAAGTACTATTTATGGTTTCTTTCTTTTGTAGAAATGTTTTCATTAAATGGCGTTAAAGGAACATAATTTATATTAAATAAAAAATTTTCTTGTTAGCTGAAAAATGACTGTGCAGGGATGAAATAATTATTTAGATATTGCAAGTAACTGTTAAATGAATTCAAATCAGTTCATCTTGATTTTTGTAGTCATCTATAGCCCGCTGCTTTCGACCGATTCGCAGAATAGATATTAAGTAGTCCGTTCTAATCTCAGTGATTAACGCATAAATCACATTTTGAATCCTTCACAGCCTATTCATATCTTGCGCCACCCTTGACACACTTATATTTGACAAAACTCCCGATTTCTGACTATCATTTTGTTCCGTTCAGAAATATTAATTTTATTTAACAGGACTTATTTGCGATTTTTTAACTCTCTGTCTAAGTGCATTCATTCAAGAATGTACTACCAGGAAAAAAAAATATTTTGAAAATGTATTCACGAACATCCTCGTGCAGTGTGACGTTATTCATTCATTTTTTAGTCGTCATAAACTAACTTGGATAAGGTATAAAAGACTCATCCTGAATAGCGATATTTGTTAATATTTAGGCTTTGTATGTCTCTGAATGTCCATTGTATGAGGGGTGTTCAAATGAAAATGATTCGAGGTGTGTATCCATGACATGCGCTGCGCAGGGACAGAAATGAGACAGATACATAGATAGAAACAATAATATTTAATGATTGAAATTCATACAAAGTTTATTTAAAAAAAATCCCCCATTAGGACGGCGTTCCATTGCTTAGGAAGGTTATGAATTCCGATCGCGAAGATCGATGTCGGTTGATCATGGAACCAGTTCAGAACTGCAGCCTTTACGTCCTCGTCGGAGTGAAATCGTTGACCCTTTAGGCTTTTCTTCAGCGGTCCAAAGATGTGATAGTAGCAAGGCGACATGGACTGTAAAGATCTGGACTTTAAGGTAGATTTTCCAGGATTTCCTATTCTTTAAGGACCAGTGCCTCGGCACACACCTTGGCGACACCGCCAGCATTCTGCGATAAATATCCACCGGCTTACACCCTTTCAATATAAAAAACTTAATTACAGCTCGCTGATCCGGTTTGGACGCAGTTGCATCCACACCAGTCATTTTTAACTGAATGCCACGTTCTTACGAATGAAGTTATCACAAATCTGCTGGCGCATGCGCACGTGTGGTACACCTTCACTATCGCGTTTGTTTCATGAAAATACATAGAAAAATGTTCGCATGCGACGCTTCAAATCACTTTCATTTGAACACGCCTTATATATCCATCTATACTTTGCTAGTATAATAGCTATACTCAACTCAACGTTGTATAGTTTTTAAAAAAGGTCTTATTATTCTTTTAACAACGATTTTTTGTACTATCGGAGTAAGTAATTGATAAATTTAATTTACGGAACCCTTTGTACGCGAATAATACTCGGAACTTGATAGATTTTGTTGTATGATTATTATATAATGTTAGGATTTTTTTAAAATAATTATTTACCTTTTTTTCATTATTTACCGTTTCTAACAATGCACTTATTGTAAAACTAATGCAAAGAAGTTTAATTATAAAAATTATTTATATCTGTTATCATCAAAGAAATTAAAAATTTGAAGCAAAAAAAAAAAAAAAAAGAAAAGAAAAGAAATAGCTTTTTAAAGTATTGAAATTGAATTAGCTAATTAGAAATGTATTTGAATGCAAAATGATATTATAATTAGAATTTTTACTACAATAATGTTTAAGAAACCTATTTGAAAAGCATTTTGCTCTTAATTCTTTTTGTAAATATTTTTCTTGATAAAATATTTAAAACTAATTCTACTTTTTATGCTGAGTGAGAAGCAAATCAGTTGTTATTTCAGCAACTCCTTTCAAAAAATTGTTTTCTGTTTTGAAAAAAGAAAAAAAATTGATGTACAATAAACTAAGTTAATTAAAGACGATTTTGTTTTAAAAAAAAAAGAAAAAAAAAAGATATATTTTGCAATGGCTTAGTGAAAGTTTGAGAAAAACGAATAAGACCAAGCAGCAGTTATAGCTAAAAAAAATTATATGTGTCGAATAATTTAAGCCACGAGTAAATTAATTACATTGATTCCATATTTCGATGCTTGCTATTTTTGTTTTTATATTTATTAAAAATTTTCCAAATATATGTATTTTTTTCCATATACTTAAACGGAATTAGGGATTTTTTTGCACGACAAAATAATACATTAAGAGAGAAAAATAGTTATGACATTTGAATTTATTTACACAAAATTTAAATGATTCACTTAAAAATTATTGAAGACATTACATTATTTTTATCTTTTTACTTTCTTCTATCTATAATAGAAGAAAGTATTGTAATCGAATTTTTTTTCGACTTCCGGTTTTCGAGGGATTTACACGTTTTAGAGGTCAGAGATTCCGAAACACATGTTTTTACAAAATGTCCGTCTGTCCGTCGGTCTGTCTGTCCGTCTGTCCGTCCTCATTGTATCATCGAAAAGTGTATGAAGTTATGCTTCAAATTCAACCACTTTTTTTTTCTATGTTTTTGGCTATGGTAAGCAGGTTCTATTAGAATTTGCGGATATTTCGACGAAAGGGGGCGCTGTGATCGATATTTTTGTTCAATTTTCACTATTGTATCATCAAAAAGTGTATGAAGTTAGACTTCAAATTGAGCCACATTTTTTTTCTATGTTTTGTCTATGGCAAGCAGGTTCTATCAGAATTTGGGGATATTTCGATGAAAAGGGGCGCTATGATCGATATTTTTGTTCCATTTTCACTATTGTATCATCGAAAATTGTATGAAGTTAGACTTCAAATTGAGCCACATTTTTTTCTATGTTTTTGGCTATGGAGAGCAGGTTCTATGAGAATTTGGGGATATTTCG
The DNA here is from genome assembly GCA_963931845.1 of Maratus michaelseni. Classification (NCBI taxonomy): domain Eukaryota; kingdom Metazoa; phylum Arthropoda; class Arachnida; order Araneae; family Salticidae; genus Maratus; species Maratus michaelseni. The sequence continues at coordinate 199,024,554 of OZ007595.1, forward strand.
ACGAAAGGGGGCGCTGTGATAGCCATTCAAAGATTTCAAATTCAAAAAGATGTACAAAAAAAAATTAGAAATCCTAAAAGTTTTTTTCGTTAAATGTTCGGCCTTGATCCGGAGAATCAGGAACAATTTTTGTTTTGCCTCTATCTTAAAAAATGACTGAGATATAGCGGTTTGAAATTTTAGGGTGGCTGACATTTTCAAACAAGACAGCAGAATTCATCCATTAACGGGTTTAATTTATGAGTTTTAGTTAACATGGTTTCGGCAAATTTTCTTTCATTGTTCTAACCATTGTTCCTATTATATGCTTATCACTATATATTTTTATTCGCCCACGTCAAATTCTCGCCAAACTTGGCGATAGTTGGCGAAATATCGCCAAATTTAGCGACCAAAATAGGTTGCCATAAATGAAGTCAACTTGGCTGTAGAGGACTAATTTGGCGATATTCTCATTCAAATTCAAAGTTGACGAGAACTGGGATTGATTCTTCTTTAATTAGGTTCCACGCATTTTACCTTCCTGTTTTCCAGTAAAATTAGCTAAAATCGTAAAACCAAGGAATAGGGAGGCTATCTGTTCCTGTCGGTTCAGGCCAGAAGGACTTTTCGTAGTTTAGTATACATTAGTTGATCGCATCCCGGTAACCCGACGACTCACAGGCAGCTGACGTGCAACAGAATGACGAAAAATATTGATTTTATTGTCGATGTGATAGCGAATTTTGAAGTATCAACATGACTGAGATAGAAGAAAGTTTTGGGATTGGCACATCCGACTACTTTTATTTATTCTAGCATTATTGCATTCATTAAAAGTTTTTTTTTTAAATTTATATTTCAGTTTTGTTTCTGGAATATAGAACTCCTAATCTTGTATTTACTTTGTGAGGCCGAGAACTTTTTGAACCCCCCTCGTACAGGGATACACTAAATAATTCGAACACAACAGTGTGTTTTAGATGTATTAAGTTGCAAGGGGAGTACATTGAAAAATAATATCATATTTGTCAAAAATCTTGTGCTTTCACTGACAGACCGAGAACTTATCAGCCGACACTCGTATAAGTGTAGATAGGATATTTTTATTTAGTCTGTATTCTGAATTTACTAAATATTTCCTAAACGGTGTTTTTTTTACTGTGGTTTCAACATAAAAAGAAAATTAAAAAAAATTACAACTGGGATAAATAATGCCATATTATGTCAAAAAAATATATATATTTGAAATTATATATATATATATATATATATATATATATATATTATATATATAATAAATAAACATATATCAGAATTACAAAACAAATTTATAATTACTTATGTAGATAAATCTCCAAATAATTATGCTATCATTTGTAAAGAATACTATAAAGTGTTAATTCACAATGCAATCAACACAAGTAATATTTTTAATAAAACTAAATTAAATATTGAAATAAATAACAGAAAATTATTAAATTATCACAAATTACTAAAAATCAAATGTAATAATTTTAATTATCCTTATCTTGTTATAATTCCAAAATTTCATAAAAATCCTATTAAATTTCGCACTGTTACCATCGGTTGTAACACATATAATAAAAATGCAAGCAATTTACTACTTAATATTTTATAGCAGATATATGATATAACGCTAAAACATAATAACCAACATTGCCTAAAAAATAGTTTTCAACTCATTAATAAAATACATAATATCAATCCGGTAAAATTCATAAAAACATTGGATTTTAATGATTTATTTAATAACATTGATATAAAAGACTTACATAAAACAATGTGTATATTATTTAAAGAATTTAAATCTCAATTAAAATTAAAAGAACATATTTCAGTAAATTTTTTTAAAACTTTACTAAATTTTACATTGCATAATAATTACATTATATATGACAATATTATCTATAAACAATGCCAGGGAATTCCGCAGGGCGGAACCGCATCTAGTATTCTCTCTGACCTTTACTTATATTATTATGAAAGAAATATAAGTCCGAACAATGATTATGTATTTTATCGCTATATTGATGACATTATCATATTTTATTTCAATGAAAAAAATTGCACATCACCACTCAATTTTTATCCTACTCAGCTTAAATTAAGCGAAAATGATTTAATTAATAATAATATAAACTTTCTTGACTTAAAAATTAATATTACTAATAATTATAAATTAATTTTTGATATTTATGATAAGAGATTTGATTTCCCATTTAAAGTAAATATTTTTACCAATTATGCTTCATGTTTACATAAATCTGTTTATAAAAATATAATTATCAATTATCTACATCGTATAAAATACTTATGCTCAGATATAAATAAAAACAAAAATATTAGATATATTCGAGATCAAGCAAAAATATATGGATATCCTATTTTTATGATAAATTCAATCATCAACTCTTTTAAATAACATTTATTATATAATTTAAATATAAACATGGTATGTAATAAATTATTGTTTTAGTGTGCGATAACATATAACAAAAGATATAGAAAATAATAATTATAACATACATTATTACAATTATAACATATTAGGAAATTTAATATTTAATATTTGTTTGAACATTATATACACTTTATGTAGAAAATTACAAATATAACATACATAATTACAATTATAACATATTAGGAAATTTAATATTTGATTGAACATTATTTATACTTTGTATAGTTGTGATTGTGCGTTGCCGATCACCTCTGTTTAAGGTATTATTGATGTGCAGTTTTCATACATTTATAAATTAACTTATACAATAACAAATTAAATTATACAATGATAACATTGGTGATTATAACTCATATATATATATCTATTTGCAATATATATAAAAATAAATATATATAGTTTTTATTTTTGTCTATGAATAATTAAAATTAACAAGTATTTTAATTACTGCATTGCATTAATTTGATTGAAAAACAGTAGTAATACTATTAATTATCAACATTATAAATTTTGAGATATTTTGAATTGTTTATGAATTATTTAATTAGATATTTAAATTAATCTATAAATATAAAATATATTTACAATGTAGTATAAATTAAACATTAATTATTTAAAAACAAGTCTAATATATATTTAAGTAGTAGTAAAAATAAAACATTAATTATTTAATAAATGTCTATAATATCAGTGGATTAACACAGCTGGCAGCAAAAATAATTTGAATTAAAATAATATTTCTTTTACATAATATATTCTTGTTAAGAATATCTGAAATGCTGTGCAAGTTGAATTAATTCTGTGTAGATTTATTCATATAGTAGTATTATATTTTATTTGAATTTTAAGTAAAACTACAAGTTAGTATTGTTCTTTAAAGTTTATTTATATAAATAAATCTAATGAAGTGAGTATGTAACTAATAAAGTGGATATTTAACTAAATATTAATTATGAACTATTATAATACCAATAGATGGCGACACTTTACCTTTCAGGTAGTTGTAGATAATACTGTTAATATTATATTTAATTTAACTATAGAGGGAGCAATTGATTGTATATTAATTTTACTTTCAGGAATTAAAATTGGATGGAGTAATATATATTCACGGATATAAATTTGTTATAAGTGTATTAAAACCAGAATTATTTTGAGTGTTTTTGAATCATTTTGTGATTGGGTGTCATATTGGGTTGTATTTTAAAAAAAGTGTGCTCTCAACTTGTCTTACAAATCATTTCTCTCAACTCGACTTAGTTAACATGTATGATGCATTGCCATGTGGATGTGAATATTATGTAGACGTTGTGACATTTTAAGGATTCTGTATAATTATTGTGAGTAAAATATTTTATCTACACTTTACGCGTTCATATTTCCAATTTTATTATTTCAAAACTGTTATCTCGTGGTAATTTAGTGAGGTGTTAATTACAGTTTTTTGGATAATCGATGTGAGTGAAATATATTGTATTTTCTTAATGGTTTTTTATTTCCTATTTAAATATTTCCAAATTTTAATATTTCCAATTGTTGTCTGGTAATAATTCAGTGTACCTGGATGATTCTACTGATCTTAGCATTATGCCAGTAGAATTATGAAACACTGAATTATTATTTAAAACACATGTGGGTGCATCCAGGCTGATGAGTACATGTGCATGTGTTTTTCCATGTCCAATTCATATTTAATTCTCATGTGGTCCAATTTTCCATTGTGTATGGTTCATATTTAATTTGTTAATCCATTTATGTTTACTTAATTGCAACTCCAATTTATAATTTTTTTTTTCCCCTTTCTCTCTATTTCTTTTTTCAATATTCTTTTGGTATGAGTAAAATTTGGCCAATTACCATTGAAGCATCAGCTATGGTAATATTATGTTTGCACATGTTAATTATTAGCTATGTGGTATTCTGTATACACAGTATCATTGATTATCTCTTTGGAGATTTATGTAGAATAGAACTTGATATGTTTTTTGAAATTCATAGATATTATAATTATATATATATATATATATATATTATATATAGAGTATTATTTTATTTGAACTAAGGCTTCCTGGAGGTGACTTTATTGTTCTATACTTGTCATTACACGTCATTGTCTAAAGTTAAAAAATAATTATTTCGAATAATGTAAATGTAATATAAAATTCTTTAAAGTGAAAATTTTATGAGAGAAAATTTTCTTATTTAAAATTTAAATTTTACCTAGTATATAATAGTATACAAAAAAGGAATAAGCAAAGTGCACATTTGAATGTTTAATAATAATAGTTTTGAGTAAGTAGTTTTGTATTTAATATCCCTAAATACTATATTTGTTTTGTTAGCATAGAGTTATATTTAACACTGTGAGAAATAAGTTATTTGAATAAAGCATCTATCCTACTTGTCTTTTAAGATGCAATTATGCAATAACTTCGATAATTTTAAAATTTTCACTTTCAAAGTTTTTCTTCTTCCTCTTCTTCTTCTCTCTCTCTCTCTCTCTCTTTTTTATCCCTGGAAATATAATCCAATTTACAAATAAAATGTAAAATATTTAAAAAAATAATAAATAAAGCATTTTTAGCAAGTGAAAATCGAAATTTAGTCTCAGTCTGTTATTTTTAATAATAATACTAAAAAACGAAGATTTTAATTAACTTTCTAAAACATATTCTGAATTTTTAGTAAAAAATTAAACATTCAGTTCTGTGAAGTTTTCACCTTCACAAAAGCATTCATTAAAATACTTCTTTTTTTCAATTGAAAAATTTTCCATTTTGAATACTTTGAGATGTTAATTTTCTTTAATTTTGAATGAAATAACAAAAATCAAGTTTTAAATTTAATGCTGATGAATTCAGTCAAGTATGAAAATTTCGAAAGCAACACGATCTTTTTATTCGTTAAAAGAAGAAAAAAAATCTTGAAATTTAATTTAACAAGAGAGAAATAAATTCTTTAAGATTGAAGACGCATTAAAATAGCAGACATTTATACAGAAGCGGTTTCGAATATTTATTGTTACGCGGCCCACATTTAAATTAAAAATATTTTCGCACAACCCTCCCAATCTGACTTTTTCATAAACTATCCTTAGAAATAGATAAACTGCGGAACGAAACAATTTAAATAGGTACACTGTAAAAAATGACCAATGTTTCTTATTTTATGGAAATATACTGTAACAACGAACGAGTTCTTCTGAGTTATCCAAAATTCCGAAAATCATAGTCCATTGTCTTTTGAATCCCCAGAAACCAATACATTTCCTAAATTTAAAGAATTATGTATAAAAGCAAAGTATTTTTTGCTGCCCGTATTTTTCAGAATCGTTTCTGAATAGTTTTTATAGTGTACTAATTAGTTCCCTCAGCCTGGAATACCTGTTTTTCGAAACAGCAGCGCCATCAGTTGGGCTATTTACACCAAAATGTGAACAACATCTATTTATGTCTACGCCTAACAGAATCTGAAGATTGATGAAATTCTGCGCATTAGTTCTTGAAATATAACTATCGTAAAAATCATGAAAAAATTTGTATAGCAGCGCCACCTGTAAGGATATCTACACCAAAACGTAATCAGCGTTTATTTATGTCAAGGTCCAAATGAATGTGAAGTTTTATGAAAACAAGTGCATTAGTTCTTCAGATAGAGCTATTGCAGAAATCGCTAAAAATGCAGCATAGCAGCTCCACATATTTGACGATTTTCGCCAAAATCTAATCAGTACCAATTTATATCTGGGACTAACTGAATATAAAGTTTTATTAAATTTCGTGCTTCAGTTCTTGAGATAGAGCGCCCACAAAATGTTTGCCCCATACAAACAGACAGACATTTTCTAAAAACAGTCAAATCGTTTTCAGGATCTTCTAAAACGTATAAATTCGTTGAAAACCGGAAGACGAAAATTTTTATAAATCTAATACTTTCTTCCTGTAAAGATAGAAGAAAGTAAAAATTGGAAATACAGTAGCTTATGACTTTTTTAAATGCAGATTTATACGATATTACGTACGTTAATTATAAAATAGTGTGAGTTTATTTTTGTTTTAAGTTAATCTGATAGGTTTGTATTTTAGGTTATTCTTTCCTGTGGCTTTTATTCATCATTTGGAATTTATACAGGATGATTCAGAAAAATGTATACACACACTGTTTAACGGGTCATATCTTTCTAATTTTTCTTTTTTTCAAAGTGTAATTAATTGGAAATAATGAGTGGACCAAGATTAACTTTTGAAGAAAGAAAATTTATTTTAAAATACTACTGTAAGCATCAATATGTAGCAGAAGTACAAAAACAATATCGCAGGGAGTTTCAGACAGATCCACATCCAGAAAAAGGAATTGATTAAAACTACAAAACATGTTTTGTTGAGTACATTTTGGTTGTTTTAGTAAAATTTAAGTAAAATTGAACCATTTTACTTGAATTAACAAAACAGTTTTTGCTGACGATACAAACATTTTTTTTTGGAATTGAAAAAAAAAAAAATTGTTGATTCAAACAAAATTTACATTGACCTATATTTAAATAAAAAGTTTTGTTGGGTCAACCAAATTTTTGTTGATTCAACAAAACTTTTTTTCTGGGTGCACCTATGCGACTTACGATTAATCGGATAAAAGATAAATTTGAAACGAATGAATGTTCATAGACAACGTTCCGGAACCGCAATTGAGCAATAATACGCCAAAACACCAAGTGAAAGGTTTGTTGAAGTTTGTGAATCAACAGCCCACCGTTATAAACAATGTATTGACCAGAACGGTACTAATTTTAAACATCTGCGTACGAGGAAAAATTACACATTTTATGTAGATTCTTTTGCAATTTAAATAGTAATTATATGCGGGTAAAAACTGGAGTTATAATCATTCAAATTGTGTATGCATTTTTCTGACACACCTTATATAACAGGCAGATTTAGATAATTTTATATATTTAACAATGCGTTTTATGGAAATATAAGTTGGTTCTCACACAGAGTGTCCCCTAAAAACCACTAGTGGTTATTAAGACGGGCCGAACAGAATTTTGAAAACCACAAGGTGCAACACTGTTATATTAGCGGCTAAATAGACACATAGAACGGAGTTCAGAATCGTGTTTAGAAACACATATGCGTAATGGTAGAACAAAATAGTGTTTATCCCGGAAGATTGTTGTTAGATTGACAAAGATTATTTTTCCAAAAATAAATCATTCAACTAATTGAGTAGACTACTGATCAGGATGCGGGATCCGATACTAGAATTAAACGAATTTTGCAGTTATTTCGTAATATTCATACAATAATCTGGCATCGTGAAAGGATTATTTGTGAACATGATTAAGCACGAGTATGCGTGTCTAGAAATTGGATGAAGATATTTTATACATCTGCTGTAGTTCAGAATAAAGAAGTAATTTTTTTAAAAAAAAATTCGGTAATTTTTCGAAATTTTATTACTTTTTTTGTTTGGGAAAACCAAGAGTTATGAATTATGTGTTTCGCGAAGAATACATTATGCTAAATATGGATCTTGCGTTTATAAACCACAAACAGACACTTTCGCTCATGAATATAAGTACTCCACGACAGATCACCAACTAAATGCACAACATAATTATAATGTGTTTCATATTTGTTTTTCTTTTAGAATTTTAATAATATCAGTACTTTTCAAAATACTAATTGTTATCTATGTGGGCGGCATAAAATAATAATCATATTAATAACAGCAAAAATAATAATAAGAAGAAGAAATATTTTAAAATCAAACTAAATAAGTTATCTGATATTTTGTATTTTTATTATTACAATTAATGAAATAGAAATTTTTAGAATATGCAATATAATCGTGTATATAATAACTTTTTCTTATCCTTATGATTTTATTATGATTTTTTCGTTAAATATGCGACAGTTTAAACAAAAATGTTACATTTTATTTGAAGTAAACATGTATACAAAATGCACACAGAAGATAATTCGATTTTTCCATCAAATAACTTGCAAGCATAAAGTTCCAGGCATTTTATTTTTTATGTTTCCATTATACTCTATAGAGATAATATAAAAGAAAGATTCTGTTTCCTATATAAAGAAACATTTAGGTAATAGGAGTTTGCTGAAACAATATCACTTTAAGACTAAATGAGATTTCATGAAATGACGCGTAAGTTAAATCTTAAATCGTAAAATTTTAAATATAAAAAAAGCATTATAAAAAATGATACATTATTTTATTGTTCAGAAACTATAAATTCTTGTTAATAATTCATATCGTTTTAACACTTTCCAACGCAATTCTACTTGTTTATGACTTCCGTCAGAGCATGATTACCACAGGAGCAAACAGACACAAGTATTACAATACTTGTGGAAGTATTGTATATTTGTGAAAGTGCATACACTTTTCTTTTTCGTGTTATTTAACACAAACATTCTACGTTTGAGCCCCTGCTGCATTCACGCCCTGATTTCGGTTCGTCATTCTATTGCTATCATCTCTTCAGCTTTCGTAAATGTTTTTGAATTTTCACATAATATGTGTATGTTATTCATATATATATATATATATATATATATATATATATATATATATATATATACTTAAAAGGGGTCTGTATAAACTAAAACAACCGCTTTCTGATTCTGCCGCAGCACAAAATATCCGTCAGAACGTCTTGAAATTTGTGGAGAGTTACAAAGACGTGATGGGAGTTTTTTCACAAAAAACGTTGTATCAAACTTCAGCAATAGAAGGCATATAATTGTTTTATGCAAATCATATAATATTATCTGTGTAATTTATTTGTCTAATGAGTACAATATGAGTCTAATGAGTTCAATATTATGGTAACCATAGTTTGTAATCATAACATAGAAAGTTCAATGGTTGTTTGTATTGAATGTGTCATAATGTTACTAAACTGACACGCTATGCTATTAGGTAGCTTTCAATACAAAAAAGTATAAAGCTATTGCAGCCGTTCGGAGGAAAGCAGTTCCGGAAAATTTCGATATATTTTCATCGATCATGACCCCCAGACCCCAAAACCACCCTCCGTTCAAATGTTGTTTTATATATATGATACATTCCTGTCGAAAATTGGCACATTATAGACGATCGCTATTGCTGTCGACTTGAACGTTCTTTCCACCAGACAATCGGAACATCTCAGTCCGAAACCACTAAAATTACCTGATAATCATATCGAGGTAGCCGCAGTCGAGATCGTTGAAATGTAGTCATGACACCCGGACAGGGCATCACTTCGAGTCACTCACCATGAAGACAAATCTCGAAGTATATCACATCGGAAAGCGTAGTGTATTTGCAGTCGTAAAAATTGAGCAGAGGCAGTGAAATCCAGAAGAAATTTCCCAAAAACATTAAAAAGAAGACTTAATAACTTAATAGATGAGAAGTGGCTTTATTGTGATCACAGAGATGAAAGCAACTCCACCAACTTTCGCTTCATTAAAAACTGAACACATTTGAAGATCTTGAAGAATTAGAAGAGCTTGAAGAACATACTACCGATGCATTAGTGTAGACTCCCCAGTGACGGCAATTAGATGACAACCACTAATTCGTGTAAATTCTGTCTCCGAAGCCAGTGTAACCGTATAAATACTTCAAAATTTGGCCCAAAGGTACAAAACGCGCGAACAAGCTGGTCCACACGCATCCATGTTCGGAGGGCGCTAGGGGGATAAAGAAGGCGGGGCTTTCTCGCTAATGGATGAAAAAATGAGGCCACGAAGACGTCTCTCTGACGTATGATTAAAACTCTTTAACAGAAGCGGCAAATTAAAAAGGTAAAAAGGCCTTTGGGCGCGAAAACCGCCTGGAATCATGGGATGCCGAATGAATTAAATAGAAATAAAAATGGTATTATAAAAGTTCCAAAGAATAAAAATTAAATGTCTCAAAAGAAGAAATTAGGCAGGTGCGTTTAGAGGCAGTGTTGCAATTTAAGAGAATAAGGTTTTAATAAATACGTGTAGCTTTTAACAGATTAAGATTTTTAGAATGATAAATAACAGAATATTTTGATTAAGTTATGGAATAAAATACAAAATAGATTTAAGAGATATTTTAAAAAAAGAGAGGGAAAAAAGAATTGAAGAATTTGGAATAATTTAACTAAAGAAACAGGGCGAAATTTTTTTATTATTACATATCCCCCCACCCAAAAAGACGAATGAACCGGTAGGTCATATGACCTGCAAGTTCATTGAAGGGGAATGTTACACGGACTTGGATTACAATTTATCAACTGGAGGAAGTCAAAATAAGTACATTTCCAAAATTTATTCATTAATGCCCAATAACATTAAATTTAATAACTATAACGCGAATTGGTGGAGTTGTTAATAAAAATACAATTACAAGATATTAATCTTGTTAACAATGACATAAAAAGCTTTAGAAAATATTAAACAAAATAAGAAAAGAATTGTAACAATTTAAAATAATAGATAACATACTTCCAGAATATCATCTTACAAAATTTGTTGCAAATTGCTTGTAGAATTGTTGCTTAATTTGTCGTTCAGTTCTCGTCTGAGTGATAGTCCATCCAAAAAGTTATTTGCATACCTCACAAACTGAACAGTTTACAAATTGAAAGAGAAAAATCCTTCAAATTTTAGATCTTACTGATCTTCCTTATGAAAGTCTATTTCAGAATTAAAGTTCATCTGAATGCTTTATATTTACTAGCAACAATTCGAAAATAGTACTAAGATTAATATTAACAACAATAAAACACAAATAATACAATAATAATAATAATAAGAAGAAGAAGAATATCAACGATAAAAATTTAAAATAATAATACTTAACAATAACAATAATCATAAGTTAATTTTCAAATATTAAACTTAAGTTTGTCTGAAAAACTCAGTCCTGAATGGAATGCTAAGAAAAACTTAAGAGAAATGAGTATTTTGTTATGGTATAGTTTGTCTGACAAATGGTAATTACTCTAAAAAGGCAAATAGGTAATGTAAGCAGTATAAGAGTTTTTTACTCAAAATCAAAATTACTATTACCATTATTACCTTTATAACTTCCATTACCTTTACTACTTTATTACTTGCTTACTTCTAGAAGTAAAATTTATATATCTCAACATATTCAAATTCAAGTAATATTTAATCTCAATATCAAATTATAAATAGTATAACTAATAATAATAATATTCAACAATAAGTTCAGCAATAACAAGCATTATAATTCAAAAATATCACACTCTTTCTTTAATTACTTTCTTAAGTATATAATTAATATCTCATCCATATAGTAGTGAATGAGGTATGAAATATACTCCATAAAATACATAATACAAAAAAAAGGAATAAATAAGAAAAATTCGTGAAAACAATCATTATTGTGTAGATGATGGTTATGTAACTATCTTGCTTTCAGTCAAACAAGAAAACATAAGTTGTGAAATGAAAAAATGGGACCTTGTAGCATATTAAGAAAGGTTGGACAATTCTCAATTAGTATTAAGATATCATATTTAATTAGTTTAAGATATAATTTAATCCAGTTTATTTTATTAGTTTAGTTAATACTGTTTAATTTATTATTCTAATCTAATCCAATTCAGTATCAGAAACTCCTAACTTAAATCAACTAAATTACGCCAGCATAAAAAGTTGACTCAAGTGGAAACTTCAACAGTGACACTCTCGTGTGCACAATCAAGAACACCACGGTTATACAGAAGAGAATTGATTAGTTAATTATTAATTTATTTTATTTCGTTTATTTTTGGATTATATTAAAATCAAGACGAAACTATAAATTTAACATTAGTTTGTTGTTGGTTCTCATGGGATAATTTTAATTGATCAGGAGGATAATAAGGGCGTAATTTTGATACATGTACTATTTCAGTAGATTTATTTTGAATTTGTCTATCAATTTCAAAATTGACATCAGATAACATATTAAGGATTTGATAAGGACCACTAAAGACTTGTGAAACTTTTCTGGTATTAGGATATTGGAACTCTTCATAAATTACAAGATCTCCAATCTCAAATTTTGGTTCTAGATAATTTCGATCATAATATTTTTTACTTCTCCAATAGAATTCATCAGCGCGTTTTTTAGCAAGTTTAAGGGCTTCTTGAACAGGAGGGTAATAATTTTGTTGAAGAGGAGAATCATAGGGTAATTGGCCAAAAAGTAAGTAAGCAGGAGGGAATTTAGTGATAGAATGAGGGGTATTGTTATACTCATTTACTACTTCTGTCAAAATTTTTGTCCAAGGAATTTTGGAGTTGGTAGAATTGACTTTACACTTCAATCTAGTAACTATTGTCTGGTTCGCTCTCTCACATTTGCCATTCGTTTGAGGATGATGTGATGTGGTTAAACGTTGCTTAATATTGTGGTTTCGCAGAAATTTTTTTAATCTAGATGAAGTAAAGGCTGCATTTCTATCACTTAACACCTTTTGATGGGTCTGGACATTAAGAATTTTATTAAAACAGAATAATTGTTGTGGTGTTTGAATATTAAAAACTTGGTTTAGACAATTAGTATAAGTTTCTGTGGTAACACTTTTTGAGGGGAAAGCCCAAACATATCTAGTAGCATGGTCGATGATGATGTGTAGATATTTTTTGGTGGAGTTATAATAATTGAATCCTCCCACAGTATCAATAGAAAGACATTCAAAAGGTTGATCTGTGGTGGGCATAGCTTGTAATAAGCCATATTCTTTCTGTCTGGGTTTTTTATTCTTTTGACAAATATCAAAATGTTTTACAAAATTGGTTATATTTTGCGTCATGTCAGGCCAATAATAATTAGGGAAGATTAAATTTAACATTTTTTGGATACCAGGATGACCAAATTTTTCATGAGCAACATTTAGTATTTTTCTCCTTAAAGACATGGGGACTACTATTTTTCTAAAACCTTTCTTTTTTACTATCATAAGTCCATTTTCCTTTAGATAATTTTTACCACACACATTATCTTTTTCCTGCCTCTCTATAATTTCTTTAACGTCCAGAAGAAAAGTAAGTGGTTGAATAAAATGTGAAACTGGGTTTCTCGACAACATGTCGGCTTCGACATTTGTGGATCCCTTTTCGTAAACTATATTATATTCAAACATGCTTAACTTCAAAGACCATCTAAATAACCTGCCTCTCAAATGTTTAGTATTTTTTAACCATACAAGAGATGCATGATCAGTATGAATGGTAAATTTTACACCATGAAAATAATGATAGAATTTGTGTAAGGTGTCAATGATGGCAAGACTAACTCGGTAATAAAATAATTCTTCTCATAACTTCTCAATCCTCTAGAGTAATAAGCAATTGGATGTAAAAAATTATTACTATCAGGTTGTTTTAAGACTGCACCTACTGCCAGCTGTGAGGCATCAACAAACATATGGAGGGGTAACTTAGGGTCATAAATTTTTAAGATAGGTTTGGCTATTAAGGCATCTTTTAATTTTTGAAAAGAATTTTGACAATCTGTATTCCATTCCCATAGTGTATTTTTTCTGAGTAATCTGTTAAGAGGGACTCGAATTTCGGCATATTTATCTATAAACTTGTGATAAACATTGATAGATCCTAAGAATCTCTGAAGTTCCTTTACATTTGAAGGGGGTTTTAGTTTTTTTATTACTTCAATATTAGCATTAGCAGGAGTTAATGTGCCATTCTGGATGGTATATCCTAAGAAGTTAATTTTATTTTGGACAAAATTGCATTTAGAGAGTTTAAGTTTAATGTTTTCGCGTCTACATAATTCAAATATTTGGTTTAAATGTTGCATATGTTCTTCTAATGAGGAAGAAAAAATAATGATATCATCAAAATAATGGCAAGCAAAGTCTATTTTGTATTTAGTAAGTATTCTTCTAAGGGTTCTATTAAATATCGGGGGGCCTAATTTAATCCCGAAGGGCAGAACTAACCATTCAAAGAGCCCAAAGTTGGTAGCAAAAGCCAATTTTTCAGTATCGGATGGATGTATGGGTATGTGCCAGTAGCCAGAGGCTAAATCTAAAGTTTAAAAATACTGCGCACTACTCAGTTTATCTAAAATTCCATCGATACGAGGTAGGGTTCTGCGTTATTTTTCATTATTGCATTTAATTTTCTATAGTCAACACATAATCTAGTTTTTTTACCTTCTTCTCTTTTCATTACTAATGTAACAGGGGCAGAATAGGGACTATTGCTCTCTTTAATTAAACCAGCATCTAATAGTGAATGAATTTGATCCGAAATCTCTTTTTCTTCTAAAGGGGAAGTTCTGTATGGCCTCAGAGATATTGGTAGGTCAGAATTAAGAAAAATACGTTGCGGTTCGATATTAATTCTCCCGACATCAAATTTATTTTTAGAAAATATATCTAAATAATCCCTTATACTTTCCCTTAAAGTTTCATTTTCTATAGAATTTATTTCCCCAATTAATTTAGAATTATCAACATTAGATGGAACAAAGGATTGAGGAGATATGATCTTTCCATAATCGGGTTGCACTCTCTGATAATCATAGTTAACATTAAAATGAAGTAACCTTAATTTATCACTGGATATGTTCTTAGATTCATTTAAAACAAGGTCTCCTTGTAATACTCTACATGTAGCACAGTCAATAATTAAATTAAACTTACAGCATTCTTTTAAACCTAGTATAGCATAATCTAAATTTGTATTACATATTAAAAATCTAATATTTTGTTGCACATTACCTAATTTAAACAATAAATTACAAGCTTTATCTATTACAACAGTTCCTTTGGCTTGGCCAATAATAACAGGTGGAATATTTATAACTTTAGCATTTAACAATTTAACAAATTAAAAAGGCAAAATACTTATGGTTGAGCCAGAGTCAATCACACAAGGTAGTTCCCTGTTATTTACATATCCTGATACAATTAACTGTCATATATTATCAGTAGATGGTTGTGGTTGACTAAGAGGGGGTGCAGAAGATTGCAGAGGTCTAACATTGAATACACAATCCCTCTCCCAGTGATAAGCATTTTGGATACCTCTATTTAAACACATTCGACATGGTCGACTAGGAATCCTTCTTTGATAATGATTGACAGGCAATCTGGGACTAACGAACCTGGACGTTGAAGGGTTAAAATTAGTTGCTGCTTGGAAATTTGGATTCCTGTAATTAGGTTGAGGGCGAATCCAATGTCTAGGTGAATTAATTGGTTGAGAAAAAGGTCTGGAATTTTGAGACATATTTCTAACATTACTATTATTGTTACTGCTAGAATGAGATGGAATGACAACAAGTTGTTTAACTAATCTATACCAATCGGTAGTAGATTCAGGAGGATTTACTATTAAATAGTTCTGGTATTCAGGTTTTAAGCCATCTGTCAATCCTTGTAAAATAATAGTTTCACATAGTTTAAGTTGTCGACCTATCTCTATTTTCTGACGGAAATAATTTTCTAAGTTGTTTAGGTCATGCAATTTCAGCGAGGCGAAATCAGAAAAACGGGGGACTGTTACTTTCAGAAATTTTTCAGTTAAGATCTCAGCAATTTTTTCATACTCTTTACAATCTAGACATTCATTAACATACACCTTTAATGCTTTGCCCTTCAAATATTTGGAAATATTGTTGATTTTCCACTCTTTTTTATCTGGAGGGGCTGATCCTTCAAAGTGTCTAAGCCAAGACACAACATTCATCCCACTTTCTGGGTCAAAAATAATAACATTAAGCTCTTTTTCAGCCATTTTGGTTTGAGTACCCTTACTTTCAACAATAACTTTAACGAACCCTGACTTTAATAACATGTAAAAAAAATAACAATGTATAAAGAATTCTTTAACTTAACAACAACTGTAAATATCTAACTCTTAATAATTTAAATAACAAACTAAATAATATTCAACAGTAAAAAAGTCCAATTCATATTAAAATTCATTTCACTTAAATAGTAAATGTAAACTACTACTATAATCTTTCTATAAATAGATCCACTATATATGAATATCACAATTTAGAATGAAATAAATAAAACACTTTTTTAAAATAAGTATCATTATTTCGTAAGAACAATTTTTTGGGCTATTGAATTGTACTCTCAGAATATAGCATCAAAAAACAAAAGTAATAAAATAAACAAATAAATTAACTGCACAATAATTTTACCCTTTCAATGTTACTCAACTTTCTTTTGAGATAACACTTTTTTTTTCACATTAATAAACTTCAAAAGCTATTTTTGCGATTATTATGCAATCAGTGAAGCTGTAATTTCAGATAATCTAATAAATTTTTATGCATTTTTAGAATGGCATAGAATATGTTCCAATACATGTTACTTGAAAAGAGATTACTCATATATTTTTTCAATAAATAGAAATTATTTCCTATGAATAAATATCACCGAATGAAAAGGGACTATAATTAAATGATAAAATAAGAACATAAAATGAAGTTACTCTTGTAAAATGAAGTAATATAGGAATAAATATCAGAGCAGTTCAAAACTTTCAGTAATATTTGTGAGCTTAACCAAATAAAATTAATTTTTTAACAATACATAAGAATAAATATTAAATTTCGTAAGTTCTAAATGTTCATGATAAAAGGAACAAAATTTTTCTAAAGTATTCTAAGAACAATTTTTGTTCTATATAAGCCAATAATAACAAATCAATAAAATAAGAAATCAATAAAAATAAAAGAATAATTTAACTTACAGACGTCACTTCTGGGATAAATTTATAAACACTTATGAGTGATAATTTGACAACTAATCGGTAGTTGTTCTCCAATATCACTGGGAAGTCTCCAAAATGTTTTTTATTACACAGGTCATCAGTTATCCTGACCGGCTTTTTTGATACATTCCTGTCGAAAATTGGCACATTATAGACGATCGCTATTGCTGTCGACTTGAACGTTCTTTCCACCAGACAATCGGAACATCTCAGTCCGAAACCACTAAAATTACCTGATAATCATATCGAGGTAGCCGCAGTCGAGATCGTTGAAATGTAGTCATGACACCCGGACAGGGCATCACTTCGAGTCACTCACCATGAAGACAAATCTCGAAGTATATCACATCGGAAAGCGTAGTGTATTTGCAGTCGTAAAAATTGAGCAGAGGCAGTGAAATCCAGAAGAAATTTCCCAAAAACATTAAAAAGAAGACTTAATAACTTAATAGATGAGAAGTGGCTTTATTGTGATCACAGAGATGAAAGCAACTCCACCAACTTTCGCTTCATTAAAAACTGAACACATTTGAAGATCTTGAAGAATTAGAAGAGCTTGAAGAACATACTACCGATGCATTAGTGTAGACTCCCCAGTGACGGCAATTAGATGACAACCACTAATTCGTGTAAATTCTGTCTCCGAAGCCAGTGTAACCGTATAAATACTTCAAAATTTGGCCCAAAGATACAAAACGCGCGAACAAGCTGGTCCACACGCATCCATGTTCGGAGGGCGCTAGGGGGATAAAGAAGGCGGGGCTTTCTCGCTAATGGATGAAAAAATGAGGCCACGAAGACGTCTCTCTGACGTATGATTAAAACTCTTTAACAGAAGCGGCAAATTAAAAAGGTAAAAAGGCCTTTGGGCGCGAAAACCGCCTGGAATCATGGGATGCCGAATGAATTAAATAGAAATAAAAATGGTATTATAAAAGTTCCAAAGAATAAAAATTAAATGTCTCAAAAGAAGAAATTAGGCAGGTGCGTTTAGAGGCAGTGTTGCAATTTAAGAGAATAAGGTTTTAATAAATACGTGTAGCTTTTAACAGATTAAGATTTTTAGAATGATAAATAACAGAATATTTTGATTAAGTTATGGAATAAAATACAAAATAGATTTAAGAGATATTTTAAAAAAGAGAGGGAAAAAAGAATTGAAGAATTTGGAATAATTTAACTAAAGAAACAGGGCGAAATTTTTTTATTATTACATATATATATATATATCTGACCTATGTCATGCGATAACGCTCGTATTTATAAATCAATTTTTATGAAACTAATTGTGTGTATTACGCTCACCAATGTGTCGACCTAGTTCGTTGGCCAGCTTGGTCCGCCATTTTGTTTCAAGATGGCGGCCATTAAAACAAAAATAAATGTACAAAAAAGTTACAAATTCAAATTTACTTTGTAATTTCGTGTTAGGCCTTGATATGAGGAATCCAGAGCATTTTTTGGTTTACCTCTATCTTAAAAAATGGCTGAGATAGAGCAGTTTGAAATTCTAGGGTGGCTGACATTTTGAAACAAAACAGCACATTAACGCGATTACTCGTAAGTTATTTTCTTTCATTGTTGTAATAATTTTCCCAATCATACGCATAAAACTATATATTCATATCCCTTAGCACCAAATTCTCGCCAAAATTGGCGACATTTGGCGAAACATCGCCAAATTTGGCGACCAAAATAAGTCTTCATAAATGAAGCCAATTTGGCTATTGCACAATAATTTGGCGAATTTCTTATTCCAATTCAGTATTAACGAATCTTTTGTAAACGTTTCTTTGCATTTTAACTTGCTGTTTTCGTGTAACATTAGCTAAAATTTTAAAACGAAGATATAGGAAAGCTACCTTTTCCTCCCGGTACAGGCCGGAAGGACTTTTTTAAAAATTAGACAGGGATCTCATGAGAACACGATAGACAAATTGTTTACGTGATAGAAGTTTTTTCACAAAAAAAAGTGTTCCAAACATCAGCAATAGAAGGCATATAATAGCTTTATAGAGATCATATAATATTATGTGCGCAATTTATTCGTCTAATGAATACAAAACACGTTCAATATGATGGTAACCATAACATAGAACGTTCAATGGTTGATTGCGGTCAATGTGTCATAATGCTGCAAAACTGATGCGCTATGTTATATTCAAAATTAGACACAGATCTCATGAGAACATGGTAGACAAATTCTTTCACGTATGAACTAAGGTTTTTCTGATTTAGGAAATAATCCTAATTCTTACGACATTTTCTAATTTCCATGACTTTCTAATGAATAGTTCTTGCCGTAGCACATGACTTTTTTATGAATAGTTCTTGCCGTAGCCCACTTGGAAATGTTCAAATTAACTTGGGACACTTTTTACATTAAAAAATTATCTTATGAATATGTTGAAGATAAACAAATGAAAAAACAATAATTTAAGTTGTATTTAATTATTAAGATTTGGTACCTTTTGAACTACTTCTTATAAATTGTATAAATTTGGAACTTTTGATTGGATTTATAAATTTGGAACTTTAATGGAACTTTTCTTATAGTATATTATTAAATGGTATTAATAAGAAAATGATTTAAAGTACAAAAAAATAAAATCCTGATAATAAAATTACAAAATATTAATTAAAAAAATAAGAAATTATCAAATCATACTTCTACAACTTTTTGCAACATTTTTTCATACTTTTCTTAAAAGTGTGATCAATAACACTGAGGACTTCAAAAGGATTTCCAAAAAAGTTAACTAATTTAAGAGAAATAAAATACACTGCTCAAACAATTAAAGGATATTTGAAGTTTTATATAAAATAAAGATATAAACGAATTTTTTTTTGCCGAAAATAGAAGAAGAGAATAACAAATGCAAATTTTTCTGGTTTTCAAACTGTGGAGTATGCAAATTTTCAGTTCGACGTCAAAAACGTCGCTTCAGCGGCAGCGAATGAAATTTGACTTTCAACTGGATAAAAGAGAATGAAGACAATGATGATCGGCATTCAGTGATTGCTTTGTTTCGATGAGTACGATGTCTCAGCGAAATCATTTGACAGATTCAGAAGCTTGGAGAATTGTTGGTAGGTTAGAAGGGGGCCAAACTCAAGCCGAAGTAGCGCTAACCATTGGAGTGTCACAAAGTGTCATTTCCAGGATCTGGAACCGTTTTTTGGAGAGTGGATGTGCAGGCCGAAGACCAGGGCAAGGTCGTAGACGGGCAACAACGCCCAATGAAGATCGGTATTTAGCGTTAACAGCTCAGAGACACCGAAACATGAACGCTACTCTTCTCCAACAACACCTTCGCTCGGCTACAGGCACCACGATTTCAACTCAGACTGTCCGAAACCGGCTCCATGCTGTAGGTCTGTATGCTCGCCGACCGATGGTATGTGTTAGATTAACATCAAGGCATCATCGCGACCGCAGGGAGTGGGCAACCGAGCATGTCAACAGGAGGAGAAATGAATGGAGCAATATTCTGTTTTCTGACGAGTCCCGTTTTTCTGTGCATCCGGATAATAGGCGTATTTTCATCTGGAGGGACCGTGGCAGTAGGAATAATCCTGCGTTCGTGCACGAAAGTGTCAGATTTGGCGGTGGAGGAGTGTTGGTGTATGGTGGCATCTCCATTGACGGGCGCACTGACCTCTACATCATTCGAGATGGAGCTCTGACTGGTCGCCGATATAGGGATGAGATCCTCAGACCTATTGTAGTCCCTTACGCTGCAGCAATCGGAGATAACTTCATTTTAATGGACCATAACTGCAAGCCACATCGTGCAAACCTGGTGGAGGATTTCCTTTTCGAGGAAGGAATCGTTCGAATGGAATGGTCAGCGTGCTCTCCAGACATGAATCCAATCGAGCACGTTTGGGACGCTCTAGGAAGACGAGTTTCTGGCCGCCAACAACCCCCACAAACTCTCCAAGAACTGGAAAGAGCTCTTCTGGAAGAGTGGGGCAGAATACCCCAACTCGTCATTAATAGCCTCATTGAGTCCATGCCTCAAAAGTGTTCAACGTTGCTGACCACCCGTGGAAACCACACCCCCTACTGAAAATGATTTTCTTTGAAGAAAACACCTTTTCTTATTCTTTTTTCTCATATGCACAATTTGAGTTTTTTTCCTTTTGTACACAAATGCGCAATAAAATGCATTTTTTTCTGCCAAACATGTGTAATTTATTCTCATATAACCTACTATGTCTGTCGACCATGTATCAATCAGCTAAAAAGTTTGCCAGATATAAAATCCACCTAAAACTGCAATATCCTTTAATTGTTTTGAGCAGTGTAAAATGTCATGCAACAAGTAAAGATACAACAAAAAAGACTTCCGATTAGCAATTCTTGTTATTTAAAAATAAGTTATTTATATAATTACAAATTCTTTAATTTTGTAAAACACATAATAAGGAACGTCAGCAAAAAATATCAAATAACAATGTGATAAATTAAGAAATATAATAATATAACGGACTTTTTCAAATGTTTGAGAATAATACAAAGATAGTATCAATATGAGTAATAGAGAGCAATTAGATATGACATCAGCAAGTGCGTCATATGAGTTTGAGGAACCTACTGAATCAGGAAAAAAACCCGATTATGGAAATATGGGCATATTTTAACATTTTTAACGTCTCTATACAACATGTTTAATTTTGAAATTATTTTTTTTTAATATCGCATTTAGTCCACATGACAGATATTATTATGACAGAGTATAATAGTTCCAATATAATAAATATAGAAATATCAAGTAAATTGAAAATTATATTTTGAAGTTTTGAAAGTTTGAACATGTAAAATAAGTATTCCAAATTTAGAAAAATAATGGATTAATGCATATGAAGATAAATTGGAAATTAGAATAAATTTGATTTTAAAGATTTAGCTTAGGAATAATTAATTTGAATATTACATTATGTTATATTATTTATGGCCGTAAAGTGGAAAGATTTTAATGACTTAGAAGTGTGAAAGTAACATAATTTGGAACATTTAGTTAAGAGAAAATATTAGTTTAAATTATTTAAGCAATTTATCATTATTACTGCAGAAAAAAAGGGAAACAAATTTAATTAGCATATTAAATAAACACAAAATATTTAAAGAGATAATGAAATCATAAGCATAAAAAAATTCTTAAAAACACCATAAAAATAAGGAATGCACTAACTAGGCCTTTTGAAAGAACTTTGTCTTTCTTCGTCAGGCGCAAAGAAGACGTGCAACCGCTTTGATAGCAGGAGCAAGACTGAAAGGAAATGGGAGGGAAAGAAGGACACGTTAAGAAAACAGCCAATAGGAAAGCAGAAGGCGTCAGCCAACCACAGAAGAGGATTACCTAGAACGCAAAACATAAGGGAAATTATGAAGAAAATTGAAAAAAAAATGCCTTCTTCTTCCCCATTGGCTGTTCTATTAACATGACCCTCTGTTTCTCCATTTTCTTTCAGCCTTGCACCTGTCTTTATAGTGGGTGCATGTCTTCTTTGCGCCTGACGAAGAAAGACAAAGTTCTTTCGAAACGACTAGCGCATTCCTTGTTTTTATCGTGTTATTGAGATACATTTGTAGTATTACGCCAGTTTTTTCAATAATTTAATAATAATGAAATGAAGTTGTGATTTTCCTGGACTACATAAGTTTATTTGAATAAAACACATAAATATGTAAAAAAGGTCGATAATGAAATAACATTAAATTGAAACAGTTAAATAAGGAATGCAATAAAAACATTTCTGGATTATGAGGTATTATGCACACAAAATGGTTGAAGGTACTCCCAATGTAATATTTTTTTCTAAACGATTGCCATGCTAGGCCTCATATGTATTCACGTGTAAGCTGATCTCCCTTTATAAGATCTACTGATTAATGTAATAACATCTGAATTTTGAATCAGCACTTTAAAGTGCTGTGATATTTACTTTCAGTGAAACCTCTATATTTCGCTATTCTTGAATAATTTCAATATAATATCACTTTAAACTCTAGACGCAAGATTGCTAGACACGCTAGCATTTCACCAATGGATGTACACTTTAATATATTCTTTTTTGACGATCACTGTAAAAACTTGAGAAAAGCACCGTCACACTTGGTTTCTTGCCCTAATTTTTTATGTGAAAATTGATGGCACTACACAAGGATCTGGATCTTTACCAGAAGAAATCATGTCACACATACTAGACATTTGGACCTTAACACATGTGTTTGGAAAAGGCACTTGTAGCTTGCTTCTACTCATATCGGATAACTGGAACTACAATGTTTGAATTCGGTGCGAATACTTTTGTAAATATTGTGGACTTCACCAGATTACAGAACATTATATTATATGAGATCATTTTAGAAGATCACAATTCGAACACTTGTACGAACGCAACGGAAGAGGTCTTTCGGACCTCTCTGCGCGTGGTCAACGCTTCTTTCACCAGCTTACCGCGCAAGTAAACGCGGTTAATTGGGACGCGACTGTTGTCCATCTCCGAGAGGTTTATCCATTTTTGTTCATTGACTCAAAGGTGTGAAATAAGTAATACGGGAAGTTCATACGAAACGAAGATTTTCGTGCGTAGTGTGCTTGTATTAAATTGTATTCAGGTCACTGTAGCATTGTTGATGTTTTTATCGGTGATTGTAGACGCTTGTTAGGTGAATGTAGAAACTTCTTCTATACATAAGAATCTCATATATTTAAAAAAACTGACGAGAATTAATTAAAAAAATGTAACTCTGAATCTTTAAAGGGAAATGGATGAAATACTAAACCTTTTTCGCGTATTTAGAATTATCGGATTTTTACGTAACTCCGCCAGCGTGTACTAGGGTTGTCTGAATAAATTTTAAGAAGAAAATTGGAAAAATGTTATTTTCGTCCTTTTTCCCTAAATGGAGGTTAGTAAATACTTTAAAGTACACAAAACAGAAAGTTAAACATTTGACAATTGTAATAGTGTCATTTTATTTATCTCTTTTCTTATTTTAATTAGCATACATATTTACACAAGTTTTAAAGCTTTTATAAATAATCAGTTTTAATTCTTCATGTCTATTAGTAGGCTAGTAACAGCGAGGCACCTGCAGCGTCTTCGCAGTCTGTCTCATTTTATTAAATGAACTAGCTGACATGCCCGGCGTTGTCCGGGCCCGTGATAATAACATTAAAAATACCTAAAATCAATGTTGAATGATTTTATATTTTAAAATGAAAATATAACCAAACGAACTGAAGGACAGTCGCCATAGTTATTGCCGATTTAATGTAGATTAAATTTCTGACATTTTGATATATTAAACTTTCAATTCTGATCAAAAGTTCCCGAGGAAACGTAAATAATATAAAGCGCTCCCACATATTTCCTCTTTTAAACTCAAAATAATATACAGTTTTGGTCAATTTATTAATCCCATTCGAAAAGATTTTCCAAAACCTTGTTTCTAAAATTATTGTATTAAAATTAAATCTACAAAAAATAACTTTTCAAAAGTAAAATAAAACAGCCAAGCTTAAAAAAAAAAAAAAAAAAAAAAAAAAAAAAAAAAAAAAAAACGAAAGTTGTGGCTAAAATGGTGTGATATCAAATTTCCAAGCTTTTATTATAGTACTTATTTAACTTTTTTCCATTAAATAAGTTATCATATATATAAGTCGAGTGCTACGTATATGTGAATAGAAATCGTTTTCTCCTGTACTAAATACATCCTAACGTGTTTCTGAAAATTCAATTTTTTTCAAATTATGCATGATGGGCTTGGTGGCCATCTTTCCATATTATACACAAAATTCTAAGCACCCCTATCCGTAGTTAAAATCTGAAGTTCAAAATTGTAACTTAAGCAAATATTTTAAGCGTTTCGTTTAAAGACTTGTATATTCTGAAAATTGTGTCTTAAAATAATGATGACTTATCTTAAGAATTCATCTTATGATTTACTTTTTAGAGTAATTAATCATTTGAAAGTAGGAAAAATCAATTTATCAAAACATCAGTCTTCCTCAATTTATCTGTCCGTAGTTAAAATCTGAAGTTCGACATTGTTATAAACATATTACATTGCAAACATATTACGCTTTTACTTTAGAAATTTGGGTGCTTAGAAATATGGAAAGATGGCCGCCAAGCCCATCATGCATAATTTGAAAAAAATTGAATTTTCAGAAACACGTTAGGATGTATTTAGTACAGGAGAAAACGATTTCTATTAACATATACGTAGCACTCGACTTATATATATGATAACTTATTTAATGGAAAAAAGTTAAATAAGTACTATAATAAAAGCTTGGAAATTTGATATCACACCATTTTTTAGCCACAACTTTCGTTTTTTTTTTTTTTTTTTTTTTTTTTTTTTTTAAAGCTTGGCTGTTTTATTTTACTTTTGAAAAGTTATTTTTTGTAGATATCATTTCTTTTTTATAAAATAGATTATACATAATATAAATAATCTACTCTATGAAATTAACATGAGAATGTTATGTAAAATTACATTTTACTTTCAGTTATTGTTTAAAGGGTTAACTACAAATACCAGTAGATTTTTTAATTAAACTAATTACACCCTTAAAAACAACATACTAAATGTGGCTTGTTATAATACTTGTTATCCTTCGTTAAAAAATATCACTGACTAATCCATGAGATGAGTAAAAATGGAATATGTACACAGCGCGTCAATGCTGCTTTTGAAATCAAACGTGATATCATGCTCTTTTATTATTAGCATTAAATCCCATTGATTGGCGAATCTTTATAAAACGTAGTTAATGGTGAAAAGTAGCAAAATATCTCAGCAGTTTCTTAGATTTACATTATTTTATTCAATTAAACACTGTACTCTTACAATAAATTTAAATTGAAACTTAACTTCTAAGACAAAAACAATTTAACAACTGCAATCCATTAATTTATAGAAAAATGACGTCAAAGGATCTCAGCCTGTGAACGAAATGCTTGTCCTTTGCCGTGGTTTTATAGAAATAAATTAATCATATTCAATTCCTTTTGTTTGTTTACGTTTGGAAAGGAATTTTAAATTCCGATAACTCTTAATGTATACATTTTAAAAGGTACCTCATCCCTCAAAATTAATTTTTTTTAAAGATCTTTCTAAAACTGAAAATTTTATATATATTAAAAGCATGAACACTACGTCTGATTACTTTATTTTACAATATTATAAGAACACACATTTTATCAGACAATTAAATGCACTAAACCAACATGAGTGAAAAATTGACCTGCGCCAGGACTCGAACCTGGGACCTTTAGCGTACGGTCCTAACGTTTTACCACTAAGCCATGCAGATCCATATTCTAACTCGGCAATTTCTCATTCTTATTCTTGTTGGAAACAGTCATCTGCCCCAATTTGCAGTCACATTTAATTGTCTGATTAAATGTGTGTTCTTATAATTATGAAGTTTTATTTAAAATATATCTTCAGAAAAAATGGCTGACTTGCAGATGAAATTTGATATGATTAACCCTTTGATTTGTGCTATTATAATACAGATGGTACACGGTCGTTGGCGGGTTTTATCTCTGTTTTGCATACTTTTTTAGTTGCCAAGTTAATTAACAGTTTTTTGCTAATTAAGAATAGAAATGTATTTATTTTTTCACTGTATTTTATAAAAGCACGTAGATTAGGTTATTACTTGTCCAAAAATGCAATCTTTTTCATTTCTGCCCCATGTTTAAATCTGCAGGTTGTTTGAAAAAAAAACGTTTGACGAAGAAAATAGTGATCATTTTAAGTAACTCGACGTTTTTTAAAAAAAATCTATATCTCTGTTTATAAATCACTTATGAAGATGAGTTTGGTCTCAAATTGAAGAATTTCTTCATTGCATTCTTTTAGTTATCATTTTTTTTTTCTATGACGCTTGGTTCATTTGATATCTGATATTTTAATATGGCATTTTTGGTCGATTTAACATTGCGAAGTCGATTGCTGTAAGCAAGCAGTAGCGGTCTTCCAGTTCTTGACGTTGTTTGTTTGGCTCTTTTTTTTTAATAGCTTGGCTTGGCAGAGTGACCGCCCTGCTTGATCATTTTAAGTAACTCGATGTTTGTTTGTTTTTTTTAAAGCTATATCTCTGTTTATAAATCACTTATGAAGATGAGTTTGGTCGTAAATTGAAGAAATCGCCAAGTTAATTAACAGTTTTTTGCTAATTAAGAATAGAAAATAATTATTTTTTACACTGAATTTTATAAAAGCACATAGATTACGTAATTACCTGTCCAAAAATGCAATCCTTTTTTTATTCTGCCCAATATTAAGGCCTGTAGCTTGTTTGAAAAAAAAAAAGTTTGACGAAGAAAAAAGTGATCATTTTAAGTAACTCGATGTTTTTTTAAAAAAGCTATATCTCTGTTTGTAAATCACTTATGAAGACGAGTTTGGTCTTAAATTGAAGAAATTCTTCCTTAGATTCTTCTACTTTTCGTTTTTTTCTGCGACGCTTCGTTTATTTGATATCTGATATTTTAATCTGGCATGTTTTGTCGATTTAACATTGCAAAGTTGATTTCTGTAAGTAAGCAGTAGCGGTCTAGTTCAGTTCTTGGCGTTGTTTGTGTGGCGTTTTTTTTAAGCTTGGCTTGGCAGAGCGACCGCCCTGCTTGATATACGAACATTTTTTAGAATTTTTGAAAGCTGATTTTTATTTATTATCTATTTATTTATTTTTTGTTTATTTATTTATTTATTGCGTTGTCCTGTGCATGTTTCGAATTTCTTAGCAATTTCTTAGATTTACAATATTTTATTCAATTAAACATTGTACTGGTACAATAAATTTAAATGGAAACTTCACTTCTAAAACAAAAATAATTTAACAACTGGATTTCATTAATTTATAGGAAAATGACGTGAAAGGTATTCCTGCAAACAAAATGCCTGTCCTTTACCGTTTTTTTTTTTTTTTTTTTTTTTTTTTTTTTTTTTTTTTAATAAATGAATCCCATTTAATTCATTTCAAAAATTTTGTTTACGTTTGAAAAGAAATTTTAAATGCCGATAAGTCTTTTAATGTATACATTTTAGAAGGTACATCTTCCCTCAAAAACTAATTTATTTTTAAAGATCTTTCTAAAAACGCAAATTATACATTTAAATTATTTTTTAAAGCATAAACACTACGTCTGATTACTTTATTTTACAATATTATAAGAACACGCATTTTATCAGACAATTAAATATACTAATCAAACATGAGCGAAAAGTTGACCTGCAGCAGGACTCGAACCTGGGACCTTGTGCATGCCGTGCTGACGCGCTGCGACTGAACCATCCAGACCGATATCCTTGAGCGGCAATTTCTCATACTTATTCATGTTGGAAACAGTCATCTGGCACAGTTTGCAGTCATATTTAATTGTCTGATAAAATATGTGTTCTTATAATCATGAAGTTTTATTTTAAAAAAAAATATCTTCAGAAGAAAATGGCTGACTTGCAGATAAAATTTATGTGGTTATATTATAACCTGTAACTGATTTGTGCTATTTTAATACAGATGGTACATGGTCGTTGGCAGGTTTTATCTCTGTTTTGGCATAATTTTTAATCTCAAAGTTAATTAACAGTTTTCTGCTAATTAAGAATAGAAAGTAATTCTTTTTTACACTGAATTTTATAAAAGCACATAGATTACGTAATTACTTGTCCAAAAATGCAATCCTTTTTTTATTCTGCCCAATATTAAGGCCTGTAGCTTGTTTGAAAAAAAAAAGTTTGACGAAGAAAAAAGTGATCATTTTAAGTAACTCGACGTTTTTAAAAAAAAAGCTATATCTCTGTCTATAAATCCCTTATGAAGACGAGTTTGGTCTTAAATCGAAGAAATTCTTCTTTAGATTCTTCTAGTTTTCGTTTTTTCTTCTACGGCGCTTGGTTTGTTTGATATCTGATATTTTAATCTGACATGTTTTGTCGATTTAACATTGCGAAGTTGCTTTCTGTATATAAGCATTAGCGGTCTTTATTCCAGTTCTTGGCGTTGTTTGTGTGGCGTTTTTTTTTTAAGCTTGGCTTGGCAGAGCGACCGCCCTGCTTGATAAAAATCACGCATTCGTGGCATCATAATTCACTTTTATATTTTAACAGAATAGTAAGGCTACTATAATTTGTGACTCGTGCTATAGCCAGTATACGTCAGGACACATGGCCGTTATCATTATCTTTTTACGCGTGAAGATTTCGCTATGGTACTCCATTGTGAAATTTGGTAATTTTTGAAAATCAATATTTGAAAAACGGCATTATCATTAGATTTCAAATTTATATCAAGAAAAATGCAATTTTTGACCTTTCTAACGAAGTTTGTCTAACAATTTTCTGACAAATACTTTTCGAGCTATTAATTTTTTCAGCAAATTCAATGTCATTGTTTCATTTTCCGAGATTAATCTGTGGCAACGATTATCGAAAATCCCAGTCGTCAGCAACGCATAGCTTTTTATTAAAGAGGATAAAACCATCAAATCTTCCAGACGGTAAATTGTATTTTTTATTACTATGAAATCTCAACTTCCCTTTTCATATTGTTTTTTCTAAAACACTTAGACAAAAAAAAAACCTTCAGTTTATAGTATGTTTTTTATCTAATTTACATTTGCTCTTATGTGAGGTAAATATACCAGTAATAAGCAATTTAAGTATATTATGTTAGTTATAGTAAAATGTTATGAAAACTCTGTCAAGATATTATATTTTTAGTCAGAACCGTTTTGAATAATATTATACACTGCTCAAAACAATTAAAGGATATTTGAAGTTTTATATAAAATAAAGATATAAACGAAATTTTTTTTGCCGAAAATAGAAGAAGAGAATCACAAATGCAAATTTTTCTGGTTTTCAAACTGTGGAGTATGCAAATTTTGAGTTCGACGTCAAAAACGTCGCTTCAGCGGCAGCGAATGAAATTTGACTTTCAACTGGATAAAAGAGAATGAAGACAAGGATGATCGGCATTCAGTGATTGCTTTGTTTCGATGAGTACGATGTCTCAGTGAAGTCATTTGACAGATTCAGAAGCTTGGAGAATTGTTGGTAGGTTAGAAGGGGGCCAAACTCAAGCCGAAGTAGCGCAAGCCATTGGAGTGTCACAAAGTGTCATTTCCAGGATCTGGAACCGTTTTTTGGAGAGTGGATGTGCAGGCCGAAGACCAGGGCAAGGTCGTAGACGGGCAACAACGCCCAATGAAGATCAGTATTTAGCGTTAACAGCTCGGAGACACCGAAACATGAACGCTACTCTTCTCCAACAACACCTTCGCTAGGCTACAGGCACCACGATTTCAACTCAGACTGTCCGAAACCGGCTCCATGCTGTAGGTCTGTATGCTCGCCGACCGATGGTATGTGTTAGATTAACATCAAGGCATCGTCGCGACCGCAGGGAGTGGGCAACCGAGTATGTCAACTGGAGGAGAAATGAATGGAGCAATATTCTGTTTTCTGACGAGTCCCGTTTTTCTGTGCATCCGGATAATAGGCGTATTTTCATCTGGAGGGACCGTGGCAGTAGGAATAATCCTGCGTTCGTGCACGAAAGTGTCAGATTTGGCGGTGGAGGAGTGTTGGTGTATGGTGGCATCTCCATTGACGGGCGCACTGACCTCTACATCATTCGAGATGGAGCTCTGACTGGTCGCCGATATAGGGATGAGATCATCAGACCTATTGTAGTCCCTTACGCTGCAGCAATCGGAGATAACTTCATTTTAATGGACGATAACTGCAGGCCACATCGTGCAAACCTGGTGGAGGATTTCCTTTTCGAGGAAGGAATCGTTCGAATGGAATGGCCAGCGTGTTCTCCAGACATGAATCCAATCGAGCACGTTTGGGACGCTCTAGGAAGACGAGTTTCTGGCCGCCAACAACCCCCACAAACTCTCCAAGAACTGGAAAGAGCTCTTCTGGAAGAGTGGGGCAGAATACCCCAACTCGTCATTAATAGCCTCATTGAGTCCATGCCTCAAAGGTGTTCAACGTTGCTGGCCGTCCGTGGAAACCATACCCCCTACTGAAAATGATTTTCTTTGAAGAAAACACCTTTTCTTATTCTTTTTTTCTCATATGCACAAATTGTGTTTTTTTCCTTTTGTACACAAATGCGCAATAAAATGCATTTTTTTCTGCCAAACATGTGTAATTTATTCTCATATAACCTACTATGTCTGTCGACCATGTATCAATCAGCTAAAAAGTTTCCCAGATACAAAATCCACCTAAAACTGCAATATCCTTTAATTGTTTTGAGCAGTGTACATAACAATATAGGAAATTATAAAAATGTTACCTAGATAACAATAATAGGTAAAAAAAAAAAAAAGGTGATCCAGTAATGGACCTTCCAGTAATGGGCTACACAAATATTTAGTAGTGTTGAAGAAAAAAATCTGTTTCTCACAATGCACTTACATAACAACTTAAAAATCGTTAAAATTTAAAGAAACATTTAGAATTAAAAAATAGTGATACATAATTTAAAAAATGAAATATTGATTGATTCCAATTTCTTTCTGTCCCCAATATTTCTTTCACACTTAATTATTTGTCATGTATATACTACAAGTTGATGATCTATCATTTTAAGCTGTGGCTTTAATCATCTAATACAGCGGTTCCCAACCTGGGGTACACGTACCCCTGGGGGTACGTGGAGGGCCTGCAGGGGTACGTAAAAATAATATCGGTAATGGCGGATATCACAAGAATGGTTTCGCTGAAAACACATAAAGAAAGTTGATACGTATTGTATTACAAAGTTAGTGTCATGTGTAATTCCAATATGTTACACTCAAAATGAGGGGAAAGACCCACTAGACATAATATTTCATTCATTGTCACTAGCTCCACCCACCGATAATCATATTGTATAAGTATACTTATATATTTTCTCCCATCTGAGCGAAAACTGACATTGATGACCTTTTCCCAAATTTTTTTTTATTGTTCTGGTTTTAATAATAATTGCAGAAAGCCTTAATTATGTCAATGATTCTATTCCTAAAGCTTTATTCTGAAACCCGTTGAAAAGCAGACACCTATTTTCGTTTTCGAATTTCGCAGGCTTATGTCACTAACATTTATTAATAGGAAAGCTTCCTTTTATTAATGAGTATATTACTAATTTTTAAAAAGCATATTTGCGTTGTATGAGTGAGGGGAGGGGCGGGGGCGTGATTCTGATGAAAGGAGTTACTCAGAAATGAGTAGCACGAGCAAGGGGTACGTGAAGGAAAAAAGGTTAGGATGCGCTGATCTAACACAATGTCAAATACATCACATTAGTTTTAGAGGAATAGCTTTTTTTTTTCTAGTTCATCTCAAAATTTTAAAGGAACCAGGTAGATTTTAAATGACGTAAATTGACTGAAATTAAGATTAGTATTTTATAATCTAATTCATACTGAGCATAACAATAACGTTACTTACACTCTTTATAAATCTACAAATCAAGTGTTGATTTAAACATCTCGCGTTTTCGAAATTGGTTCAGATTCCACTGCCTAAAGTAAAAAATGTATTAACACATGGGCTGATAAGTTCCCGGTCTAATAAAGAAAACACAACTTTTTAACATAACTTTATAACTGTATAACTTTATAACTTTATAACTTTAAGAAAAAACATAACTTTAATGATAAATAATAATAATTTAATAATAATAATAAATAATAATAATAATAACTTAATATTAATAATTTAATAATAATAATTTAATAAATAAATAATGATAATAATTTAATAAATAAATAATGATAATAATTTAATAAATAAATAACATAATTTTATAACGAAAAAGCTCCAAACAGTGCTTAGAATCATCGACTCGTTGCTGTTTTTGGTCAAAAGACAACACGCGCGGCACCCACTTTGACAACAGCTTTTTCATAGACAAATGTTCATTCAAAATAAAACCTACACGTTTCTTGGATATCTTCAGAGTCTGAGATATCTCCTGCAACCTCACTTTACGGTTCCCCAAAACGATTTTGTGGACTTTTTTTATGTTTTCCTGAATAACCACCTCTTTTGCGTGGTGCATCACTGGTGTCCGTACGACCACGTTTAAATTCAGCAAACCAGTCAATAATGGTTGATTTACCTGGTGCAGTGTCCGGATAACGCTTATCAAGCCAAACTTTTGTTTGAACGGTGTTTTTTCACATCAAATAAAAATTCTTGAAATTCTTGTTTATCCATTTCTTTGTTTATCAACAAAGTTGTTCAACTAAAACCACTCTAACGTTTTATCCGCACGGCGAATCGTCGTGGCATTTTTTCTGCTACCTTTTAAAGATTAGTATTTACTAAAAAAGCATTGGTTTGACGATTGCAACGCCATCTGTGTGTCAGACCGGGAACTTATCAGCCGATGTGTTATTTCCTTTTCTTTTCCTTTTTTACCAAAATTTCATAAGACACTAAACCAAGTATAGGTTCATTTGCAGTAATGTTAACAGTATTGGCAATAGTTTCACTCGTAATTTTGAGGAAATGCTTAAAAAGATTTTGAATGTATTAAAGTTTAAATATAAAAACAGTAATAAGTATTGGATATAATTTTGAATACTTATGAAGTTAGAAATAAATTAATTAACAATGATATACGAAATGTACAAACTTATGATTTTGAAAACCTTTTTACAAATATTCCTATTACGGGTTTAAAATAAAAATTGTTGACTTGGTTGCGAATGTTATCAAAAATTTTGTTACTTTTTTTATATAATAACTATGTACATACATATTCAAATATATATTTGCAAAATAATAGTATAGGAATGGGAACAAGTTATTCCTCAACTGCAGCTAACTTTTCTTATTTTTTTATGAATTTCAATATTGTAATTTCAATAGCTATATTATTCTTTTGTATTTTAGGTATATTGATGATTTAATAATTTTAAATTATCATTTTGATTTTTAGGAGATCTCTGCAGATATATATCCTGATATGCTAGTTTTAAAAATGACAAGCGAAAACAATAAAACAGCTGTTTATCTTGACTTGAATTTAGATATTTCAAATGGTATTCACATTTCGATTTACAATAAACGTGATAACTTTAGCATTGAGGTTAACCAGTTGGTTAACTGGTGTTCAAACATACATAAACCCGTCTACATTAATATCATTATAGGTCAAGTGTTTCTTTTCTTTAAATTATGCTCCAGTAAAAATCTATTTAAGAACTTTTTCATTTTATTAGTATTTTTTATTATAAAAAGAATATCCCGCTTAAGTTTTTTAATACACATACGAAGTTTGCAGGTAGTCTCCATCTTTGAATGTTTGCCGTGCAGTTGACAGTGAATGACTTGTACTGCTTACAGCCTTTTTGGACGGCTTTAGAATGATGCCTGCAATTGTGTGGCAACGGACATGGCAAGGAATTAGATTGATTGTTGGACATTGGATTTTGATTTGTTTTGTAGCTATGAGGTTCAGGATTGGGTTCAAAATGATACTTACTTTCTACTGTATTTTGAATGTATCTGTTTTAATTAGGCTATTTATTGGGACTGTGATATACTGGCTAATGTGGCGTAGGGTCCTGTGGGGGAGTGTTTGCAATATGCTTTCGAAAGATTGCATTTGATTTATGCATTGCGACACTGTAGCCGAAACCCGCTGTCACTTTTTGCACTGTTTTACCCTTCATAATTTTCATTCCATAACATGGCTGTTATTTTTATATTATATCCATTGCCGATGAGGCCACAACATTCCATAGCGGCAAGTTTCCGAATAGGTAGTGTAAAATGTTGGCTACTGAAAAATTCTGAAATGTTACACTCATTCCGTGTAAAGTTTAAAAATGGAATTCGAAATGAAGTAATATTTGTGCATGCTCATCTACTCCGACCTACTGCACATGTCATTATCACGTGATTTGTATTGTTCTTGAGAGGAAAGACATAGCTTAAAACAGATGCAGATGCAACGTATTTGGATGAGCAGTAAGTATTCTGTTTTATAATTTCTTTTATTTGACAGAACGATATGCTTTTTTTAAAAAGAATATTATCAGATTCTGTTTTATTGCATATTAATATTAAATTTGCAGTTAATCTTTTGTTATACGTACAAAGTTAAATAACTCGTTCGATAGTTTCTTTATACTCTTGTTCCATGAATATATAATAAATATTAAATATTTGATTGATGAATAATAATGTAGTACTAGTATTAATGAAGTACAGATAGCGCCATTTATACGTCATTATCATCTTTTCGTTTTCAGATTGGTTCCGATTCATAACTTTTCTAATGATGAAATGTATCGTTTATATGACAGAATGAATTACTAATTTCACTAATACTACATGTTTTCCTTTCATTTTTTATGAATCAGATATTTATAAATAAATATAATTGAAAATTTGATTTATAAATCTATAAATAATTCTTTTTTTAAATCCGGTCTCGTGAATTCCATTCTGTAAATAGATACTAATACATTATGAAAATGCTTTACTTCCCAAAATAGATGTATTATTTTTAATACCTTTAAATAAATATATTTTTTAATCTTGTAAGTAAAGATATTATGTCAAAAGATTTCGTATCTGTAAATAATTATTTTATTTCATGAACTGTATACTTATAAAAATATATTATTTTTCTCAGGTTATCTCAGTACTTCTCAAGTTATACGAATAAAATAATACCTTTAAATGAATATATTAAGAAGCATGATAATTGTGAAACACTATATTAAAAAGATTTACAAGAAGACAAAACATTTCTAACAATATTTATTTATAAGTATACAATTCGTGACAATAAAATAATTACCACAGATATAAAATATTTTGGAATAGTATATCTATTTACAAGATTTAAAAAAAATTGTTGCAAGGTATTACTAAAATCTATCTATTTATAAGTATAGGGAAATTAAACATGTTCATTGTGTAGCTATTTAGAGGATGGAACTCATGAGGCTGCATTTAAAAAATAATTATTTATAGATCTATGAATCAAATTTTCAACGTTATTTATTTACAAATATCTGATTCATAAAAACTGAGTGAAAAACGTATAGCATAAGTGAAATTAGGAATTTGTTCTGTCATATAAACGATACATTTCATCATTAGAAAAGTTATGAATCGGAACCAATCTCAAAATGAAAAGATGATAAAGACGTATAAACGGTTCTATCTGTACTTTATTAATACTAGTACTATAATATTATTCATCAATCAAATATCTAATATGTATTTTAGATTCATGGAACAAGAGTATAAAGAAACTACCGAACAAGTTATTTAACTTTGTATGTATAAACTGCAAATTTAACATTAATATGCAATAAAATTGAATCGGATAATATTAACTTTTTTTAAAAAAAGTGTATCGTTCTCCGAAATAAAAGAAATTATGATACAGAAAAACACAGAAACAATATCCGAATACACAAACATTTCCGAAATATGTAGAAACATTTCCGAAATATACGGAAATGTTATTAAATACTTTTCCGAAATATACGGAAACGTTACTAGATACTTTTCTGAAATATACGGAAACGTTACTAAATACTTTTCTGAAATATACAGAAACGTTACTAAATACTTTTCCGAAATATGCAGAAACGTTACTAAATATTTTCCAAAATATGCGGAAACATAACAGAACCGATGGGCCACAATGCTGTCCCACCAGATAAAGTAACGCTTCCGAGTTTTTTTTTTTTTTTTTTTTTTACTACAGTGTATATAATTTGTGTGGTTGTGGAGCGGCTGTAGCGCTTATCGCATAGATGCTATGTATATATATATATATATAGACAATGTAATACTGTACTATAGTATTGTATGTGATGTGTTATTTCTAAGTACACATTACAGCTTCATTTGAAAAAAAAAAAAAAAAAACTTTCAGAAAGTTCATCTAATTTTTTTGAACTTCCATTAATTAATATAAGCGTGTGAGCTGTTTTAATTAGTGACAATCAAGAAGCATTACAAATACGATTTGAGATTTATCCAGCATTACTCTGTTTTTCTTCGTTCTTTTTTTTCTTTAGTATACATCTTGCGGTAATAGGAAATTTGACTTCCTAAAACTCGGTCACTCCCATACTTCTACTAATTTCTAGATCTATGTCGCACAGAACATGCTGAAATTCAGATTCACTTCGAAATTCATTCTGAAAATAAAGTGCATAAATATACAGGTTAATTAATCAAAATAACAGCTAAAATAATTCAACAATAGAAAGAGAGCAGAAAATACGTTTCGCAGTTCTGTTTTTTCCAAAGACTTACTAATTTTGCAGATCTTAACTGTATCTATTTTTATTCGAGAATAACTTTTAGCGGAAATACCTAGAAACTTAATAATAAAGAGGGAAGTGTAACAGGAAGAAAATGTTGTGTTATACAGAAATAATCAAAACTATTTGCGGAAGACACAACATACTCCTTTGGGATTTTGGCATGTCTTTCGAAAATCATTAGAAATTGGATTACACTCTCCACAATAAAGCTTTGTCGAAAGTTAAATTCAAAAGAAAAAAAATGTTCGTTGTATTTTGCAAAAACTATTACGATTTGACAGGTATTTTTTTCCATTATAAACGTTTTTTTTTCCATTATTTATTAAGTGTTAGTTAAATGTATAAATATGAACATTACTTTTCTATAAAACATGTATCAAATAAAATTATTTGTATTGTTATTTTCATGAATTAACAGGGAATGGCATAAATTTTAAAATTCTCGGATATTCTTTAAAACTGATGTAAACGGTACTCTATTAAAAGAAATTCTTATATAATCTATCAAATCGAGGACGCCCTCGCTATCTATCAAGGCGCATTTAGAAGGAATTTACCTGTCTTGTCGAACACAAAAAATACGCTAATACTACAAGAGCAAATCAATGAAAGTAAAAAGAATAGAAAAGATTATAAAGAAATGGGTGTGGGAGAAAAATTATAGCGAAAAGAAAGCAACCAATCACAAAAAAAGCTAATACAGAGGGTGTTCGCACATTTTTTAGACGATTTCGGCGTTCTCTTTTAACGTTTAAAATATGAATATTGCTTTCTGAAATAATCTATATGATAATCTTGTTTATTGATTCAAATTCTGCGTAATGCTTTTGATGGTAGAAGTTTTTTGCAAAATTTACAGGGATATTGCTTCCCATGCCTCTTTAAAAACTTTCCAGATTCGAGCAATCGTGGTTGTTTTGCGCTTTGAAAGAGCTCGTTTCAGCAGACCAAATGCACAATAAACCCTAAGAGAAACGTCAGGTGACTTCTTAGGAATATGTTGAAAGGTATAAATGCAATACCTGTGTGAGTTTTTAATGTTTTCAATGAATACATGGGTAGTTTTTGAAGTATGAGCGGTAACTTTGCTTTGATGCAGTTTCACCCTTTAAAAGTCGTTGAAATAAAGAAAATAGCATTTTTCTGTAAATATTGGATGTAACACATTCTCTTAATAATATAATGAATTGATTGTAATATTTTTGTCCAATAGTCTTATTTTTATTTTCCCATTGTAAGATAAATTTGCGACAGTCATAAATCCTTACCTGAAACTTCGTTTTCATCCTTGAAATGGGCTTTTTTTTAATTATATATTTTTTTTCATTTTGAGTCTTTTTACTAATAATAAGTACGGATTTTCGGGATAGTTCTCTCCAATTAATACTGATGTTTATTTTGCACTTAGAAATTTTTATACTATGCGCTTTAGAATCATTGTAAACTTCCGAATAAGAATATTTCTTTTCGGAAAAAAAAGTGTCCTCTGATTCACAGATTGTTTGAATGCGCCATCTTGATAGAAGAATAAATTTGAAAGCATCAGACAATAATATGAATTACAAATAATAAGTTGTTGAAAGAAAGTTTTCCTCTAAAATAATTCCAATTTTTAAAATCATTTATGAAATTTGTCTAAAAAATGTGCGAACAGCCTCTGTAGGACAAAAACAAATGACTAAATAGGACAAATAGGACAAATAGGACAACAAATATGTATTTTCAGATTGATTATGTTCTGCTTAGATGCTGTTTTCTAATTAGTAATATAAAAGAAAAAATATATACTGGAGAATAATTTGTAAAACTTCAACAATTTGAAAAAAAAGCGAGAATGAGAACCAAGAGATATTTATCATCAATTATTTCAAATAAAAAGTAAATTGAAGATATTTTCTCTTATTTCAGATCATATATCCTTACTTCGTTACGCAATCCTTCGGCGATTACATAAGGCCAAACTTCTACTAAAAATTACCAGTAAACAGAAATCGTAAAAGCTAGCAGCTATGAAATAAATATATATATATTGATAGGAAGTTCTCGACAAGATATAAAAAATAACCCAGAAACGACATAAAATTAAACAACTCAAGCATATACAGTGGGTTGAAAGGGTAAATCCCCGTTATTACCGTGGTTTCATCTATTACAGGTATGCATTAAATAATTAAAATGAAGATCGTATGAATTGCTAGTTGAGAGGAAAAATAGAAATAATAGAATTTAAAGGCATAAAAATTTTAAATAACAGTTACTCTGATTATAAGGTGGGATGAATAATATCCGTGCTGTGATTATTTTTCGTAGGCTTTCAACTTTTCGGAATAGATTGAACTAGAATTTGGAATAATCAAATGTCTAGGGGAGTTAAAAATTAAATTCAACCTAATAAGACAAGGGATATTAAATAATACACCTCTAAAACATGATGCAAAAATAAGTAATAAATTAAGTAATAAACTAAAATTATACAGAGCAAGAATTAAAAATTAATAAAGACATTTTATTTACAATATATACATAAAAAATACAATTAAAAAGATTAATTAAAGATAATTAAATAAAAAGGAAAGTATGCTTTCAACAATTTCTAATGTAAGAATTTCTAGATTTTTATATAGTTATAAGCATGACATATGCATAATAAAGAATTAATTAAAATATTTATTCATATTAAATTTAATAGCATCGTCCTCTGACAACGGACAATCTAGTTTCATTACAATATTTTTTAGTAAAAACATAATTAAAAATAAATAACTATCTTCTTACCATGGCTTCCATCCATCAGCTGGAGTCAGTAGGACTGAAACAAAGTTGATGTCATACAATTATAAGTTTAATTGAATTATAATTATATGAAATATGACGAAGTTCCTCTGTAAGAAATAGGTGTAGCTAATTCATAAACTTTCATAGTAGAGAATATCCAAGTCAGAGGACTCACCAAATCAACATATATGCTAAAATGCAACACATTCCAAGATATCGAACGAGATTTTTTTAGTACTAATTATTTTAGAAACATCATAGCTACACACTTAGCTGGAGAAGGACTTCTATCACGTCAATGAGATTTTCATAGCTGCCAACTTTTACACTTTTTTGTTACCACTAAAATTTAGTAGTAAATTTTGAAAAATTTAATCGTCAACATTTGCGATTAAATAAAGCAAAAATGTCTATTACATTTTAGTGATAACAAAATAGCTAAAGTTTACATAGATTTTTTCTTCAGAAAAAAAAGGACAGAAGGCGTTAAAAAGACCCCAAACATATGGTCTCTTATTCGGTGCGGTCGTCATTGGAGTTCTGCCCTGGTGTGACCTGAGTTGACCTGAGTGTATATTCACATTGGTCATGTCTGCATCATCTGCCGTCATGACGCAATCTACTATCCATTAAGTTCCCTTTTATGGGGGGGGGGGGTCTGTAAATTTATACACATTAACATGTCCAGTTCACTGTGGAGAACGGACACTTAAGGACCGGGGTGTTAAATTTAGGTTGTAAACACGCCAACTTGTGTGGTCTCCCTTTTTCCTTGCATCCAAGCTGGTTGCTATGGAAAACATACACACACATATATATATATATCACGGAGGAAGATAGATGGAGGGGAAAGTAACGTTGAAATTTTACAATACAGTTTTTCTCCTTATAGATGGCGCCACGGTAAACTGAAGGCTGTCCTAACCTGCTTCTGCAATGCTTTTCAATGCGAAAAGCATTCATTTTTTAAATGTTTTTGATTGAAAATTTGAACTTTAAAAAAGTCAAACAAGTAAAAATTTCATTAAATAAAGTTTTCTTCGCACCATGCATATATTTTAATAGATATTTGGCGTTTCGATTGCTTTTTATAACTCTTTAAATAAGAGTTCACCCTGACAGAAGCATCTGAATAGTCATTTAAAAATAAATATTACGGATATTGTACTGCGAAGTATTTCTTCGCAGTACAATATCCGTATTGTACTGCTGATCCGTATTGTACATCCTCCGTAATGTATGGATGTATAATTTTTAGAGATTAAAAGTATTATTCAAATAAAAACAGCTTCAGATTGCAGCCAAACAAATAGCACTCTATAAGACAATTTAAATGGCCATGTCAATTAGCCACAGACATTAGCATTCATTAAGTATAACATTTTAAAAACATATACACTAAGATCGATATACTAGAATAAAAATTTCTTAGTTTAAAAATGATTACATGCATATAACTTTAAATTAAAGTATAATAAAAAAATCCCTGACGGCTCGGCCTACAGGCACAGGTAGATTTCGAAGACGCAGACCGTTGGGCGCCTGTTTGTTGGGAATTGCGGAAAAAATGACCTTTTTGCCATGATGCGGCAGTTGGAACCGCCTACTTCGAAACCTAACTTGTTTGCAGGTGGAGCCGGCAGGGGTTTTTTTCTATAAGGGTTAGTCCTATAAAAAACTTGTCAATATAAAAGTTTTAGATAATATTAAGAGGATTTATAACAAATTAAACGGATTTGATATCTTCTGAATTGACGAAGTTATGAATTTTTTTCTTCTAAAACCCCCCTTCCCCACCCCCTCTTGAGGTCATTTTTAATGATATCAAAAATCTGTCATACATAAAATTTCGGCCCTTTTCCTAGAAGTAATAATAACTTCAAACGGATTCGATACGTATCATAATTAAGAAATTATGGGATTTTTCTATTTTCACAAAAAGCCCCCCCCCCATCCCCATCCCACCTTGGTTCGATTTTGCCCATTATTTACGAACATGACCGAGATTTTATGCCCCTTGATTTTATGTATCAGTTTCGAATAGATGCGGGAGTTGGAACCGCCTACTTCGAAAAATAACTTG
Organism: Maratus michaelseni; assembly: GCA_963931845.1. Lineage (NCBI taxonomy): Eukaryota > Metazoa > Arthropoda > Arachnida > Araneae > Salticidae > Maratus > Maratus michaelseni. Next base: position 199,066,981 of record OZ007595.1, read on the forward strand.
TTTGCAGGCGGAGCCGGCAGGGATTTTTTTTGTTTTTATTTTTTTTTTGCTATAACGGTTGGTCCTATAAAAAACTTGTCAATATAAAAGTTTTAGATAATATTAAGAGGATTAATAATAAATTTACGCGGATTTGATATCTTGTGAATTGACGAAGCTATGATTTTTTTTTTCTTCTAAAACCCCCTCCCCCCCCTTGGGGCCATTTTTAATTATATAAAAATCTGTCATACATAAATTTTCGGCTCTTTTCCTAGAAGTAATAATAACTTTAAACGGATTAGATACTTACAATAATTAAGAAATTATAGGGATTTTTCTGTTTTCACAAAAAGACCCCCATTTCCCCCCCTCCTTGGTTCGATTTTGCCCATTAACGAACTTGACCGAGATTTTATACCCCTTGATTTTATGTATCAGTTTGGAAGAGATTTATGCAGAATTTTTCCAGTTATCGTGTCCAAAAAAAAGTGACATAGACAGATAGATATATAGATAGATAGATAGATAAAGTTTTAAACTGGGGGTGGTTTTGGGTTCTGGTAGTCATGATCGGCGTAGATCTGCAAAATTTTTTCAAAATTTCCAACTTAGGTGAGAATGTAATAGGTAGTATTTCTTACGAAATCTACCTAAAAGCACTCACCTTTGGAGCTCTAAACATACTTAAAAAAAAAAAAAATTCTTCGATTTTTCTTTTGTTTATCTCATCATCATAGCCCGATCTACATCCCGGAATAAAACATTTATATCCCATCTTAAATTTATGACATATAATTGCTATAATTAAAAATAATCGAATAAAATACTTTCGGAATTTAACATGTAATCTAATGACAGTCTGTTTAAAGGCAGCCGCCAAATTTTACAGCGCCCTCTTTCGTTAAAAAAATATGACTTGCATTTTCGATATCCTCGCCTATTCTAGTTTCCCCTCCAGGTTCTTTCTCCGTGATATATATATACCTGAATATTATATAATATAAATAATAGTTTGTTCTTCATTATTTTTATGAATATTATTTTCATTTTTATACAAACAAAACAAATGCGGTGCTTCTCCCAGCAATATTTTAATATGAACTATAATAAAATAGTTCGATAGCTGTATTCTGAATATTTGTTCCTAATTGTAAAATAGTTTTGCTTGAATTTGTACTTCATATCTTTAATCATAGATAGTTTTGCATTCAGATCCTATTGCACTATTTAATTCTAGTCCTTATAAATACTTATAGATAGATAGATATATAAATTATGCTATTAATTACTGAAATAAATTAATTATTTGTATAATTTATAATGAAAATCCAATTATTAAAATGTGTTAAATTATAACACGTTTACCAAGAGATTTTACCCGGGTCTAACAACCCACAGCTGTCATTACGAAAAAAAGTATAAAGCACGAAGAAAAAGGTATACAAGGTCCTAATTAAATATCTTATCGTTTAGATGAGCGCTTCCCAACCTTTTTTCTTTCACGTACCTCTTGCTTAGTCTTTTTCATTTCGGAGTACCCCCTATTTATCATTCACACCCACCACACCCTATCTTCTCCCACATATTATTAAAATCTTCATCTCCCATGAATGATATATATGACTCCCATGAATGACATATATATGAATGATATATATACTAAATGAAATATATGTGATATATTGTGATATATATATATATATATATATATATAGGGTGTTTTTTTTAACTGACACTATTCAGAGTCGTCTGTAGCTCTTTCTAATAACTGGATTGACACAACATTTTGTGAATGGACTAAGAAAATCATGGGAAAAAAGTTCCAACAAAAAAAAAATAGTTCCAATCATCGCCGATAGGGGGAAATGTGGCGCTGTACATTGAAAAAAACTCATCAGAAACAGACAAAATTAATAATTTGGATAAAATGGCACGTTTTATTCATCATTTACATTTTCCCTTTCGTTGATCGCAGTTGAAACATCCATTATCACTTTTTCTGCCACCGGTTTACGTCCTCTGCCTGACCGAACTGCTAGCGAGCCTGTTTCTTCGAATTTCAGAATCATTGCTTTCAATACATTAACGGATAAAGGTCCTTTGCGCAGTTTATGGCGTGTTCTAAGTAAACGAAGAGCGGCTGGTGCATTGTACTGGTTACAATATACGAACTTCACAAGTAACGCGCGCTGCGGTAACGTGAGATTCATTTTCAACCCGAGCTGAAATTGTTTCTCGGTGTTTTTCGCATGCATTTATAACTTAAACTATTGGCGCTACTGTCGCTTGCGTAAGTAAAAAATTTGCATTTTCATTTTTTGCCCGTATTTTATGCTAATTCCCAGTTGCATAAATGACCACAGCGCCACATTTCCCCCTATCGGTGGTGATTGGAACTATATTTTTTTTGTTGGAATCTTTTTTTCCCATGGTTTTCTTAGTCCATTCACAAAATTTTGTGTCAATCCAGTTAGTAGAACGAGCTACAGACGGCTCTGAACAGTGTCAGTTTAAAAAAAACACCCTGTATATATATATATATATATATATATATATATAATATATATGTATATATATATATATATATATATATATATATATATATATATATGTGATATATATTGTGATATATATGTGATATATTGTGATATATGATATATACTTCAATGATATATATATTCCATGCATGATATATATACTCCCATGAATGACATAATCTTCATCTCCCTTTTTCATTGAAGGAGCACTGATGTTTCAAGTTTTATTTCAAGAATTAGGTTTATTAGTATTCAGAACGGGCCTATTATAACAGCTACGCCCAGGTTCTCTTGCAATTCTAAATAATGAGATTGTTTCGAAGAACTTTTAGTTCCAGAATCATCAGATTAATTTCAATCGCAGTTGCAGTGGTCTCCTGATTGCAACGAGTTATCCAATTTAAACAGAAAACCAAATCATTCAAATAATAAGTAAATATTTCAAGTTAAATACTCATTAAAGGGAAGGGAGCTTTCCAATTAATATGCGTTAATGATATAACTCCGCCTAATCGAAAACGAAAATAATGGCCTGCTTTTCAACGCTTTTAAAATAAAAAATTAAAACCAACAGCTCTGCCGTAATGTACGCGTTTTGCAATTTTAATAAAAAGAAACAATAAGAAAAAAGAGGTGGGTAAAGAACATTGTATAATGATCAATGGAAGTTTTCATGAAGATTGGGGAAAAAATATATGTACTCGTGCAATATGATTATAACTGGGAGGAGCTAATGACGTTGAATTATCAATGAAATATTAAGTCTAGTGGTCTTTACCCTCATTTTGAGTGTAACATATTGGACTTACACATGAGACTAACTTCATAATTCAAAACTATCAACTTTCTTTATGTGTTTTCAGCTAAACAATTTTTGTGATTTCCGCCATTAAAGATATCATTTTTACGTACCCCCTGCAGGCTCGCCACGTACCCCCAGGGGCACGCGTACCCCAGGTTGGGAACCGCTGGCTTAGATCATTAAATAAAGTACATTATAAGCAAAACATATCTTCATTAACTTTATTTTTTTACAAGCATATGAGCTTACGTAGGGCAAATGGAAAACTCGCTTTATGTGGGGAAGGTGGGGAAGATATTAAAACTCCACTGTAATTTTTCTTTATCACCACAAATGTCCGAATAAAAACACTAATTAGAACAAAAGGCTTATAATATGTTTCCATCTTGTGCTTATCAAAAAATAATTTTAAATCAAATACAAGCAACGGGTCATATTAAGAGTATGAAAACACATAGAGCGAAATGCTAATTTTCACCTTACTTTATTAAAAATATACCAATATGAGATCCGATAGATCCCACTGTTACTTAACAGATGACATTTAAAAAAAAAAACTCAAATTGATGTTAAAAGATGTTTAAAAACCCTCGAAGTGTTTTCGACCGGAAACCGCGACCATCTTGAAGGAGCGAAAATCCTTTCTGAGATGCGTAAGATAGCATTCAGAAAGGTTTTTCTCTTCTTGAATATGGTTGCAGTTGCCTTACGAAAGTACTTGGAGAGTTTTTAAACATTTCCAACATCTTTTAACACGTATTTGTGTTTTTTAAGTGTCACCTGTTAAGTAGCAATGGGATCTATCGAATCTCATATTTATATTTTATTAACAGTATGTTCAAACAGTCCCAGTTTTCGCTAAATCTTTTTCTATATTTTAAGTTCCTCAGAGTTTCAAATGAATAATTCTAAAATTCAGAATTAGTAGCTAAATATGATTTTTTAAAAGTATTTTTCACAATTGTCCTCATTGAAAACCTTTTATATGCATGCAATTAGTTTTTCTATATGTAAATTTGAAATACTTTTGCAAGGATGTCTAAAATGAATTTTTTATTGCATATTTCCTCTCTTAACGCGTGAATACACGCACAGTGTATGACCGACATGACATATCATGGGTGCGTACGATTTTTACAGCTGTCACTACTATTTTTCGGAATACATTCTTCGACATATTTTATCACAGAATTTATAACAGTTGTCTGCTACTAAATAAACGGACGATAACTATTTGGCACAGGGTTACCAATTTGGTCACGTTTTCTATTTCAACATTCCTAATTTATATAGAAGAAATTAAATATATATACATATATGTTACCACGAAAAGTCTGTTTATAAATGCAGCAAAACTTACCATTTTGATATTATTGTACGAATTTGTAATTTCTGAAGAAAAGTAGGCTGGCAATACTGATTTGGAACTTTCGGTACTGCTTATATCATATCCTGTCTGTTTGAAAAAGAGGATGGAAAGGTTTTCCTCTTTTTTTTTTTAATTCAGAAATTTCGAAAGAAGAATTTTTACTTTATGAAATCACAAAATGTCTGTCATTAAATAAAACAAAAATTACTATTTGGAATTTCTTGTATGAATCCATAGATTCTGATTAAAAACGGAGTCTAATGTGGCAACTCTGGTGACAGCCTGATTAACTCAGGGGCAATCTGCCTCCAGTATTTGAGAATAGAATTATTTGCTCCCGAAATAACGTTACCATACATTTTAAAAGAACCTTTTATTAAATTCCTACTATTAGCTCACACTCTCTCTATATATATCTTGTTCAAATTTTCAATCGTTAATAAAATATTTTCTATTCATCCACTCAAGTTCAAATAAATTTTTTAAAACTTGTAGTGGATGACACTTTATGTTAATACAGTTTTTCAAATATTAATTCATTAATTAAATTAAATTAATTAATTTTAGTTTTAAATGGGAGAAAAAAATACCTCCCATTGTTCTCATAAATGAAAAGAAAGATTTTTCTCAAATTAGTGATGTCACAGAAATAAAATACCGCAACGATGATTATAAAATAATGTTCAATAAAGATAACGTGGGAAATTAATGTTGCATGGGTTTATTTTATATATTTATGATTAAAAAATAGGAATTGACTTAAAAAAAAATTTTATATTACTTGTTTCCTGTTACATTTATATAAGAGAAATATTTTAATACTTTATTTTACAGGATATTTGAATAGCATTAAATCCGAATACTAATAATGGCTTTTTTGATATGAGATTCATTCCGCGATTATATAAAGCGAAAATTACTATTCATAAATAGCGAGACTCAAAAAATCCAATAAATTGACAACACTGGCTAGGACATTTCCATCAGACATTGATATAAATCAGCGACTCTCAAACTATCTGCCGCAACTCCCTTTTAGACCACAGGCAATGTTTATGATGGGTCACGAAACGATCGGTCAGATTTTGAAAATGCATAACTAATTTTATCTGCTTCAACAATGTAATCAAAATCCAATATAAACAAAATATAAATATAATAAAATATATCAAAATCCAATATAAACAAAATATAAATATAATATAATATATCAAAATCCAATATAAACAAAATATAAATATAATATAATATATCAAAATCCAATATAAACAAAATCCAATAAATTGACAACACTGGCTAGGACATTTTCATCAGACATTGATATAAATCAGCAACTCTCAAACTATCTGCCACAACTCCGTTTTAGACCACAGACGATGTTTGCGATGGGTCACGAAACGATCGGTCAGATTTTGAAAATTGCATAATTAATTTTATCTACTTCAACGATATAATCAAAACAATATGTTAAAACTTGAAAGTAAAATATTGTGAAACAATGTGTGAACAATACTATATGTGAACAATAAAATATGTGTGAACAATACTATAAATCCTATTGAATTTCATACTGTATTTTATAAATACAGTCATTAATAAGCACAACTTTTTTTTACAAAGTGAGCTGTTTTTTAGAAAACCTGCTTTTACATTAATATTGCCTATTTCAATTAACCGTTCTCGTGTAAATGTTTTTTTTTTAATTATTATTATCAAAATTCATCTTTTCTGTAAAATAAATTTTACAAAAGAATCTATATACTTCTATAAGGTGGGTCACAAAAAAAATTAAACTTTAAGGTAGGTTGCATAAAAATTAAGTTTAGGAACAGCAGATCATGTGGTAAGTAATGTGACACAGTAACATTACTTTTTTTATTATATGTATAGCAGGGGTTTACAGCAACACAATCGCAGGCTTTTCAACTACCACTATTTCCAAACAGTAATCTTCGCCTTATTCAGAACTCTCATTGATGTGTTACTGGAATACAACCTTTTCAAGCAATATCTTTCGTATTAGATTTCTACAACACTACTAAGAAGTTGTCGTTTGGAAATACTGATATTCAAAACCTATACCACAGGAATCCGAGCTTATTGAATCGCTGAAATGCTATCATGAAGACAGACAAATTCAATGCCCCCTCATTATGTCGTGCGTAACGGAAGAGACTCAAAAATGTGATAGAAAATATGTGGCATTTAAAATTTAAGAAAGATGATAAGAAGGAAGATTAAAAAATATATATTTTTTTTCAAAATATTATTCTATTTGTATAATGTATATTATAATTATAGGTATCTTGCAATTTCTAAACAATACGATTTCTGGCATGATGTAATTATTTAAACGCATAGCAATAGAAAAGTAAGCAAAATCTATAATATTGTTATTATGCAAATCACGGATTACTTTGAAAATAAACTGCTACAAGCAAATGGAGCATATTTCTACCGATATAGAGGAGACACTCCTCAAAAATATATCAAATAAATTATATAAGTTTTCATCAGGGCCTGTTCGCTCCTAAGAAAACACTCACTATTTTTTATTACTCTATTATTATATCAGAGCAAGACTTTATACTTGCTCTGATATAGCTTCAAGATAATCATTAGTGTATTTGATACTGATGTATGTATTTGATAATCATCAGTATATTTGATAAAGGAAAATGTATAACGTTTTGTATATTTCAACTGCTTTTATAAGCAGCCGTTTCTTGACACGCTTAGTTTTGGGAAAAAGAGTGGCATTTCGTTTCTGAAAATGAGAATTTTAAGTAAAATATTCTCTAAAAAAATACTGGTGTGAATAAATTATTGAGAAGTGACTAAGTATATGTAAAATGCAAGTTTCAAAATAATACTAGTACAACCTGGACTTGATCAACGCGTAAGCAAATTCCCTCTACTTTTATGCAAAATGCATTTTCACCCTTTTTAATCAATGAATTCCACAATTACAAAAGACTAAATTTATTTTGTAAAAAATAGTGAGTGTTTTCTTAGGAGCGAACAGGCCCTGATGAAAACTTATATAATTTATTTGATATATTTTTGAAAATTCAAAATAATCTAAAAATATTCATATCGAATAACTCCAAATTATTGATCACGAGATTAAGCAACGCACCTAACTTGTGACAATAAGAAGCATTTTCAAAAATATTTTTATTGGTTGTGTAATTTAACGTACAACTATGCTAAGAAAAATCATACACAATAATATGCAAGTGTTTTTTACAATAATGTTAAATGACGCTTGTAGTAATAAATATGTAAAAGTAAGAAAAAAGTAGCAAGTTTATCCCAATTGGACATGATTGGTCCAGGTTTTGTGCGTGCTTTTTAAAGGTGAATAACGCACAATCGCGTAAGTGTTAAGCATTATTTCAAATTAATCCCCCGTAAACGTGTTAAATATGAATGATTCTCTTAAAACATAAGTGGTGCTATATTGTTTTAAACAAAGGTTAATCTCATAAAAGTTGTAATTTACATTAGTTACAATACATCAAACAGCGTGAAGCCCAAATACGAAAGTTTAAACTATTTGCATTTAAAAAGATTAAAAAAGTAGTATTTTTTCAGCTAACATTCCACAACGAAATTAAAACTACATCAAAAGAAAATTAAAAAGAAAACAGATTATCAATAGATATATCATTAAACGCACTTATGGTCCTAAAAAACATTGAAATTATCTGAATCAATAACATCCCAATACCTCTTCCTCCCGAGCTTCTATCCCGGCAATCAAATTTCCCATAACGATTATTTAAGAAGCAGAGAAACAAATACGTGGGCCATTCTCACGAAAAAGTACTTTACGCGGTCCCAAAGGGATAAGAATTAGGAAATGTAACAAATTATCCGATATTTTAATTCATATGTATATTTACGTTTTAAGCAAGTTATTAAATACATTCCTGACAAAATAATTTTAATATTTAATTTTAATATTTTAGTGAATAGAAGTCGAAAATCCCCTCCGTGAACGTCACTACATATAAAACCAAACGTTGATTTCACTGATATTTAAACAATTTACTTTAACCATCTAATTCCCATGGTAGAATACGTTTTAGAAATTACGTAATTCAAACAATCTAAATCCATACCAGAAAATATCAATAATAATTTAGCATTATTTAATTACGGAATGTTTGTTATTAAATGAAGCAAATGTTGCTATTTTAAATTTCTGGAAAGAATATGGGATATCTGAATTAAAAAATCTACTTAATTGGAAACAGTGGTAATAGCATATATGGCATAGCATGGGCATTAGAAGATTTATTTATAACTGTGGATGCGCGAACTATACCAAATATTTTTTTTCATGATTTGGTAGTCAAGTCTATAAAGTAACTCATATAAAAAGACCAGTCAAATATCGTGAAAACCCAGAACAATATCAGCAATACAATTAGCTAATTGACAAATTCGGGGGTAAATCCCATTAGATTAGAAAGGAATTCCTTCCCACTCACTTAAATAAAGCCCTGTTTCATCCAGCGTTGCGATAAATTTGTATTTATCACCAGCTTATTTGTTAAAACGAGCGTTATAATGCACTATCCACAACACATTGGAAAATTTTGGAAATTTTTCTAAGAGGTGTGGGGGAAAATTGACATGATTGTACTAAGAAAAAAAATCAACTATGATGGAATTTTTATCCAAGTTTATAATCAAGAGACACGGCTATAAAGTAGAATAAAATTGTCGCAAAGAATATGGCATATATGTTCATAAATTACTTATGAAAATCTTTTCAATAAAGTGCAAACGACCTTTTGTATATGAAGAAGAAGTTTTCCAACAAATTGCAACTTATACGTTTTAACTGTATTCTATTGTGAATCATTAAAAAGAAAGCATAATATGCTTTTAATTTGATATATTAACTAAACACTTCAAATTTACTAAATCAAATGAATTTTAGTATTTTCTCTGATTTCTTTGATTCAATTTTTAAAAGAAGAAAGAAAGAAGAAAAAAATCCCTGACGGCTCGGCCTACAGGCACAGGTAGATTTCGAAGACGCAGACCGTGGAGCGCTTGTTTGTTGGGAATTGTGGAAGAAAAAACCTTTATACCATAATGCGGCATTTTGAAAACGCCGACTTCGAAACCTAATTTGTTTTGCGGGCGGAGCCGGCAGGGATTGTTTCTGTTTTTATTATTATTATTATTATTATTTTTTTTTTGCTACAAGGGATGGTCCTATAAAATACTTGTCACCATAAAAGTTTTAGATAATATTAAGATGATTTATAATAAATTTAAGTGGATTTGATATCTTTTGAATTGACGAAATTATGGATTTTTTTCTTCTAACCCCCCCCCCACCTTTTTTCCCCCTTGGGGCCATTTTTAATAATATCAAAAATCTGTCATACATAAAATTTCGGCTCTTTTCCTAGAAGTAATAATAATTTTAAACGGATTCGATACGTATCATAATTAAGAAATTATGGTTTTTTTCTGTTTTCACAAAAAGCCTCCCCATTTCCGCCCCCTTTGTTCGATTTTGCCCATTAACGAACTTGACCGAGATTTTGATGCCCCTTGATTTTATGAATCAGTTTGGAAGAGATTTGTGCAGAATTATGGGAGTTATCGTGTCCATAAAAAAGTGACATAGATAGATAGATAGATAGATAGATTATATAAAGTTTTTATATAAAGTTTTGAACTGGGGGTGGTTTTGGGTTCTGGGAGTCATGATCGGCGTAGATCTGCAAACATTTTTCAAAAATTCCAACTTAGGAGAGAATGTAATAGGTAGTATTTCTTACGAAATCTACCTAATTAAATGTGTCGGAAAAATAACTAGAAAATTGAAAGCTGTTTATTTGTTAACATATTTCAGAGAAGCATTGCAGCATTGTACTTTATGTTGAATCTGATCTTGAGATTTATTTTCCGTAATTGGATTCATATCCAAATGGCGTATTTGAGGAAAAAATTGCGATTTAGCGCTAAAGTGTTATTGAAATATTTAGTGCTATTCAAACCCATTTAAATGACAATGTAGCCATGAAGGCAACACTTGGAGGTGTACTTAATTACAGAAGTGTAATTAAAAAAAGCGAAAGAAAGTTTTTTTTTTCTTTGGGACATTAACTGTCAATTCCTGCAACTCATTCATCACTAGCTACTTTTTACTAGTCTGGCAAACAAATATTCATTCTTCAGAGAGATTAAAAGAAAATCATGCTAGAAAATTATGTAAAGAAAAAAAAAACAAAAAAAAATCCTTAAATCGAGCTAAAGTTTCCGACCAAATGTCATTCAAAAGTTGTTGTTTTTCCCTGTGCAATGATGTAAAATTTCAATTTATTTTAAAAGTTGTGTAAGAACAATAAAAGTGAAAATCATAGCTCCAGTCATAGCTACCGTCGTATCGTTATATATTTCTAAAAATAGCTATTGCGTTTTGGAAACAGCATAAAAGTAAACTACAATTTTTGGAGACGACAGAAATGTCCGTAGTGAAAGAAATATGACTTTGTCGTATAAAATGTAATTATGAATAGGGAAATCTTTGGCGATTTCTTACAATTTTAACCGCTGACATACGGCTAATACGGATGTCCCGTCTTTAAGAAACTTCAAGTCTTTATTTGCATAAAATAACAGATATTTTTCAATTAATGTTTTTGTTGTTGTACTTCGTGTGCAATCTACAATTACAGTTTTCAATTAAAAATTATACTTACCGAACATTTTAACCACGGATTGTATTTTCTGTAACCCGGAAAGGCCAAGTTCAATCCACTCGCATTTGTAATGTAAGTTTTGTTATACTCAAAAGGAAAAAAAAAACAAATGTTTTCATTTTTCATTCTTTCTGTACTCTTTCTGTACTCCTTGTTGAGTACACATAGAGTGAACGCTTCTTTAAAACAAGTTGTTCTATCCCAACTCCCCTAATATGAGTTTAACCTATGGTAAATTGAGTAATGGTTTAAGTAAATTTCCTCCTATATTATATCAAGAAACACGAGCAAGGCCGGATAATACTGCTGGAACCAAATAATTGTAACACAAAGTTAAGGAACATTAATGTTGATCAAAGTTGCATGATTTGAGATTTGAACTCAAGCGAGGTAAAACTACACTGTAAAAAAAACGGAAGAAAAAATTGCAAAAAAGGCTGTTAATATTTCACCTAGCAATAAAACACAGCTCTTTCGTTAATTTACAGTGATTACAGCTGTATAGATAGCGACATCTGTCGGCGTTGTTGTCATTATCTCAAACGAGGGGAATAAACACATTTAGGTCAGAGGCAGGTGACGCTTCGATTCTACGAGAAATGGCCGCCATTAGGAGCGAGCCTAGAAAGTTGTAACAATTACACCTGATAATGGATTATAAACATATTTCAAAGAGTAAAAGTAAGTTTTATCTTTGTTTTCTTATATTATTGTTTTAATAATATCATATAAATTCTGTTATATATTTATACGATACTAATTTTGTTTTTAAACCACGTGTATATCACGGCAGGAACTTTCACGTCATTTGTCTAAAATAAATATTTTGTTTTAAATCGTAAAAATAGATGATTTTGCTTAGGGGATGTTGTTTTGTTGGGGATGTTGATTTAGTTATGTTGTTTTTTACTTTACCTCAGTATGTTCTTCTAGAACTTTGTTATTATTACGTATAATTTGAGTTTAAGTATCACAGGGAAACTTTATGCAAGCATTTTTTTTTTTTTAAACAAGATCCCTGTTTTTAGCTATGCCTTATTACGCTATTATATATTTTTCAAAACTCCAGTTCATACGTTCGCATTCGAATATACTTTCTAAATCCTATAAATATTTTACCAGCTACAGTTTTCGGTTCACTTTGGACAGTAATTTAAGTATTTTTATTTATTTAATATATTTAGCCGATATTTCGAACAGTGATTTATTTTCCATTTTCAAATCATTTATTATGAGTAATCTGGATGCACTATTTTATCAATTCCTAAAATATTCCTTGTTTGTTTACTGTCGCAGCAGTAATTTGCAGCAACTCGTTTAATGTTTTTGTCCATTATCTATTTATTTTTTACGCTTAATTTTAAAGTTTTTATGTGAACAGATTTTTTTTATTATTACAGTAAAACCTCCATAACGGACACTCCCGAATAGCGGACACCTCTATTTAACGGACAGTTTTCCAATCCCCACTCCCAAAACCTAAATTTTCGTATGTTTAACCTCTGAATAACGGACATTCCGAATAGCGGACAGTAATTTTCGCAATAAAGAATGAAAAATGATTTTTTTAACGGGACAGAAAATGTGATAAAAATGTAAAAAACCTCTAAATTTATCAGGGTAATTTGACACAATTTCTGTGACCACAGATAAATGTGAGGATTGGCCTAGGGAAAATCCCTCCCCCTCGGAGAATAAAAACGTCCCTAATTGGAAGATTTTGGATTTTTCTTCTGATTAATGTCTAGAAGTGCCAATTTTCACCTCTCCAGAATTCCTTAATGCACTATACATCATTTTCTCTTTATTTTTCAATGCGCGCCCCACCAGTGGCTGAGAGGTTCTGCTCTCAAAGCTGGTAGACGGGAGGTGCTGCGTTCAAACACCTGTCGCGCCCGTCGACCTAACCGTTTGGAGTTTTCCGTGGTTTTCTTTGAACCTTGCCTTAAATACGGGTTAGGATCCCTTAGAAAGATTCCCACGGAGGGCTCTCCCCCTAGGACCTATATCCCTCGTGTAGGTAATCGGCCGTCATAAAATCAACCAACCTTTTTAAATGCGCCTAAGATAACATCGTTTACAATTGTTTTGAAATTTCAGGATAGATAATACGCTGACTATTTCTATTTCTTTGTACTTAAGCTCAAACAATTTTTCGGATAATCTTATAAAGTGTAAAAAATAAAAAAAAGGAATATATTTTTATTTTAATGAGGTTCGTTCACAAAATCAAAAAAGTAATTAACAGGATTACGTCATGGCATAACATAGAAGAGAGAAAGTCACATGGTGTCATATCTGAACAAAAGGAAATTAGTCACTGAAAACATAACTCACGATTTTATTTATTTATTTTTACCTCTTTTTTATAAAACAAGGAAAATAATTATTTTATTTTTTATTGGGAAATTTCATATTTATTTTTTGGGAGTGAGAATTAAAGGCGCCCATAAAGTGACGAGTAACTGGTGGGGGGGGGGACTATTTCGCAATGTCGATTACTGTTTGATTCTTGAGACTTAATTGACACACAAAACACACTATTCAAAGCGTCAAAATATGCTAACACCATTTTTATCGATTTCTGAAAATATTGAGTATGAATTTAAAGTCTTGTTTGCGATTAAAGTTTCGAGAATGGCCTCATAACGATAAAGAAAAATCTGAAATTATAAGCGTGTCTGCGAAAGAGAAATTGTGTTTTCGGATACTTGCCGAACGCTTCAAAATAGGTAAAACACAGATGGGAGAGATTTTACAAAGGAAAGATGTAATAAGGAATTTGTGAATTACTGACTCTAACGAGAACACAAAAAATGTAAAATTGGGGAAGACTGATTCCATTGAAATGGATTCTATAATTCTGAATTGGTTTATTTCCCTTCGTTCCAAAGACATTCCTGTCGTGGGCCTTTCAAGGAAAAGGCTTTAGAAGTCGCTAAAGAACTCGGATTACATGATTTTAAGGTTTCTGTGTCTGGCTATAAAAGTTCCAGTCTCGGCACAACATCTCTTTCAAAACAACATGTGGAGAAGCAAAATCTGTAAATCTTAACGAAGTGGAGGATTGGCATAAACAACTGCAATCAATTTGTGAAGGTTGTGAGGAGAGAAACATTTTAATGCCAATGAAACCAGACTCTTTTACAAAAACTTTTTCAGAATAAGACTATGTTTTAAAAAAGATGACTGTACCGGCGAAAAAATGCCAAAAGATCGCCTCACTATCTTATTATTTTGAAATGTATTAGAAGAATTTTAAATCCCTCTGATAATTGGAAAATTTCTGAAACCCATGTGTTTCCCAAAGAACATCCAATTTAACAAATTTCGTGTTATGTGGAGAGCGAATAAAAAAAGCGTGGATGATCAGTCCTTTAACGATCGATTGGTTAACTAACTTCCTTTGATAATAGGATGAAAAAACAACAAAGAAAAGATCTTTTTTTTTTTTTTTGTACGATACAACTTCTCATACAAAACATTTGAAATTGGAGAATGTTGAAATTGTGTTTTTCCCCAAAACACAATTTCCGTATGCCAGCCACTTGATCAAGGCGTAATACACAATTTTAAAGTCTGGTACAGAAAGCTTTTATTTCGCCACATTCTTTCAAAGAGAGATTCTATGAATACATTTGAGAACTACCTAAAGATAGTTAATGCTCTGTATGCTATAATTTGGATTTCCTCAGCTGTAAAAAACATAAAACCAGAAAGTGTACAACAACGTTTCGGAAAAGCAAGCTTTATATTAAAAGGAAATAAGCCACTTCTTTCAGACACAAATGAAGAATAATTGAATGTATTAAAAATGAAGAAATTGACAAACTTTTTATTAACATTGATGATGAGTTACCTACTGAAGAAGAATCAGTTGATGTATGCGATTATATTCCTTCAGAATCTTCGACAAAAGGTGTCTCTATTAGTGATGATGAAACAGATACTGAAACAGGAGATGTGTCCAACATCGAAAATTTCCAAGAAACGGTGAAATAAAGTGAACAGTTACACATATTTTTTGGTAAAAGAGATGATTCAGAAGAATTAAAACTACTAACAGAGTTAAAACTTCACATAGAATAATAAATTACATGTAATCGCCAAGCAAAAGTAAAATTTTGTAAAAGATTTTTTTACGTAAAAATGTAATAAACAGTGGCAAAAGGTATGCATAATTACATTTCAGTTTTATTGCTTAAAAAATAATTTTCATTTCTGATTAATCATGTAATAGAGGTTTTTGGACATATAAAAGTCAATTAATGAAACATTAAGCATTTCTTAGCAATTTTGTGAATCTTTGAGATTTTCCCAATAGCGGACACCTCCGAATAGCGGACAATTTCCGCGCTCCCGAGGTGTCCGTTATTTAGAGGTTTTACTGTATTTTATTCTACGTTTCTTGAACTCATAAGTGTTTTTTTTTTCTCCCCGTGTTCATTTTTCAATCAGACCTGATATTTATGGAATTAAATGTAAACTTATAAAATTATCTTAGCATAAAATAAGTTTTTTATCAATATAAAGTTTCCATATCAGCAAGTTGCGTACAATAAGGTCTTGTTATTAATTATATATGAATGATAGTTTAAATATCAGAAAGTTTTGCATGTTCGTGTTGAGGGGTGGAGGAAATAATGGCTACATTGAATAAACAAAAATATTTAAATAGATACAAAAAATAACCCTAAATTTGTTGGAGGAAAAAATATATATATATGCATGATTTAAATTAGTGGGTATTTTCAAATACAAACAAACGGTTAAACAAAGTCCTGTAAAGAAATACTGAATAATTAATTAAAAGCTAGATAAAGTAAAATCTTCCTTTGTTATGATTTATTGAAAAAACATTTTATCTCTATAGGCAAATGACTAAAATTTTTGTGGGTGATATACTTGACCAAAAACCGAAATTTGTATCATATATATGTATAACAGAATCTATTATATAATAATGATATTAAAATAATGATATAAGTAAACAAAAAGGTAATACTTAGTGCCCAAAGTCTTTGAAATATGTCTCAGGTTAAAATAAGAAAAAAAAAAAACAATACACGGAGAGGGAGGGGGGGGGGTAAAATATCAACAACAAATGCTATAAGTTTTACAGTGATTCTGTTAAAATTGCATTAAAATTAACAGCAAAAACGGCTGTAAAATTAACAAATCTGCTGTAAAATAAAAAAACTGAACTGCTGTAAAATTAACCGCAAAAAATGCTGTGAATTTACAAAAGTGCTGTTTATCCATGAAAAACAAAACTGCTGTAAATTCACAGCAAAATATGCTGGCACCCATATTGCCAGCATTTTTTGCTGTAAAAATACTGTGATTTTTTTTACAGTGAACATACCTTTCGAATATGAACATTGAACAACACATTAAAACATTACTCAAATGGAAACAGATCATACATGATAATGTGTGGCCATATAAAAATGCTATATGTGATCTCACTGGATATAAATGTCATACAAGGTTAGTGATTTTCACAAAAGTTTCAGCATGAATGGAACAAAACGATGATTATTGAGCCGGGATATATTTTGTAAAACCGCAGTCAGACTTGCCAAGTCTCCGGCTTTTTGAACACCAGTATTATCTTAGAGAAAATGTTGTTCTTTTAAATCGCCGAATGTTCCGATAACATAAAACAGCATTTTCTGTACTAAAATACTGGTGTCCAAAAAGCCGGAGACTTGGCAACTCTGCGCAGGTGTAATGCATATAAAACAGTACAAAAACAGAACAGCAAATGTTGTTTTATGTGGCGAAGTTAACTCTGGAAAAAGGGAACAAATTTAAACTTCTTTGCAACCATATATTTCTTTCTTAAGGGGAGGTTCTTCTTTTTTGGTTCAAAATATTTGATTTTTTTCATTTCCATTTTTTTTCATTTTTCAAGTGTGTACATTGTTGATCTAAAGCGGTTTCGTGATACTTCATTTCGATATAATATTTTTTGCTCCGTGAACGTAACGCCGTTCGTTGAAAACAACGTTAATGTAAAACTTTAAACATGTTTTTCTCGAAATAAGATGTTTCAAACTGGGAAACCATTTTCTCTTTTCAATTTAATCAAGAACGATCACTATTCAAACGAATTCCTTCATTTCTTTAAATAACAAAAAAAAAAGATAATCTTTTTGATGCAGATTTTAACACCAAAGAGTATAATTTTCACTAATTAATTATTTTTTCGAGCTCGCCAAAAGTAATAAAAAGACAAAAACATGACCTTTTTTTTTTTTTTTTTTTTTTTTTTTTTTTTTTTTTTTCAAATGGCCGCTTGTCAAAATCAAATTGTTAAACTAAATTTTGGTGTAAGTTCCAGAAAAAGTGAAGTATTTTGAGAATTTGGCGAACAAATTCTTTTCAGAAACTTATGATGGGAAATAAACGGACACCCGATTGAAAGTTCACGCCACGCACCTGCAGGTACTCCCTATTATTCATTCAAGCATATTATTATTCATTTATTTGTACATACAAAAATTCAAATATATAAATGAGATGGTAATAAATATAATGCAAAAAATTCTGATGGTGATACATCTTTTCTTTGTAACCAAAAAACAAATAGCAAAAAAACTAGAAACTCTCTTTGAAAAAGAACAGGGAAATAATACCACATTAGTAATTTATTATTTTTGTAATTAACATGCATACTGAAACAGGCAAGTTATATTTAGAATTAGTAAAAATGGATTCTACTTTGCTTTTAATTAATTTCAAAATTTATTATCAATGAGATACACAAAAGAAAATTTTCTTAACATTTATATTTATTTTATGTGAGTAAATAGAACATTAATTTTAAATTGAGCAAAAATACATATTATCAAGTAGCTAAGTATAAGAAATAAAATCAACGAAACAAGCTAATCATTTTGAGAAACTATGCATAAAAAATAAAAATAAAATCCTTTTATGATTTTATTTACTTTTATTCTTTGTACTGATAACATTGAACTGTTTAAAACAATTTTAGGAACTGCACATTATACGTTCATTATTATAAAACAATCCACAATTAGTGTTGTTATTAATAAAATTCTGCTGAAATATTAACAAAAACAAATAGATATTTACCCTACCACAAATAGGTAACAATTTAAACAATGTGTACTGGATATACAATTTATTAAACAAAAAGACCTGAATAAAATATTCTATATCAATATTAACATATTAAAAAAACTCAAAGTTTTGCTTCTATAGCAAAAAATTGCATTTCTTATTCGACGCAGAAGCAGAGTAACTCTTACAATAAAGGAGGATCAGTGAAAACACTTTTTTATGGTGTTTCAGGTCGTCTAAAACAGACAACCAGAATCTCTTGATTCGTTACAAATTATAGAGAACTAAAAATACCAAATGCGTATAAAACTTTATAATATATAATTTTCTTCAACAATTTTTCCGGTATCAATATTCCAGTATGCTTTTTATAATAAAAATAAATGAAATACATCTTTTCATTTTATTTTTGATAGGGGGAGGGGCAGTATTGACAAACACCTGTGTGCAGAACTTCAGTTGACGCCCTACGTCCTTAACACCCCGCTCTTACCACAAAAATAAAACAAGCAATTACAGTAAAATCTAATATGACTGAAGGAATCACAAGGGTAGAAAACAACATCAGTTTTAGACATTGCAATTATATTGTATCCATTGCTTTAGGACGATGATTTTTCCGGTTTAGGTAGAATACCGTTAGAAACAGGTTTTGATTTCTCCGATTTTACAGTTCTTTAAAGGAAAAATTTTATAGTCTACGGTTAAAAGAAACAAATAGAATTTCACTAAATGCTATGCCAATTTTTTTCTTATTGTCGGTAAAACCGTGTATACTTGTTCTGTTACACGTGCCAAAGAAAATCTGCATTCTCAATTATAAAGCTGAAGAATTTACTATGATTGCGGCAAAGTGAATTAATTATTTCTCATTGTTTCTTTAACGATTTATGAGCATGCATGTATGCTTGCATAGAGCTTCGTTATTGGGATCGCCGTATTATTGCATTTTTATTTATTTTGGCCGGATGGCTCCAATGGTTAACACGAGACAATCCGGCTGAATTTTGCTAGTGTTAAATAAAAAATCATTGAATCGTTTACAATTAAGATAAATTGAAATATATTCTGTGTTCGTTGCTATAAGACATTTTATGTGCAAACGTTAATTATTTAACATTTTTTTGACCTATTGCATATGTTTTACATAAACATCAGAATTTTTATTTGCACTCGTTTTTAAAATCTACGCATCCAAGAAAAGCACGAAATACGTACTGTTAAAAATAACGCCAATAATTTACAAGTATCTACGAGTGGCGTAATAATTTAAACTGGTTTCCGCAATATTACTTCATCTGAATTTTATTAAAATATTGTGTAATGAAGGCAACTAAATTAATCGTTACTACCATCAAAATTCATTTCCTGGACTCTCGTCTGGATTTCTTCCCCGGCGATCTTGGTTCCATCAATAACAAAAATCGTGAGTGTTGTCACCAAGGCATCTCAGCCATGAAAGAGATGCAAGAAGCAGGGATGAGATTTCTCCGACTTTTTGCATACCAGTATAATCTTGGAGAAAATGTTTTTTTTTTTATTTAATCGGAACATTCTGCGATTTAATAGAACAACATTTTCTGTAAGATTATACTGGTAAGCAAAAAGTCAGAGAAATGTCATCTCTGAAGAAGGGCAATGGAGTGTAAGAATACTTGCTGATTACTGCTAAACATTGAAGAAAATCCGCAAATCTAACATTTTCGGTAAGTTGATTAATATCATGCGTGTTACATATAATCATTTCTTTCACAATTAATCTAAATTATTAACTGCGAGAGTGGTACTTAAAGGTGTTAAGTGGTTTTAAATAGTTGTTGCGTTTTCAAGGGAGTGTGTTCGAGGCCCGTATGCAGGCTCTTCAGATTTCGCATGTCCCTTAAGAAAACTAAGAGTTTTAATATAAAAAGTTATATTGCAGTTTTATATACATTCAATACATTGTAACCAAAAAAGCTTTGAGACTATTTCAAATAAAAATATTTTTTCAGTCTTTATCTTAAAATCACTACAAAATGAAGAAAAAATTTTCACTTTCAAGCAAGCATATTGCTATGCACGATATTCGCTCAAACAAAGAAAGAACTGTAGTGCATAAAATTGAATGTCAAATCCTGAAATTGAAAAGTTTTGTGGCTTTATATGTAACAGGAGGATGTAACTAAAACAGATTTCGTACTTTCCTAAATCATACAAGACAATAAAAGGTTAATAAAAGGATTGGTCTCACTTAATTTTCTGGTTCGTGTTCTATTAGCTTCTTTAAAGGTAGAAACATCTTTTAATAATGAAGATTCTTTATTCAAGAGACGATAGACACACTTAATGACGATACAGAACGAATACACGAAAAACTATGTACAAAAAAAAGTAAACAACAGTCAATCAGTCAAAATGTTCTACGCGCTTAAAGCCATCTGGTGGTTTCTTTTCATTTTGCAACTACTTCCGCCGGGCGAAGTTAGTCTGAAGACGAATGTGTTGAAAGTTCAAGGGGGCAAAGAAGCTGCCCCGGCCTTCTAATGATGATGGCTCCGTTTGGCAACCTCACTGTGCATGCTCTTGTCCGACCATCACGTCCAGGATGAATCTGGATTATAAAACCCATTTTCCATATGAGGCGTGGGGTGTTGTCCTTTATAAGAACGACGGTGTTTTCTTTAAGTTCACTTGGTCTGTCAACCTGTTGGTGCTGGGGAGCAGATTTTAATTCTAGTACATAATATGATTTTCATCGTTTCCAAACTTGAGTCAAAATATTTTCTTGATATTTTCTCATTTTAATTATTTGGTATTCATTGGATTGGGGAACTGTTATCTTTGATTGAGGTAGAGTTAACAATCTTCTTCCAATTAAGAAAAGGCCAGATGTGAGGGGTTCTACCTCATGAGGACCACTGAATACATAGGTGAGAGGTCTAGAATTGAGAATAGCTTCTACTTCAATCACAATTAGAGTGACCTCTCACTTATACGACTTTCAGGGGACCGTAGAAAAAAGTCGTATAACTGAGAAAGTCGTATAAGTGAGAGACCATCTTATTATACAAGTTTCAAACTTTATATGTATTAATTATTTTACCTATATTATAAACAATAAGTTTTGAGTACTAAGAAAATATTTTAACAAAATTTATAAAATATATTAAAAAAACGTAAAATATATATTTTTTTAAAGTTCAGGAAATAGTGCACTTACCACTATGTTTATTTTAAATATTTACAGATCAGATTTCTCAAAAAATGAAGTGATATTAGTTTGTCTCTGTCGTCGACGAAAAGTGAAAATGTATTTTTTAAGTCTAATAAAGCTTTTAAGCTATTTTGGGAATAATAATTTTGATCGATATAATTCTTTAATGTATTTAAAGCGGCACTTGTCTCTGAAAAATTTACACCAGCAAAAACATTGCTGTTATCTTCGTCATCCTCCTCGCTCACGTCTTCCTTATTGATATCTTCATAGATTACTTCAGCAGTTCTCAGTCAGTTCTGACAGAAGAAGTTTTCATCACATTCTACATAATCTATGAAATTAATACCTTCGTCTATAAACATTTTATCCCAGTCTTCGTCATTAAATGATTCCCATATGCTCTCAAAATTTGGTTCATTTGTTAAACTAACAGTTTGGTCTTGTGAAAAACAACATTTCCTAAAACATTTCTTAAATGTCTGCTATGTCACATTTTGAGTTGATTTGTAGTTAAAGATTATAAAAATGAAATCTTGGGTGAGAAATGTAAAATCGCCTGAACCGTTTAAAACGTCGTATAAGTGAGAGAAGCAGTCGCATAACTGAGAGAAGTTTAGAATTATTTCCCATAAAGCGTGGACGGGACCAAGAGAATTCGGCGTATAACCGAGTGAGTCGTATAACTGAGAGTCGTATAACTGAGAGGTCACTGTACTTCCAATTCTTAAAAGGAAACTGAAGTTTTTCCAAGAATTCTTTTTAAAGACATTTTAACTGGTCTTACAAGACAAGACGCTCCCAGAAACCTCCCCACCAAGCTGATCTTTCAACTATGAAATTCCATTTGATGGACAATCCACTAAACAAATCTTTCACTTCTTCATTTTTCATAATCTTCCATAGTAAATTTAATTCTCGTTTTGCCTTATGGAATGTTTTCTCGTTATCACTGTAGATAGTGCTGCATATTCCTCGTCTTCCTACAAATTTTCGGAACGCTTGAATGAATGTTTCTGTGGTCAAGTCCGGAGTTAATTCTAGGTGTACTGCTCTTGTTACAGCACATGTAAAGAGCAAGATGTAGGTTTTCTTACTCTCATTGTGATCTTTAATGTACTATGGACCTAAGTAATCTAGGCCTGTAACTTGGAATGGATAGGCTTCATTTATTCTGTCGGCAGGTAGAGGTGCAGGAATCTGGATGGCAGGTTTAACACGAAGTTTTTCACATAAATTGCATCTAAAAATCAATCTCTTGATTCTTTGTCTTATTTTCAAAATCCAAGTTTTTTTCTCTGAGTTGTGTTAAAGTTTCCGATACACCTCCATGTCTTGTTTTTTCATGGCAATCTTTGATGATAAGATTTGACGAGCAGGGAAGACCGAGCTATGCTCGGTCAAAATTAAATTTGAGTTCAAACATCATGAACCATGACCAAAATGACCCACTAATTGAATTTTCTCGAACATGTGACTTAGCCCAACAGTCTTCTCGTGCCCGAAAACCATAGGATGCAAAATTTATTTCAAATCCTCTGAACCGTTTTTAAGATAAAATAGCTTGACCCATAATGACCCATGACCAAAATGACCCACTAATTGAATTTTCTCGAACATGTGACCTAGCCCAACAGTCTTCTCGTGCTCGAAAATCATTGGATGCAAATTTAGCTAGCCCAATGATTTTCCCGTGCCCGAAACTCGTAGGATACAAAATTTAATCAAAATCGTTAGAGCCGTTTTTTAGATAAAATTAATTTGACCCGCTTTGACACAAAAATGGCCTACTAATCGAAAGTTCTCGAACACGTGACCCAGCCCAATAGTCTTCTCGTGCCCGAAAATAGTCGGATACAAAATTTCGTCAAAATCGTTTGAACCGCTTTTTAGATACAATTAGCTTGACCATGACACAAAATGACCCACTAATTGAATTTTCTAGAACATGTGACCTAGCCCAACCGTCTTCTTGTGCCCGAAAACCATTGGATGCAAAATTTAGTGTAAATTGAGCCGCTTTTTAGATCTTGACCCACAATGACCCAGAAATGACCCACTAATCGAATTTTCTCGGACATGTGACCTAGCCCAATGATTTTATCGTGCTCGAAACTCGTAGGACTCAAAATTTAATCAAAATCGTTAGAGCCGTTTTTTAGATAAAATTAATTTGACCCGTGTTGACCCAAAAATGACCCACTAATCGAAAATTCTCGAACATGTGACCCAGCCCAATAGTCTTCTCGTGCCCGAAAATGGTCGGATACAAAATTTCACAAAAATCGTTTGAACCGTTTTTTAGATACAATTAGCTAGACCATGACCCAAAATGACCCAAACTGACCCACTAATCGAATTTTCTCGAACATGTGACCTAGCCCAATGGATTTATGGTGCCCCAAAACGGTGAGATACAAAATTTCGTCAAAATCGTTAGAGCCGTTTTTAAGATAAAATTTGCATATATATATATATATAACCACATACAATATTTGCTCGTATTAGAATATATGATTAAGATAAAATTTGCATATATATATATATAACCACACACAAGATTTGTGTCGTATTAGAATATATGATAAATGAGATGTACTAGGTAGTAAAACTGGATGAGCTTCATGGTATGAGATATTAGCTTGCTGTAATCGTCCACCAATCAAGATTATTTTTCTTTCATTTAAAGTTGGATTGAACGGTCGAATAACTGAATTTGCTGGTACTGGTTTTCCTTGCGTCAGCGCTAAATATTCTTCAGGAAAATGCTCCATATGAGTAAGTTTAATCCAGTATTCTTCGGCAGACTCAAGTTCTTCTGTAGCCAAGGAACCACTTTTCTTACTCTGAGGATTTCTTGTATTGTGAACAAATCTTTGAATCAATGCAGTAATTCGTAATATTTGTTTAAGTTTGCTGAATCTTCGGATATCGAAAAGAGCTTCAAGTTTCGTTGTCAGGAGCATATTCACCATTTCATATTTTTTTTCCTAAGTTGGTTTCCTAATCGGTATGAATGCTGGATTGTGGCCATTGACTTTCGGTCTTCCTTAGCCACGGTGGTCCAAACCACCAAAGCTCTAGGTCCTTTAGACTGGTTATGTTTTCACCTCGTGTTAAAATATCAGCAGGGTTATCATTTCCAGGACATTGATTCCAACATCCAGGATTGGATATTTTCTTGATTTCATCTACTGTGTTCTTGACAAACATCTTCAATTTTCGAGAATTGTTCCTGATCCAGTGAAGAACAATAAAAGAATCTGACCAAAGGATGGTCTTCGCATCCCTCGGTATACTTAAATGTAATCGAATATGATCAAACAATCTGGCTGCTATAAATGCAGCAAGAAGCTCTAACCTCGGTAGAATTATTTCTTTAACTGGTGCAACCCTAGTCTTTGAAGTGACTAAATTCGAATGGAAAATTCCGTCAGAGTTGCGAAAACGTACATAAACAACTGCTCCGTAAGCTCGTTTGCTGGCATCTACGAATACGTGAAATTGACAGTCTGTAAGTTCTTCATTCCTTTCATTGAGAATAGATGTCTTGGCACAGAGATCTGTTTCAAATAATAAAATTCTTCACACCAGTCTTGAAATATTTTTGCTAAGTCTGTTGGTAAAGCATCTTTCCAATTAAGTTTTTTCTTCCATATGTCTTGCAGTAATATTTTAGCTCGAACTGCAAATGGTGATATTAAGCCCAACGAGTCGTATATTCTTCCCATAGTTTTTATTACGCTTCTCTTCGTAAATTTTAATTCTGACATATCCTTATCCCTTAAAAGTTTATCACTATCAACGCTTAAGACATCATCTGCTGAATTCCAGCAATAACCAAGGACCTTGCATAACGTGGTTTCATCGTTAACTTCTTCCTTAAATTGATTTTGCAATGAGCGTACATTTGTTTTCCATTTTCTCATATTAAAGCCTGCTTCTCTCAAAATGAGCCTTATTTGTTCGTGGACGGTGTACGCTAAATCTGTGTCTTCTAAACTCTGTATAAGGTCGTCTACATACAATCTACTGTTCAAAACACTGAAGACAATTGGATAAATATCATCCCTCATACTTCTTGATGTGATGTTTAACTGTCGCGTTCAGTAAAAATGAGCTCGATCTTGCTCCAAAAATTACACGCGTCATCCTCAAAACTTCGGGTTCAGCGTCTAAATCTTCCGTAACCCACAGAAATCTAACTGCGTCTCTTTCTTCTGGCGCCAAGTCAATTTGCAAAAATGCACCTTCTATATCTGCCGTTATGGCAACCTTATTCAGCCGGAACTGCAAAAGAAGTATTAGAATATCGGGCGTTAAATTCGGACCTGGACTCAAGCAGTCATTAAGGGACGGAAAATTGTGTTCACTCGAGGAGGCATCGAAAACTATTCTCATCTTCGTCGTTGTTTTATCTTCGCGTATTACTGCGTGATGTGGCATGTAATAGATCTTAGAATTATCACCACATTCATTTTCATTGACCCTTTCAGCTATTCCTTGAATTAGATGCTTTGATATAATGTCCTTGTACTGACAATGAAAATTTCGATTTCTTTCCCTTTCAAGAAATTCTTTAAATAATTTAACTTCTCTATATTAGTTAACTTTACATTTTCAAGTATAGCTACTTCAAATTGCCCCCAGAATTCCTGCCAATTTTCATATTTCCCATCGAAAGGTTGTATTGTAAATTTCGGTAATCTTACGTGAGAATAATTCTTTAATTCATCAGGTTCTGTGGACAATAGAATAGAAGAGTTTAGTTTACTTTCGTTAGGAACATTACACCTTAAATATCTATCGATTTTAGCCTTCGTTTTTGTGATTTTTTTCGCGATATTCTTGACTGAATGATACATCTTTTTCGAGTGTCTCTAAGTTATCTACAAGTTTCTGAATTTCTGAATCTAATTTGTAAACTTGTTCGGCATTCTCGATTAATTGAATTTTGAGATCTTCAATTTCGCCATTATCTATTTCGTCTCCTGACAAATATTCAGTTATTTTGCTAATAGTCTTCGTTAAAGATGTTCTAAGAGACTTACGCATGCTTTTGAATTTATCTAAATCATACAAGACACTAAAAGGTTAATAAAAGGATTGGTCTCGCCTAATTTTCTGGTCCATGTTCTATTAGCTTCTTTAAAGGTAGAAGCATATTTTACTAATGAAGATTCTTTATCCAAGAGACGATAGACACACTTAATGACGATACAGAACGAATACACGAAAAACTATGTAAAAAAAAAGTAAACAACAGTCAGTCAAAATGTTCTACGCTCTTAGCGCCATCTGGTGGTTTCTTTTCATTTTGCAACCGTAACTATGGCTTCCCGGATTACAGACGATGCTTCCAAGCAAACAAAACATAAGTAAAAACAATTTATTATTTCATCACTAATATATGTATTTTTAAATTTAAAATATTCATTTAGATTGAGAACTAACACAATAAATGATTTTTATATGGAAAATAGTGATATGTATTTAAGTAAAGTTTCGAAAATTATTAAAATCGGTTCATTTGTGTAATAGCTGCAAGCCAGTTATTAATATCCAAAAAAACCAAAACATATAAAACACATTTAAATTGATTTATAATATATTGATTACCAAAGAAGGTGTAAAACAATATGAAAAAGTTTTAAAACTTTAAAACCTTTTATATATTGTTTTACAGCTATTTTAGTAATGAATAAATTACGAATCGTTTTGAATGTTTTCATGTTTTGATTAGCATACTAAGGTGAAATTGACGGTCCAACTTTACATTTTTTTTTTAATTTAATAAATCCAAAGAAAAGGCAAAAGTTTTCCATATTGCATTTTTAATTTTTCATTATTTAAGCATGTAGTTCAAATATCGCACGCAGTCTATTAAATATGTGTGTTATTTATGTACACATTTATTATTTTTTCTGTGAGGCTTTAATTTCTTCATGGAATAGTAGTCAGATAAAAAAATTATAAAGTTAACACCATTAAAAATTTACATAGTTTTACGTGCAAGCTGGTTAATTTTCCGTGATTAGGATAGATTAAAAAATATATTTATTTTTGTCACATAAGAAGAAATATTTTCTAATAGATACCAGAACTCTTATTTAATCCCATTTTGCCATCTAAGTCACCCCAATTTAATTTCCTATTTTGATCCATTGAAATATTCCAATTCAAAGGATTAGAATTCATAATAATGAGCGACCCCGGATGATCTGAACTACATATAATCCATTCTATTTACTTTATTAATTGTGCAATAAAAAAAATTACAC
Source organism: Maratus michaelseni (assembly GCA_963931845.1). NCBI lineage: Eukaryota > Metazoa > Arthropoda > Arachnida > Araneae > Salticidae > Maratus > Maratus michaelseni. The sequence goes on from OZ007595.1 coordinate 199,094,971, forward strand.
AGTTTGTGAAAATATCAGCGCAATATCATCACAGGTGCGCAATATGTGCATCATTACATACATCTAATACATATACGGAAATCAAAGTGCTTTACAGAAGGTAATTTCCTACTTTCCAGAATTTCTTCATTTTCCAATCTTTGTTTCTGCAAAGTATTTAGATTTTTTTTTTTTTTTTTTTAATTAAAAAAAAATATCTTCGCTAGTAATTATTGAAAAATGTTCCAGCTCAAAAGAAGAGTTAAGAGATCTTAATAACATGTTATCCCCAAGTTAGCGTAAAATATTTATTTATGCTATCTGTATCACACAAAAAGTATAGAAATATTATAAACAGTTTAAGAAAATGTCATCGTTACATACCGAACATATACACAACAAAAACCACTACTATTTTAACCAGGGGTGTCAAACTGTGACCAGCCGGATACTACTAAAATTTTATAGCAATCATTGCCCAATCTAATCATCGAATTTCTGCGATTCAAGAACTCGACTATTTCTTTTAAAATTTAGTGGTAACAGGCGGGCCACAGTTTGTCATCCCTGATTTTAAGTAAGACACTCAAAGACTTTCTGCAACTGTATATTAATTTGTTTTATACCACAGTAAATTTAATGCATAGTTAGTTATTTTAGATATAAATATTTCGTAGCATTTGATGGAAATTGTTTTAACATAAACGCTTCAAAAATTGCAGCATACCAATATTCCATATGGATTGATTTAGATTTTCTTCATTCTAATGCAGCAGGAAAAAGTAGTAAATAAACTATAAGAAATGTGCTTGTTATCAAAATAAAACTATAATCGCAGGTGTGAAAGTTGAAGAATAATATAGTTTGGTAATTATATATGTAATAAACTACTTAGAAATTTCAATAATAACTGATATTTTATAACATGAAGTAAAATGTATTCATTCTATTTATCTTACACAATAAATAATATAACAAAAGTATAAATTGTGTATGCAAAATACCAATCTTAATTCAATTTATCCCCTAAGGAATGATAAAATTTTTAATTGTTCCAGAAAATAATACATGGTAGCATTTTATGGAACTTAAAAGCTTAGAAGTCGTAACACCTTTTAATCACATATGAACTGAAATACTTTTTATTCATGGAATTAAACGGTAAATAAACGTTGACAGAAATATAAAAACATATCCATATGTGAAAAGAAAGCCATAATGCATATATGTATGTTGTATATTTAAATAATTCGCCAGATATTAAGGCTTAGAAATTTAAATAGCCTGTAATTTTATAAATCGTAAAATAGTTTTTTTTTTCTATTTATGTAACACTATAATAGAAAAAAAAAGGAAAATGTTTACGTAAAATATCACTGCAAAGAATCTAACTCTTTACTATTCATAAATATTTAGCACTATTGAAATTACTAATTACTTTCTGTAACTTCATCTGCATTCCCTTTATTCTGCAGGGTATTTAGACAATTTTTAGTTATTTTAGGAATAACTCTTTGCTAGCATTTGTTGGGAATTTTTTCAACTTTAAGGCTTAAAATATCAATATCTTGTGATCCCAAGTGACCTGAATTACATTTTAGGTATAGGGGAAGGTGGCTTAAAATGTTCCCCTTAACGGAAAAACTTGTGTAAAATAACAGAACTGTTTAAATAAAACTTTGGCCCTTTGCTAGTATGTTTTACACTATATTTTGCATTATAAACATATTTTAATAATATTTTAAACCCGAATTGATTAATGAAAAAAAAAAATATTTTTTTTTTAAAGTGCCCAAAGGATCATTTTACCATCATCCAAGGGCAAAATTATCCTTCATTTAAAAATAACTGTAAATTGTTTTTTTATCACAAAAATAAATTATATAAAAGTAACTATGACAATACATAAGTGTAAGTCACATCTAAAAACATACTCCATTACGTAAACCAAGTCCTATTTATGTACATGAAAGATTGCATATTTAAGTAAATATGAAAGTTGGTGCTTACCTTATAACAGATGTTATAAAACCCAATTTTTCAAAGAATTCTATTCATTCTAATATTCGTTTGAATACCGCCATTGATTCTTCTTCACTTATCACATCTAGTTTATGTTACCCTGTAGATAGCACGACCTGTCTGGAAGAAAACATATGTGGATCGTTTTGCCCGTTAGGATCATTTTAGGTCACCTCCCCCTACTATTGGGACAGAAAATAGTAGCTTATATTTACGTCAAGAAAACTATGAATTTAGTAAAAACGATAATGAAAATGTGTTTAAAGATCATACGATAGTTATGTAATTATATAGGTAGTAAATGTTTTGAAACATACAGAAAAAAATGTGATTTCAAGTAACATGAAATAAATGTTATTTATGCCTAATTCTTTCAAATTAATAATAGAAAAATTATAAAATGTTTAGGTAATATATCACTGAATATAATCTAATACTAAATTAATAAATATAAGTATTTAACACAAGTGAGTCAAATACCATCGACAACTACATATTCAGTCTTTTTATACCACGGGATATTAACACGTTGACGGACACTTGCGGCTATAGCCGTCAAAGCGAAGTTTACTATGTGGCATGACGGCAATAGCCGTCCAAAACGAAACGGTCATTTTTAAACACTACGGCTATAGCAGCACAAATGTACATTTACCGGCGTACAAGTAGAAGCCCAGTGTCATGTTTGCTGAAATTATGCTGAAAAAGTGAAGAAAAAAGATTTATCTATATCTTATAATCAACATTATATCAAGTAGACGACACTGGCCTTCTGTTTTCTAGGTGATGACAGGCTTTTACATGCTGGCCAGAAATTTAACTTTAGTGGCTACTGAGCGCGGAAATTGTAGTAGTTTTCTCCGCTCTCGCCCGTTATCCGTTAGTCGACAGCTATCGAATGTAGCGGCGCATCAGTTAAAATACAACGGTGGCTGGATACAAATTGCCGCAAAAATATTTGGCCATAATGTTCACAGCAAGCGGCCACATATGACGTGTTTGTTGGGAAGTTTATTTAAACAGAAAGAGTAAAACAATACTTCTAACTTTCTAAAAATTACAAAAACATATAATGTCAATTTTCGAACTTCACTTGTTCCTACTGCCCGTCAATGTGTTAAAAAATTATTTAGTTATTTCAAAAATAAATATTGGGTAGCATTTGATGGAAATCGATTCAACTAAAATATGGAGAAAGAACAATATATTGCATCCAATGCAATCTGAGTTATATTTTATTCATGTTATTGAAGCAGAAGAAAAAATTGTTAATAGTTGGATAAAAAAGTTTGTTGGATAAAAAAAAAAAAAAAAAAAAAAAACTAAATTGCATGTGTTTTTATTGCGACTATGAAAGTTATGTAAGAAGATAGGTATTAAAGACTGAATCTGAATAATATTTTATTTCGTATGAAATTAATTTATACCTTCTATATATATATATCACAGAATGAATATTAGAAAAATGTGTGTAATGTGCAGGGCTTTAAAAATCTGATAAAATCTGGTAGCCAGCAAAAAATTCTAGTCGGCAGTAAAAATATTTCCTCCCCCCTCCCCCGTCTTTGATTTTTCAGGAAACACAAAAGTGCTTTTTTTAATTAATTGAGAAAATATAATACATAGTTTATTAGTCACATAGTTTAATTGCATAGTTAGTCACATAGCTTAGAATAGTACACGATTTAGAAAGATAATAGAAACTATGTTTCTTATTGAAAATTATCAAAAGTAATTAATTATACAGGGCGATTATAATTAAAGTCCCACTTTCAAAATGCTGTAAAAATAGGAACCACCGATCAGAATGACTTCATATTTGAAATGAATATACTGGAAGAAGGGGGAAACAGTATGACATAAGAAAAAAAAATAAGTTTCAAAGTGTATGGATAGATTGCGCTCTAAGCGGCATACCATGCAAATTAAAAGACACTCATGTTATGCATGAGTGTCTTTTAAAACCGAATCATTTATATTAAAAATTATTAAAATTCGTAAAAATTATATAAATTTCGTAAATTTCGTAAATAAAATTCGTAAAAATTATAAAAAATATCACATTATATTAAAAACCGAATCATTATGTGCTTTTTATGCGGTTTTTGATTAAAGGACTATTAAAAAGCGATTTTTCCCATACAATGTGGTAAGACTTTGCCGTGGTGGATGGACTTTCTACTAACAGTACCACAACTGTTGACTGATTTGGAAGTCATTTTTTTCGACAAACCTCCGAAAAACTCATGCACATTGAACAGTACGGTTGGTTTACTGTGCAACTCATGCCAAAGCCGTCGTATTTCGATTAAAAATGTCACTTGTAGCCGAATCAACATTCGTTGTGCTTCTTATAGCGCTATCTATTGATGCACTTTAGAACTTTTACTTTCTTATGCCATACCGTTTCTCCCTTCTTTCAGCACATTCATTTCAAATTGGAAGTCATTCTGACCAGTGGTTCCATTTTCACAGCATTTTGAAAGTATTACTTTAATTATAATCACCCTGTATATCTCTTGAAAAAAAAGAATAAAATACTGTAAAGTCTGAAGTAACTGCAATAAATGCTTATTGACGAATACTTCAAATGTCCCGGTAGTTCAGTGATACAAAAAAAAATCTGATGATGTGCACTTTTTTGCTTTTTTATCCAATTTTAGGTGCCAACATGGCAGGATTAACACTATTTGTTACTGTTTTATTGAAACCAGTCCCCCTCCCACACACACATTCCAATTACATGACATGCTAGCAGGCTACAGCGGAAAAGATTGCCGCTTTCTGTTAATGAGATGGAAAATGCCTTTAAAACTTGGTTCTTCCACTAAAAGTACAACAGAAGAAGAATATACAACTACTTTCTGCGCTCTTTTAGGGTTGGGGATAAAAAATGTTGGTTGTCCTCATTTCTTAGTACAATATTTGCAAACGCAAAAAGGAAAAGAAAAAGAAAAAGAAAAACCGTAATTATTCTCATAGAATAAAAAAGGAGCTATCAGATTAAATAATTTGGTTGCCAAAATAGAAAAAAACTTCGTCGCCACTGGCGACAAGGCGACCACATGTCAAGCCCTGGAATGTGTATACCAGGGGTGCGATTTCTCCGACTTTTTGCATATCAGTATAATCTTAGAGAAAATGTTGTTCTATTATATCGCAGAATATTCAGATTAAATAAAAATAAATTTTTCTTTATGATTATACTGGTATGCAAAAAGTCGGAGAAGTCTCATCCTGGTGTACAAAATATGAAAGTAACACACCCGGTACTTTGTCAATTTGCTGGAAATTATTTCGACTTAAAAATTTTAAAGGTACTTTTCTATTATCCTGTCGACCACTTTTCATAACAAAAAACTATCGCCAAATAAACGGGAAAACGTTGTCATTGGAATATCAAAATAAATAAATAAAATATAAGAAAATATAAAATTTTTTCAATGCTTTTTCTCTTTTAATATCATGGCACCGCCGTTTAAGAACACAACTGTTATTTTAATTAATGAAATAACTAATAAATCAGTAAAACATAATGAAAAATGCAGGCAAATGTCGAATTAAAAACTACTTGATGACATAAAAAACACATATAATGCTTCTGACATCAAGTAAATAGGATTGCATTTTTGACGTTTAATCATATAGTTTGGCGATAGTTTTTTGTTATGAAAAGTGGTCGACGGGATAATAGAGAAGTACCATTTTAAATTATCAATACCTTGCCTGAATTTTTAAATTATCAGTAATATTTGCCTGAATATAGTGCTTTACAGTCACGTGAATAAATATTTTAATTCAATAACAACTATAATATCATTGTGTTTATTGATGTATAAGGTGAGTTGTGGTTATGGAGTTATATCGGTTTTAAATGCTTCCAAATCTAAATGATATTTGTTTTAATGTAGCGCGAAAAAAAAATATATTTATGCTATTTATATCACACCATGGATAATTAAAATATTGTAAAATGTTTAAATAAAATATCCCTGCAATAAATCGAACACTAAAATAATATTCAATATTAATCGACAGAAGAGTGAGAAAATACTTTTCGCAGTGTCAACTTCATTTCTTTTAACCTTTAGCATTTAAAGAATGCTTAGTAATTCTAGAAATAAAGCTTTACTAGTATTTTCTGGAAATTGTTTGAACTTAGAAATCGGCTTGGAATACAAATCGCAATAATATCTTGTAATCCCATGTGACCTGGAATAGATTTTATTCATGCTTATTGGGACAGGAAATGGTGACTGACAGTCACATTAAGAGATATTTCGATCTGATAGAGAAAATATAATGCAAGCGTATTTACTAAAGCATAAAATTTTTATGCAATTATATGTGTAGAAAAAAACTTACATTAATTTATCGAACTTCTTTATCTAAATATATTGTTTCTTTAAACCTCACTTGTTTCAACTGCTGCGAATAAGTATTTGTAAAATACTTGTTTTAGTACTAATAAGTATAAGTATTATAATATAAGTATTTGTAAAATACTTATTACTTACCCATCATACGTAGTACAGGATAAGTCTTGTAATCGTTTTGAAAATCGAAAAAAAAAAAAAAAAAAAAGACGGATTTACACGTTTCAGACATTGGAGATTCCGAAAAACATATTTTTAGAAATAAAAAATTGCCGTCCGTCTGTCTCTGTGTGTGTCTGTAAACGCTCTATCTCCCGAAAAATTTGAGATAGAGACTTGAAATTTGGTGTGTACTGAGTATGTAATAACGGGAAGAAGTTTATTGAATTTCAGTAACTTCGATTAACCGGAACTATTTTTTCGGACGCTCGAAATAGTATTTTTGATATAAGGTAGATAAAAATTTTCGAAATTGTTTATTTTAAGGAGAGAATGTAAAATACAATAAAAATACATAAATTTTGCATAAAGAATGAAGTCGATCGGATGATGAGTTGCCGAGATATGTGTAATTATATTTCCACACTCTTCGATTTTTCATGACCCTGTATTTCATTCAAATTTCAATTCAAAGATATATTTTAATTGGAAATAAGACCCTTAATCCGACGCAGTAAACCGTTAGTTAATATGATTATCAATTTTGGAGTTATAAGGATATTTCTTTTACGCAATTCAGTAATAGAGCATTTAAAGTTTATGACGGTATCAAGCCACGATTTTATTCGAATCGCAATGCATTTTATAAATAGTTTTCACATGTTTTATTTTCATATTTTATATTATGCATATCCAGGGCTTGACAAATACGGTCGCCAGGTCGCCACTGGCGACCAAATATTTTTATCTGGCGACCAAGTTATTTAATCTAATGGGGTTTTTGTTGTTGTTTCTTTTTTGTACAAAAATTAACCTAAACTTTCTTGAAATGAGCACAAATGCCACCCCCCCCTTTTCCCAATATTAAAAAATAAACTTTGAAACTATATTCACAAAAAATAATAATAATAATAATAACAACTTTTGTTTTTAATTTAGCAAAAATAAGTTCATCAAATGTAAATTTTAAAATAATCAAATCAGAATTATTTGAGACTTCGACAGAAAAATAGGCGAAAACTTCACTATTCACGAAAACTTCACGAAAAAGTTCACTATTTCGTCGATGTGTTCCTCAGCAGATATTATAGATTTTGTAGCGTTCAACTATCCGGACATTGGAAGCATTCGGCAATCAGCATTTTCTGAACATGCCAATTAATTCACTCTTTACAGTATTTTTTTTTTTTTTTTTTTTTTAAGATATATGATTTTGATAAGTTTCATTAGAAAACTTAGTTTATATTATCTTTCTAAACAATGTAATTAATAATTCTAAACAATGCCACCTGTTATTATTTTTCCTCATTTAATTCATAAAAACTTTTGTGCGTTTTGAAAATTAATGACGAGGAAGGAGGGGGTAGTAAATATTTTTTACTAGCTACTAGAATTTTTTTCTGGCTACCAGATTTTATCAAATTTGTAAAGCCTTGTGTATATCTATGATGGGTAAGTATCACGGTGGCCCTCAACGACTAGTTTATGTATTTGTACTGATAAACCCTTTTATAGGAAATATTTTTTACATTTTTATGCAATCTTAACCAGCATTTATTGGAAATTGTTTAACTGAAAAACTTAGACATTCCAATATAAACGATGAGACCTGGAATTACAAGATATTCCAACCTGATTTTATTTAAGTTTTTCAAGTAATAAATGTTAAAACTCACATCAAGACACATTAAAATATGATAATAAAAATATAATGTAAGTGTGTTTACTGAAGAATAAAATAATTATGTAATTATATGAGTACTAGCTGACATGTCCGGCGTTGCCCGGGCCCGTCATAATAACCTTAAAAATACCTAAAATCAATGTTCAATGATTTTATATTTTTAAATGAAAATCTATCCAAACGAACTGTAGGACAGTCGTTATAGTTAATGCCGATTTAATTTCCAACGTTTTGATATATTAAACTTTCAATCCTGACCAAAAGTTCATGAGGAAACCTAAATAATATAAAGCGCCCCCCCCCCACCTTTCCTCTTTTAAACTCAAAACAATATACAGTATGGGCCAATTTATTAGTCCCATTCGAAAAAAACCCCAAAAACCTTGTTTATAAGATGATTATATTAAAATTAAATAAAAATCATGCACTCATGGCATCATAATTCACTTTTATACTTTAACAGAATAGTATGGCCACTATAATTTGTGACTCGTGCAGTATACGTTCGCACGCCAGTATACGTCAGGACACATGGCTGTTATCATTATATTTTTACGCGTGAAGATTTCGCTATGGTACTCCATTGTGAAATTTGGTAATTTTTGAATTTCAATATTTGAAAAATGGCATAATCATTAGATTTGAAATTCATATAAAGAAAAATACAATTTTTTACCTTTCTAACGAAGTTTGTCTAACAATTTTCTGACAAATACTTTTCGAGCTATAAATTTTTTCAGCAACTTCAAAGGTTTCATTTTCCGAGATTAATCTGTAGCAAGGATTATCGAAAATCCCAGTCGTCAGCAACGCATAGCTTTTTATTAAAGAGGATGGTATAAAAGTAAAAGGTTACATTCATTTTTCAAGCAGTTTTATATAAGCTTGTTTATAAAAATTACTTTTCCTTTTACAACACTGTTGAATCAGTTTTGTTTTTACAGCGTTTATTTTTACACCTGTTTACTGTACTGCAAAATAATTTATTAAAAAATCAATATAAACATGAAAATAACTTTGATCTTTATTTTACAAGATAGTAAACTGTAGTCGAAATCCAACGTCACAAACTAGTTTTAAAATTAATATTTTTTTAACAGGGTAAATGAAAGACATGAGTTTCAATTGTCAACATTAAAATAATAGTTTCAACACATAACTCAGAAATAAGCAAAAACAGCTCAAAGAAAAATAATTAAAATAAATATAACTACGAATAAATAAATAAAATAACTCTTGAGATTGGACTAATTATCGTCAAATGTTTACTTAAAACAAAAAGTCATTTTTGGAGAATGCTCTGAATAGATTGAATGTGTACACTGTTAAAAAGAATTCCGCCATTCTCATTTTTGAATAGATTTTTGTACTTAAAAATAAGAAAAATGTACTGAAGTTTTGAGTATTTCTCGATTTAAAATATGTGTGAGTATTTAAGTCTCAAATATGAAAAACTGGGTTTTCATTTAAAAAATATATATGCTCAAAAATTTAGAATCCTAAACTTTTCAAAACTTTTTTCAGAAAATATACTTTAGAATATCTATTAAATAAATATTTTTACTAGATATGTTATTATAAACATTCTATTATTATATATGTGTCCAAATTTTATAAATATATAATTTATAAATTCTACTGTTAGATGTTCTGCTAAATTAAATAGAATTTATTATTGTATATATTAGTTGTTTAATTTAATTTCAAATGTCGCTTTATATATGTTCTAATTTGTATGCAATTTTTGGGCATCAGTATTTAGACAAATATATTATATTTTCAAACACACTTTTATAACATCTACTTTCAAGCTCATTATTTAGTGTATTAGTTACCATTATTGATTTTGAAGTTGACTTAGTTTTGCTTGGGACTATTCTGTAAAAGATTTTATTAGATTTTTATGTTGGTGCATTTATCTAAATTTAAATTTTTTCTGCTGGAATCTTTTATTATTTTCTAATTTTCTTTAAAACTGTTATGTATGTTTTGCTGTCAGCCGTTTCGGTTTTGATGTTTGAATCGGTTAATTATTTATTAGCTATATAGTATTCTGTATATACTTTATACTTACTTATCTTGGTCACTTTTGTTGCTAGAACTTTTTTTTTGTATATATTATGTATGTATATGACCTTCTCCTAATTTACTTTTCGAATTCATAGTTATACTGTTGTAATTTTATATTTAATCATCAAGAAACATAATACTGCAAATATGTGTGCCTAGACATTGGCCTATTCTTTAGTTTTATTGTGTATAATTATTGGAATAATGACGACTGTAGCTATCTTATTCAGCTAATTTTTGTTCTACTGCTTTGGGGGTTTTTGAAGTGTATCTTATTCGTGAATTGTTCGATTCTAAACTACATGGTTAATAACTTGGGCACAGAGAAACTTATTTGCTGAACTGTTGAACAGGTGAAGGTTTGAACAATTTATGCATTTCTTGGGCTTCCTACCTGACTCCAACTTTAATATCTGTCTAGAAGTAGCTGTATTTCTAAACTTTAGAAAGCAATAGGAGAGAAGAAGCCTAACTGTAGACTAAACTACATAAGAATGAGAATAATCATAAAGATTGGAAAGCTTTTAGGATAGGATTAAAAATAAAAACAGTAATTAAATTTTAAAATGAAAATATAGTAATTACAGTTTTTAAAACATTGTCTAAAAGTCAAATGATATCATGTTCAGTTGTTCAAAACAACCTAAATTAATGAGGGAAAAACGAATAGGGCTCTTTTTCAATGATAGCTAAACAAATTTTTAATGTTCGTAGTAACGGTATGGATATAAAAGTGATAAATAATAATTTATAGTATAATAATTTTATGTAGATTTATTTATGTTATAAAAATTATCCATATGTAAGAAATTTAAATTAAATTCATTAAAAAAACCCAAGAAAAAAAAGAGAAAAAAATGGGTCTTCAATTAATGCTGAATATTGCGAACTTTTCCTATTTATGGGTTGGTAAAATTTTTGATCCGCTGCTCAGCAATAATCTCATTGGGAAAATTATACATTTTTGCAAAAAATCAAAATAAAATAAAATAAGCTTTTTGAACTGTTGGATAAAGAAGGGATTATTTAAAACATATATATGGTGGTAGCGGTATTACTGAAGATTCTGCAACCATTTCTGATGGTTCTGAAAATTCTATTAGGAATTTTACAGAGGTTATGTATACTGGATTTGCATATGAAACCCCAGATGTTAGAGGCATAAGTCTTGATAAATAGATTACAGGCTTTATATTTTAGTGTTTTATTGCACACAGGAAAAGCATATTTAAGACAAAACGATTTGTATTTTATACATTTTTTTAATAATTTTTTTTCGGTATTTTTCTCGTATCATTTTCTTTAGTTTTGAGATATAGATTGTAATTAATAAGGGTAACACTCATAATGTTTTTTAAAAACATGAATGAAGTACCAGTCATGCATTACTTCCAAATTATACATGTCATGAAACGAGCAGGGAAGACCGAGCTATGCTCGGTCAAAATTAAATTTGAGTTCAAATATCATGACCCATGACCAAAATGACCCACTAATTGAATTTTCTCGAACATGTGACTTAGCCCAACAGTCTTCTCGTGCCCGAAAAGCATAGGATGCAAAATTTAGTGTAAATAGTCTGAGCCGTTTTTAAGATAAAATAGCTTGACCCATAATGACCCATTACCAAAATGACCCACTAATCGAAATTTCTCGAACATGTGACCTAGCCTAATAGTCTTCTTGTTCCCTAAACCTGTATGGTGCTAAATTTATTTCAAATCCTCTGAACCGTTTTTAAGATAAAATAGCTGGACCCATAATGACCCATGACCAAAATGACCCACTAATTGAATTTTCTCGAACATGTGACCTAGCCCAACAGTCTTCTCGTGCTCGAAAATCATTGGATGCAAAATTTAGTGTAAATTGAGCCGCTTTTTAGATCTCGACCCACAATGACCCAGAAATGACCCATTAATCGAATTTTCTCGAACATGTGACCTAGCCCAATGATTTTCGTGTGCCCGAAACTCGTAGGATACAAAATTTAATCAAAATCGTTAGAGCCGTTTTTTATATAAAATTAATTTGACCCGCTTTGACCCAAATATAACCCACTAATCGAAAGTTCTCGAACATGTGACCCAGCCCAATAGTCTTCTCGTGCCCGAAAATAGTCGGATACAAAATTTCGTCAAAATCGTTTGAACCGTTTTTTAGATACAATTAGCTTGACCATGACCCAAAATGACCCAAAATGATCCACTAATTGAATTTTCTCGAACATGTGACCTAGCCCAATGATTTTATCGTGCTCCAAACTTGTAAGGACACAAAATTTAAACAAAATTGTTAGAGCCTTTTTTTAGATAAAATTAATTTGACCAGCGTTGACCCAAAAATGACCCACTAATCGAAAGTTCTCGAACATGTGACCCAGCCCAATAGTGTTCTCGTGCCCGAAAATGGTCGGATACAAAATTTCGTCAAAATCGTTTGAACCGATTTTTAGATAGAATTAGCTTGACCCTGACCCAAAATGACCCAAAATGACCCACTAATCGAATTTTCTCGAACATGTGACCTAGCCCAATCGTTTTTAAGCTAAATTTTGCATATATATATACATATATATATATATATATATATATATATATATATATATATATATATATATATATATATATATATATATATATAATCACACACAAGATTTTCTCGTATTAGAATATATGATATGTCACTCAACTGAATTATATCTAGCAAGAACAGAAAATTAAATAAAGAAAGGAAGAAAAAGAATTGCACACCTTAAAGTTCATCTATTCTTATTTTAGTCACACTATAGATGCCTTTTTTTGTCTTTCCTAGAAATACCCTGATATTTAAATCATATTTATTTATTTCATAAATAAAACTTCTCCGGTAAAAATTGAGAAAATTCGCTATTCAGAGACTTAGAAAACTTAAAACCCTTTTCCATCTATTTTTCTAACATGGGAAATTTATTTAAAGAAAACTAAAGTTCAAATTAAACTTTCTAAGAAACGCAGTATAGAATTCTTAAACATGTATTCAACAAATCTGTCAAATTTTCACTTAAAGCGTTTAAATGGATTATTGTTCTTTTTTTTTAGATGTTTTAGTATTAAAAATTTTGAATTGGAAAAGAAAAAGAAAGTTTTTAGTTCATGTGCAAGAGATCTAAGTAGGCATTTGTTTACAACACAAGTGTAAATTAATATAAAAATTTCTAAAAAATTAAATAATATCTTGAATTTTGAAATGTTATTTACTTGCCAATGTAGTTAATATTTATATACATACATATTTTAATTTTATACGAACCTTTAAATACCAATCTTTTTTTCTTTCATTGAGTACCACTGGGGTCATATTTGACCCCACTAATATTTTTATTTTGATACATGTAAGATTATAACTAAAGGATTAAAAACCTTAAATTTATTCGTTTATTACAAAAAAAATGTTTTAATACAAAATAATATGAGAATCATAAAATAATATAATAATGTAAAATAGTGTAAAATACCAATTTTTTTTTTCGTTTATTGAGTACCGCTGGGGTCATATGTGACCCCACTAATTTTTTTATTTTGTTACATACGATATTATAACTAAATGATTATAAACAATAAATTTATTCGCTTTGTTATAAAAAAAAATGTGTTTCAATGTAAAATAATATAAAATTTTGTGTTCGAAATTGGATCTAATATATATATTTGTATTGGGGTCACGGGTGACCTGCAGTGGTACTCGCTAAATTGTAAATTAAAAAAAAATTGCTCATTTTATTAATTTACTCTAAATGAGTCAAATGTTAAGCATAAAATGAACAAATTCATATACCCCTTTTTCAGAATTTTAAAACTCGTACATTTTTTACAGTTGTACGTTACAGTTGCTCTGGGATCACAGGTGACCCCATGGTAGTAGGATGGTTAATTAACATTATTATTTTATATAAAAGGTGTCTTGCTCATAACGTTAAGCAATAAATAATTCTTAAACCGTTACTTTTACAGGTATAGTTTTGAATTTCTTAAAATATTTCAATTGATATTCCTCTTCATATCAAAAGCAATTTACTTCCAAATAGTCATTTTATTAAGAGTTAGGAAATTTAATTTTTTTACGAAACATTTGTTCGATAAATTTTATTTTTAAAACAATTATTCATATTTCTGACAAAAAAAATAAATAAATAAATAAATAAAAAAATTATATTTCTCTACACCCAAATGTTATCGAGTTATAATACTATAATACTTTGAATTTTATGAATGTTTAGCGTTTTCTGGCACTGAAAATGGAAAAACACGTTTGTTATATAATATATATGGAAGATAACAATGTAATTTGTTTTCTTTCCCATGTTTATTTTAAATCCAATTTCAAACGAAATTTGAAGAAATTTCGTTGTTTTTTTCATAGATTTAGTGTTGTTTTAAAATTATGTTATTAAAAAAAAACGTGATTTCCAAATTTTTAACTCGTTTTCACTAAATTATGTAATCAACATGTATCAAACCACATGTACATTTAATTTATGCTTATGGAAAAAATTATATTATCAAAACCCTCTAGCTATTAAAAAAAAAAAAAAAAAAAAAAAAAAAAAAAAAAAAAAAAAAAACCCCACAAAACTGAAGGATATTTACTATCAAATAAATGGCCAATAAGAATTTACCGTCCATTTATTTCTGATGCTTTAGCATATTCCAAAGGCTATCATATACCACAGCATTTTTTGCTATAAAGCCATTTAAATAACGGATAGTTGGTGAAAGATTATTGCCGTTAAAAATGATATAGCAACAAATGATGCGCAGTTTCAAGTGTATATATTAAATTAGAGAAAGAAAAAACAACATTACATGAAAAAATATACATGATAAAGTCATAAAATTTATGGGTGAATTTTTATTTATTTATTTATCTATTTTTTTGAGTGTATGTGTGTATTAGATAAAGAATTTATGTTAGATGATTTTTCTTCCCTCAAAATTTGAAATTTGTCTATTATTCATAAATGCATAACAAATTTACATATTTTTACAAATTATATGTAGTGACGTCGTGTATTACACATTATATATTATTATGCATATATATTACATAAAAATATACATTACGATCTACATATTATTACAAATTACGTGCATTGCATGACGTGACGGTAGATAACTAGTCGTCATTTTTTAATTGTCTTTCCGGATTCGCCAATGTTTTACTTTTTTTTTCACTATCTTAAGCAATAAATACATAAAGAATATCCACATTCACCGTTATATGCATCTTTAAATTATGCTTAAGTAAAAGAAATATGCTTATATTATTAAATAACTCTCTATATAAAAAAGAGAAGCCGCAAAATTCATAATTATTTTTAAACAAATAAATAGCAAAAAAAGGCACACAGGCAATTTTATTTATGATGCTTCATCTTATTTGAATGAACATCATATACAAAAATAGTTTCTGTTTTACGTAAAGTTATTTAAATAATATGAGATGTTGAAAAGTTATTATCGTTAAAAAATGAGATAATAAAACTCAGTGTTTAAAATTTATATAATAAATTTTACAGGGTATCAACTTAAGTAAATAGAAAAAAATGTACACGATGAAGTTATGAAATTAATTAATTATAATTATGTGTAATTTGTTGGTATTCTATATA
Organism: Maratus michaelseni; assembly: GCA_963931845.1. Lineage (NCBI taxonomy): Eukaryota > Metazoa > Arthropoda > Arachnida > Araneae > Salticidae > Maratus > Maratus michaelseni. Next base: position 199,110,911 of record OZ007595.1, read on the forward strand.
AGGTATTTTTATTTCATGAAAAAATACAGTTTATGCATTACTAGCAGATCCGATGGCGTTGTCTGTGATTCGATCGACCAAAGTCTGATAAATATTGAGTCGACGTTTAGATTCGTCCTCAGTTTAATGGGAAATAAATAAATAATGAAATTAAACAGACCGGGAACGAAAATGAATAAAATGAATAATAAAAATTAAAATAATATCGACTCGGCTCGTTCCAAATCTGGCAAGAAAATAAACCTGAGGCTGGCTCTGGATAGAACTGCGAGAAAGAACTAAAAAAAATTTCGAGCCTTGTAATTTTAAAAATGGTAGGACAAAAAAATCATTACTATTTCATTTTTAATTCGTTCGGTCAACACACACACACACACGCAGAGAGAGAGAGAGAGAGAGAGAGAGAGAGAGAGAGAGAGAGAGAGAGAGAGAGAGAGAGAGAGAGAGAGAGAGAGAGAGAGAGAGAGAGAGAGAGAGAGAGAGAGAGAGAGAGAGAGAGAGAGAGAGAGAGAGAGAAGGTAAAAGAAGGAAAAACACTTCATTGCTAATAATAAACGGAATATAGATCTCTTACTATGTAACAGATGACATCACTGGTGAGAAAATATTCCCATAAAGACAAATCCGTTCTCTGTTCTATTGGTAGGAAGAAATCTTCGCTCCGTTTCGGAAAAAAAAAATGATGCCGTTACTTTCGTTGCAAATTTTTATTTTGAATTATTTCATATTGTTTGAAAAAATATTAATTGATTAATAAAAGAGGTACAAGGGTATAAAATACTCCGTACAAGGGTATAAAATAAAAAAAATGCATGAATAACATACTAAATAGAAACAAGTTGATAAAAAACAAAATTCTTATTGTTGGAAAAAAGGGGATTAAAAAAAAAATCGAGAAAAATTCAAAAATAGCCGCACGAATTCCGAAATTGATTAATAAAAGATGTACAAGGATATAAAATACTCCGTAAGGGAGTATAAAATTAAAAAAAAAAAAAAATTCTATAAATAACATACTAAATAGAAACAGGTTGCTAATAAACAAAGTTCTTATTGTCGGAGAAAAGGTTAAAAAAAAAAACGAGAAAAATTCAAAAATAGCCGTACGAATTCTAAACAAACTTTATTGAAAGAGGATACGAGATAGTTATATTGTGCTAATAGATTGAATTTACCGTAATTTCGGGCGTATGCGCCGCGTCTTAGTTAAGTCTTTTTCAAACCGGAAATTTTACTGAAAGTAAGAAGTCAAATAAGTTCTAAGCAGAAGAAAGTCACATTTTATTTAAAATAAATTCTGGTAGGAAATTGAATTGTCTGAGGTTTTGTCGTAAACACGCGAAATTACGGAAGATGCTTTTATGAGTTGCTAAAAATCGCCGGCAAACATGAAAAATCGGGGCAATTCGCGAATTTTTTAGTTCATAAAAACTCTAATAAAGAAATCCAGAATCTGAGACTCAGGTTCACTCGGACATGTCTTCATACATCCGCAAAAATATTGCAGACTTCTAGGTACTGCAGGTTTCCATATAAATCGCACATAGATACACAAACAACATTCTATTTCTAGTATAGATGTATACGTACATGTTAAAATCATTTGTTGATGCAAAATAAATAAATGTATTTCGTCTGAAATTATAAATTTAGTTTTTTACATAGAATGTTACATACATATGGGTCAATTATTCTTATTAAAAATTTTCTATTATAAATCTCTACATGTAAAAAAAAATTAACCTCAAAAATCATGAATGTTGAATTGTGTTTATGAATTTTGCCAATAAATAAAAACAAATAAGACTACACAGTTAATTTATATATGATGCTTTGTCATATTTTAGAAGGTAACATACACCAAAGAACTTTTTTACGTTGAGGTTTTTAGATAAAGGGAATTTGTTGAAAGAATATTACCGTCAAAATTGAGAAAACAAAAGATATATTTATATAGATTTTAAATTTACATAAATAAATATTAGTAAGCAAAAGAAACAAAAGTAATAGGAAAAATATATGAAGAATGCATGGAATTCATAATTTTTTTATGTTCTTGGTTCATATTCTGCGTCAGTTATTTTTATTTTCTGAAGAAATACATTTCATATATTATGCACATACATAACATGACAAAATTACTTATTTATGTAAATTAATTAAATTGATAAATTTAACGATCTGCAGAGTCTTACGAAATTTTTTGGAGTATAACACATTTATATTCTATTTCTATTAATTTTTAAATTTATTCTGGCGATTGACATTTCTCGTGATTATCTCGTTACTGTCATCAACCGTAAAAAAAACCCTGGGCTCTATGGTAAAATTTCTCATTAAATTGTCTATTTTAATTGAAAGTTAAAGAAATTTTATTTCGTTTTTATTAATTTAACCTTATTTTAAAATTCTCCTTGAAATAGCTTTGACTGATTCGCTAATTTTTAATTCGTTTGCGCTGTGTTATGTAATCAATACATAAAAAATATTCATACTCAAAGATTGATATTTTATCGTTAAATTTTTCTTTCACAAAATATTTATATTAGAAAAATATGTAGCTAAAAAAAAATAATAACAGCCACAAAATGGATCAATATTTTACGATCAAATAAATCGGAAATTACACTTCACAGGCAAGTAATCTCTAATGATTCATCATACTTTAATGGGTACCATACACCAGAAATTTTTTTAGGCGTAGCTATTCAAATAATGGGAATTTGTTGAAAGAAATTATCATCAAAAACCAAGAAAACAACATTTTTGTGGTTATCTGAAGAATTCACAGAATTTATAAATTATTAGTTTTCGAACTTAGTAAATATTCTAGTTTAGGCCCTTTTCTTTCATGCATAAATACATTTTATGTATTATGAATACATACACGTCAAAATTACCTACAATGTATTATAATACGAGCAAATCTTGTGTGTGTGTGTATATGCAAGTTTTATCTAAAAACGGTTCGAATGATTTTGACTAAATTTTGTATCTTACTTGTTTGGTGTACGATAAGACCATTTGGCTATATCATGTGTTCAAGAAAATTTTATTAGTGGGTTATTTCCGGGTCACTAAGGATCAATGCAATCAATGGGACTAAAGGATAAGACAGTTATTAAGTTCTTGCACAGTTGGCAGTAAACAAAGTCGCAAAATTTTCAACATTTCGCCAAATTTGGTGAAATTTGGCGACATTGACTACATTTTGCCGGGAAATCTACTTTTAAGATTATCAATGCCAAAACACATGTTTGTCGCCAAATGAAAAACGTCGCCAAGGTAGAGACTTGCCAAATTTTGGCGACATTTGGCTAAAAAATTGGCATTAAGAATCTGAAGGATTTAAAAAAAAATTTCCAATAGGAGCCAAGATACATGGTTCAACCAATCACAGTCCATAGAACGTTCTCGAAAACAGAATTCAACCAATCAGGCTGCATAGTTTTCTCACATTGCTAAATTTAACCGAGCTTAGCTCGGTCTTCCCGGCTGGTTAATGTAAATTAAGCAAACTATATATGTATGACTGTAGTGTTTTCCGCAATTCTTTTATATATAACGAATTTGTGTTTTATTTAATGCAATTCAAAAATTTATTCTCGAAATTGCTATTTATTAAATAAAATTTCTGATTAAATAGTCAGTTTTAATAAAAAATTAAAATTAAACTTTATTTCGTTTTCATTAAGTTATGCTTATTTTTAAATTGTGTTATAAATAGTCTTTTTTTATTCGTTAGTTTTTAATAATTCTTCAATTTCTTATTTAATCAATATATAAAAAACATCAATACTGAAAAATGTATATGTATAATTAAATTATCGCAAAAAAATGTTTGTATTATCAAAAATCCCTAGCAATAAAAAATAGCAGCTGCAAAACAGAAGAATATTTCGCCATCAAATAAATTGCAAGTAAGAGTTCACAGCCATTTATTTCTGATGCTTCGTCATATTCAAAAGTTTAACATATACGAAAGACATTTTGTTTCATGCGGAGCTATTCAGGTAATTTGAGCTCGTTTAAAGAATATTACCGTCAACAGCTGAGTAAGATACAAATAATGCGCTGTTTTAAACGTATATAAATAGATAATAGTAAGTATAATCAACATAAGTAAATATAATATAGATAATAGTAAGTAGAATCAACATAAGTAAATACGAGGGTCAGTCTGAAAATAAGTTTCCCCTGGTGACTATGGAGAGAGGTGTGTATGAAAGACAAAAAATGTAATGAGACATTAAAGATAAAACATAACTTTATTTTTTCACATAAGTACCAAGTACATTGAGGCATTTGTCATACCGCTTTATAAGCTTAAAAAAGCCCTCCATGAAAAAATCAGGGCTTTGCATACGGACGAAGCGTTGAATGGCTATATGCGAAAGACGACACGGCAGATGAAAGCGAACGTGCAAGACATCGATACCATTGGGTAGAAGTCGAGCGCGATCAAGCAGATGGCGCTGTTGCAGTGCCTGCGCAGATTGCGCTGTTTCCACGCTCGCTTTCATCTGCTGTGTCGTCTTTCGCATATAGCCATTCAACGCTTCGTCCGTATGCAAAGCCCTGATTTTTTAATGGAGGGCTTTTTTAAGCTTATAAAGCGGTATGACAAATGCCTCAATGTACTTGGTACTTATGTGAAAAAATAAAGTTATGTTTTATCTTTAATGTCTCATTACATTTTTTATCTTTCATACACACCTCCGTCCACATTCGCCAGGGGAAACTTATTTTCCGACTGACCCTCGTAGAATAAATAGATAATAGTAAGTAGAATCAACATAAGTAAATAGAATAAATAGGTAATTGCCGGAACGTCAGTGAAGGCTCACTGTGGAGACGCGAACAGTTTTAGGTTTCCGTCTATTTGTCTGTTTGTCTGACTGTTCCGCGATAACTGTCGTAAAAATGATCCGATGAGGTTGGTTTTTGGTAGGTATGTTGGTGAGGTACCCAGAATTCGCTGTATAGTTTTAAATTACATTTGGTTCATTCGTTCGAAAAATATAGAACATTTCTTTTTAGGTCACAATGCTTTCCTATGGGACTGCAGACGATTTTCAAGCTCCATTTTTAACTGAAATGGAAATCGCATATTTGAATAATGGATTTCAACGTAAAATTATGGATGTTGATTTTCGATATGGAGGTTTTAAATATAGCCAATAATTTTGAAAAATTGCCGATACATTTATTAGAATTGGGATATTAATTGTTTAAATTATTGGAAATTTTTTTGCATCTGTTCCGGAAATATAAAACTTTCATTTTCATATTTTTTACAAATTTTAAAATGCATTTCTTTGTACTTTGCTCTTTAATTTATCAGTTGACAAGCAACGATATTTCAAAGAAGATAAAAATAATAAAATTGAAGTAACTCGCACTTTTTATTCCAATAATTTAAGCAAAATAAATTATTTTTGTATTCTATTGACATAAATGAAGAATTTATTTTAATACAAGTTTTTTTTTAATCTAAAATGTTGCATGAATAAGAAGTTCATAACAGTTTCAGAATATCATTGCATAAACCGTGTTTAATTTAACGTTTCTAGTTTCTAAAACCTCCGAAGAATTTTATATGCCTATAAATATGTATGCAATATAAAAAAATTAAATTACGGATTGTAAGATGCTAAATAATATGAAAAGTGAGATTAAAAAACAGTGACTTGAGCTGACGTTGAGGCTCCTGATCTGCAGATTTACTAGTAGTAAGTAGAATCAACATAAGAAAATAGAATAAATATACCTGACGAATTCCTGCAATTCATAAATTATTATTTTTAGTGCTCGGTAAGTATTGTGTTTAAGGCTGTTTTTTTTTTTAAGAAATAAATACATTTTATGCATTATGCTTACATACATGTCAAAACTATTTATTAATTTTATTTAAGAAAATTCATAAAAGTATAACCGTAGAGTATCAAAATTCTCAAACTTAGGAAAACAGCTGGTGCAACAAGGCGAACATTTTGCCACAAATAAGTAGGAAATTAGAGTTAACAGGAAATTTATCTCTAAAAATTCACCATGCTTTAAATTATAAAGAAGAGTGTTTTATTGTGCGGACCTATTTAGATAATGAGAGTTTCTTTATAGTATATTTCCGTCAAAATCCGAAGTAAAAAGAAAAAAAAAACTCATTCTTTCAAACCGATATAATAAATTATGTGAAAGAGAAAAAACTTATGTTTATAAAAAGCGATGTATATCATGATGTCATGAAACTAATAAATTATTTCATTTTGTATTATGTTCATAATGCTCTAGGTTTTTAACAAAAATGTACTTTATGTAACATGCATAAATACATGTGAAAAGTACTTTTTAGTGTACAAAATTAAGACTGATAAATGTATATCAGCAGTATTCTGCTGTTTATGTACAGTCTACCGAATTTAAAATATTTATTTGAAGCTATTTAAAAAAATTTTTAGTAGTATATTTATTAGGTATTAGTAGGTAGCATGGCTGTCAACTTTTACGCTTTTTTCCTACTACTAAAATTTGATAGTAAATTTTATATTAATAAATCGACATAATCGTGTGATTATATAAGGAAAAAATGTCTGTTAAATTTTAGTGGTTACAAAAAAGCGTAAAAGTTGGCAGCTACCAGGTAGTATTTATTGCGATGTCTCTCATTTATTAAACCATAACAATGTTTAGAGACACAGTAAAATTTCCCATTACATTGTCACTTTGCTCCTAATCGAAAATTAAAACAATATTCTATCTCGTTTTCATTAATAATTTATGCGTTAGTTCTAATTATCTTATAAATGTATTTTTTAACCCTCCGACCGCCGAGCAAAATAGCAAAAAAATAATGTTGTTTTCTCTGTAATTTTTTTAAAATGTTAAGCAAACATATTTTTAACGTGATATAAGAAAAAACTTAAATACGTATATGAATATAACCTTGAGACTACTAATTATTACTTAATGTTTTAAAACTACATTATATTTGTAGAATTGTGTTAATTAAAAAAATTCTAATATTGCAGTGAAACCTGTAACATAGTGAACGGATATATCAGTTTGCGGCGCACAGTGGGGAGTTTTGATGATCTAGGTGGACAAAATTCATTTTTCCGATTATCTCGGAATTTAACAAGACCGTGTATACTGGTAGCTGAATATCTCTTTTGTCGAGACCAGTACAAGTTTTGTTGAAAAAACCCGATGTGTCGATTAACTACGACCGTAAAGAAGGCAGTTGATTTGAGAGACTTTCAACAGTTGCATTATTTTTCTGTAAGTTCGAAAGCAAGTCGGGACTTTTCTGTTTTATTTGAAAGCAGGAGTTTACTGGACATATGTCACATGTTTGTGACACGATTTAACCTATTGTTGTTTGAAAATAAGCGCCATCTTGTTTTCAAACTTCATCTTGACTTTTAATACAGTATTAAGCATTATTAAGCAATAAGCATTTTTTAAAATCAAAGTACCATTCCTAAAGTATTGAAAACTTAAGACAGCTCCTGCGAAAGTTTGCGAATCATTAAGTTATATTAACTTGAAGTGTGCGTCTGAGTGTTTAATTCAAATCTTGCAAGTCAATTTTCACGACTTTTAATTATCCGATTGAGCTGAAACTTTGAATACATGTGTAGTTTCAATGACAATATCATATTATAATTTAAAAAAATAATAATATAAGTAATAATATAATAATAATAATAATAATAATAATAATAATAATAATAATAATAATATAAATAATTAAATAAGTCAAATATGTATCACTGTTTGGTTATTTTATTACTGATACATTCGAAAACCCAGCAAAACCTAATTAAACTTCAACGCAATAATTTTGTCCACCTAAATCCTCAAAACGCCCCACTGTGCGGCGGGGAGAAGGTAGAATGTGTGTTTTCACTATGTAATCAATAAATTAAAAAATATCCACACGCAAAGATTTATATGTATCGTTAAATTACGTTTATGTAAAAAAAAATATATATATGTTTATATTATCGCAAATTGTGCCATCAAATAAATAGCAAATACGAATTCACAGCTGATTTATTATTGATGTTTCATCATCCTCCAAAAAGTGGGTAACATATACCAGAGCCTTTGTATATTTATCCTGAACTATTTATTTAATGTGACCGTGTTGAGAAAGAGTATTACTGTGATAAAATGAGATAGTAACAAAAAATGTACTGTTTAAAGATAAATATTAAAATATTATAGAACGGAGAAGTGATTTAAAGTATAAATGAAGGAGTCATGAAATTCAAAAATTCTTATTTTTGTGTTAAGTGCACATTATATAAAAGGTTTTTTAGCTCACAGGCTATCAAAGCCTGAGAGCTAATGTGCCCGCCCGTTCTGTATGTATGTATGTATGTACGTATGTATGTACGTAACGCGATAACTCTTGATACAAATAAGCCATTTGCTTCAAATTTTGAATATAGGTTCATTGAGATAAGGCGCTTACCTGATTAGTTTTGGGGGTTCATTGGTGAAGTATAAAGGGGGGAACGGGGGGATAGTACCCCCCTTAATTAAGATAAATGGGTTTTTCATGCAGAATTATCCGATTATCTTCAAGTTTTGTACATAGGTTAATTGTGATAAGGAGCTTTCCTGATTGGTTTTTGGGATTCATTGTTTAAGTATAAAGGGGATAATGGGGGGGGGGGGTAATCCCCCCTTAATTTAGATAAATGGGTTTTTCATGCAGAATTAATCGATTTTCTTCAAATTTTGTATATAGGCTCATTGTGGTAAGGCGCTTTCCTGATTAGTTTTCGGGATTCATTGGTGAAGTATAAAGGGAGTTTAACCCCCTTTAATTTAGATAAATGGGTTTTACATGAAGAATTATCCTATTTGCTTCAAATTTTGTATATATGTTCATTGTAATAAGTGGCTTCCCTGATTAGTTTTGGGGGTTCAATGGTTAACAATAAGGGGGTGGGAACGGGGGGATGATCCCCTTAATATATTGTCGATTTCTTTATTTTTCGAGGGGCTTATTTCAAATTCTTTGAAATAAGAGTATAATATACAATTAGTGTGAATAGCCTGTGAGCTCAATGCGATCAGTTTAACTGGGCAGTTTTCTTTTTTATTATTTCATAAAACTGCATATTTGAGAGAAGGTAAAGCCAAAAACTATTCATCAGGAAATTATGAGATTTAAGGAATGTATTGTTGACAGGATTTACTTTTACAGCAAAAAAATATAGTTACAAAAAATTCCAAATTGGTGTACTATAGGTCGTGTAATATTTTTTATACCGAAAATTTAACATATAGTATATAATCTATACAGGCGCGAAGCGACCTGCAGTCTCGAAATTTTTTCTACAGTGTTAAAATTAGATTTTTTTTTTTAGAACCGATTACACCGTCGAAGCGAAGATGGTCTCAGCTTTAAATATATTGTTTTTTTTTTTTGTTTTGTTTTTTTATCTATATTTCTGAAATCGAACTCTGGAGGATCGGCAAAGAAAGGGAAAAAAGTTAACTTCGAAAACGACCCTACGTCCGAAAACGGCCCCAAATTTTTACGTGCGCTAGACTTCTCATACACACATACAGACAAAGCGGAACTTTCTTTTATTAGTATAAGATTGAATTTTAAAATGTGTCAGAGATTTTTAGAATACTTTGATTTCTCTTTCAGTAAGGGGAAAAAAATATATATCACTTTAATAGTTTCAGTAATAAAGTGTGTCATACAACAATATCATTAAACATTTTTATAGTGAAAGTTAGTGATTTTTTTTTTAAATCCGTGCATGAAATTAATTGGATCAAAGAAAAATTAGATGAAATTTGTATTATTAATGAAGAGTGCTTACCAACAGCTTGTATTCATTTCCGAAATTATTATGTTAAAATTTCTGTAAATATTTCTTAACTTTTTAAACTGCACTTATTTTAGTCACTTATTAGACTTATTTAGAAAGTATAGACAATATCACAGTGTCATTAAGTGAATAAAATTTTAGGAATGTTTCATCCGCTTACAAAAGATGCATTGTAACGTGAAAATTAATATTTTGGTAAAATGCTTTTAAATAATCGAAACAATTAAGTGCAATTAAAAAAACAAATCTGAAGTAATTCCACTCAACTCTAAGAATGTGTTATATAATTCAGAATTTAAAGCATTTTATTAAAGTGGTAATTCTAAATGCTGCTCATGTATATTCTGTACAGTTAGTGAGATTAAAACTAAAAGTGTAAATGAATCTCTTTTAATTGCATTAGAACTTAAATTTTGATTAAATATGTAATCTGAAGTAACTCAACTTTCAGAACATTTTATAGAATGCCGCATTTTAAGCATTTTATTAAAGTGGTAATTCTAAATGCTACTCATGTATGTTCTGTACAGTTAGTGAGATTAAAACTAAAAGTGTAAGTGAATCTCTTCTAATTGCATTAAGTACTTAAATTGTGTTTACATTATACAGGGTGTTTTAAAAATGCACTGCTTCAACGAAAAATGAGGGAAGGTAGTCATAAAAGAATACGCATACATATAAACAGCTTTTGTAAAAAAAAAAAAAAAAAAAAAAAAAAAAAAAAAGATTTGCGATCGACTTATGCAAAAGGAATAAAACAATATTGAAATAAATATGTTAAATGAAATAAATAATTTATAAATTACACAGATGTACAATATTTACGTTAATGAAAACTTGTTAAACAATTTGTAATGATTTTATGTGTTTTTGGAATGCTTAATGCCAAAATAATTTATAAGTAAAAAAATAAAATAAAATAAAGACAAGCTTTTATTATAATATGCTGAAAAGGAAAAAAAAAGGTTGAAGGAAAAATTATTGAAATAAATACATTAAAAAATTAATTAAATTGAAAGTAATTTTTTATCAGTTTGTTTTTAAAAAATAAAATGGATATACAATTCTAAATCTAGCTTCATGGAAAAAAAAGCGATACATTTTTCTGAGGATCGAACACACATCCATTAAACCCCTGCAGGGAACTGTAAAATGGCGGATTTACCAACCATGCTACGGTTCAGTTCAAGAACATCAGCTTATTTCGAAATCAATCAATGACATTTACGATGTAAAATACGTTATGAGATTTACTTACCCTTATTGGAAAAATGTTTTTGCCCCCTGGGGAAGTGGAAGCAAATTTTAAATATTATTTTTTACAGAATATTGTGTTATCACCTGAAATACGTCACATTACTTAAAATTAGGTCAAATGTACCGCAGAAAGTGTGTTAAAATTGGACTACAAGATTTGAATCGACCGGACAGACAAAGCAAGTTAAATAAAAGCTTCCAATAAACATTTTTTCTTTCTGTCACATAACGTATTTTTTAGGGTTTCGTTCATCTCACGAAATCCTATTCGTCCGGCTACGTTGTCTGTCCGTCACAGAGCCGGTTCTCAGAAACTATAAAACTTGTAGACATGCAATTTTGTGCACTTATAGCTGAATAACTACTATGAAGCTCAAAATCATAAAATTTGAAAAATCGTATTATTTTAATATATAGGGATAAAAAACAAAAAAAATCCAACAGCCTTTTCCGATTAAATTAAAACATTTTTTCGGTATAGCAGTCGCGAACAATTAAAAATTCACAATAAAATGTTTTCTACAATAATTAATTTTTAATTGAAAGATTTCCCCGAAAAATGAAAATGAAATAAAATGTTTCACCAATTGAAAAAAAGACTAATATGACGTCTTATTGGTAATAAAACGGAAATTTTCAAACATTTCTTAATAATACAAGGAGTATGAGTATGTGTAAATACAGAAATCAGCATAATATGACGACATTAGACAATTAAAAAGAAAATGAATCGGACGTCATATTGGAAGTTTAACGGACTTTTTCAAATGTTTGAGAAAAATTCAAAGCGAGTATCAATAGGAGTAATACAGAAAGCAATTAGATATGACGTCAGCAATTGATTATAACGTTATGAGTTTGAGGAACGTATTGAATCATGATAAAACACGATTATGGAAATATTGACATATTTTAACATTTTGGAGGTCTCTATACAATATTTTTAATTTTGAAATTGATTTTTTTAATATCGCATTTAGTTCACATGATAGATATTATTATGACCGAGTATAATAGTGGGCTTCGCCCGCTATCGGGCCGGTTCAGATATTCGTAAAAACTAGAAAAATAAACGGGTAAATTTTTACTTTACAAAAAACATTTTTTTTTTATGAAATTGATTTGGATTTATTAAAGAAAGGATAAAGTGTTTTGAAAGGAATATTAAACGAAACCCTTTGTGCGATCTTCGCCAATCCCTCTGTGCCACTTGCCTAGAATCTGCGTCAACATGTGTTACTGTGGTATGTAATCTGTAATGTAAAATACATATGTTTCTTTATCTAGAAAAATATAATAAAATCACGCATGGAAATATACAATAACCTTTTCCGAGTTATCTAAAATTCCGAAAAGCGTTCTTTATCTGTAGAAAACTGTTTATTTTTAATATTTAAAGAAAAATTTAAGAAACAGAGTTTTTTTTTTTTTTTTTTTTTTTTTTTTTTTTCTTTATTGTCAGAAACGTTTTCGAGTAGTTTTTATATTGTATGAATAAATTTCCTAAACCTGGAAATTAGTTTTTTCGATGTTATTGATTCTCAAATAAATATTTTCACGTTCAACAAACTTCTTTTACAGACAAACTTTCTAAATTATAACATTAACATTAAAAACAACATAAATAATATTTTATTATTCTTGCATTTATAAATTCATTTACGCATCAGAAAATGGTTAATTGAGACCTGGTAGCATCCTAAAACCCGATATTCCTGATTTAGAAAACTGATTAATGCACTATAAAGACTACTAATAATTTTCGTACAAGATTTGTGTAGCTATCTATATACCGGGTGTCCCAAAAATGACTGATGGATTTTAAAATTCAATAAATTGCAAGCGGTGACAGATATTAAAAAAATTCTTGCAGGAGGGTTATATATGATATCATGAGTTTTTTTTTACTGTTATTCTTGATTTTAGTTCGAATTTCAAACAATAGATGGCGCTGACAGCGATTGGCGTTCAGTCGAGGCCGAAACTGACGCCACTGAGCATGGATGCACCGCCCCCTGAGTACTAGATCGCGGCTGTCGCAGGCAGATTTTTATTTTACCGTTTGAACGGTCCCTCGAACTTCAACACCAATAATATCTAAAAGTTTTCTTGGACTTAATTGATCTCAGAAAAACTAGGCAGAGAAAACTTTTAGAAATTATTGGTGTTGAAGTTCGAGGGACTGTTCAAACTCTGAAAAAGAAATCCGTCTGTGACAGTCGCCATCTAATATTCAGGGGGCGGCGCTTCAATGCTGAATGGAGTCAGTTTCGGCCTCGACAGAACGCTAATCGCTGTCAGCGCCATCTATTGTTTGAAATTCGAATTGAAATTAGAGATTATTATTTTATTTTTTTAAGTTTCTCATTTTCCTAGATTAACTAGATTTTCATTTTCTCATTTTTAGAATTTTAGATGTTTATTTCACGGAAATAATCTGTATTTACCAACTTTCTGTTATTTTAACAGATTTTGATCGTAGTTAGTAATACATACAGATCATTTCCGTGTGATTTTGTAATTTTAAATTTGACAGTGACCTTTTTTTTTTTTTTTTTTTTAGAGGATTGTGTAATAAAAAATCACTTTTCATGTTTTTCCGACAAAGAATTCTACAAAGAAATGCTCTGTACCATAAATTCAATAAGCAGCTGCAAAAAAAATTATTTACTGAAAAAAAAGACAAAAGTATTAATTATTTAAAAAAATTAAAATGATTCTTGCGTTCAAATTTACAAGATATTTTCTGCATTACAAAATTTTAGAAATGGCATACGCCTGCACACTGAAAACGACATTTTCAAAACTGAGCAAAAAAATACTCAAATCTGAGTATGTCGCATAGTCAAAATGGCTCCGAATCAAAATTACTCAAGTTTGAAACATGTATCAAGCTGGGCGGTCGCTCTGCCAAGCCAAGCTTTAAAAAAAACGCCACACAAACAACGCCAAGAACTGAACTAGACCGCTACTGCTTATTTACAGGAATCAACTTCGCAATGTTAAATCGACAAAACATGCCAGATTAAAATATCAGATATCAAATAAACCAACCGTCGCAGAAAAAAAAACGAAAACTAGAAGAATCTAATGAAGAATTTCTTCAATTTAAGACCAAACTCATCTTCATAAGTGATTTATAAACAGAGATATAGATTTTTTTTAAAAACGTCGAGTTACTTAAAATGATCACTTTTTTCTTCATCAAACTTTTTTTTTTCAAACAAACTACAGACCTTAATATTCGGCAGAATAGAAAAAGGATTGCATTTTTGGACAAGTAATTACGTAATCTATGTGCTTTTATAAAATTCAGTGTAAAAAATATTATTTTCTATCCTTAATTAGCAAAAAACTGTTAATTAACTTGGCGATTAAAAAATTATGCCAAAACAGAGATAAAACATGCCAACGACCATGTACCATCTGTATTATAATAGCACAAATCAGTTACAACATCAAATTTCATCTGCAAGTCAGCCATTTTCTTCTGAAGATATTTAAAAAAAAAATAAAACTTCATAATTATAAGAACACACATTTTATCAAACAATTAAATATGACTGCAAACTGTGGCAGACTGTTTCCAATAAGAATAAGTATGAGAAATTCCCGTCAAGCGTATCGATCTGGGTGGCTGAGTCGCAGAGCATCGGCACGGTATGCGTAAGGTTCCAGGTTCGAGTCCTGGCCCAGGTCAATTTTTCACTCGTGTTTGTTTAGTGCATTTAATTGTCTGTTAAAATGCGTGTTCTTAAAATATTGTAAAATAAAGTAATCAGACGTAGTGTTTATGCTTTAAAAAATATTTTAAATATATAATATACGTTTTTGAAAGATCTTTAAAAATAAATTAGCTTTTGAGGGAAGATGTACCTTCTAAAATGTATACATTAAGAGTTATCGGCATTTAAAATTTCTTTCCAAACGTAAACAAAATTTTTGAAATAAATTAAATGTGATTCATTTATTTCTAAAAAAAAAAAAAAAAAAAAACACTGTAAAGGACAGGCATTTCGTTCGCAGGAATACCTTTCACGTCATTTTTCTATAAATTAATGAAATCCAGTTGTTAAATTATTTTTGTTTTAGAAGTTAAGTTTCCATTTAAATTTATTGTAACAGTACAATGTTTACTTGAATAAAATAATGTAAATCTAAGAAATTGCTAAGAAATTCCAAACATGCACAATGCAATGCAAAAAATAAATAAATAAATAAACAAAAAATAAATAAACAGATAAATAAATAAATAGATAAATAAAAATCAGCTTTCATAAATTCTAAAAAATGTTCATATATCTCAATTACAATCTAAAGGAGGGTTTATTTCTATATTATTCAACATATAATAGTAATTTTAGCAAATATATTAAATTCCAATGCGATCTGTTTTAAACTTTAAGATAGTTTATAACACATGATAAAAAATTTATAAAAAAGAATGGCGCGTCACAGTTTGGGGAGAGGATGGGGAGGAGCGTGAACAAAATTAGGAAGTATAATAAGGCTATCTGTTTGAAAATTTACGATATTTTATAACACATAACATAAATTTTAAAAATAAAGCTGCGTCAAAAATTATAGGGAGGGGCGGAGCGCGTTTTGCCTACACAAGGGGGGGGGTGACACTTTTCTAAATTTTAACGATATCCGTCATGTCACATATCGTTACAAAGGACTGTGACCACTTATTCATGTTATGCACCACAGGTGAAACCCCCCCCCATTTTGCCCCCCCCCCCGACACTACTCATGTGATATAGTGTTCGAAAGGCCTGTGACCGCTTATTCATATTATGTATCTTCGGGGTCCATCCTCCCACTTTCAACCCCCACCCGAAAGGGGGCACTTTTCTAAATTTTGCCGACACCTCTCATGTGATATATCGTTGGAAAGGTCTGTGAACGCTTAATCAAATTATGCAGGTGGGGGGGAGGGTATTTTCTGAATTTTGCACATATCCGTCATGTGATACATCGTTGGAAAAGTCTGTGACCGCCTAATCTTATTACGCATCTCCGGTGTGCATCCCCCACTTTCCCCCCCAAACGCGATTAGCTTTCACCACCAGTGGGCGCTTTCCTATCTCTGTTTCTATGGGTCGGATCACGACGGGGTATGGCTCATTCGACTCGACATCTATAGAGCTTTCCAATTTTAGTTCGTTTTTTCACCACCAGGGGCACTTTCCTATCTCTGGTTCTATGGGCTAGATCACGACGGGGTATAGCTCATTCGACTTGACATCTATAGCCTTAACGATTTCAGTGCCCGAGGTTTGTATAGAACAGATTGCGCTACCTGGTGGTGGAAGATAAAGCGTGCGCAGCACGACTGCTATACGGTGCCGAAGGCAGCAGGGACCCGTGTCGGAAGTTCGTTTGTTTAGAGGTTTATACAATTCGATGTGCAAATTAAGGGATTATCCGGTGCCGAAATCAGCGTGGAACCAGGTCGGAGGTTCGTGGTTTATCTTATTCGAGGTTTTAAAAGGATTGAGGCCCCAGTGTAAATTAGGGGCCCGCTAGCGGGCGAAGCCAGCTAGTGCTAATAATAAAAGAGCGTGATATCACGTTTGATTTCAAATGCAGCGCTGACACGCTATGTACGTATTCCATTTTTATTCATTTAATGGATTAGTCAGTGATATTTTTTAACGGAGGATAACAAGTATTATAACAAGCCACATTTAGTATGTTGTTTTTAAGAGTGTAATTAATTTAATTGAAAAATCTACTGGTATTTCTAGTTAATCCTTTAAACAATGACTGAAAGTAAAATGTAATTTTAAATAATTTGTCATGTTTAGATTATTTAAATTATGTTCAATATATTTAAAAAAAAAGAAATAATATCTACAAAAACAACTTTTCAAAAGTAAAAAAAGGCCAAGCGTAAAAAATAAAAGTTGTGGCTAAAAAATGGTGTGATATCAAATTTCCAAGCTATTATATTGCTTAACTTTTTTCCATTAAATAAGTTATCATATATATAAGTCGAGTGCCTACGTATATGTTAATAGAAATCGTTTTCTCCTGTACTAAATACATCCTAACGAGTTTCTGAAAATTCAATTTTTTTCAAATTATGCATGATGGGCTTGGAAATTTGATATCACACCATTTTTTAGCCACATTTTTTTTTTTTTTTTTTACGCTTGGCCTTTTTTTACTTTTGAAAAGTTGTTTTTGTAGATTAATCATTTCTGAAAACATGCACACACTCAAGAATAATACATCATGTGCTCCCATTTGAGTATGTCCTTGTTTCAAAAATGAGTATGAACTGACTTCTATGTGCTCAATTTTGAGTATGTTCATGTTTCAAAAATGTGTGTGAACTGATCCTAATCATTTTTAAGTATGTTCATTTTTCAAAAATGAGTGTGAACTGACCTCTATGTGCTCAGTTTTGAATATGACCATGTTTCAGTAGTCTGAGTATTTTTAGTATTTCAGAACTGAAAGCACTGGGTCGTCATATTTGAAACAAAAAGTTTCATAACAAAATAAAAACATCGATTTACTCAGATTTGAAAGTGCTATTTTTTCAGTGTGTAGAAATACTAATTGATTTATTTAAATTGCTAAACAAGCGGGAAAACCAACAGATTTAAAATGAGTCAAAGTCGGGATTTGATACAGCGTCATTGGCATTTCGCGCTAATGCTCTACCACTAAGCTACCTGAGCGATATCCAGTCTGATACTCCTCACACTTATGTGTTGGCAGGGATGCATTAATGCCAATGACCTTGGTTTGAATCCAGGCTTGGGCGCTTTTTCACTCTCTTGGTTTTCACGTCTGTTTAGCAGCTAATAAAAAAACAATCAGTATTTCTACAAGTGTGTGCCATTCCTATAAATTATCATCCTCTTTAATAAAAAGCTATGCGGTGCTGACGACTGGGATTTTCGATAATCGTTGCCGCAGATTAAATTCGGAAAATGAAACATTTTAAGTTACTGAAAAAATTAATAGCTCGAAAAATATTTGTCAGAAAATTGTTAGACAAACTTCGTAGCTTTCGAAAGCTAAAAAATTGTATTTTTCTTGATATAAATTTCAAATCTAATGATTATGCCGTTTTTCAAATATTGAATTTCAAAAATTACCAAATTTCCCAATGGAGTACCAAAGCAAAATCTTCACGCGAAAAAGATAATGATAATGGGCATGTGTCCAGACTGGCTATAGCACGAGTTACAAATTACAGTAGCCTCATTATTCTGTTAAAATATAAAAGTGAATTATGATGCCACCAGCCACAAATGCATGAATTTTATTTAATTTTAATATAATCATCTTAGAAAGAAAGTTTTTGATTTTTTTTTCAAATGGGATTAATAAATTGGCCAATACTGTATATTATTTTGAGTTTGAAAGAGGAAAGATGGGGGAGAGCTTTATATTATTTAGGTTTTCTCAGGAGCTTTTGGTCAGAATTGAAAGTTTAATATATCAAAATGTCAGAAATTAAATCGACATTAAATCGGCAATAACTCTAACGACTGTCCCTCATTTCGTTTTACAGATCTTCATTTAAAAATATAAAATCATTCAACATTGATTTTAGGTAATTTTAAGGCTATTATCACGGGCCCTGTGCATGTCAGCTAGTATAATATATATTCATGGATGCCGGATTAATTGGCAATTTGCCTCTCATGCTTGTTGTGGTTAATGAAGACATTACATCTTGTGCTGAGAAGTTGCAGCCTTACCAATTTTAAAGAGGAAAAATTGCCAATCTGGAAATCGTAAAGGTAGCTCACTGGTTGAGTATTGGCGGGCAATGACAATGACCTTGCTTCGAATCCAGTCATGGACACTTTTTCACTTTTGTTTTTCACACTAGCAAATTAAGAAAAAAAAAACTTTTAGTATTTTTTTTCTTATCATTTTATTACTTAACACTTTTGCATCATTAGCGTGCATTTCAGGAAATCTTTTATTTATTTAGAAATTCCGAATTCATACCAGAAATTCTGAATAGTAATTTTTAATGAATTATTTACTTTATTATTGTTGAAGAGAAATATGCATGGCTCAGTTATATTATTTATTTAAGATTTTTTTTATTCTTTAATTTCCCTTCTAATTGCTGCCCATTCCAACATAACCCTTTTGCTGGGACAAGTTGATCAAAATTACAGCTTAGAATTAAATACATAAAGGTTTCTCTGGGGTTGGCTAATAGAATAAATTAATTTACCAAGATAATAATAATAAAAGGAATCCTTAGAGATTAAATTTTGGATATGTTCCCCCATCGCGTTGTGTAATTTCGTAGTAGCCCATTACCCTTTTTGAGAATGATCATTCTTGCCCCTAGCTGACTTTTAAAATGGAAATCTAAATAAACAAACACATACTAGATAATTTAAATGAGAAGACTCCAAATAATTAACACTATTATTTATTTACAATATTTACAGTTATTTCAAGAAAAAAAAAAAGATTTATCAGAACACATCTGATTTAATTTCCTAACAAAATTTCTCCTATAATATTGGCATTAACACTTTGATCCTTGCAAAGGATACTTATATTTGTTTGTATTTATATTTAAATTGATCTTTGACAACATTATTTGTTTACAATTAAAATACTGACTTCCATTTGTGACTAAGGTCACACTACCAGCTTCTCTTATAATATTTTGATAAAATCAAATCAACTGGGGAATTACTTAGGTCAGAGTCATATTTACCTATACACATTGATTGACGAAGGTTTCTCTTTGTATCAGAGCACACTTTCCGCTAACTAAATAGCGCTGCACTTATTGAAAATGTTCATTTCACAAAACTTAGCGCAACTTCACCACTCTCCATATATGTTGTTCGGGTTCGCTGCTTTCTTACCATCAGCATTGCCACTCACTCTATTTTCCTCTTTCGGACCGCACAAAATTCATCGCGTCATTTTATTTCACCTCTCACTTTCGCTTCTGATATCGATGTGATGTTCTGTTTTCATTCTTTTTCACAACTGCTTTTTCATGACCACGGTGGGCCGTACTTTGTTCTGCCCAAAATTTGCATGACAGTGCTTTAAGCCCATCCTTCTTTTTTTTCATTGGGTAGTTGATCTCCCGTTTTAACTGAAATTTGCATAGCAGAGGGTCAGTTTCACCTCCTCCTTACCAACCCCAACCAATGGCTATGCATCAGTTGTTGCTGTAGCGTGTTGTTTTTTTTCTCGGAACGACGTGTGTGTTCTTTGATATTATCTCCCAGACCAACTTAAATCAAAGTTCTTCTTATTTGACTTTTATGGCTTAAAATTGTCGCCAGCGAGTCTCTGGTCATAAATTTGCCATCCTAAATCTTTCAACTGAGGCGACTTATGGGAAAGTCCCGATAATGTACTTTCCTTACATTATCTTTCCCCCCGTACTAAAAGAAAGAAAACGTCCAGTTTTCTTTAGCATTGCATACCCAAGAAGACCATCACCATTGCAGATAATCTATAGATCACATAGATGATATCAGTCCACGTTCATCTATACAGAATCATATTGTAGACTAAAGTTCATGCAGAGGAAAATGTTCATTTGTAAATTACTTGTGTGACTTTAATAAAGAACAGTTCATATATGTACACATTTCCTAAGTATTCCCAAACAATTTAGAGATAAAATATTATCATTAGTACAAAAATTTTAAATTTTGTGGTTAAATATAACCGGTGTGTCTAAGATAGAGCACTCACCAAATTCAAAATATCTAAATAGCCAAACAGACCATACAAAACAAAAAGATATAATACACTGTGATATGTAAGGATCAGTATTCAACTTTACAATGATTCTTGATAATTATTTTTAACACAATACATGCATCATACAATATATAAAACCCAATTCAGGCAAAATCTTACAATTACACATACATAACTGAATATGTAAGATACCTGAGAGAAAAATTATGATAATGAGTATACATTCAAAATATGTATATGTATATACATATTTATATAGAGCAAAGAGTTTAATCCAATATAAAACTGTACCTCCACATTCTCAGATTTTCTTTTTTTTTTTTTTTTTTTTTTTTTTCAAATTATTTAATTATATCTAGTGCTACTAAAATTGAAACCAAAATTAGGCCAAAACAAACCAAAAGGAACAAATGTATATCTATACATACATATATATATATATATATATAGCAATACTCTTCTGAGTTCGATGAAATGGCATGTCTTCCACTTTACAATATTTACACATATTAATGAATGAATTCAGCACTATATCTAAGTAATAAATGCAAACAGACAAATATTTTAGATGGACACAAAAACAGTCCTAGCAATCTGAAAACATGACACATTCATGATGTTGTAACTTTATGATATTCATCTACTACTTGACCCAATTTTATGGATTAATTCAGTTACCATTTGTATTGTCCATTCATATGATTGTTGTAATTTTATTATATACATACAATTCTTTCGAATTATTAAACAACAAAGAATGAATAAAAAGAAAAAAAAATGAAATTTTTCTTTAATAATTTTCCCTTCTTTCCTATTTTATTTTTTTTTATTTATTTATTTCTCTCTTTCCTTTTCTTTTTTTTTTTTTTTTTTTTTTTTTTTTTTTAAACGCCTAAGCGTAAAAATTCTCATGTTACTTCTAACCTGTTGAAAATAATAACTCCCCGTTCTGTCACTGTTCATTTTTTTCTGCCCGACAGAAAGAAGAAAAAAAAAAACTTCTACTCAATGATAAGAATCGGAAAGCTGCGTGACCTCAGGTCAAACACTCACCCCGTTTCTGTCAATCATGTAGCACTACTGAACAGGTGATTCATTCCTTCCTCGTACACCTGAAAATGCTGGCCTAATCCCATACCACGACCGGTTCAACACCTAAATGCTTCTTTACCTGGGATAATGCATTTCTAACACGCCACCTGAACGCACCCTTTTTTTTTTTTTTCAACCCTGCAGGTGAATAGCGTTTGCGATCCTTCGGTATGCATAACACCTCAACTCACCCCAGATGTACCTTCCTGATTTGGCCCGTCACATGGAGTATGGCTGTGAATTATGATGTAAGTTTACGAGTTATTATTCTCATTATTTATTTATTTAATGATATTTATATCTATATATATAATTTTTTTGATATATATTAAAAACTTAATTATTAAAACTGACTATAAGCCAATTGTTTAAACTAACCCTTCGTCTTGACCCGTAAATTGAGATCAACCAAATAACATGCACGTGGTCTTTCATGCAATTCAATATTAAGACAAAAATCCATTTCCCGTTAAATATGTTACCAAATTACCATCTTTATATAAAACAAATATCCTTGAAAGTTTATTATCATCTACTCACGGCCTTATAATTACAAACACTTAGCGAGAAGGAGGGAAAAAAAAATGACTTCAAGCCTACAAGATCGTGTGAACTAAGTCATCTCCACGCTAAATGATTATTAAATGGTATATGTCCACTACCGGAATGCCATACATTTATTTCCTAAAATCAGTTATCGAATTAATTTCATAAATATGCATATGGGAATCTTATCAATTTCGTTTCCCCTTTAGATGAGCAGCCCACGTTGAAATGCATAGTACTTAAAAGCCTCTGAATCATTTACATCTTTTAAGATTATCTCCAAATGCTTATTTAAAAAAAAATGTTTAAATATGTTAAAACCGATAAAATTTATTTATTTATTTATTAATCATTATAATAATTATTAATATTATTATTCTTATTATTTTTTTTCGTATTCTTATTTCTTTCCTTTTTTTTTTTTTTTTTTTTTTTACTACCGATCTACTTATTAATAAATAACATCTTAGAACATTTAACCTAACTTAAATGGAAAAAAAAAAAACTTTTATTTATTTATTTATTTATTATTATTGTTTTTAATTACATATTAATTGCCCGCCACCAATTACTGCAGTTAAGAAACTTTTGCCCGCAAAAATTTCCAATTAGTGTTGGAACTTAATATGCAATTAGCATCCTAGTAATTAAAAAATTTTACACAGCTGGAATTATATGTATATATACCTTATTATTCATTATTATTAATTTTTATTTTTTTTTTTTTTAAACTCAGCTTAACGAATTAGTTAATGAGCTTAAATGTAACTTAATTAATTAATTAATTTTTTTTTTTTTTTTTTTTTTTTTTTTAATTAAACGGCCTGGCTTTACCATGCAAATGTGAATGAAATGATCTTTTGACCGATTCATTTCCCAATTTCATGCAGTCTTTTGAAAAGTGAGCCTTAATTTATAGAAACAAGAAAATAAATTCTGTCATTATTATCATTATCACTTAATTAATTAACTGAATTATTTCCTTTCGTCTTATTATTATTATTATTATTATTATTATTATTATTATTTTATCGTTCTCTAAGAGTTTAAAATCGTTATCTAAATTTTCCAAAATAAACACGAAATTAAAACAAAATGATACCATGAAAAACGAATGTTCGATATTTGTTTATCTGTTTACTGATTTCGTTTTTTTTCCTTTTTATGATGTGGCCCCTGCCAACCTGACCAAGCGGATGAGCTAGGAACCAACTGCTACCGTTTCACGCCCCTGGAGGAAAAATGTATCAGTGTCAACAGGAAAAGACCGGGGGATGCATATGGAAAACTGCCCACCGGTGTGTGTTTGTGAATGTTATTTATTTATTTATTTATTTTCGTGTAATATGGAAAAAATTGGTGTGTGTCAGGGACGCCTGGATTATCCCCCAAGGAATAGACACACACCCAAAGAGTGCACCCTCGCGAAGAAGACAACATCAGAGTAAGTGATACCCTCATTTATCTATTTTTATTTATTTATTTTTATCTTGACTGACCCTTCCTTCCGCGAAGTTGTCAGCAATGCTTGTTGACATGGCAACTGGGGATGTTTGTTGATAAACAAATCCCCACTCCGCGCCTACCTGGTACGTCACCAAAATCTTTCACACCGCCTCAGATATTTTATTGCCCTGCGTAACCTAGCCTAGGGATTGCTTATTTTTTACTTGCTTATTTGTCTTTATCCAAATATTTATTCAATTGATTATGTGATTTTCTTTTTTTTTTTTTATTATTGTTTGTGATACCTTGGGTCGCTTTTACTATGAAATTATTTCTTATCAAAATTTGAAAAATGTGCCAGGGATATCTTATTTTATGTTATTTTATTGTACTTATTTATTTATTTATTTATTTATTTTTTTTTTTTTCAACCCTAGTTGAGTATGCCATCGCTGTTTTGAGAATATTTAAATTTGACAGTTAGTAGAATTCTGCAAACCGCAACTAAAAATTTTTTTACATAAACTGTTTAAGCTATAAGTCTTTCTGTAACCGTAACATCTTACTACCCCTTTTTAATGGTATTTTATTCCCACTATTCTTCCTCCGATGAGCTTGACTCCTCTGTTTTGCACCTGTCAGCATGCTTTGGTGCCCAGAGTCTGTCAATGTGTCTTTTTATAGTTCCTTTACTTTCTTCCGTTACATCTTGTAAAATGTAATTGTTATTTCGCACTTTTCGAACCACCTTAAATGGGCCTTCAAATTTTTTTTGTAAAACAGTAGGGTTAATGGACTTAAGGTAAACTTGTTGTCCTAGTTCAAGTGTTTTTATTTTATCAAGGTCTTCCTCTGTCACATATTCAGCCATCATTTTCTCCTGCTGTGCCAACGCTTGCAGTCTAACCTCCTGCATGTGGTCCATTCGGTTTTTGACATATGTCTGAGTGTGAATTTGTTCTGTTGGCATGTGTGCAGTAAAAGGAGTGCGTAAATTTCTTCCAAAAAAAAGGAAGGCGGGTGAAAATCCCGTCGCTCTGTGCCTCGCCATATTGTATTGGAGTTTGAAAAACTCTAGGCGAATGTCCCATTGTAAGGAACTTTGTGCCATGGCTGTCAGTGATCCTTTCAGTATTCGATTCACGACTTCTATCAGTCCATTTCCTTGGGCTCTGTAAACTGAACTGAAGCGAATTTCAATGTTTAGAGCACGCATGTACTCTTTGAATACCGCTCCCCTAAAATATGGCCCATTATCTAATTTTAACTGTTTTGGCAATCCAAAATAACTGAAGTATTTATTAAAGACATTGAGAATAGTCTGGGACTCGACATTGCGAATAGGTATGGCTTCTAGGAATCTTGAAGTAGAATCCATAATCGTGAAAATAAATTTATTCTTGCGAAGTGTAAGTGGAAGCTTTCCGACGATATCCGCATGTAATACACTCCCTATCTCATGGTCCTTAACCATTTTTTGAATAGGAACTTTCATTTTTTTATGTGGCTTTGAGGTGTTACATGGTACACAATTGGCACAATAAGTTCGAATATCTGTATACATCCCGTGCCAAAATATTCTACTTTTCATGGCTTCATAGGTTTTGTCAAAACCAAAATGCGGTTTTTGCACTTCTTCCATCAAAGCAATCTTTAAAGCATCCGGCGCTATAATTAGTTCTGTTTTCTGTTTCCCCGGTTTTAAAATTAGCATCTTCTCTTCATTTAAAGTATACCTTTTGGTATTTCTGTTTTCTTTACCTTGTTCTATTTTCTGAATTATTTTGCTTAATTTCTCGTCTGAATATTGATGTTGTTTAATATTCTCATTAGATAATGCGGGATTAACGGAAAATAAATTATTGTGTAAATTTGTATCCGTAATAATATTATTTATATTTCGCGAAATATAGTCCGCTGGGTTGGTGTCCCCTTTAATGTGATCGAATTCATAAGAGAAATCGCTGAGATTTATCACCCATCTTTTAACCAAATCGGACTGATTCTCTAGATGTAAATTTTCCGTGAGAGCCTTGGAATCGGTGAGAATCTTGAAGTGTCTGCCTTCCAACATAGTTCTGAAGTGTAACACCGCTTCATGAACCGCTAATAATTCGAATTTCAAGCTCGGGTAATTCTTTTCCGGTTCCCGTAATTTTCTCCCAAAAAATTCAATAGGTTGTAATTTTCCTTCAATTTCCTGCGCCAGTACCGCTGAAATTGCAATTTTTGAGCCGTCTGTGATTAAAGTAAATTGTTTGGTGTAATCAGGAGGATGTAATGTTGGGTTGTTTATAATTTCATCTTGGATTTTCTTAAAGGCCATTTCAGTATTTTCATCCCATTTAAATTTAATTTTATCTTTAGTAAGATTAACTAATGGGTTTACTATTTCCGCATATTTTGGAATAAGTGTTCTAAAGTAGTTAGCCAAACCTAAGAGTGACCTTACTCCTTTTTTTGTTTTAGGTCTTACTAAACTTTTAATTTTATCTATATTCCTTGTGGATGGTGAATAGCCGTGCTTGTGAATTTGAAAACCAAGAAATTCTATTTTTTCTTTACATATTTGCATCTTGGATGGCTCAATTGTTAGATTATGTTGGATTAGCGCCTGTAACACTTCTTCCAAAATTCTTAATAATTCTGATATAGTCTCAGCCCCTATTAAAACATCATCAATAAAGTAGGCTACCTGATGCTTGTTAAAATGACCCAATACCTTATTTATCAGTTCAGCGAAATAGGCGCTCGAATTTCGAGTTCCGAACGCAAGTCTCAGAGGTCGAAATTTACCATTTTCTGTGATAAACGATAGTTTTTGGCTATCTTCAGGTCGTAAATTAATTTGGAAGAAAGCACTGTGTAAGTCCAATACTATATAGTACTTCTTCCCACTAATATTCTGTAAAATTTCTTTAATATCTGGAATCGGATAGGAATATGGCTCTAAAATCTGATTTAGCAGCCGGTAATCTACCGCCATTCGAAATTTAGGATTGTTTTTGCTATCAGCTTTTTTTCTTACAAAAATGACAGGAAATGCGTAATTAGAGTCCGATTCCTCGATGATTTTCGCTTCTAATAATTTTCTTATCTCTGTCTTTGCATATTGCTTCACTGCTTGTGGCACTTTATAGGGTTTTGTTTGAATAGGATAGTCGTGGTTAAGTGTAAACTTTGGTGTCACCAGTGAGCATTGACCTAAAGTTTGATAGGATTTCGAAAAAGCGTGTACATGTTTTAAAAGAATTTGTTTGAACGAATCCTGTACATCCGATGGTAAATGATTAAGATCAAAATCTTCCTCATTTATCTCTGCCTCTCTTAATTTATGTACATCTTCCAAATTTAATGCATTGACCTCAAAAATTCTCCCTTGCTCAATATTGTCTATAGATTTATCTTGTTTGTATTCCAAATTAGTGAAAATTTGCCCGATGTTCATACCTGTTTCTAAATGTATCTTGTTATTAGTAATATTTTTAATTAAAATATTTATTTTTCTGTTATTTGGGGTGTCATGGATAGATCTTTCATAGAAAATTTTATTTTTGTGCTGTATTGGTTCTAGGATAAATGTTTGATTTTCCTTTAATTTTATGGGGCATTCTAATTTTACAAATTTTTCCTCCCCTGGGTTTATAATATTATGGCCTACCGTTTTTGCAAACATTTTCCGCTTTGTAGGTTTTCTGTATTTTTTAGTCCTTGTGTTTTGTTCTGTAATTAATGTATTTACTTCCCCAGTGTCCTCCGAATCTTTGATGTTTAATGCCATTTTTCTTCCTTTGAATTTAAGATACTTCTCTTCAAAATCTAGAACCATTTGATTTTCTTTTAAGAAATCGTACCCTAGTAATAATTGATATTTGCGGCCAAAATCTTTATTTGTAACATAAAAAGTTCCTTTTACAAAAGTGTCCTGTAATTTAAATGACATTCTAATGCACTGTTTGAATGTAATCAGTGAATTTGTAAGTGTTTGAATCTTAATTTGATTTCCCAAATATTTAAATTTTATATTTGCTTGTTTTAAATTTTCAAACAAAAGCGGTGAGATCAAGCTCACTTGTGCGCCTGAGTCACAAAGGCTGTTAATTACAATATCTTTAATTTTAAATTTAATTAGAGGAAGTTCATTTGTATCGTTCTGTACACTTGCAATAGTTTTATCCCTTAAAGTATGCCCGCTATCGTGAGACTTGCTCGGGTCTTCTTTATCTGTATTTACAAGTCTCGTATTTAGTTTTCCGCATCCTTATCTTTGTTCTGCTTGTATCTTTTATAATTGCCCCTCTGAAATTTACCCCTTTGATTACTATCCTTGTTACTGTTCGTATGATTTTCTCTGTTTTCCCTAGAGTCCGTATATTTATTGCGATAGTTATTCCTCTGTGCACCTCTATAATTTCCTCTCTGTTGAGTGTAATACCCCTGTGCATCATAATTATTAAAGTCAGGTTGATAATAAGTATACGGCGTGTTGTAATGTTGTTGTGGTGGGGGTGGAAAAGGTTGAGCATTTGGTACATGATTATAGTAAATATTACCCTCCGGAAATGCATTGTGAGAATCGTGTCTTTCATACTGGTTATAATTCTTGTAATTTGCTCTGTAATTACCCCTATTGTTTACAAATCTATGCCTATAATTCTGGTTGTTGTTTTTATTAGCTTTATTATACCAACAACTATCCTCATTGTGTGACCCCTTCTTGCAGATATTACAAAATTTTTCGACTTCCTCTCTTTTTTCGATTGTTCCCAATTTTATGTTATTTATTTCTTTTGATAAATTATTAATCTGCTCCGCCGTTTCTACATTTAATTTCAATAACTTCTCAAAAAGTTGCGATTCATTGTTAGCTGTTATAGTATTTACCTGTTCTGCCCCTATATTATTGTACGCCTCTTCTAATTTAATTGCTGTTTTGCAAGCATCCTCAAAATTATCGGGAAAGGTTTTCCTTAAATCCATACTTAAATCCGGTCTAATCGCATCCAAAAATCGTGTCAATCTTACTAAGTCCAAAAATTTCCCGTTTCCGTTCGGATCAACTTCTGTATGGCTTTTCTCTATATAAAGAGACGCTGCGTTTTTGAATTCTCTAATAAAACTTGTTAAGTCTTGTCCCGGTTTCTGTTTCAGATTGAAAAATTCAGTCTGTACCTGCGTAAATGATTTCTTGATTTTAAATAAATCTAACAATTTCTTTTTGAATTCGTTGTAGTTTTTCTCTTCTATAAGCGATTTATTTTGTGAGAGTTTCTCTCTCGCAGTACCCGACAATTTTGCTTTCAAAATTGTAAGCTTCGCATCGTCTTTTAATATTTGTTTAGTTAAGTCCTCAAATTGTCTGAGAAAATACTCGCAATCACTTAACTTTTTCCCATCGAAATTCGGGATTAGAGAAATTATTGTGTCCACTGATGGATCTGCCATCGTGTTACTCGAATCAATTTGCTTTTCTTTATTTAACTTTTTTATATGCCCTCGCGTTAATACGCCAGAAAAACTCGAGTTCAAGCTATTTCTATGATTTCTACGATTCTTTTTTGGCATTCAGCTTTTTGATAATTAAAATTTATTTAGATACTGAATTCTAAATCTAACTTTAAAAATGCATGGAAATTCTTACCCCTAAAAATATTATTAAGCCAAGTGTAAACATTTGCAAAATTTCAAAGATATCAAAATATAAATGCATTATACAATAAAGTATACAGTATCAAAATATATATGCATTAACAATCTACTAATACACTATTTTATCTGCTACATAAATCCTTATCTTTTTATTTTTTTTTATTATTCATATCATTTTACGCTATCATTTGATTTTTTTTTTTTTTTTATGATTTACTTTCTTAGCACAATGTTTCAGTATACTGTTAAAGATCAAATGCAAAGTTCATATAAGAGTAACATAAAATATACATACAATTACGAATATACTGATTTTACTAAGTTGAATACTGATATTTACGAAATCACCGACTTGCTGGTAGTGGAGCCTTTTAGAGGAAGTCAAACAAACCATCAAAATAAAAAATCTCCATTTAATCTTCCAATAACTTATCATTAAAAGAAAAGAGTTGAAATTAATCTAATTAACAGTTTCATAATTATTATTTTGCAATATACTATATAGATTGTAAATTTCCACAATTTGAATATAAAATTTGAAATTGATTACTTTTAACATGAGCCTGTATTTTAGAATACATTAAAGGTATTTAACTTAATGTTTGACAATAACCCAGTTGCAATTTTTAATCATTAAAATTGAAAACTCAATTAACAATAATTAAGAACTGGACGGCACCAGTGAATTATATAGGAATTGCAGATGTTGAAGAGAAATATGCATGGCTCAGTTATATTATTTATTTAAGATTTTTTTTATTCTTTAATTTCCCTTCTAATTGCTGCCCATTCCAACATAACCCTTTTGCTGGGACAAGTTGATCAAAATTACAGCTTAGAATTAAATACATAAAGGTTTCTCTGGGGTTGGCTAATAGAATAAATTAATTTACCAAGATAATAATAATAAAAGGAATCCTTAGAGATTAAATTTTGGATATGTTCCCCCATCGCGTTGTGTAATTTCGTAGTAGCCCATTACCCTTTTTGAGAATGATCATTCTTGCCCCTAGCTGACTTTTAAAATGGAAATCTAAATAAACAAACACATACTAGATAATTTAAATGAGAAGACTCCAAATAATTAACACTATTATTTATTTACAATATTTACAGTTATTTCAAGAAAAAAAAAAGATTTATCAGAACACATCTGATTTAATTTCCTAACAAAATTTCTCCTATAATATTGGCATTAACACTTTGATCCTTGCAAAGGATACTTATATTTGTTTGTATTTATATTTAAATTGATCTTTGACAACATTATTTGTTTACAATTAAAATACTGACTTCCATTTGTGACTAAGGTCACACTACCAGCTTCTCTTATAATATTTTGATAAAATCAAATGAACTGGGGAATTACTTAGGTCAGAGTCATATTTACCTATACACATTGATTGACGAAGGTTTCTCTTTGTATCAGAGCACACTTTCCGCTAACTAAATAGCGCTGCACTTATTGAAAATGTTCATTTCACAAAACTTAGCGCAACTTCACCACTCTCCATATATGTTGTTCGGGTTCGCTGCTTTCTTACCATCAGCATTGCCACTCACTCTATTTTCCTCTTTCGGACCGCACAAAATTCATCGCGTCATTTTATTTCACCTCTCACTTTCGCTTCTGATATCGATGTGATGTTCTGTTTTCATTCTTTTTCACAACTGCTTTTTCATGACCACGGTGGGCCGTACTTTGTTCTGCCCAAAATTTGCATGACAGTGCTTTAAGCCCATCCTTCTTTTTTTTCATTGGGTAGTTGATCTCCCGTTTTAACTGAAATTTGCATAACAGAGGGTCAGTTTCACCTCCTCCTTACCAACCCCAACCAATGGCTATGCATCAGTTGTTGCTGTAGCGTGTTGTTTTTTTTCTCGGAACGACGTGTGTGTTCTTTGATATTATCTCCCAGACCAACTTAAATCAAAGTTCTTCTTATTTGACTTTTATGGCTTAAAATTGTCGCCAGCGAGTCTCTGGTCATAAATTTGCCATCCTAAATCTTTCAACTGAGGCGACTTATGGGAAAGTCCCGATAATGTACTTTCCTTACATTAATTATAAAGTAAAAAAATTTCTTCGAAATCTTCATCTGAATCACGCTAAAAAAATATGTAGATGAAGTAAGGATTTTATAATCCTGGTGTTGCCACAAAATAAATAATAATTTTTTTACAAAAATGTAAATAAAATGCCTTTTAGTGTAATAGTTACATGGAATTAATCTTATGTGTTCAATCATAAAAGAATATTAATATTTAGAATATTTTTTTTTAAAAAAAAGGACATTCTTAAAGAGATAAGCTAGTTGCAATCAGCTTATGATTAAATATTTAGAAAAATGACTTACAGTAAGATGAAAATATTAATAAGATTTTTACAATAACAATGTTTAAGAAATTTACTTGACAAAGGTTTATTTATTCCTGATGTAATTAATAATTTTCTTAATAAGATGGTTAAAACAAACTCCACGTTTTCATTAAAAAGACACAAAAACAAGTTTCAGCATTAACAAAAAAAAAAAAAAAAAAAAAAAAAAAAAAAAAAAAAAAACTTTTTTAGGAGACAAAAGAACACCAAAGTAACATGTACCAAGTTCATTAAACACGATTTTGCTAAAGAATATGAATATATTTTGCAGTTTTTAATGAAAACCTTGAGAAGAAAAGCAAAACAAAGCTGCAAATATGTATAGATAAAATACCTTATTTCGTGAAAAATCCATATGTATACGAACGTGTATACGATATGTATGTACGTCGAAAGATTTATGACACGCCTAAATTAAATAATTTTCATTCATATTCTGGAATTTGCAAGTATTTTTTTCCTTTTTGTTATATATTTACCAAATTTTATTTTTGTATGCAATACTTATAACTATTTTTTCTCGCGCGACTGTATTATATTAAGAAAGAACAAGTTGGAAATTGTACGTCAAATGCGACAAACGAGGTGCGTTCGTACTGTAGCTAGTTATATAAATATTCAGATCTTGATGATTTTTAATTCTGTGAAATGAATTATATCGTCTGCAGATTAATTTCTGTCATATCTCGGTTGCTTGACGATTCAACTTCGGAAGCTCCTATAACAAAAAAGCACCGATTAAAAAAAAAAAAAAAATTCAAATTTCTTAATAAATATTTTTATTAATATCTCCTAAAGTTTTGATTCGATTTTAATAAAATTTGAAATGTCTCGACAAAATTCTGCAAAGATAATATATCTTAAATCTCAAACCATTCGGTTGGGTAGTTTTTGCGTTGGTATATGCGGACGGACGGACGGACAGACGGACGGACAGACGGGCGGACCAAGCGACGACAATACGTGCTACGTATTTATATAATTACGAACGCACCTAAAAAATATTAATAACAATCATATTTCCTGAAATATATTCTTGTTTTTTTTTTTTTTTTTTTTTTTTTAAAGGAAACATTTATAACATCGTTTTTATATTTTTTATATTTATTCTTCTCACGAGGTAATCGCAACATTTTTTAGCGCAATCATGATGTGTACAGCGTGTTTTCGGCATTTGTTCCGTTTCTGCGCATCGCTATTGGGCGATCGGATCGGCGCTTCGCTTCGGTGTACTAGTGAGTTATGTCTCGTTAGCCGTCAGAGGATGCGTGGAAGGATTTCTGCCCCAAGTTACCAGTCAGGGGATAGACCTGTCACCAGAGACCTAGGGTTTTATTTTGTATATTTATCAGCGGTTTTTTTTTTTTTTTGTGTGTGTTATTTTCGTTACGATCACGTGACCACGGGTCAGCACATTTCCACAACGTGTCGTTTCAACTGCTTCACCATACATGGAAAATAATTTTTAAAATTAATTTATAGGACAAAGGGACCGTATAATATTTTAAATTCAACAATACTTAAAAAAATAACTATCTTCGCGTAAATTTCTTTTAATATGAAGCAGAACAACAGTCGAAATGTTTTTACAATAGAATCCGTACCGCCAAAACGAACGGTTTAAGTATTAGTTATTGCAAAACGTTAAGGGGAAACAACCTTAATAAATGTTATATAAAATAATATGTTAAATTAAATAATATAACGTTACATTTCATGTAAAATAATGTTAATTAAAAACTGTAAAAAATTATATTTATTATTTTAACTACATTCGAACATTTAAAAGTTTGCAGGTTTAATGGCAGGTTTTATTTTCATTTTGTTTAAATTTTGAATTAAATGATACGTGTTGCAATTTATTACAAGTGTAAACATAGGCGTAAAATTGAGCTCACAACCGTAATCATAGATGCCCGCTTAAAACATTTTCACATGAACTACAAAAACTCATTTTATTTTTCCATTCAAAATTTTAATGCCATATCGCCTGAAAGGCTTTTTCTAAAAAAATCCTGAGTAAAAAAGAGAACAATATTCCATTTAAACATTTTTTTGTGAAAGTGAACATTTGACAGATTTGTAGCATACATGTTTAAGAATTAAATATCGTGTTTCTTAGAAAGTTTAATTTCAACTTTTGTTTGCATTAAGAAAAATTCCCATTTAAAAAGTTACTGGAGTAATGTTGAGTTTCATAATGGAAAATGTTTATAAAATTCATTTAACACTATATACATTTTCTTTTATTATCATAATAATAATATAGATATTTATTTATATTAAAAGTGTTTTTTGATATTAAAAACAGGTGTTCACTGGTTAATGTCTGTACATATACTACTTATACATTTTACCAATTATTTATAAAGAAGCATGGTTTAAAATTTCCATTAAAAACGTCCTCCATTTAAAAAAAATAAAAACAGTCTCCAATAAAAATTTCCACCACCTAACAAAAGCGCTTTCACCCCCCGCCAGGGGCAACTGATGATTCCCTGGCGGGAGGTGAAAGCGCTTTTGTTAGGTGGTGGAAATTTTTATTGGAGACTGTTTTTAATTTTTTTTTAAATGGAGGACGTTTTTAATGGAAATTTTTAACCCTGCTTCCTTATAAATAATGTCTGAAAAAAAATGGTAAAATGTATAAGTAGTGTTTTTTGATATTTTGGAAAAGGCAATATCGTTAATCACTACGTAGAACCAATAACAAATATAATTTTTAAGGATATATATATTTATTTATTTATATTAAAAGTGTTTTTTTTGATATTTTGGAAAAGGCAATATCGTTAATCACTACGTAGAACCAATAACAAATGTAATTTTTAAGGATATATATATTTTATCATCGAATTTCTGCAATATTAAGAAACTTGCTTTATTACTTTAGCATCCGTAATTCATATTATAGAGAAATTTTCATGCTGTTATATATTTTAATTTTAATGTATCTATATCAAATATATAATATTTGTAAATAAAATAAATATTGTGTAAATCTGTGGCCAATTGTAAGATTAAAAAATAGAAAAATAAATTGCGTTAGTATATTATAAATCAGCCTGAAAGGTAATAAAATGTTATCTTGAGCAGCATTTACGATACTAAATATTTTAAAAACAATAATTTATTAATATCCTCACACCGAAAAATATATACTCACAAAAGTAAATACATACAAAAATAATTAAGAAAAAGAAAAAAAACGTAAAAAAATGTACTTTGATATTCAGGTCTTTTAATTTTTACTTTCTTCTATCTTTAAAAGAAGAAAGTATAGGATTCATGAAAATTTTCGACTTCCGGTTTTCGACGGATTTTTACATTTTAGAAGGTCCTGAACACGATTTGACTGTTTTTAGAAAATGTCTGTCTGTCTGTATGTGACACAAATTTTGTGGGCGCTCTATCTCAAGAACTAATGCACGAAATTTAATAAAACTTTATATTCAGTTAGTCCCTGATATAAATTGGTGCTGATTAGATTTTAGTGAAAATCGCCCAACAGATGGAGGTGCTATGCTGCATTTTTCGGACTTTCTGCAATAGCTATATCTCAAGAACTAATGCACTCATTTTCATCAAACTTCAGATTCAATTAGACCTTGACATAAATAGACGCTGATTACGTTTGGGTGTAGATATCCCAACTGGTGGCGCTGCTATACCACTTTTTTTCGATTTTTACGATAACTGTATCTCAAGAACTAATGCACGGAATTTCATCAAACTTCAGATTCAGTTAGACGTTGACGTAAGTTGTTGTTGATTAGGTTTTGATCTAAATCTCCCAAAAAGTGGCGCTGCTATGCTGAATTTTGCAGGATTTACACGATTTTAGCAATAGTCATATCTCAAGAACTAATGCACGGAATTTAATAAAACTTTAGATTCAGTTAGACCGTGATATGAATGAGTGCTGTTTCGTTTTAGTGTATGAGAAACCTGTGTGAGATAGAAGAAAGTTTTGGGATTAACACATCCGACTAGTTTATTATGTTTGTGTTTTTCGTAGATTACCAAAAACTGCGTTGTTTGGACGAAATGTGAAATTCGATCCAGAGACCATGCAGAATATTAAGTTAATAGCCAGTAAATGTTTAATTGTTACCTTGTAGTTTTTCTTTATAATTCCCCTGTTTGTTTATCTGTGGGCCTATTTGTAACTCTATGAAACCAAATGCATTTGAAATGTAAGTTGACAATCTCCTATTTTGCAAAATTCTCTGAGGAAAATTTCTACAGAACCTGATTTTAAACACAAATAACATTAAAAAATAATTCTAAATTTCCAATACAAATTTCTATTTTTCGAATTTTGTCCAGCCGTTCTAGTCGATTTCAAACTACCAAAGAAGCCATTTTCGATAAATAAAAAATGTGTGAATCGCCAAAATGTCAAATATCAGACGCTTAAAGATGAGGTAGGACCTCCAATACCATTTACGATTGCTTTGGAAGAGTTTAAAATATAAAGTCATCACATTTGACACCGAAGAAGATATGAGTTTGGTTTAATTAAAGTGATCAAGTTCAATTGCCAAAAGTGAAATTTAATAAGGTTTCCTTTTAAATGCTAAAGGTGTAAATTAACAACATAATATAAATTAAAATAACTTTTATTAGTTATTTTACATGTTTCGACTCTTTCTGGGTAATTTTCAAAAACAAAATGAGAATATTTCAAAATTGTACGGGCTTTGAAGTTATTATTCTCATGTACTTTTTAAAAATTACGCCCGTTATCTATTATTTTTACTTGTTTTTTTATTTTCAAATCTGTGACCATGGAGTAACTCGAGCCTCGAAATACAAATAATAAAGAGAAAACTACCAAATAGAAAAACTACAGCCCTAGCAAGATTATATCAAGAAGAAACAATCCAAATAAATTTCAATGAAGGTAAGATAATATTTCTCTCCAGTCTATACTATCCGTAAATAATAAGAGAAACCATAAAGATACTAACACGCAAAAATACAATATGTAACGATGCGGCATCTTTTAATTTACCGAAACTGTGGCTCGAGTTACTCCATGGTCACAGATATGAAAATAAACAACCAAGTAAAAAAAAATAACGTGCGTAATTTTTAAAAAGTACATGGAAATAATAACTTCAAAGCCCGTGCAATTTTGAAAAATTCTCATTTTGTTTTTGAAAATGACTCGGAAAGAGTCGAAACATGTAAAACAACTAATAAAAGTTATTTTAATTTGTATTATGTTGTTAATTTACACCTTTAGCATTTCGAAATAATATATTATTACAAGGTGTTATAATTTATTATATGGTTAATAAGGTTTGTTAAGGTATAGGGTTAATGTATTGAGGTTAAGTTCTGCTCATGTTCATAATAATATCTAAAAATCTTTTTGAATTATCAAAATTAGTGTACATCAATACTTTTAATTGAATAAATATTAAAAATTATCATAAAAACGTTTACTAAAGAAACATTAAATGATTAAGAAAATTATTTAGTAATAACTCTTAAAAAGCCTTTACAAAAAGAAATTATTAAAGATTTAGAATCATATCGATGTGGGTTATAATTTTTAGAATATGTTCTCTGAAACGTGTTTCAAGTATTTAAACTAGGTGAACATGCCTGATGTAGATATTCATATTTACAAAATTTTTTGTTCAAAGCGAAATTATTAATTTAATGTTGTTTTTGTAAAAATCGAGATATAAAATTTTCAATAGGAAGTAATCTCTTTTATTAATAGAAAAACATTTTTAGAGTATAAAGTAAAGTATTAAGACAAAATTACCCATTTAAAATATAGTAGTTCAAACACTACACGTAAAAATGACGCGTAAATTTTCTGCCTGGAAAAAAAATGTTTCTGCCAAGTAAAAGAGATACCGTAATTTCGCGCGTATACGCCGCACCTCAGACAATTCGATTTCCTACCAGAATATATTTTAAGTAAAATGTGACTTACTTCTACTTAGCACTTATTTGACTTCTTATTTTCAATAAAATTTCCCGTTTGAAAAAAAACGAGGGTGCGGCGTATACGCGCGAAATTACAGTAGTTTAGATTGCCGATTAGATAATTAATTGAATTAAAAGCATAAGTTTATTTTTTTAAACTTTTCATTGAAATCAATAAACACTGTCTAATTCAGTTAGGCTCCCTTAATGTATTGGATTTTTTTTTTTTATATTAGACTTAATACTGTAACATTTAAGTAATATTCATTTTTTTTTTCATTCTAGAATCTGAAGTGTGAAAACAAATCTTTTAAATCGATCACAAATAGATAACGAATATCTTTTTAAGTATCAAGAACGTAAAGATAATAATTATTTTAAAAGATAAAAGATCAAATTAAATTAATTTACATATGTCATAAATCATGTACAATATTGTTAGACACGAATATTACAGGATTTTCTTAAAATATTTTTATAACAATAATTACAATTTAATCCTGTTTTTTACGTAAACATTTAATTAAAAGAGATTCTTTTTTTCAAGGAAAAACATTGTTTAATTAACTTAGTTCGTTTTATGCTGGAATGCTTTCGTTCTCCTAAAAAAAATGCTATTGATTTTTTTTTCTAGAAAGGTTAAATGTACTTTTCCCATATTCTGAATTTAAGAAGCAGTTTTTATAGTATTTCTTAAAATAAAACGAAAACAAATAACCAAAAAAAAAACTGTCTTTTGATAAATTACTCCAACTTAACTACTTTCTTTTTCTTTTTTTGTTTTCTGTTGAAGAATGTACTTTATTAATACTATACTTGAAGGTAAATTATTTTTTTTTATGCATCTTAACTTTATACTTGAAATTAATTGTACTTTACCAGTTTCGGCATCGAAAATATGTTTTTTGTTTAAAAAAATTAATGTACAAAAACATTTTATTTTAATTTTTTAATTAAATAAATGTCAAGAAAACAGAAAAACTGTCATCAGCTAAATACTGGTTGCCAATTTTCCTTCTTAAATATATTTTTATGAAAACAATTTTTTTATGTAATTAATCTTTAAGCTTAAATAAGTAATTTTTTTATTGTTTTGAACTTGCAAATATAGATATTTTTAAAAATAACTAATAATATTTCATTTTTTAAATAACATAACATGAAAAAAAAAACGCAAGACATTGTGCATCAAGCTGAACAAAAATTACGTTAAGAAAGATTTACATATAAAGATATTTTTAGCTTTTAGAATTAATCCTACAATTAATTTATCTTACATCCAAGAAAGAAACATACACAACTAATTTGTTTATATTAAAACTTAGAAAGTACACAAAAATTATTCGAATTAGACAAAATTAGAATTCACAAAATCAGCAAATTCAAGGTAAATCATGGAAGCACGGCATAGTTAATTATATTAATGCATATGTATTATTTATTTATTTTCAAGAACATCATGTTTTATTTTATTCTTAAAAGGAAAACTAAATAAAACTCCTTGCATTATTACAAAAGACTACACGCACATAAAACAAATTCATTGTAGATTCTAACTTACAGAAAAAGACAATGTATCATGTACAATGTACAAAGTTTCGCTTGTTTGCTAAATTTAAAACTTTCCAGGATCTACACAGTGTCCTGTGTATAAGGATTTTCAAGAAAGAAAATGTTTATGTTCGGTTCCCATCCAGGCAATATCAAATAAAGCTATCCATCATCTCTTCGATCACTTATACGATGGAAAAATTATATCGATTAGGAGCTGCCCCACCTTGATGAACCCATAAACAACGTCTTTCTGAAAGTTTTTACCCTGCAAGAGCACCCTCACAGAAAAAGAGAAGGAACTGAAGACCCAATCGGATCGTTGATGATGTTGGAATGGAATAAAGAATGGAATACCTAACTCCCCACGTGGAGTTAGGAGTGGTCACTAAGTAGGGATGCCCATCTGACACCCACAAAAATGATGGAAGGATAAAATGCAAAAAGATGAAAGGTCTGGTCTTTTTTTTTGGAATCACGTATCCCATGGGGGAATAACGTATATCAATTAATTTATTAACTGAGTTTACGAATTTAGACAAATCAAGATAGAACCTTCTACATTCGCAATTATTCTTCTCCGATCAATTTATAAAAAAAAAAATCTGCTTTTTAAATATCCATGATTAAACATTAAAAGGTGAAAAAAACTGAGCATAATGGTTGGTTGGTTGTATAAGTTTTTATGGCACAAAGTCCCTTAAGGGACATGCTGCGCCAAAAAAAAAGTAAAAAAAATATCAAGATGTGAAACCGAAACAATGTAAGTAAAATCAAAGAGAGCAATGGGAAAAGTAATCTGGCTGGGGTTCCCATCCAGATATCGTCAGAAAAGTGCAGAAGAAAAAAACTTTCAAGTCCAAGAAAACAGTAGAGTAAACTGTAAAATTATTCAAAAAATAAAATGGTTTAAAAAACAACAATCTGGATGAGGTTCCCATCCAGATGTAACAAAAGTGTAAAAAACAAAACTGGGTTGTTAAACCAATGAAATCAATAAAAATTATATTTCAAAATAAAATCCTGCATGTTTTAAAAAAGTAAAGAGTGCCCCATGAGTTGTTTCCCCAATGAGGTTTGTCAAGAGCAGTGATGATGAATTAAAATATATTTTATACATGTACCGGTTGACCTGGACAGTCAGTTAAAATATGATAAATAGTCAAGGTATCAAAATGAAGTGTGGACACATGGCTGAGCATAATGGAGGGAAGTATAATACGATAAGGATACGATACGAATGAATAGCCTCCAGGACCTGAATACTTCATGGAGTCCAGATCGGACTCAGGGAACGTTTCTTGATATCCGGGTGCCCTAGCGAAGTCTGCACTACTGTTTCTTAGTATGAATCGCCCCCAGCTCTCAATCTTCGTCCAGTGTGAATTTCTAATAATTATTCTTCGTATAGTCTGCACCCAGTTTTAGGTAGCTTTCAATACAAAAAGCTACCTATTGCAGCCGTTCGGAGGTTAAGCAATTCTAAAATATTTTGCTATATTTTCACCGATCATGACCCCCCAGACCACGAAACCACCCTCCGTTCAAATGTTGATTTATATATATATATCTGACATATGTCATGCTGTAACTTTCTTATTTGTGAAGCGATTTGGATGTGACTGAGTATGTGTATAGGACATACCAAGGTCTCGACCGAGTTCATTGGCCAGCTTCATCCGCCATCTTGTTTCAAAATGGCAGCCAGTTGAAAAATTAAAAAAATTAAAAAAATATAAAAACATGTACAAAGAAATATAAATTGAAAAAATTGTTTATGTTAAGTGTTAGAACGTGATACAAGAATTCTGGAACATATTTATTTGGGCTATATCTTAAAATATGGCTAAGATATGGCAGTTTGAAATTCTAGGGTGGCTGAGATTTTGAAACAATCTGATATTTGTTATGCTGTAACTCTCGTATTTATGAACCAATATGAATGTGACTGATCCCGTGTACAAAGCATACCAACTTCTCGAACGAGTTCGTTTTCCCAGCTTCATGTGCCATCTTGTTTCAAAATGGCAGCAAATTAATTTTTTTTTTAGTAATTCAAAACAAATGTACAAAAAATTATAAATTGAAAAATCTGTTTTAGGTGTTAGATCGTGATACAAGAATTCCGGAACATTTCTTGCTTTGGCTTTATCTTAAAAAATGGCAGAGATATGGTAGTTTGAAATTCTAGTTGGTGACATTTTGAAACAATCTGATTTTTGTTATGCTGAAACTCTCATGCTAAAATGTGTATTTAAATTCAGTATTAACTAAAACCGTGATTGAATCTTCTATAATCGGGTTACAAACAATTTAGCTTTGGGTGTTTGAGTAAAATGATTTGAATTTTTAAAAGTATGAACCGTACCTTTTCCTCCCGGTACAGGCCGGACGGACTTTTTATTTTTACATCAAACAGCACACAGTAGAACATTGTTATTATTATGATTTGAAGGAGGCAAATCGCTAGTCCTACATACACAATCTTTGTCATTTTACTCTTCTGAACAAAGAATTGCGCCCAATCTGCAACCGAGATTCAATGTCTTAAATTATTTAAATTATAACTCATTTCATAGTATGTACAATCTAGTTATATATGTATACATTTATATAAATTATTCCCTCCCGTCTTTCCGTTATGTTCAGCTTTTTTCACCTTTATAGCTCACAGGCTATCAAAGCCTGAGAGCTACTGTGACCGCAGGTTCTGTATGTACGTAACGCGATGACTCTTGATAGAATTATCCAATTTACTTCAAATTTTGTAGATAGGTTCATTGTGATAAGGTGCTTCCCTGGTTAGTTTTGGGGGTTCATTAATTAAGTGGAAAGAGGGAACAAGGGGATAATCCCCCTCCCTTATTTTAGATAAATGTGTTTTTCATGCAGAAATATCCGATTTACTTCAAATTCTGTATATATATTCATTGTGATAAGGTGCTTCTCTGAATAGTTTTGGGGGGTCCATTGGTTAAGTATAAAGGCTGGAACAGGGGCTAATCTCCCGTTAATTTATATAAAAGGCTTTTCATGTATTAAAATTTGATTTGCTTCAAATTTTGTGTATAAGTTCATTGTGATAAGGTGCTTCTCTGATTAGTTTTGGGGGTATATTGGTTAATTATAAAGGGGAGGGAACAAGGGGATAATCCCCCTCCCTTATTTTAGATAAATGTGTTTTTCATGCAGAAATATCCGATTTGCTTCAAATTTTGTATATAGGTTCATTGTGATAAGGTGCTTCTCTGATTAGTTTTATGGCTTCATTGGTTAAGCATAAAGAAAATTAACGGCTTGGTAATCCGCACCCCTTAATTTAGATAAATTAAGTTTTCATGCAGAAATATCCGATTTACTTCAAATTTTGTTATGGGTTCATTGTGATAAGGTGCTTCTCTGAATAGTTTTGGGGGGTCCATTGTTTAAGCAAAAAGGCTGGAACAGGGACTAATCTCCCGTTAATTTATATAAAAGGATTTTCATGTATTAAAATTCGATTTGCTTCAAATTTTGTGTATAAGTTCATTGTGATAAGGTACTTCTCTGATTAGTTTTGGGGGTATATTGGTTAAGTATAAAGGGGAGGGGAAAGGGCTAATCCCCTTTAATTTAGATAAATGGGGTTTTCATGCAGAAATATCCGATTTGCTTCAAATTTTGTATACAGGTTCATTGTGATAAGGTGCTTCTCTGATTAGTTTTATGAGTTCATTGGTTAAGCATAAAGAAAATTAACGGCTTGCTAATCCGCACCCCTTAATTTAGATAAATTAAGTTTTCATGCAGAAATATCCGATTTACTTCAAATTTTGTTATGGGTTCATTGTGATAAGGTACTTCCCTGATTAGATTTAGGATTTCATTGGTTAAGTACAAAGGGGGAGACGGAAGCTAATCCCCCTTAATTTAGATAAATGTGTTTTTCATGCACAAATATCCCATTTTCTTCAAATTTTGTATATAGATTCATTGTGATAAAGCAATTCCCTGATTAGTTTTGAAGGTTCATTGGTTAAGTAAGACTAAAGGGAGGAACTGTGGACTAATCTCCCCTTAATGTATTGTAGATTTCTTTAATTTTCGAAGGCGTTATTCTTTGAAATAAAAGTATAATAAACAATTACTGCGAATAGCCTGTGAGCTCAATGTCATCAGTTTAACTGGGCACTTCTCTTTTTGCGAATGTAGAATGTTATATCTTTATTTACATAAATTCGTAAACTGAGATAATAAATTAATTTCGACATATCATTTAAATTACGTTTTTCCACTTATATCTTACCAAATTCTAAAAAAGAAAACGGGAAATATTCGTAATAATAGACAGACGTTTGTGTGTGTCTGACAGTATGGATGTTTTTTAAGAGACCGCGGTGCGGAACTAAAACATATGGATACAAGTTATTCACCTCAAGGTCACTGTTTGGATTTTTGATTAGTTTCTTTTTCATTTAATTTTTTATGCTATTTTCATACTGTTTTCGCGTTTTGCGGTGTTTTA
The DNA here is from genome assembly GCA_963931845.1 of Maratus michaelseni. Taxonomy (NCBI): domain Eukaryota; kingdom Metazoa; phylum Arthropoda; class Arachnida; order Araneae; family Salticidae; genus Maratus; species Maratus michaelseni. The sequence continues at coordinate 199,154,874 of OZ007595.1, forward strand.
ACACAGTAGTAAAATGAATCCGATTTCATACTTTTATTCCAATATCGTACATTTTCCCTCTTTTTAATAAAATTTAAACATAATTCGTACAACGTTTTTAAAATTTTTCACGAATTTTTAAATACGATTTTTAGAGTTTTTTCGCCTGTCGCGGAGATTTTTTCTATTCTTAAAATAATCCGATTTCAATATTTTAGCCCAATATATTAAATTTTCACCTTAACATTTTTTGAACTTTTCTCCATTTTCTATGCGATTGTTAGTGTTTTTTCGCGTTTCGCGGCAATTTTTCATTAGTAAAAGGAATCATGTTTTAGTGCTCAATCTCAATATAGTAACTTTTGTTCTCTGCGATTTGGGAATTTTTTAAAACTTAAGCATTGTATGCAGTTTTCACGCGTCTTGTAGCGACTTCTTGACACACGTTTTTTTAACTAAAAGTATTCTCCGGTACAATTTGCTACTTCCGTCATTAAATTCTAATTGGAAAATTCTAGATCAGCTCCTATAGCAACATGACGTTGAAATTGGAATTTTATCTGAGTTAATCCCCGTGATTGGGTAGAAGACAATTGTTCTTTTCAAAGATGAAAAATAAAGATATGTGTGCGCTGCCGAAGGTAGTGGGGCTCTAACCCTAGGTTCGTTTGGAATGATTTTCGTCCGCAAAAAAAAAAAAAAAAAAAAAAAAAAAAAAAAAAAAAAAAAAAGATGATTTGATTCGCAGGATTTGATACACTCGTATCAAATCACTTGATTTGATACGGGTGCGGACGTGGCTAGCTCTGGTTTTCAGCACTAAGTGGTTAGTTGAAATTGAAATTTAAAAATTAAATTTCGTTATTAATTTTTAAGCAAATTTCTCCTAAGCAAAGAAAGAAATCGAAAGTTCGTTATTTTAAATACTATATAAATGTTATGTAACTGTTTTCTGTAAAAACGGTACAATGACCGGATACGTTGCTGCAAATTCTTTTACAGTCATGTTTATAAAATATATTAAAAGTAAAACAAAAATTTACAAATAAGCTGAGAAACATAGAATGAATTAAATTTTCAACTTTCAATATGAAGAAATTAAATTATTTCAATTATGTTATGAACCTTTAGGTACATTGTTATTCACACACACACACATATTTTTTACACAAGATATTGGGTAAAATAGTTTTCGAGAAAGCGTAATCTTATTTTACCTTACAAGATTTTAATTAAAATATTCCATAACATTTCATTATTTTTAACAAAATAATTATTTAATTAACTTAGCTTATCTTATTTCAGTACTTTTTTGTTCTTCAGAAATTAAAAGCATAATATTTTTTTTCAGAAATTAAAAATAGCTTTTCTGTAAAAGGCGTCGTTTGCTTAAGACATTTTAATAAGAAAAACTAAAACACGAATAAAAATAAATATTTTTTCTTCGATAAATAGTTCAAACAAAACTAAAAAAATAATATTTTTTCTTCCAGAAGTTTCAGAAATAATTTTCAAAATAATACATTACAAAAAAAAAAAAAAAAAAGATTTAAGCAAAAGGATTTATCACTTTTTATGTTTTTATACTTGCGATTATTATATTTTCTTCAAACATTTTATAATTTATTTTTTAAAATATTGCGATAACATGTACTACGGGCATGTTAAATGTTTTAACAGCTCATCGCAACAGTTTAAGTTTCACAATAAAAAAAAAAAAAAAAAAAAAAAACAGTGGCACTCCGGGAGTGCCGACAGAAGAGAAAACTTGAACAATTACGTGTGTATTTTTTGAATCGCCAGGAAATGTTTTATTGTGCAGGGATTACTTTTAAATGAAGTGTTTTTTTATACATTATTGCAAACTACTGCTACAAAAATTATATTACAATTTTCATTTAATGCGCTATTGTACATGAAAAATAATGCATATTATTTTACATACAAAAATTACAATCAATTGCTTAAAACGTAAATTTACAAATACATTAAATATGAAATTTAATTAATTGGTATTCTTTGAAATAAATATCAATGAAACTTATGAATTTTCATCCACAATTTCAACAACTCTTCCACCATCATTATTACCATCATCATTATAATCATTATATTCCAGAACTGATACTATAGGTTTATGGTAACTAAAATAGGAAACAAACAATTGTGATTCGAATCTACTTAAATATCTTATAAAGACTGCATCAATTGTAGTTTTATATCTCGTTGTGCTAAGATTACGACCATTGGTCATCGTTAAATGAAATTATCTATGTAAAAATTCAATTAGTGGTAGATTTTTATCATCAGCAAAGTTGATGTTGAAATCCCCACTCAAAATCATTGGCAAATCATCAAATCTCTTCCCAATTTTATCTTGAAGTAATGCAGAAACGTCTTTAGAATAAATAAATAAATTTTCATACAAAAATTCTCGTATTGCATTTAAATACTTATCCGATAAAATATAAACGGCAACCATTACAATAGCTGTCCATTTTCAGAGTGGCAACGACAAACACATATATCACCCATATCAGAAATATTAGTACAAAACAAACATACTGGTGTACCTCGCATGCACATCCATATGATTTGTGCAAAATACGCCCGTTACATAAGACAACCTTTTATAAATACCTACTCCTGCTGCTGGACGATCGTGTCTTTTGAAACTTGCAACAAAGTTGAAATTAGAAATGTCAATTATTTCTTCGTAACCCATGTGAGTTTCTGTTCAAATTAACACATTCATTTTTTTAACGATAGCGTCTATTGCTAGATCTTATACATGCGCACGTAAACTTTGACAATTAAATGAAAAAAAAAAAGATAATGCATTCTCTTTAGAAACGAAATTAAGGAATGTTTGAGTAATGGTTTTTAAGCCCTTGAAGGGCGCCGGTATATTATATATACCACTTAATTTTAATCCCAAAATGCAACATTGACACCAGAATTTTACAATCAAATTTTGAATTTATAGGGTACATGAAAGAAAGCTTTTACTTATTTTATAATAAATTCGTCCGTGAATCTTGGTGTCAATCAATCATTTCAATATTTTAGCTACAAGAGTACTTTGCCCCTGAAGGGGTTAAACTATTTTCATGCAATCGTTTCAATTCCATCGATAAATCATCGCGATGAGTCGTTGATCTCTTTTGATTTTTTGTTGCGTTTGAATCCTCGACCAGTGCGCTTCCTACTCTGCCATGATGCAATTTCCAGCTCATCCTTGTATCTTCTTAAGTAACCAAGAACAAATATTAAATATTAGTTACTCTTGATAATGCAACGTAAACCAATTAATTCTCTTGTGTGACAACAATTGTACTCATAAACAATAGCACCCAAAGTACCTCCTTGAGACTTGTGAATCGTCAGAGCCAAAGCAGAAATAAGTGGGAAATGTTTTTTTTTCGCTACTATAGTTTTGTTGTTGTTGAGGATGTTTGAGTAGGAATTGGAACAGCGTCTTTGTCGATATTCAAGCGTGCAATGTGGTTTCTCGACTTTGTTGTACGTTTTTGACCAATAGAATTTGGGAATTTCAACCAAAGTCTCATGATTTCATCATTTTCGTCCGATTCTATGTGAAGTAATGTTCCTACAGTGCCATTTGATAAACCATCAGCGACATCAATATTTGTAGTTTCCATATAAGGTCAGTTAGGAACTTGAACTAATTCGTAAGGTAATCCGCCTGTCTCATCTGGTTTCATTTTTTGTAACTTCTGCCTAACAAAATTTTGTTGCTCTGCATTATGACAACCAATGAAAACATCCGATGCTAATGAAACAATATTATTTCCACATGTGTTCAAAATTGCACTGTTGTATTTGTTAACCTCAGCATTTGTAAACATAAGTCTAGTTCCTTCCGTGCATACTAATTGTGCGTGTTCTTTAGTTACAAATCTAGATTCTATCATATTCAATTCTTCTTCTTCTAGAATAGTTCCATTTCCGATCTTTGTTGAAATTGAAAAAAAAATTATATTTGCAGTTATATTACATTATAGGTGTTTCACCTGTAATTATTTTTTTAGTTTGCTTGAAGATTGGCGTGGCTTTTACCGGGGGCAATTGACTCAAATCTCCGATAAGTATCTCATCCAATCCCCCAAACTCTTTTGCAAACAAGCCAGTTATTTGCTTCAAACGTGCGTCAATTTGCTGTAATATTTCATCGGAAACCATGTTTACTTCGTCATTGATAATAACATTAACGAACTGAAATCGTGCTCTGAATTGATGAGCTTTGTCAACATTAAGTCGCAATACCCTTGAAAGTGTTATACTTAAAGCATTATGCACCGTTGTGCCACCTATGGCTGTAGCAGCTTTTCCAGTTGAAGCACAAGCAATGTATGCGTTAAAAATTCTATCGGTATCTGAAAATCTATTGTAAATCTGCAACACATTTCTATCCACGTGTTACCTAAATTTATTTATTTATTTAAATAATTGTTTACTTACGTGATGATGAGCAGGTTCTATTAATTTATCAGCAATGATAGATTTACAAATTCAAACTCAAAAGCACTGCAGTACAATATTTCTTATTTAAACAATATACAGCATATAATTATTAACACTTCACATTAGTAAGTTAATTCTATGATACATTATATGTAGCTAGCTAAATCAAAGAAGAAAATAATGAATTTCAAGAATTGTCACAATTATAATTCCCGTTTTCTAACTCTCTTACGTGTATTTCGGGAACCAATAGCGCACAGGCAAGCATGCCGCGCGCGACGCGCCCGCCACGCCCCCACCACGCCCTACCTCATACTGAAATATACACAATACATGTACATGCTTATATACAGAGGTGTCAGTTACCGTAAGTCGCGAGTTCAATGGTTTTTCCCCATCTCAAAAAATCTCCAACGCGCCTAAAGAAGTTTTCACTTCAAATATACAGAGGTGTCGGTTATAGTAACAGTGTCGCGAGTTCAATGGGTTTTTTCCCATCTCAAAAAATGCCCAACGCGCCTAAAGAAGTTTTCACTTCAAAAAATTTTCTCGTAATAATCAAAGGAAAAACACACTGCAGCAATTACTAATTTAAGTAGATTCTCTTTAATGCACAATAAACACTTTGCAGGGGAAGGGAGGTATTTGACCTTCATCTTTTAATTTAATATTAACTTAGCTCACAGTTAAAGAGATCCCAAATCGCTACGGATGATCAGAACAAATCGCCAGAAAGTGCTGGCATTAAAGTAAATACAATACAGTAACTTACTTATAATTTAAAAATTCGTAAGTTTCACTGAAATTTTTATTGAAGCACGATATTAACTTAGAACTTTTACAAAGCTGGCTTTCCAAAACAATATTTATTTCGATAGAAATGTCTGACTTCTTCCCACAGCTCCAATGTATAATAATATTAAAAGTAAATGTATCCACTGACACTGCAACACACCGGCTTATTTCAAATAGAGTTCGTATCGAAAACCAATTAAATCAGAGCCATCCTCAGAGTTTATCACTCCAAAACAACCACGATCAGAAAATAATAATAAATTTACAAAGAAAAACGTATACGAAATCCAATGAGCTCTTTCAGACTTTTAAACTTTATAAAAATAAAGAAAAGGTTTTTACTTTCTCTCATAGAGTTTCGCACACAAGTATAATTGAGGCATTCACATGGAAAAGGTAGTAAATCAAGAAAACCTAATTTTACAGGGGAAACAAAAAATGGTTTTACACTGCTAAATTACAAAGTTTTCTTCACAAAAAATAAGTATGTGAGATCCCTGTATCCATAAACTACTTTCAACACTGACTTACTGTACTTTTTATGCCATTGGCACAACTTTTTACTACTTATTCTATTAAAAATCTCAAAATCAATTTTTCTTGACTTACTACCTTTTCCATGTCAATGCCTCAATTATGTTGCAATATGTTCGCACTCAAGAAGGACACCCTTTATATTAGGCAGTTGATAACCCAGCCAGAATGCATGTAAAAATGCAAAATTTAGATATAACTGATAGATTTTCAACAAAACGTCGTTTTTGGAAAATTAATTATTTTCAGGAAGTTGAGAATACTTTTCAAGACAAACATTACCACTGTATTGAAAAATAAAGTAATCGACCGCATGTATTGATTGAGTAAGCAGTTGTAAAATTTAAATACTGGACGAATCATTGTGAAAAATACAAAAATTCCAGTTACCAGAAAATTTTCTCAAAATATTTGAAAAAAAGAAGGGAAAGTAAAACAGTTTATAAAAGTAACCGTTGGATTTTCTTATCGCCCTTAAATCTGACGGATGTAGTAATTATTCTAATACTGATGTATAATTGTTTGAACTTTATTTAAGAGTGGGAGACTATTTCCAACATTGTTGGACTATTGCAACTTTATTTGTGAGGTAAAACAGAAAAACAGACGCACAATGTTACTTAATCATGTGATAATTTTATTTTTGAAAATTATAATTTAATTCTAATTTCTTTTATTATCATTCGTTACAGCAATTGTTGAAAATGTTCGCCACCATTTTGAATGAAAGCATGAATACTTCGAACCAAATTTTTTGACACAATTCGCAACATTGTTCGTGTTATTGACGAGATATCTTCAGTTAGGATTTGTTTTAATCCATCGATGTTTGCAGGACTTCTCTGGAAAACCCTATCTTTGAGATAACCCCACATAAAAAAAAATAATAAAATAAAATAAAAATGTTGAAAGAAACAGATGATTTACTCAAATCATTTGCACAGAATCGGATTAAAAATTACTACTGATGTTCACGCGAATTTATGTTTAAAAGACGAGTTTTTGCATTTAGAAAGTGAAAAAAACGGTACCCGCACATAAATATAGACATATTAAATTAGTAATGATGTTGAAAGTATTGCTACATATATTATAGATGTGGATAATACAAAAACCAAACGGATGATCTTTTAATCTGATCACCCGTTATAAAGATAAATTTATGTAGAAGCAATGACACTAGGCGAATGACATTTTTATAGAGTTATCAAAAGCAAAAATTAAGTAAGGGAAAGCGGGGCAATAAACAAAAAAATGTAAATATTTTTTGAATGAGAAATTGATCTTCCAAAAACTACATCTATAAGCTAAAAACTTTGACGAAACTTTCACAATTTTTTTTCAAGTTTTTAAAGGCATTTTTAATATTTTTTTAAAACGAAAACCTTCTTTCTCTTAACATTACCACAGGAATAATAAGAAACTGATATACATCCATAAAGTGTACACATTATTCAAATTTTCACACAGGGTTCGTACGATTTTACCACATTTTTTTAATAGAATTTTTCGCCTTTTTTAAATATAAAAACGTGTTTGCAAATCCTGCAATTAAACGTGGCGTCTGCAATTTCTGCTATTTAAATATTGTATAGAAACATTCTATTAAAACATTGTGGTAATAGCGTACGAATCCTGTCATATTTGTTTTTGTGAATGTGTCAATTCTTGCGACGCGATCAAAACCAGCACACAACACATGGGAAAAACTTCCAGGTAAAATACTAATACAGTAGCTTCGCGTTATATCGTATCTCGATAAATCACTCTTTCCAAACAGTTTACAAACCATCACGAATTAGGTTTGCATGTTTTTGTATGCTGTACAACGCCATCGTTTGCACCTTTTTACGTGTATTTTCCTGCTAAAGATCTTCCTGACATTCTCACTTACAGCTTATTTGAGTAACGTATTTGCGTTTATCAATTTAGCGCAGTTTTCAATGTTTTTGTAGATGGCAGACATATTAGGTTCATGGTACTTTCTATGTAATAAACGATGAAGCTCATCACCTTTTTAAAACCTTAAAAAGAGTAAATACTATTTTATTACATAGAAGATAACATCGGGATACTAAACCCTAACCTCTGGAAACGTGCAAATGTAAACACATAGATGCCAACCTCTCATTAATATTCCGTAATATGCGGGTTAATTTGACCCAGTTTAACAACGCTTCAAACCAGAAAAAATATTGGATGAATCTTTATTTATTCAATTTCAGGTTTCTACGTAGAATTTATTTAATTTCATTTCTTAAAAAAATTTCTGGTGTGAAACGTGTTAAAACTGGATCAAATTAACCTGTATATTACGGAATATTAATGAGAGGTTGGCACCTATGGTAAACATTAGAAGTAACCAAAGATGAACACAAACACAGTACTGATTAACTGTAACGTTTTTAACATTTTCGTGCGGCTTGTTTTGTTCTTTTTAACAGTAAATCCCAGATACAGGCATTACTCTTATATATTGCATTATTTAATAAAGATATTTTTTGTATTCGTGTTTATAATGCAAATAGATGTATATGTATAATAATGATATTGAGTCTAATGGATCTATTTATGCGCATAGAATGTTGGTTGTATAAATACGAATATTATGCATGTTAAGAAAAATAATGTAACCTATGAAAAGAAAACACACTCGCCTGGAGTTGTTGTTGCCTATACTAAAAAGACTGGAATTCATGTCACCGATCGACTGTGTGTTAAGGAAATCTTACAATCAGATCGATATTGTTTTCAAAATTTAGTATTTCATTTATATAAGATCTAGTTATTATTCGAAAAAATGTATTGTAACGAATACACATTTTAGCAAAAAAATTATTTCTGGAAGCTATAAATATGATAGTCCAAAATTTCAGCTCGTGCCGCATAGTATTTTCAGAGTAATGATTCCAAAATTCCTCGCATGTGTTTTGCAGAAGTTCAAAACTTTTGCATCTGCATATTTCCTAAAGTACTTAACAGAATGATTTCATGTCCGGTATCAAATAATGTAATCCGAAAGTAGCATTTTCCGAAGTATATAAATATGCAGTCAAAATTAAGTGTTGGTGTTAGTATTGATAATTTTGATAATTTAAAAGTTCTAATCAATTTCAACATGTAAGCGACCACTGAAGCATAACTAAAGTATAGCATTAATTAGTAGATGTTATTAATAATCGGTAGGTATCAGCCTTACTTTTATACGATGATAATTTTCAGCGCAATTAGTAAGGGGATACATTTTTCCCCAATACTGTAAAACTAAAATGTTTTATAAAATCTGATTCTAAATTAATATATAAAATATATTTTTTTAATCTTATAATTTTAAATGCTTGTGTTAAATTACTAATGAACATGTTAAAAGCTAAAAGCAGGGTGAATTTAATGCTATATACAGGGTGTTCCGTTAAAGGGGTCCAATATTAATAGGGGTAATAGAGGAGATCACACGGAGCATAAATCAGTATATAATGCCTGGCCGGATCTCCATAATTTTAAAGTTACAGCAAATAGAATGAAAAATCGGAAATTTGTAAAAAAACCCTCATTGCTAAACTATCGATAATGCTACATAAAAACGGAGCACATATTTAGAAAGAGCAGAAAAAATCCTACGAAATGACATAAGTTGTTTTAGAATATTGAGAATTAATGGCGAGTTAAAAGCTCTGAAACAGTGAAAAAATACAAAATCAAATATTTAGCAAAATAGTTAATCGTTAATTCCAAAAATGCAACTCTACCTACATCAAGGAAAATGTTATAAAATTTGGTCCATTCCGAAAGCTTTCGAAGAAGCTGACAATAAACCATATCAGTTTAATTGTATGGGAGAAATCAAGCAGTTCCCTAGTTACAACTCTGTACTGTTGCACTCTCGGAAAGAGCGAAACTCCACCCATGACGATTGTAAACACCCCGTTTTAATATCTTTCAATTATACATTTCTGATCAACCTCTATCAATACCCTTTCATTATTCAGTCTGGTCAAGTGAATGACATATTGTGCAGCTCTCGCCTTGTCTTAAAGCAAACTCCGTGACTGCTGCGTTTCCTCCATGAACTTTCAGGATGATGAAGAAGAAGTACTTTTTATGCAAATTTTCTATGTGTATAGGAAGAAAAGTGTAATAAAACAGCAGTCATCAGTGGGCGTTATGTTAAAGGGAGGCTGTTGTAAGTGGGATTGTAGTAAGTTGATGTATAATAATTATGCCGGAATACTCTAACGAAGAATATGCGGACATGCATCTGATGTACGGGCAAGCTCATGGAAATGCATGTCTAGCACAGCGCATGTACCGTGAGCAATTTCCAAGGAGACGTTGCCCAAGTTCGAAACTCTTCATAAAAATCGATAGACGATTACGGGAGACTGGATCGTTTAATACAGCAAGCATTGATGCAGGGAAACCTCGACATGTACGAACACCTGCAATGGAAGAAGATGTACTGAATATTTTTAAAGATAACCCCTCCACGAGTACACGAGCTGCTGCGTCTGAAGTCGGTGTTTCTCACCAAAGTGTGTGACGTGTTCTGCGTGCAGAAAACATGCACCCCTTTCATGTGCAGCTGGTACAACTGTTATCAGTAACAGATTGTGCTCAGCGGACAGAATTCGTACGCTGGTTGCTTAATGTAACAGAAAATAATCCACAATTTCTGGAAAATATTTTATTTACTGATGAAGCAACATTTACGAGAGAGGGCGTGGTAAACACGCACAATATGCACACATGGTCATATACAAATCCGCACACTGTTTTCCCGTCGAACGCACAACAAAAGTTCAGTGTCAACATATGGGCAGGTGTCCTCGGCGATTATCTCATAGGACCATATTTACTCCCAGATGTACTCAATGGCAGTACGTACTTGGTTTTCCTACGGGATATCTTACCGCAGTTACTGCAAAATGTGCCAGCAACATTGCGCCACAATATGTGGTTTATGCACGATGGCGCACCGGCACATTTTTTCATAGGTGTTCGCAATCACCTCAATTCAACATATCCTGGGAAATGGATTGGACGCAGTGGACCTGTTGCTTGGCCTGCACGCTCTCCAGGCCTCAATCCGTTAGACTTTTTTGTTTGGGGACACCTTAAATCGCTGGTGTATGAAACGCCTGTGGATACACCGGAGGATTTACTAGCGCGAATCGTTGTCGCTGCAGGAGACATTCCCAACTCCGTCGGAGTTTTTAGGCGTGTTCGCTAATCTTTACGACGTCGCTGTCGGCTGTGCGATTCTGTTAATGGGCGCAACTTCGAACACCTATTATAATAATGTCCGTTCGTCTGCCTTCCGACATTGAACTGTGCAGCGCAGGCCAGAAGACTATGCTTCACATATGTCATAAAGTACGTGGAATGTAATTCTTTATTTGTCATTTTTCTTTTATTTTCAACACTTTTTGGCACAGTATTTTGTAAGTCACAGACTGTGGTGTACTCAAATTGTAAATTACAAAGTTTGTATGAATTAATTTAAAATTTAGTGTCTTTTTTAAATTTATAATTAATAAAATCATTATGCTATTTGTTATTATTATTTCCTATCATAAATTATGATGCACATATACATACAATAATTGTCCATGTAAAACATGTACTGAAACTTCTTGCATAGTTACAAATCGCAATATTTTTAATTATTTCCGAATTTTCACCACCAGTTTAATTTTAAGGAATTTAACTTAAGCTTTATATCAATAAAAGACCACTTTAAAATGTAGACTATTATTGTAAAGTTATTTTGGTTCATTCAACTCTTGAATAATTAAAAATGTTGCATCTCAGAAGAAGCATGATCGAAAATGTATAGTTGAGAGTAATTAAAAAGGCGGTGTTTCCAATCGTGATGGGCGGAGTTTAACCTTTGCTAGTGTCAAAGAAAGCGGAGTTGTAACTAAGAAACTGATTAATTTCTCTCACACAATTAAACCGATATGGTTCATTGTAAGCTTTTTCGAAAGTTTTCGGAATGGACCAAATTTTACTACATTTTCCTTGTTGTAGCTAGAGTTGTCTTTTTGGAATTAACGATTAACTATTTTGATGTATATTGGATTTCGTACTTTTTTCACTGTTTCAGGGCTTGTAACTCGTCAATAAATATTGCTATTTTAATACAATTGATGTCATTTTGTAGGTTTTTTTCTGCTCTTTCTAAATATGTGCTTCGTTTTTATGTAGCGTTATCGATAGTTTAGCAATGAGGGTTCTTTTACAATTTTCCGAATTTTCATTCTATTTGCTGTAACTTGAAAACTATTGAGATCCGACCAGGCTTTATATACTGATTTATGCTCCATGTGATCTCCTCTATTACCCCTATTAATATTGGACCCCTTTAACGGAACACCCTGTATAAGGAGTTCCCCTACTACTCAAACTTCGGCCTCACAGTTACCATTATTGTATAATAGTAATATAGAAGCACCTTGTAATATTGCACCTCGTTACATCGGTCATTTGGATATGTTGCTCTTTTAGGAGCATCCAGAAAAATAATGCTATAATTTAATCCATTATCCACAAGGGTTGCGTTGACGCAACCGTCAAAATATATTTTTATGCTTAAATTAACTACCACAATACCATTATTTTACTTTAGAAAATCGCTCTTTGTTAATGAGGGAAACTTTGAGATTGAATAAACTGAAGATTGATTTACGGAATTTGTGGTGGCAAGCGGAATTTAGCAAAAATGTTAAAGACTCTTACGTGGAATAGATACTTCATGGCACATTTTATGTATACTTAATTATTTAATGAAAATAATATACTGACACCAGTATTTTTTCAGAAAATATTTATATTTACATTTACGTTTTCTCGATGGTGTACCCCTGTTTGTAGTGCTGTTCCACAAGCATATCAAGAAACTGCTGCTTATAAAAACAGTTGAAATGCACAAAAGATTAAACATTTCACTGTTCCACAAGCATATCAAGAAACTGCTGCTTATAAAAGCAGTTGAAATGCACAAAAGAGTTAAACATTTATCAAATGAATACCACTGATGGGGGTTATGCTACAGCAATATCAGATCAAGTATAAAGTAACCGTTGTTACTCCACGTTAAGACTGATTGCTTGAAATATGCAGTTTTTGATTGTAGCAGTTTGTTTGTGAAGTAATTAGCAATATACATAATAGCGATATTATAGATTTTTCCTACTTATCCATTGCGATGCGTTTAAATAGCACATCCTGTTAGAGACCTTTTTTTTTACAAAATAGCAGTTAAACAGTGTAATTATCTAACATTAATTTATTAAGAAAACTGTAATATACATATAAAATAATAATTTAAACAAATATATATATAAAATAATTTGCTTGTCATCATCTTTCTGAAATTTTAAATACCACCTTATGTCGCTTTTTCAGATATATCACGCGTGTTTCCATTTATGCGCTATATTATGTGGGACTACTTTATGCATCTTGCTTAATGACAGAAATTTGCGACTATATAATCTTGGGTACCACTGGTCTTGCTTTTTAATGCTAGTATTTCCAAATAATAACTCCTTGTTACTGTCGTAGAAATCTACCACGAACATTATTGTTTGTAAAAAGAGGTATTCAAATAACAGACCAATGGGAGCCCTGAATAAGGTGAACATTACAGTTTTTAAAAAATGGTAGTTTTGCGGCCTACGATTCAGTTGCAGCAAATATCTGCTATAGAAATACTAAAAAAAGTTATTTTACTGTGTCCAATTACTTTGCCCAAGATCAACGGTTCCCAATCTTTATCGTTATACGTTTTATCTTAAAGTTTCAAATTTGTTGCGACCCACCTAATAAAGTTATATAGATTAAACTTATATTGTAGGGAAAAGACTAATTTCGTCAAGAAAGCATACACAAAAGAATAAGTTAACATAAATAGGTAATATTAATGTGAAAGCAGAGTTATAAAAAAACCTCTCACTTTGTAAAAGTGGGTGATCGTATTAAAGAATGTATTAATAGAATACAGCCTGAATGCCAATACGATTTATAGAATTGTTTTGCACCAAGGACAGAGTTCGTTTCGGGGATGACAATTTTATAATTTTATCCTCAAGCCACCTTCTATGAAAAATTTAATAACACAATGGTTTTTCACAAAGTTAATTATCTATATCATTTAACGATATTTTACTTTAAAGTTGTAACTGATTGTTCTAATCATATTATTACAGCAAGTAAAATAAATTATATTCAAATATCTGAACCACTGTTTGTAACACACAAAACATCACCGAGACCCGTTAGTGAGTCGCGATCCATAGTTTTGGCGTCGCGGATTTGTACCAATCGTTTATACCAATCATTGCTGTATATTAATATTTTCTTATTTCAAGTAGTATAATGACTTTTACTCCAATACAATGTGGATCGGAAAAGAATATGTAAAATTGCCTTTAGCATCAGTTTTATTGTGGCATTTTAATCTTTACAAAATATGTTACACATATAAGGATAAAAAGTGTTAGGTACTTGAAATGTGTTTGTATATTTAAAAAAATTTAAAAGTAGAAAAAATCAAAACTAAAAATGATAAATCAAACTTTTAAACTCGGAAACTACCTAAATTTCAGTTTGAAGATATTGATTGTAATTCCATCTTGCCCTAAAACTAAAAATTTCAACCATTAATCGCTACAGGTCTGATCAAATTGATTCAAAACTAAGTTCACTCGACTACACGGTTTTATACTACTTTGCCGTAGCTACTTTTTATTTTTCTCTTTATTCACCTACTTATTTATCTGCAGAGATAAAAATTATATTATAGCAAATTTTATACCTAAAGAGTGTAATCCAAAGACAAATATAATAAGGTTATATATATTTCATGAAGACTATTTTAAAAGAGTTATTTCAACACTGTTCATTTTGTAAGAAAATTTTGAGAAAAATCATTTACGCAATGTTACCAATTTGCGGCTTAACGTTTTTTATTGCTATTTTATTTGTTCAGTGTGATATGTGTTGAGATATCCTTTATATTCAACAATATTATAAAATAGTAGTATATACATTGCGTTCAGAGTGTAATCCTTAAAACAAAATACAGTATTTTTATCAATAAAATAATTTTATGGTTTTATATTCCCAGATTTAATGCTACTAATAATAAAACCCACTATTTATACGTTTTCTTTTGTTTCGTAGGATCTTGTGTAATTTTTCGATTAACATGGTAATAGTTGGAATTTATCTTTTGTTTGCTTATTGTTTAGACAGAATCATTTAGTTATTTTGCTATTTCTTTTTTGCTTTTTCTTCATTAGCTTATTTCTTATACATCTAAATAAAAAAAAAATATTTTGCAAAGAATTCTCTGCAACAGAAATTCTATTCTCCTATCGGATAATGGAAATTTGTTACATAATTTTTTATCGAGAATATTTTCGAAAAGTTTTCTTAATCTTCCTTTTTAATGAGAAACGGGTAAAAAATACCAACGAAAGTTACTATTTGAGTACGAAGTTTTCTTCTGCAACCTTTTTTATGGCTGTTTTGTCTTGATGAAGCGTTGAGTAAACATTTTTTACATGGCAATGTTACAAAATAGCTGTAGCAAATTTTTTTATATGATGTTCGTCATAGAACCTGACCTATAAAATGTGTACAAAGACATAATCTATGCAGAGGAAACATGTCACAACTCTACTGGAATAATTATCTGACACTGCAAATAATATTGTCCAAGAAAACGTCATTACAGTCTGATTACATTACTCTTTTCTCTCTACATTCTGGTCTGTCCCTATCTTATTCACCTCAGCTTTTTCCTTTACTTTTAGATTGTGGCCCAACGAAAGGACCCCCCTGAAAACTGTCGTGTTGCCATCTATGAGGGGGATTGGCAGGCTTTGTCCATGGTTTCTTATAAAAAAAAATCGGTATTTGTACAGGGTATTTATGAAGTCTCTATTAATATTTCTCACAAATAGGTTCAAAATTCCATCTCCTGCTTGGTGGTCTAATATAATACTTTAGAAAAAAGGAAGAAGAGCCATTGTTTGCGTTCGCCTACCCTGATTAACGCATGAAAAAGTTGAGGCAGGATGAATTTGCGGGTTTTACCCGCAAATTCAGAAAATCAGCCCTTACGAGAGTATTTATTAATAACGTGGTAATTATATTCAAGCGAGAGGGAAGCATTAAAAGTGTTTAACCCCTTGAGGGGCGGTGGTATATAATATATACCACTTAATTTTAATTCCCAAACGCCACATTGACACCGGAATTTTGGAATCAAATTTTACTTTTATAATATACGTGAAGAAACGCTTCTACTTATTTTGAAATAAATTTTGTTTTTAAATCCCGGTGTGATTCACTGATTTCAACATTTTAGAAACACAAGTACTTTGCCCCTGAAAGGGTTAAACAAACCTTCGACAACAGGAAATGCTGTGCAATATGTACAAAGTGCTTTATTTGCATCGCTATACGGCTTAGGGCACCATGCTTACTAAACCTAACTTCCTTTGAGCTTTTGATTGAGGCTTTTACAAATGTTATTTATTAATAACGTGGTAATTAATTTCAAGCGAGCTGGAAGCTTTAAAAGTGTTGAAACAGACCTTCGAAAACACGAAATGCTGTACAATATGTACAAAGTGGATTATGTGCATCGTTATACGGCTTTGGGCACCATGCTTACTAAACCTAACTTCCTTTGAGCTTTTGATTGAGGCTTTTGCAAATGCAAAATGCATAATTTTTAAATTGTAAGGATCGAACTATTAAAACAAGGAATTACTTTTGTTAAATTTACACCAAAAACATTGGTTAGGATGTACCAAGGTTTAGCCAATGTATTACACGTGTGCATAGAAACGGTGGTAATAGTCCTTGCACGGTTTGGCCGATAGTAATTAATACTATTTTGGTGTTCGATTATGTTGTGTATTCTTCTAAATATATAACATTTCTGAATAAAAACCGCTAAAGCAAGCATATATAAATACTTTCTAAAGAAGTCGTACTTCAAGATTTAGGCAGCGATATTTTGTAAGAAAAATAATAATCATCGAAATATACTTTTTGTTGCGGTTTATGGAATATTTATTAATCTTATTTACAAGCAGGAAGCATATACGCAAAAAGAATTAGAAGGTTTATTAATGTTAAAGGATATTTTTAACCATTTTGTAAAGTAGTAGATTTATATAATTTTATACTACAAGCTGTAATATTCCTCAACTGAGAAATAAGTTGTATATTTTTACAGCAAGAGTATTTTCAAATAGATTACTTAGTTTCGCACCAGTGATGATTTGATGGGAACATCATAAGAAAAAATACTCACGCGAATATTACCTTTGTAGTTCAATGTTAGGACTTGTTTCCAACTTGTTTTATTGCTATTAATTGATGTATACCAGAAAAAAAAATTCTGACACACGTAGCAATATTACAAAATAGGACTGTCAAAATCAGTTTTAAGTTGTATTGTTAAATGGTTTCTAAGTTAAAATGTCAGATTTTTACTACGAACGCAAGAATTTTCATATTTTATATTTCGCTATTTAGTAAGACATATATTTTAAAAACAGGTTTTTTTGTGATTGGGGGGGGAGGGGGGTGTTATTTTGTTAAATTTTAAAATTTTAGATTCACATGGAAAGTGGCAGATTATTTCGTTATTTTCCGCCATTCATTTATACAGTTTTTATTTTTTTCTTTCATTCGCTAGCATCTTTAAAGATAAATATTGTACTGCAGCAAATTTTATTACAGAGTATGATATAGTTTTAAAAAAAAATGTAAGTTGTATATGTTTAAATAAAGCGTATTTTTGAAAATCAATCGGAATGTATCTTTTGGATCAGAAATGGTTACAAAAATTTATTCATATAATGAAAGAAAACGATTTCGTATGGTTCGCTTACTAATGAAACAAGTTGGAATTTGTACGTCAAACATGACAAATGGGGTGAGTTCGTACTGTAGCTAGTTGTATAAATATTCAGAACTTGATGATTTTTAATTGTGTGAAATGAATTATATCGTCTGCAGATTAATTTCTGCAATAAAATAAGTATCTGAGTCACTTGACGGTTAAACCTCCAAAGCTCCTATAACAAGAAAGCATCGATTTTGTTTAAAAAATTCAAATTTCTTAATAAATGTTTTTATAAATATCTTCTAAAGTTTTGATTCGATTTTCATAAAATTTGAAATGTCTAGACAAAATTCTGCAAAGATAATATATCTTAAATTTCAAACCATGCAGTTGGTAGTTTTTGCTCTGTTATATAGGGACGGGTGGACAGACGGGCAGACAGACAGACGGACGAACCAGACGACGACAATAAGTGCTACGCATTTATATAATTAGAACGCACCTAAAAACGAAAAATATTTTAACGTGCAATGAATCTTATTTGATACTCTTTCATGATTTTTCTAATGAAATCAGGTTTATTTAATGAAAGTTTTTGTGAGTATTCTGAGTGAAAATATTTTATCTGAAAATATTTTTCTTCTTGATAAATATTAAACCGGGAGTAAATGTTAACCTGTGACGGTTCGACTACTCTGATCATGTGAGTAGGCGTTGTTTTGAATGAGATCGTAATTTTTGTCCACTAACTGTCCATGTGCGTAAAAGTTGATGAAGGTTCTCTTTCTCTAACCTTCGACGGATGTTGTGTGACGGGAGTTTTTTAAGCAACTTCAAACATAAATATCACAGTTCTCAGTTTAAAGATGTATTTTATGGCATTTCATGCAAAAATGCAATGCGATCTATATAGGGGAGACAGGTCGAACACTTGAGATAAGAATAAAGGAGCACAGATGTGCATTTCAAAATAAAAATTTAAATTCCAAAATAATGGATCATGCAATAAAAACTGACCATTTTCCAGATTTTGCTAAATCTTTTGTAATCAGATCGAGGTGCAGGGACTACAGAACTCGTACTCCCTTAGAAGCTTGGTATACGAAAATTACATATTTACCTCTTAATGAAGCAGGTGCATACCCAAATGAATACTCCGTGTTATTATAACAGTAACTTTGACCTCGACATTTTGATACGTTGTATTTTCTATGTGTTGATATTTTTGAACTGTGACTTACGTTAAGATTAATGTTTGTTGATGATGAATTTTCATGTAAATCCGAAACTTCCAATTTTAATACGTTTTTAATGTTTTATGTAATTGTAATGTAATGCCTGTAATTTAAATGATTTTATAAAATGCTAGCAAGCTACGCCCGCTACGCTGGTCAATTTCTCTTAACGAACTTTTAATCAAACAAAATATTGAAATTTCCTAATTCACACTTATATTTTAACAGAATAATAAGGCTACTATAATTTGTGACTCGTGCCAATATACATGTCAGGACACGTCGCCCTTATCATTACCTTTTTACGCATGAAGGTTTCGCTATGGTACTCCATTGTAAAATTTGGTAACTTTTGAAATTCAATATTTGAAAAACGGCATAATCATTAGATTTGAAATTTTTTCTAACAATTTTCTGACAAATACATTTCGAGGTATTATTTTTTTCAGTAACTTCAAAGGTTTCATTTTCCGAGATAATCTGTGGCAACAATTAGCGAAAAACCCAGTCGTCAGCATCGCATAGCTTTTTATTAAAGAGGCTGTTGGAGCAAAGATTGTCACCATCAATTTGCCACCATTACTTTTGAAATCGGTTCTATAGTTCCAGAGATTCCATAGAAATTGTAATTTAAAATGTTTTTAGAACGCTTTTCGCTTATTTCACACTTTTAACTTTCGAATTTTTTTTTTATTTGTTCCTAGAGAGCATTTACATCTTATAAGTAGCTACGATGCCAAATTTCAAATTTCTAGCTCCTTCCGTACACAAAAAATCGCAATTTTAGAACATTTTTCGCTTCTGCACCCCCCTGGGGTTAATGGCACCGACATAAAATATAGCCTATGTTGGAGCAGGGGTTGTCACCATTAATTTGCCACCATCACTTTTGAAATCGGTTCGGTAGTTCCAGAGATTACCCCCTACAAACAAACAGACAAACAATCTTTACTCCTTTATATTATTAGTATAGATAAATATGTTCAGACGTAATATGTTTGTTTACTTTAAAGAATTATCATATTATAAACATTCTGAAAAAAAATTATAATGTATGACATTTTTCTCAATTAAAAACAAAATTTAAACAAATAATATTCCGTTTTTTCTCTCCTCATACCGTTAAAGAGTATGTATGTAGAATTACGGCTTTTCTGAAATTTACACATTTTATTTCAGAAATCAGAGAATACTCTTGAAATCATTCATGACTGGAGCGCACATCAAATTAAAGTAATAAAGAGGAAAATTCTTGGAAAAATGCAGTTATGAAATTAGACGATTATATATATATATATATATATATATATATATATATATATATATATATATATTTTAATTGCTCTGTCATTCTGTTCGCATACCTTTCTTCTGTAAGACAATTGAAGCATTATCGGGATCATTTTAGCGAAGTTTAACCACTCTATGGTCTCATTTTGTTTTACTAAACCGGTTATTCAAATAACCAAATAATTATTAACCAGTTAATTGTATGTTTTTTAATGAACATATAGCTTCAGAGATATGATGTTTTTGTTAAAAACTTGTGCATCGTAAAAAGAGTCTATGTTAAATTGATTTTTGAAAAATAAAATACTGGGTTGCATGCCGCATGACAGAGACCGCATTGTTAAACAATTGCTGGAAACTGTCCAGTCATTAGACCGTTTTTATAGAAAACAGTTTCATAATCGTAATTTTTCTTTGACCGTAATATGATCTGGGTTGCATGCCGCATGACAGAGACCGCATTGTTAAACAATTGCTGGAAAATGTCCAGTCATTAGTACTAACCAGTTATTTTTATGTTTTTTATGAACATATAGCTTCAGAGATATGATGTTTTTGTTAAAAACTTGTGCATCGTAAAAAGAGTCTACGTTAAATTGATTTTTGAAAAATAAAATACTGGGTTGCATGCCGCATGACAGAAACCGCATTGTTAAACAATTGCTGGAAACTGTCCAGTCATTAGTATTAACTAGTTAATTTTATGTTTTTTATGAACATATAGCTTCAGAGATATGATGATTTTGTTAAAAACTTGTGCATCGTAAAAAGAGTCTACGTTAAATTGATTTTTGAAAAATAAAATACTGTGTTGCATGCCGCATGACAGAGACCGCATTGTTAAACAATTGCTTGAAACTGTCCAGTCATTAGACCGTTTTTATAGAAAACAGTTTAATAATCGTAATTTATATTTGACCGTAATATGATCTGGGTTGCATGCCGCATGACAGAGACCGTATTGTTAAACAATTGCTGGAAAATATCCAGTCATTAGTACTAACCAGTTATTTTTATGTTTTTTATGAACATATAGCTTCAGAGATATGATGTTTTTGTTAAAAACTTGTGCGTCGTAAAAAGAGTCTACGTTAAATTGATTTTTGAAAAATAAAATACTGGGTTGCATGCCGCATGACTGTGACCGCATTGTTAAACAATTGCTGAAAACTGTGCAGTCATTAGATCGTTTTTATAGAAAACAGTTTCATAATCGTAATTTATCTTTGACCGTAATGCGTAATATGATCAATAATATGGTCAGATACGCTTCATAATATGATCAAATAACCCTTATATTTAAAAACGTTTATTTGACTGGACAGTTCGCTGTAGATTTTTAACTCTGAGTAACTGATTAAATATATTTCGTCTTTCTAACATCCCAAATTTCATTTTATTCCAACCATTATGACAACGCAGTCTATGGTTTGGCGATGAGTAGTTCCAACGTTAGGCTTCTTGAGGTTTAAACTGCATTATAAAATAAAAAATCTACGTAAAAAACTAAAATATTTTTATATTACTTTCTATTTATATTTATCTACAAATGAGGAAGTTTAAAAAACTTATTTCATAAAGATAAAACACGTTAGTCAGTAACTCTGACGTTAAATCGACAATATCAACGACCTGAGCAGTCAATTGAATTTTTTTGTTCGCAAAACGTTTAATTTCTAACCGTTACTCAATTAAAAAATTTTTACCAACAAATAGAGAAAAAATGTACTCTCATATGCAATTTTTTTTTAAACCGTAACTTAATTTACTGAGATTTTACAATTTTTAAAATATTTCAACCATGATTTTTTTAATCTACCCAATTACAGATTATTAACATGTTTAGAATTAAAACAAATTAAATAGCTGCAAACTTTCACTTTATTTTTTATTATCACCAAATGGCCAAAAAAAAAAAAATATGTAGTAGAAAAGAATTATGATATACTTCTATCTTGTGCTTATCAGTAAAAAAGATTTGTTTTAATGACACAAAAGATGTGGGTCAAATCTCCCGTATCCATACATCACCAATATATTTATTTATTTAAATGCTCTGTCATTCTGTTCACATATCTTTCTGCTGTAAGACCTTACAAATACTTATCGGGATCATCTTAACGAAGTGTAACCACTTTACAGCTTAATTTATAAAACTAAACCGTGTTTTTAACTAACATCCCCGTATATATACATCCCTCAGTTTCCCTATATGATTATTGTATCATCTAAGCATCTAACTCAAGATACAGGGAAATACAAGATTTGTATTCTTAATAAATATTACATTTATACAATGTGCAATAAAGCATAATTACGTATTGAGAAAAATAATGGGAAAATGGTTAAAGTTTCAGATAATTTCCAAGCAATAGAACATTTCAAATAAATAAATTCTACAGAATCGTCAACAATCCTTAAACAAGCGGTTAAGTGTGATCGAAGATCACTCAAAGGGTTTCGTTTAATATTCCTTTCAAACCACTTTACCCTTTCTTTAATAAATCCAAATAAATTTCATTTACCAACAACAAAAAAAAAGTCATGTTTTTTATAAAGTAAAAATTTACCGGTCTATTTTTTCGTTTTTTCGAATATCTAAACCAGCCCGCTATTATATTCTGTCATAATAATATCTGTCATGCGGACTAAATGCGATATTTAAAAAAATATTTCAAAATTAAACATGTTGTACACCTTCAAAATGTTAAAATATGTGAGTATTTCCATAATCTGATTTTTATCATGATTCAATATGTTTCTCAAACTCATAAATTACTATTATCCATTACTCATGTTAATACTAGCTTTGTATTATTCTCAAACATTTGAAAAAATCGTTAAACTTTCAATATGATGTCAGATTTTCTTTTTAATTCTCTAATGACGTGTTTAATCTGCTTTGTGTACATACACATACTCATACTCCTTGTATTATTGAGAAATCGTTGACAATTTCGATTTTTTTACCACTATGACGTCAATCAATTTTATTTATTTATTTTTTCAATTGGTGAAATTTTTTATTTTATTTTCATTTTTCATGTGAAAATCGTTCAATAGAAAATTAATTATTGTAGAAAGAATTTCATTGTGAATTTTTAATTTTTGGCAACTGATATAACGAAACATGTTTAAATTTAATAGGAAAAGGCTGTTAGAATTTTGGTTTTTTATCTCTATTTATTAAAATAATAGGATTTTTTCAAATTTTAATATTTTGATCTTCATAGCTGGTATTCAGCTATATATACGCAAAGTTTCAACTCTATAAGTTACATAGTTTCTAAGAATGGCTCTGTGACGGACAGACAACGGAGCGAGTGTAATAGGGTTTCGTGAAATGAACGAAACCCTAAAAAGTAATCGGGGAATCTTACTATTTCACTTAACTTTACTTTGAAGAATTAAAATAATTTTTACCTGATACAACTTTTAAAAAGGATTTATGTATCATATTTATAAATTTAAATATATTTTTATATGAACTTTTCTAACTTAAAAAAATACCTGACAGGTACATTCGTGATAGGTTTTGCGAAATGCGAAAGTTATTTTTTGTGTCCACAGTGCTACACTCTAGAAAGTGTTATTCAATTTCATTTTCTCTCTTCTGATAATTTCCAAAAGACATTCCTAAGTCCCTATGGACTATATGTTACGTCATCCAAAAATAGTATTGATTATTTCTGTAAATCATGGTCTTTTCTTCTGGTTGCACTTCAATCTTTTTATAGAGTTTCTGGATAATTTGAACAAAGTCTTCCTCGTGTAACAATGGATGAAGTTAAGATGTACAAAAATATTAAGTTTTCGATAAAAAATAAGAACTATGAAAATTTCTTCTAGGTGCTGTTGTTATTGTTAGGTAGATTTCGTAAGAAATACTACCTATTACATTCTACCTTAAGTTGGAATTTTTGAAAAATTCTTGCAGATCTACGCCGATCATGACTCCCAGAACCCAAAACCACACACATTTCAAAACTTTATCTATCTATCTATCTATGTCACTTTTTCATGGACACGATAACTCCCATAATTCTGCACAAATCTCTTCCAATCTGATACATAAAATCAAGGGGCGTAAAATCTCGGTCAAGTTCGTTAATGGGCAAAATCGAACCAAGGGGGCGGAAATGAGGGGGGGGGGGGCTTTTTGTGAAAACAGAAAAAAAACCATAATTTCTTAATTATGATACGTATCGAATCCGTTTAAAATTATTATTACATCTAGGAAAAGGGTCGAAAATTTATGTATGACTGATTTTTGATATTATTAAAAATGGCCCCAAAGGGGGGAAAAAGGGGCGGGGGTTAGAAGAAAAAAATTCATAAATTCGTCAATTCAGAAGATATCAAATCCGCTTAAATTTATTATAAATCCTCTTAATATTATCTAAAACTTTTATATTGACAAGTTCTTTATAGGACCAACCCTTATAGCAAAAAAAAAAAATTAAAAAGCAAAAACAATCCCTGCAGGCTCCGCCCGGAAACAAGTTATGTTTCGAAGTGGGCGTTTCCAAAATGCCGCATCATGGCAAAAATCTCTTTTCTCCCGCAATTCCCAACAAACAGGCGCCCCACGGTCTGCGTCTTCGAAATCTACCTGTGCCTGTAGGCCAAGCCGTCAGAGATTTTTTTTTGTATTTATATATTATTTTAACTTATTAACTTATTAATTTCGGTGAATTAATCTATTTAATTTTAAATTTAGCTATATATGTAATTCCTCATTGCATTACTTCAATGTAATCATAATACAATGTTTTGTATTTTTATTATAAAATTATCCACAGCACCAAATACAGAATAATCAGAATACATCCAATTGTAAAAATTGAATCTTGATTAAGTAATTTTACATTAAAACAAATAATGAAGCATAATTATGTACTTCAGTGGATATTGAAATTTGAATAAAAATATTATAAGAAATTGGTAAACTGAACTTATAAAAAACTTACTAAATATCTACTTTAAAAAAATCAACTTTTATTATATAGTGTATTTCAGAAAACGTTTATTATGTTGAACTATAGTTACCTTAACCCTATTTCGATTAATTTTAACTTTTCCAATTATTGAAACATTATCCTTGTTCGTAAATTAAACGAACAATTGTAATCAAGATAAGTAATTACTAGCAAAAGCCATGCTTTGTTTGGATTCGCGAAGCATTATTTCATAAGCTAAATATTTGAAAGTAACAATATTTTTTTTATATTATTTTTTCATCTTTATTTAGCAAAAACGTTATTTTATGTTTTTTTTTGCATTTTAATTTTAGAAATGAAAAATCAGCCAAATAACTAAAAATTTCCTCGGAATTTTTTATTTATGATATAAGACTGGTATAAATAAAAATATTTTCGAAGCAAAATTTTTTTGGTTATCTTCGAAATTTAAAGCATATTTCCTAGCACATGCATTCTCTGTCAGAAGAGATTCGTCGTGTCGTCGTTTTTTACGCTGATATCTAGCCTCTTGCCTTAAAGCTAAATCATGTTCGCGTTCTTTTCGACCAGTAAGTGTACGTTTTCTCGGCATTTTTTATAATAGAACTAATACATTCCAAGAAAATAGCACTAATACATTCCATAAATCGTTTTCAAACGGCAAATATATCAAAAATAATACTAATAGTAATTACTTCTTAATAGTAAATATGTTTCATTTTGTTCAATTTTCAACACTTTATGTAAAGAATTCAACAATTAATTTTACTTGTTTTCAATTCTTTTGTTGCCACTTTACAAAAAAAAATCATAATATAATTCTTTTTAAATGTGTAAGTATCGTCTGCGTAAATGATTTCACATAATAAGATAAAAATGTGTATTTGAATTCTTAACACTGAAAAATACTTTTATAATTGAATGTAAATAATTCAGTTAAATATTTTTTTAATCATTCGATAAGAAAATAATATTGTCAGAATCCACAGAGCATTATTTATTTCTATCAAGTCCAAAAATATTTCTTTCCTTAATTAAATTTAAAAATCAGTTTTTTGAGATATTTTGGCGGATTTATTTAATAATCACGATTCTATCTATAATTACTAACTGCATGATTTATTTTTTCTTCTCAAAATATACGTGTTGCATTTTTTATTTACAAAAGTGCATCCGTAATGGAAAAACAAGTAAAATAAATTAATTAATAAATTTTTAAGGTTATTCTGTTAAAAAAAATAATGTGCAAATCTACAGATCATAATTTATTTTTATGTTTAAATTCAAGTCAAAATACTGAATAGTTTTTTTGTAAAGTGTACGACAAAATGTAATTTGTGTGGCCTAGTAGAGGATTCGCTTCGCTCATGCTAATGATAAAGTAATTACTGAATGTAACAATATCATATGTATGAACACAAACTCAGTCAAAACTGGGTCACTATGACACAACCATAATGAGTGTTTTTTATAATTTATCAATGGAAATTAAACAGAATTTCATTTTCTCCTGTGCAAAATATTGATAAGTAATTCTATTGTTCAGTTCAATTTTCCATGTTAAGTACCATTTTAAGGCTATCTGTACGCACAAAATCCTTCTATATATAAAAAAAGGTAATGGTTTGGAAATGGACCAATTAAAATCTGCGTAGATACCACGAAACGTATCTGATTGTTCAGAGCTTTCTGACTTTTCTTAGGGGGAATTAACATGAAAGTAGAGAATTTCGATAGGATGCGCGCTATTAGGGGGGTTACCAAGGGGAAGAGACCTGGGTCTGTCGCCAAGTTTGGCGCCAACTTGGCGATATATCGCCAAATTTGGTGGCCAAAAGTGGCGCCCATAATATAGAGCGTCGATGAGTCACACGTTAAGAGTTCATGATTTCTGATACAGGTGATTAATTATAAGAAGTTGTAGTTATTACGAGAAGTAAGGCAGTTGACACACGGGAAATATGAAGAAGCATGAGTTGCGATGAAAACCAAATTTATTTGGAAGCAATTTCAATAAAAAGGATAGTATTATGCCGCAAAAACAAATAGACGAAAGCGCAAGGGAAGGTACCCTACAAAATGAGCAGCTCACAGGAACAGCTAGTCTGGTTGGTGTAAAAGGCAAAAGTGATCAGTTTGAAAAGTTACATGTACGGGTGTTGGCGCGGAAAACATGATAAAATCGCCAGTACTTGGCGAGAGAGCTTTTAGAGAATAATGTTGGAAGCATGTGGGAAAAGGCGATGGTGGATGATTTCTGCCTATGATTATGCATTCGTTTGAGAGTGGGGGGGGGGGGGGGGGGGTTGTAAGGATTCTTACATGGAGACGAAAAAGAACAGTAATAATTTTTGAGGATGGTCGCTTGTTTTGCCAAAAGGGCAGCTGGGTTTTAATGGTTACTTGTGGCTCGCATATAATAACAGGGTGTGAAAAATGTGTGCTTGCATATTACAATTTACATGTGGGCGAGAGATATTTTAATTAATTCTTTTGAGAGCGGATGAGAGTAGTGCCGAGGCATGCAGTAAAAGTATAGTTATACGTTACATTAATTTAAACAAGTGGAGCACAGCTGCATATATATTTTGTCTAAGTTTTAAGACAGATGCACTTTTGATTTCGTGGGAATGAAAAACGGTTGGATTAGAAATGTGTGAAAACTTGTAACTTATATTTAGCATAACCGCAAAATCAAGGACTGAAAACTTTCTGATGTATGCGAATAATGACTCGCATTTTAGAATAAAGAAATCAGATTCGTTATCTAAATTAAATCAGAAATAGACTTTAGTTAAAATATTGATTATTTTTTTTGGGGGGGGGATGACAGTACATTCAAAACTTTTTATCTTTATTTATTTATTTATTCATTCTTAAATTTACGTATTTTATTTATTTATTTTGGGGGGAGGGGGAAGCCGACCGAATGAATACTTATAAATTTATTATTTATCTCTATTTTTTTGGGGGGGGGGGGAAGGTGAAGCATGAAATCAATACTAGCTTGTTAGATTTTGGAAGAGGAATGGAAAAGTTTATGTTAACTTGTTAAATTTTGGAGGGGGGGGGGTTGAACTGAAGGCAAGATATATGACAAACGTCTTTGTCATAGCGCCAACTTGGCGCTATTTCCAGTATTTCGCCAAATTTCCATAGACTCCCATTGAAATCCAATAGCGTTTACTCGCTTGCAAAAAATCAACAAATTGAGATATTGCAATGCAACAAAAATTAATATTAACTTATGAATAGAGCTTAATTGAACTATTTACATTATTTTTAAGCACAAACACTATTTACAGTATTCGTAACACTATATATACAATTGGTACTTGTTACTTATCCTGTCGACCAAATTACTGTCGCCAAATTCATATATATTAAACGAGAAAGGGATTTTCCTGATTATTCATATATATTAAACGAGCAAGGGATTTTCCCGATTATTCATATATATTAAACGAGCAAGGGATTTTCTCGATTATGAATGATATCGTAAACGACTGGGAATATTTTCACGAGACTTGCCCCCTATACTAAATCGAGCACGAGAAAAATATCTAGCTAGGTTCCGAATACAAGAAATTCGTTTTTACAGGGTAAAACAAACTCAGCACTGAAAGTGTTTTTTTTATAAATGGAAAAATACTCAAACGATTTACACGAAACGTGTTGCCTATACTAATTCGAGCACGAGAAATCCATCTAGCTAGGTTTCGAATTCGGGGAAGGTCATTTTGATCTATTAAAACAAACTCAGCACTAAAAATGCTGCTATATATCGAAATCGGCTCTAACGATTTTTATAAAAATTGATGACTATACTAATTCGAGCCCAAGAAATCAATCTAGCTAGATCACTAATTCGAGAAAACTCGTTTTCTGTGTTTAAAACTCGACGTGGTCATTACTCAAAAAGATGATATCAATCGGAAAAAATTCCGATTATTTTTATGAAATATGATTTATTTGATTATGAGAAAATTATCTAACCAAGTCTTGATATAAGAAAAAATTAATTTTCGTCGGTTTAAATATTTTTCTCTATCTTTTCTAATCGAAATTCTTGCCTAAATGATCTAATGTCAGCTAACGGTCATTTATCATATACACAATAAAAAATCTCTAGAATACCGCACTTACGGCTTATCTTCTATACTAAATCGAACACTAAATAACGGCCTGTATGTAAGTAAAAAATATAGTAAAATTTCTTTTAACTGGCTAGAAAAAATAAAATTAATTGATTTTAGCAATTGTTAATTTCGTGAACTTGAGTATTTTCAGAAATATTTTGAGAATTTTCAGTGTAATATATACACACATACTATTACGTCTGGGGTTGGCAAGGGCGCAATTACGCGGGGGGTTGGTGAGCGTAGCGAGCAGGGGGAGCCGAGCCCCCCTAGTATTGTAAATACATATATATTTCCGAAATTGAGATTATTTTTGCTACGAGAACTTTGCATGCGTTTCTCGTATTACACTGCTTGGACATATTTACATGAGAGCTAATCTTAGAACAGGGCGAGTAAAATGTCCATAAGTGTATGTCATTTAGACGCATTCGTAGTAAAATATTTTCTTTTATC
Source organism: Maratus michaelseni (assembly GCA_963931845.1). NCBI lineage: Eukaryota > Metazoa > Arthropoda > Arachnida > Araneae > Salticidae > Maratus > Maratus michaelseni. The sequence continues at coordinate 199,184,620 of OZ007595.1, forward strand.
AATTAAGAGGCTCATTTCTATTTATGATGCCATTTTAACTCGCATCAAACAATCATTAGATCGGTCTCAGATATCTAGAATCAGCGGAATAAAAGCTTATTGAAAATCAATTAAACTCAATTGTATTGAAGTGTGACTGCTTTATATATGAAAATGTGTAATTTCATTTAAACATGGCTTCATTTTTTAGTAAAATTAAAAATAAACTAATATTCTGTGGCCATCACAAAACTTTATTTCTTTTATTAATTTAACTAGCACTATTACATACTAAAAAATACGAAGTAGAGTGCATTTCTTTGAATTTAACTGAGTATCACAGTGATAAGTGAATAAAAAAGGCAAAGTTCAACAGCACACCCTGTTGGATATTCAATAGGAAACAGGAGCAACATATATATATTTAATTAATAACTTCAAATATAAAATTTGGTATATTTCTACTCACAAGAAACTGGGAAACCGATATAACGGCCATCGTATATATATACCACAGCAGCTCAATCTGTTGACAGAACAAAGTCAACATTTAATCGACATGACTTTTATATATATCTTACATAGAAAAATGGGTAAATTCTATCCCATAGATGCCGATATATATATATATATATATATATATATATATATATATATACTAGCTGACATGCCCGGCGTTGTCCGGGCCCGTGATAATAACATTAAAATACCTAAAATCAATGTTAAATGATTTTATATTTTTTAATGAAAATCTATCCAAACGAACTGAAGGACACTCGTTATAGTTATTGCCGATTTAATGTCGATTTAATTTCTGACGTTTTGATATATTAAACTTTCAATTCTGACCAAAAGTTCCTGAGGAAACCAAATAATATAAAGCGCTCCCACCTTTCCTCTTTTAAACTCAAAATAATATACAATATTGGCCAATTTATTAGTCCCATTCGAAAAAAAATCAAAACCTTGTTTCTAAGATGATTATGTTAAAATTAAATAAAAATCATGCACTCGTGGCATCATAATTCACTTTTATATTTTAACAGAATAGTAAGGCTACTATAATTTCTGACTCGTGCTATAGCCAGTATACGTCAGGACACACGGCCATTGTCATTATCTTTTTACGCGTGGGGATTTCGCTATGGTACTCCATTGTGAAATTTGGTAATTTTTGAAATTTGATATTTGAAAAACGCCATAATCATTAGATTTGAAATTTATATCACGAACAATACAATTTTTTTCTTTCTAACGCAGTTTGTCTAACAATTTTTTGACAAATACTTTTCAAGCTATTAATTTTTTCACGAACTTCAAATGTTTCATTTTCCGAGATTAATCTGTGGCAACGATTACCAAAAATTCCAGTCGTCAGCAACGCATAGCTTTTTATTAAAGAGGATACACTTTTGACACAATATTAGATGGAACTGAACATTTTCAAGAAATCATTTAACACGAACGTAAAGCAAAAACACCCCAGAACTTTAAATGGAAGTGATTAGTTTCCGTTATTTTTAAAGGTAGATTAAAAACAATTATTTACTTATACAATCTTTATAAAGTTTTACCACTGAAGAAGTTTAAACATTTGTATGAATTTGCTCGTGTTTTTTATCAACTACTATTTTAGAACTGTTTTTAATAGTCTGTGCAAAATAATAATAATAATAATATTAAATAATTCTTTGCGATAAACGTTCTCCCATAAAGAAATGTATTAAATGCTTGGGCAGAACGAAACTAACTGTTTAACATCTTAAATCGTTTAAATAATCAGAATTAGTAATCGTTATCAACACTGCAAACAATTTTCAGCAGCACTACAGTACTCAGTAGTTATACAGTTGCATTAATCTCTTTAATTATAGTTATTGTTATGCTAATTTCCTTTCTAAAAGTAAGAATTTAACCGGGCAATTGAAAACATTTAGTTATCACTGTATTCTATCACGGTATTTAATTAAAAATTTCTTTCAGTTTTATTCATCGTTCTGGCTGCAAAAGCTATTGGTTTTTCTTTACCCTCAACAATGTGACTTAACACACAACCAATACCATATTCAGATGAATCACAGTTTAAAACAACATCTTTGTTTACATCATACAATTCTAAAACAGGTGATTTACATACAATTTGTTTCACTTTCTGAAATGCTTTTTCATGCTTTTCTGACCATGTCCACTTTACATTATTATCTAATAATCTATGCAAAGGCTCTGACACAGCTGAAATATTAGGTAGGAATTTTCTATAATAAGAAATTAATCCCAAAAATGAACGTAATTGAGAAACATTCGTAGGAAAAGGAGCATTCAAAATAGCATCAACTTTTTCTGTAATAGGCTTAATGCCTTCCTGTGAAATTTTATATCCTAAATAGCTAACTTCCGAAACCATAAATTTTAATTTCTCCTTATTTAATATTATACCATGGTCAGAAAATCATTTCATAATACATTCAACTCTTTCAGAATGTTCGGATTCAGATCGAGCACTTATAATTACATCATCTAAAAATACACCAACATAATCAAACTTCTTTAATATATTCTCAATTTTTCTTTGAAAAATACCTGGTGCACATTTTACACCAAAAGCTAGTCTTTAAACTTTAAATAAACCTTTATAAGTATTAACAGTTAAAATTTTACTACTTTCATCATCAACAGGTGGTTGTAAATAGATATCTTTTAAACCAAACACAGTCAAAAAAATTTCACCTGCTAATTTAGCAAATAATTCTTCCATTCTTGGAAAAGGATAATTATCATTTTCAGTGTTAGCATTTACTGTTGTTCTATAATCACCACAAATTCGAACAGTAACATTTGGTTTTGGAACAATTACTATAGGCCTAGCCCATTCAGAATAACCAACAGGTTTTAAAATACCCTCATTTGTTAATCGTTCCAATTCCAAATCAGTTGATGTTCTCAAAGAAAACGGAACAGGTCCAGATTTTAGGAAAACTAGTTTTGCGTCATTTTTCAAATTTATTGAAACGGGAGGACCTTTGATCGTACCAATCCCGTCAGCAAAAAATTAGGAAATTTTTTTATTGAATCATCCTTCAAATATTTTTTATCATGTTTACATTAGGCCAAAATAATTTTGATGCTTTCAACTTAGTTTTACCAATTAAACTCGGACCTTCCTCTTTAATAACTAGCATTTTTAAATTAGGTATACAATTACCATCAATAAAAGCAATTACATTTAATTCACCTAATACAGGTAAAGAATACTTAGTATAAATTTACAGCTTTATCTCTTTGAGGGGCGGTGGTATATATTATATACCACCTAATTTTAATCCGATTCAAACCAGAAACTTTTAACAGAATTTTACTTTTTTAACTTTGACTGGAAAAAGTTGCAAAATTGCTTTTCCTTATTTTGAACTAAATTCTTTCGTAAATACCGGTGTGAATTCGACGTTACAGGAACACAATTGCTTGCCCCTGAAAGGGGTAAATTAGATTTAACCAAAGGAAGCTTACCTGAAAATAATTCATTGGCAAAATCTTTACTTACGATAGTATGAACTGCTCCGGAATCAATTTCGAAATTAATCTTAATCCCATTAATTGTAACACATTTTTCCCACAATACATTATTGCACTCGTCCCTCATAAAATGTAAAGAATATTCTTGAACAGTTTTAATTTTACTGGTCTTTTTCCGTTTTTGATTCACTGTCGAGAAGTTCCGGTTCCGGCAACAAATTTTTAAATGCCCAACTTTATGGCAAAAATGGCATTCAGATGATTTAAGTGGACACTCAACAGGTTTGTGATTCTTTGCACAACGGTAATAAGGTTTTTCTTTAAAACTGTTACGGTTTCCAGGCGCGTACATCACTTCTTTCGGTTTCGGCGAGTACTGGTGTACTTTCGTTTTCTCCATTCTGGCATGAACTTTATTTACAGATGTTCCTCCATTAATCTGCAACGATTTAACTCCAGCTTCGGCTGATGCGAGCGATTCCGCAATTTTTACAGCTGTTTGAACCGTTACATTTTTAGTATCTAACAATTTTTGTTGTATTTTCTCATCTTGAATTCCAAACACCTGCTGGTCTCGTAGGCGATCGTTTAAAGTATTTCCGAAATTACAATATTCGGATAAACGACGTAGATCTTTCACAAAATTAGCTATACTTTCTCCTTGCTTCCGTAATTTTTTTTTAACTTAAAATGTTCAACAATTTCACTAGGACACGGTGAAAAATGTTCTTTCGCACTCTTTAGGAGATCATCATAACTTATCTATTTCAGCGAAGTCGGTACAATAATATCTCTCAATATGGAAAAAGTTTCAGTTCCAACAGAGCTTAATAAGATGTTTTTCTTCTTTCCCGCATCCTTGATATTATTAGCAGAGAAATAAAAATCAATTTTTTCAACATAAATTGACCAGGGCTCGGTAGAATTATATTCTTCCAGACGTCCCAGAGAAATTACTTCCGTTTCTGTCATTTTTTTCTTCTTTTCAAAAAGTCTGCAACATTTATTTTTAAATCTTGGTTTCGTTTCCATTTCGTCGCCATTTATTGTGGCTTTATATTTGTGAGTTCATTATTGGAACAGCAAGGAGATATCTATATTAGCTATACAGATTTATTATACATATTTACAAGTCGGTCAAGTGAACCGATGCTTAGGGAACACTACACTAGGTTACTTACACTGAGTAAGTACATCTCGTATAAATCACTCTTGCAAGAGATAATCAAATAACTAATTCATATTACAATTAGAAATTAAAGTTGTGAATTTGCAATTTAGGATGGGTGAATATACACCACGTAAATTTATTTTATATTTATAGCATGAACATGCCTTTAAAAATAAATTATCTATTAAAGATTTAACTGGATATATCTAGAATTAGGTAAGTTTATACGTTGTCAAATAAGTAAACGGAATACATATAATATAATATAATAATATATTTAGTATAAATTATAATAATATATTTTAATTAATTATATTTTAATTTAATTCATCTTGCAATGAGGATGAATATTTCGATTTAGATCCAATAAAATACCTGGAAATATACAAATAAATTATCTAAAAGTCAATCAGCTATTGAAAGTTAAACAGGTGTATATAGAATGATGTACAGATATATGTTCCCACATACGAGAAAAAAAATAATTTATGACGAATATTTCTTGGCTCTCATTGTTAGTTTTATTATTTTCAGGTTTTACAAAATATGGAACATTATATTTTTCACCTTATAACGCCAATTAACCCCTTGAGAGCCACCGGTATATACCATTTTTTAATATATATTTTTGCCACCAGTATTATTAAATAAAAATATTTATTATTATTTTTTGCAGATTCAGACGGCAAAAATTAATTATTTAAAATTACTAGTGTCAAAACTTCACAAAATTTAGTATTTTCAGACCACGTGCTTACCCTCCAAGAGGTTAAAAAACAGGATTTAAAGGGAAAATAATCTATCAGAAAATACACATAAACAATTACACAAATTTGTTCTGTCGGCTATTTTTGTGATGGTTACTATCTTTTAGCTTCTGTTTTGCTATGCTTTTATCCCTCAGCTCTTCCACTAATCCCATTTACTTCTGTTTTCTTTAATTTTCAATTTTCTCTCGTATTAAGAGTCTATATGAGGGGGTTACAATGACAATATCGTAAGTCTATATTGAGAAATGAAGGTTTTTGTGAATTTTGTTGTAACTCTGTTGCATTAAATGGTTCAACTTTTTTTGCCCTCTGGCGACTCTCTAAGTGAAATTTGGCTTATTTGACTGAACAGAAATTACATTACGTTCAGTGAAAATATAGTTATCTAGATTTTTCACACTTTTGACTTACTGCACTATCATTGTAACCCCTCATATTTCGTTTTCGAGATAGAGATCCAAATTCATTCAAAGTGCGTTGTGTTTCCTGCATATTTGTTAGAGTATTTAATAAATTCTTTCAGTTCTTGTAAAGTTTACGTCAGTTTTAAGGTATTATCAAGAAATTTTAAAATACCAGAGAATCCACGATAATTCAGTAAAATATATTTATAAGAATTAAAATCAGTTTTACAAAAAAAGGAAGGTATCACATTTAGAAATTTAGATAAAAATTAGCCTTAAAAAATTGTAACTGAAGAAAATACCTGTCAGGTCTTTATAGTTTTAGCCAAATACAACGAACAATTATTTTCGATTGGATATATGTTTCGAGAATGCCTTACTAGGGAAAGTGTAATCCAATTTCATCTGCTCTCTTCTAATGATTTCCGAAAGACATTCCCAAATCCCTATGGAGTGTATGTTGAGGCTTCCGCAAATAATTTTGACTATTTCTTTATAACACAGCATTTTCCTCCGGCTACACTTCCGACATTGTTATTGAGTTTCTAGATATTTCCGCTGAACGTTTTTCTCGGAAAACAATGAATAAAGTTAAGATCCGCAAATTTAGTAAATCTTAGAACAAACAGAAATGCGAAACGAATTTCGTTGCTATTATTAACTTATTTTTAGCTGTTATTTTAATAAATTAACCTATATATTTGTGCACTTATTGTTTTAATAAATTAACCTATATATTAATGGACTTATTGGTTTCATAGTGAAATGCATATTACACAGGTTTACAAAGAAATTTTTTAATGTAATTTTAGCTATAACGTGTTTTTTGGTGCTGAATTGAAATAACACAGAATACATTGCATATCACGCACCATTTTTGCTCAAATTTTACTTTTATGATGTGTATGCGATGTTACAATCTTCTTATTTGAATTACAACGGGTAATTTAAATTAAACTAAAATCATTTTTAACAAAACATTCTATTATTCCACAAAAGTAAATGTATGTAGGATAACAAATTAACTTTAGATAAATTAATTTCACCTGTTTTGGAGTGAAATGTTGTGATTTTGATAGACCATGGATGTATATGACATTTATTATACCCATGTATAGATATGACATTTAATATACCCATGTACAGTAGTGGAAAAAAAAACGGAACACCCCCACTAACTCTGCAACAAATTATAGTAGAAGGACGTGACTGGTACCAAACGATTGGAAATAAAGTCTACATTTAAGCGATGTATCTAAAATTTGCTTAAGGGGCCATCTACATATTAAAACCAGCCTAAACTTTAATTTTTTCAATGGCAACACCCACTTTTGACATGATATTTTAAATCTTCTGTTCAAACTATGCCTAGATACAAAATTTGAAGTCATTTGGATGATAAGTTTTTGAGTTATAAACATTCAAATTTTAGAGCTTCTAATGTTAAATTACATTTTCATATTTTTATTAATATCTCCTGAAATTATAAACCTAATGTGCTAACGTTTTGTTGGGTTATAAAACTCAAAAACCCAAACATAACTACGTCAAATTTGTAATTTTTAAAATTTTATAATATGAATTATGAATTATGAAATTAATATTCGAAAAAATTATGAATTGCAACCTACAATTTTTTTGATGGATTTATATTTATTATGTCCTGCTTTATGTGTATTCAAAATTTCAATTTTTTTTCCAAGTAGTTTTCAAATTATGCTTAAAAAACGACAAAATGCTGCTTTAAGGGGCCGTCTATGATGTGTATTAAAGCATAGATTGAATAGGGATGGGAGCGCTCCGACTCGAAATCCCGATTGACACCACTAAATTTTAATAGTATTTGTTACCTTATTCAAGGACAAAATTTCTGAAATTCTTTACGTTGGAGAATACTATTAAAATTTAGTGGTAAGAATCGATATTCGGGTCGGAGAGCTCTCATTCCTCTTTGAGAAAATATTATACTCATAGGCTGGGATTATAGTGACTTGATAAACTTAGAGATTAAGTCTGTCTTACACTATAAACAATGCGTAAACCGTATTTCAATGCTTCGTGATCTTACGTTAAACACCTCTGACAACGACCTGCGATTGTAGTAAAATATAAGATAGCGAGGCACCAGAACCCCAGCCTTTATTAGTATATATATTTCTTTTACTTTTTCAATGTCTGCTTTAAAATTTTTCATTAAAATTACGTAAAACGTATTTGCATGAGATATATGTTTTCATTTATGGAAAATAGTTTCGCTTTTATTTTTAAATTAATAAAGCTCATTTTTGAAAAATATGATCAGTTCTACCTTAGAAAAAACTTAATCATTTTTGTTACCTTTAAATGGATTTATAGCTTCTTTTCCAGTCTAATAAAGCTATATTGTTTTTTCTGCAGTATATATGTTTGAAGTGAAGTTTATTATAAATGCATATGTGTAGAGTATTTGCTGAAACAAAATGGCCCCACAATTAACTGAAGCAACGAAAGGCCAAATGATTGGCATGTGGCAAGCTGGAAGAAGTTTTCGTTATATAGCTGGGCATTTTCAAGTGACTCTTCAAACTGTTTCAACATGGATTAATAGGTAAGGTATATATTGGTAGTTTATTGCGAAGAAAAAATTACAATATTTCTTCTATAACTTTCGTATTTAAATCTATTCGATTAAACAGGCTAATTGAAAAAAAATTAAAAGTTATTTTTATGGTTTTCTGATAGGCAAGATTATTTCCCAATCGCTAGCAGTGTGCAAAAAAATCTAATAATAATAATAATAATAATAATAAATAATAAATGTCATATGGCAAGTTTTCTTGCCAGGAGGCATTAATGAGTTAACTGTAAAATTTCAAATGAACTACCAGAATAGGTTTAATCATAGAATTATTACCCCTATTCCGAAGGAGAATAACGGATGTAAAGTTATTCAGATGTCTTTATAACATATATTTAGTTTTAGGTCTTCAAATAAATCGGAATGTAAATTCTGCGAACATATCTCAAAACAAGACACCCCCCCCCCTCTCGCTACTATAAAAAACAATGTCTGGATTTATTTTCAGACTAAAAAACAATTTATCTGCGTTTTTTTTGTTATTTTTACTTTGTTTCATTACGCTGCTTTATACTATTTTTTTTTATTCTAAATTTTGTATCTGTCAATATTATTCACGTTTCTGCCAATAAACTAAAGAAAAGGCGAGTTAAATAGATGCAAAATCTGAGAAAAAGCATTATAAAAGCACCTGTAAAATTCCAATAACATTTACATATTCTAAGACTATTTTAATTACAAATAATCTTATGGTTTTTTAATCCCTTCGTGACGAGAGTCTATTACAGAATTTTTAATAATTTACCACCGGTTTTTCAAAACAGAAATTTTCGTCTAATTGAATTGTGGAAATGTTAAGATATAATAAGGCAAAGCTTGCAATAAAAAATAACTGGTGGGAAAAATCGAGGATTCTGAGCATCTTATGCGTCACGCATACGTGTCGCTCGTCCCCAAGGGGTTAAAATCGGATAATTCAACACTTGTAAACATTATCTTACAGCATATAACAATAACCGAAACTTATTAAGTGAGTAAAATGGCCATATCGGTAAAACATAATACATTAAAAGGTGACATTCTGCAGCATTTCAACAATCGAGTACCGAACTTCAATTTGGATACAGCCCCTTAAATATGCTCATTATAAAGTAATTAATTTCTCAGAAACTAATCGTAGGGATTTAATGAAATTTGGTATCTAGGCATAGTTTGAACTGCAGATTTCAAATATATTGTCAAATTTGGGTCTTGCTATTAAAAAATACAAAGTTTGGGTGTGTTTTTATATGTATATGGCCCCCTAAGCAAATTTTATATACATCACTTAAAAGTAGACTTTATTTCCAATCGTTTGGTACCAGTCACTTCCTTCTACTATAATTTGTTGCAGAGTTAGTGGGGGTGTTCCGTTTTTTTTCCACGACTGTACAGATATGTCATTTATTATACCCATGTATAGTAACAATAATGTTGTCCAAATGTAAAAATAAGCATTCAGATTTCGTATCTTATTCTTATTAACCCCTTGCGGGTCACCGGTATATAATGTATACCACTTTTTAATATATAACTTTGCCACCAGTATTATTAAATAAAAATATTTAGTATTGTCTTTTGCAGATTGAGAAGGTAAAAATTCATTATTAAAATTTACTGGTGTCGAAACATCGCAAAGTTTAGCATTTTTAGACCACGTACTTGCCCTTCAAGGGGTTAAGTGTGGCACCTAAATACCACACGGATTACGGCTGCAGCGATAACAGGAGCACTCTCCTGGTCGAGGACCCTCTACTCCGTTCTCGGGGCTTGGGTGCGGCGATTGACGTGCCTGACGGGTGCCACTTGGCGACTAGCGACGAGCTCAGTTTAACTGAACCGATGATTGTCCTTATTGCTCTTGTGATTTTAGTGATCATAAGAGTAAAATTAACAAATCTTTTTTTATGACCCAAATTATCCGCAGCTTAACCACTTGTTTCACACAATCCACAAATGTTTGGCCAAGTTTTGAAGGCTATCAGATGATTATGATTCAGATACTGCTGCGGACGATGATTTTCAATGAAAGAGAGAAAATGATGCCCCTGAAATATTCGATGAATCTGTACATTTTGATTACATTGAAATTTAGGATTGTCTAAGGAATCTCCTGAAATTTTGGGCTCTGACTAAAAGACAAAAAACCTGTAAAATTTTAAAACATCTACTACTGTGTATATAACTAAATAACAAGAGTTTATTTATTACTTTCAACATGATAGTGACTAAGTTTATCCTAAGAATATCGAATGCTTAACCCTTTCCAGCACAGTGGTCCCACTCCGGGCACATCTAATTTTAATTCAAAACTTGCATTCGGTACCAAAAATATTTAATAAAAAAAATCTACAATGAAAGCTTAAATTAACTCGCTCACGACTAGCGTCCGTTTTTTTAATCTTTTACCACCGGTTTTTCAAAACAGAAATTTTCGCCTAATTGAATCGCAGAAATGCTAGGATTACATAAGGCAAAGCTTACAATAAAAAATAACTGGTGGGAATAATCGAGAATTCTGAGCATCTTACGCGTCACGTGTACGTGACGCTCGTCCCCAAGGGGTTAAGGAGTTCTTATTTTCGAAAGAAGTCGTTTGTAAATTCTGGTGTCAGTCAGTAATTCCTCATTTTACGAACAGGCTTTGTCTGTGCCGGAAACTAAAAAATAAAAGGATAAATTTAAATTTAATTTAATGCAATCAATATATCATATATCTACGGATACACTGGAAAACGAAAGCGTTTTGTTTTATTTATTTGTCATTATTAGGTTGAACAGGTTATATGCACCATCTTCACGTGGACTATGTAAAGATTTGAGTGATAGGGGAGAAAATGAAGTCATGTTTGAAATAAGCTTTCCAAAAAATTTTATAATGTGATTTCTTAGACCTGCCATAAGGAAGAAGCGAAAGGCACGGTGCATCCGGGCGCCGTACCTATACAAGAGACTTTAGACTTGAGAAAGGTAAGAAATTTGTGTTTCGTACATTTTAAACGAAAAAATATAAATATGGTTCCATAAAATCCTACAACCAGGCTGCCACGCCTACCAGAATATACAGGGAGATTATTTGTTCTAATTTTTTGAAGTGATTAAAGGTTGAAATTTTTATTAAATCAACGTTTGTTTAAACAGAGGACCACCTTTACATAGATATATGCATCCAATTACTAAATGAGGGGATTAGTATGACAGTGGAGTAAGTCAAAAATTTGAAAAATGTAGACAACCATTTTTTTAATGAAAGTACATTAATTTCTGTTCCGTGTGACAGTGAAATAAGTCATAGTTCACTTAATGAGTCACTAGGGGACAAAAAAGTAGGACCACTTAAAGAACGGTAATACGACAAGTATCACAAAACTATTCATTCCTCATATTAGGGGAGAGGGAGGCACGTTTGAACATATTTTTATAAAATGAACATATTTCTTACTTGAATTATAGTTGTTGCATTTTAAATATTACACGAGAAAAACAATGTATTTCTTCATCATATGAGCCCAAAATTTAAAGTTTTACAAACAAATTAAATATGTTTTGAGGCTTTAAAAAGCAGAGAGATGCCTGTTCAAACCTGACCCATGTAGGGACACCTTTAAACAAATAAACAATATATGAAAATATTAAAAATATTTAGAAAAACTGAAGCAATAATGATTCCACACATTGTTATTAAAGTTCCACGTTCATCAGAAACAGCTTGGCCAATCCATTTAGTGCCTACTTTAGCTACAACATTTGGATCTTCGAGGACAGTTGTCAAACCAGTTTCATCAAGATTGATGATTCTGTCTGCTGAAAATAGATGTAGCTTCAATGCTACAGCTAAATATGTTTAAATAAGGTACCATTATGCTTATTAAAGCTTGTAGCTCGAGACAAGCTTGTACATAATCTTTGCACATAATGCTTCATACGGATAATCCAATATGCCTTTCATAAATTTTTTCATCCAATCAACGCCAGCTTTGTTGTTTTCATTTCATCTTGAGGGGAAAAAAACAACCCGGTTGTCAGTTAGAACGCGTTGTAACTGGAATAAATAAATTAAAACTATGTTAAATTGTAATGAAATTGTAATTAAAACTATGTGACATTAAAATTAATGTCTCAGTTAGAACGCCTTTTCCGTAGTTAATTCGGGTGGTCACTGTAACATACGTTTGAACAAAATTACGGAAATTGCGATTATCAGAAGTACTTTCTACTATAAAATATGAAAAAAAGTTTGTTAATTGTATATGTCGTTTAATAAATGCATTATTTTTTCAAATATTACGTCAACGAAGGCTGAGAACTATTTAATAAATAAAAACAACCGTTCTCAGAGTTTGACATTGTACATAATACAAATTAGGCATGTTAAAAAAAGTTATATTATCAAAACTCTCTAGCTATAAAAAAACACCAGCCACAAAACTAAGCGATATTTTTCCATTAAGTAAATAGCAAAAAAGAATCCACTAGCCATTTATTTGTGAAGCTTCATAATATTACAGAGGGCATCATGTACCACAGTACTTTCTTTTTTACGCAAAGCTATTTAGATAATGGGTGTTTGTTGAAAAAATACTATTATTGTTAAAAATTGAGATAGCAACGAATGATGCGGCTGTTTTAAACTCATACATTGAATTATACAAAGAAAAAACAACTTGATTAAATGGAAAAAATATACATGATGAAATCATAAAATTTATGTTATTATTTTTTGTGTGTGTGTGTGTGCGTCAAGTTTATATTTCATGTAAGATATTTTCTTTCTTAACCCGTTCGAGACCATGGGTGCATATATGCACCCTCAAAAAGAGCATACAGAATTTATTTTAGGCACCAATAAAAAGTAAAAGTAATATTTGCTTTCTCTAATTAGAGCATTTTTATGATGATTTAACTAAAGGAGCTTTTTTTTTAAAGTGGTGCTAACCAAATAAAATTTGTGTAAAAGCCGCTGGTCCTGAAGGGGTTAAAAAAAGGCATTTTTATTTATTATCCATACATGCATACCAAAATTACGAATTATTGCAAATTATATTTAGTGACGTCGTGCATTACACATTGCATATTACTATGCAGATATATTACATTATAATTTGCATTAAAATCTACTTTTTATTTCAAATAAAGTGAATTTCATTAGTGAATGTAGATAGCTGTCTTCGTTTCTAAATTATCTTATAAATTGGCTTTTTCTGATTCGCTAAATGTTTCTTGTTTTCACTATCTTATGTAATCAATAGTTAAAGAACATCCATACTCAGTAATATATGCATCGTTAAATTATGCTTAGGTTAAGAAAAATGATTGTATTATAAAATATCGTTAGCCATAAAAAACAGCAGACACAAAATTGATGAATATCTTGTCATTAAATAAATAGCAAATAAGGGATTACAGGTAATTTATTTCTGATGTTTCATAATATTTGAAAGAGGATCATATGCCAGAGCACTTTAAGTTTTACGCAAAGTTATTTAAGTAATGTGAGTTTGTTCAAGGAATATTACCGTTAAAAATTGATAAACAAAAATAACGCGAAGGAAAATAGAAAAGTAAATACATAAATAGCAACATAAATAAATGGAAAAGGTATTCTACATGATGAAGTCATAAATTATTATTCTTAAATTAATATTTTTTGTAGTTGTTTTGTATTCTATATAATGAATTGTTCTTTTATGAAGAAATAAATTTTATGTATTACGAGCAAACCGGGCTGGCATTGTCCGAGACTTGGTCGACCAGAGTCTGATAAAAAATGAGCCCACTCGTAGAACTATTCCCAGTCTAATGGAAGTAAAAAATAATAAAAATTAAACAAAATACCATACCGTACTCGGAAATAAATAAAATATACGGTCAAACTTCCATTTAACGAAGTCTCATCGTTACACTTAAACACTTCGTTATGAAGAAAATTCGTTAAATAGAAATCAACTTAAATTTATGAAACTTGTATGCACGTAATACACATAAATTTAAAAGCATACATAAAATCGAAATATTTGAAAATTATATTTTAATTCGGACAGTAATTTTTTTTAACAATGTAGACATACGAAAAAATTTTTCTTAGAATAAGGTCTAAAAAAACACATAATAAAGAGAAGTACACAAAAGCTAACGCGTACCTTTTCTTTTTAGATTAAATGTGTGTGTTTTGATTAGATGATTAAAATGTGTTAATTTTCATACAGTCTACTGAAATAAATTCATATATCCAAGGCAACAGTAACCTATTCGTTTGAATACTGTACACTCACGAAAGTCGAGAAAACTTCGTTATATACAATATGTTTTTCGTAATATGGAGTTTAATTTACATGTTAATGGTGTTCAAAGTCAAGGTTCTGCAGAAAATTTCGTTAAGTAGAAAACTTCGTTAAATAGTTATTTCGTTAAAGGGAAGTTCTATTGTATATTGAAAATTAAAAGTGTTCGGGCCCACTCAGTCTGTCAATAAAAAGACTGGAGCTGGCCCGAGACAGACCGGTAGACAAACTTTATTTCCGTGGGCAGTAACAACGAAATTCCTTGATTTATTTCATCATCTTTAGGAATTTCCACTAAACGGTGGGTTTCCTCGACATAAAAGTATTTTTGAGAGTTCTTTTCGATTTCTGTCTGTCCAGGCCAATAACTTCAATTAATTTATAAGCCTTCAATGACTCTTGGACAGATTTTTTTCAAGTCATTCTTGGACTGCCCCTCCTTCATCTACCTGTCGGACGCCACTCAGTCTGTCAATAAAGAGACTGGAGCTGGCCCGAGACAGACCGGTGGAGAGACATTATTCCCGTGGGCAGTAACAACGAAATTCCACGAGTTATTTATCATCCTTAGGAATTTCCACTAAACGGTGGGTTTCCTCGACATAAAAGTATTTTTGAGAGTTCTTTTCGATTTCTGTCTGTCCAGGGCAATAACTTCAATTAATTTATAAGCCTTCAATGACTCTTGGACAGAATTTTGTCTAGTCATTCTTGGTCTGTCCCTCCTTCATCTACCTGTCGGACGCCACTTTAAAAGATTTTTTGGATGGCGCTTTTCTTTCATTATCCGAACATTCTTTTATTTTAGATACTATCTTAGCTTATTATGTTTGATTGTATGTACAACATCCTGTTTGACTTGCATGATTTCACGTGTTCTTGAATTTTGAACCTTTTTCCAGCCATGATGTTCATATGATCTACGCCAGAAGAATATTTAGGTAAAGAGGGGTTTCTTTTTCAGGGAAAGATTTGAGGTCCATATCTCCACAACATACAGTAAAATGCTTTGCACGATTGCACTTTAAATCAATCGTTCAGTTTTATGGAGAATATTACGACTCCACAGAACACATATCAACATTGCATTTGCTTTTCTGCATTCACCAATTCTCTTTTCAACATCTCTTTGGCATTATCCTTCTTGATGAATGACAGATCCAATGCATTTGAATTCCTGTGTCATTCATGTGTCAATCATTCAATGTACATACAATGTTTGATTGTATGTACAACATCCTGTTTGACTTGCATGATTTCACGTGTTCTTGAATTTTTAACTTTTTCCAGCCTCGATCTTCTTGCTGATCTATGCCAGAAGTATATTTAGCAGGGATGAGATTTCTCCGCTTTTTTGCATACCAGTATAATCTTACAGAAAATGTTTTTCTATTTAATCGGAACACTCTGCGATTTAAGAGAACAAAGTTTTCTGTATGATTATACTGGTATGCAAAAAAGCGGAGAAATTTCATCCCTGATATTTAGGTAAAGAGGAGTTCCTTTTTCAGGGAAAGATTGAAGGTCCATGTCTCCACACCATACAGTAAAATGCTTTGCACGATTGCACTATAAATTAATCGTTCAGTTTTAGGGAGAACATTACTAATCCACAGAACAGAAATAAACATTGCAATTGCTTTTCTGAATTCATCAATTCTCTTTTCAACATCTCTTTTGCATTAGCCATTAGCCTTCTTGATGAATGAAAGATCCAATGCATTTGAATTCATCAAAAGCTTTAATATTTATATCATCCAATAAATGATCAGTTTTTCGACATGTTGTTAAGGGCTTAGTTTCACTCATATTTCTATTTAATCCCAATTCATCACAAGTAAACTTAAATTTACTAAACATGTACAGTACATGCCGTCTTCTTCGTCTTCTGCTATGAATACTTGATCATTCGCGAATAATAAATAATGGATATATTTATCATCATTCAGTTTCAAACACATTTTATGACACTTCCTCCTCCATCCTCTGAGGAAGACATCAATATACATTTTAAATATAAGAGAACAACCTTGCAGAAAGTCTATATATACAATATATACTATATATACAATATATACTATATATACAATATATACTATATATACAATATATACTATATATACAATATATAGCTATATATATATGTATATCCGCCATCTTGTTTTAAAATGGCGAACAGTTAAAAAATTTAAAATTTTTAAAAATTGAAAATGATGTACAAAAAATTATAAATTGAAAAAATATCTTTCTGTCAAGTGTTAGAAACTCATACAAGAATTCTGGAACATTCTTTGTTTTTGCAATATCTTAAAAAATGACTGAGATATGGCAGTTTGAAATTCTAGGGTGGCTGAGATTTTGAAACAATCTGATATTTGTTATGAACCGTATTTATGAACTGATATGAATGTGACTGATCATGTGTATAGAACATACCAAGATCTGGACCGAGTTCGTTGGCCGGCTTCCGGCAAGTTAATATTTTTTATTTTTTTTTAATTCAAAAAGATGTCTAAAAAATTATAAATTGAAAAATTTGTTTCCGGTAAGTGTTAGATCGTGACATTGGATTCCAGAACATGTTTTGTTTTGGCTTTATCTTATAAAATGGCAGACCTATGTCAGTTTGAAATTCTAGGGTAGGTGACATTTAGAAACAGTGGAATATTTGTTATGCTGTAACTCCTTTTGCTGAAATTCGCATTCAAATTCCGTATTAACGAAAACAATTGAATCTTCTATAATTATTTTTTTTTGTTGTGGGTGTTTGAGTAAAATGATTTGAATTTTTAAAAACATGGACTATGAAAGCTACCTTTTCCTCCCGGTACAGGCCGGAAGGACTTTTTTAAATCCTAGTGGGCAATTTATGCTAGCACATGCTCTTTCCCAATTTTCATTTTTGCATTGTCTAATTTCTTTGAATATATTTTTTCTTACTTTCGTTTATCTCAAAACTAACATCAGCTTTTTTATTTAGCGAGATTTCAAAATGCTTTTTTCTTTTCTTGAATTCATTTAAGAATATCTTCATTTAGCCAGCTCTTACTGCTGTGATCATTTCTACTCCCTGCACCCAATATCTCAAGAGCTACAGCGCTAAGATTTTATTTTAGATGTTTATATAGATCCTTTTCCGTACCTTCAAGATCTATAATCAGCCCGTCATCCATTCTTTTCTTGTGCATTCCTTTAATGCACTCATCTTGTAGTAATTGCCCTTTAAATGCTGAGTAACAGTATTTTCCTTCTGTTTGCTCAGTAGAAATTTTTTCTTTATTCTTTAACTTTCAC
This sequence comes from Maratus michaelseni, assembly GCA_963931845.1. Classification (NCBI taxonomy): domain Eukaryota; kingdom Metazoa; phylum Arthropoda; class Arachnida; order Araneae; family Salticidae; genus Maratus; species Maratus michaelseni. Next base: position 199,202,628 of record OZ007595.1, read on the forward strand.
CCAATTTCTGCTTTGACTAAATAATGATCTTATCCACAATCTAATCGAGTTATTTAATTTTTAAAAAAGCGGAACAAAAATCATTACTACAAGAATTTATTTTTTCGTTCTTTCGGTCCACAGAAGAAAAAAAAGTTGTAAGGAATAAGACAAAAACACTGCGTAAATGATTTTTCTCAAAATTTTCTTTAAAATGAACAGTGTTGAAATAACTCTTTCAATTTAGCCTTCATGAAAGATACGTAACTTTATTTGGTTTATCTTTGGATTACACCCTTTAGGTATAAAATTTGCTATAATATAATTTTTATCTTTGCAGATAAATAAGTAGGTGAATAAAGAGAAAAATAAAAAGTAGCTAGGGCAAAGTAGTACAAAACCATATAGTCGGGTGAAACCGGATATCTCAGTCTTGAATCAATTTGATCAGACCTGTAGCGATTAATGATTGAAATTTTTAGCTTTAGGGCAAGAAGAGAATTACAATCAATATCTTCAAACTGAAATTTAGGTAGTTTCTGAGTTTAAAAGTTTGATTTATCATTTTTTAGTTTTGATTTTTCCTACTTTTAAAAATTCTTAAATATACAAACACATTTCAAATACATAAAACTTTTTATCTTATTATGTGTTGGAGAGATTTAAAATTGAAATTATAAAATTTACAGGGCGTTACTAGAACCTATAATTATTCTCTCCTCCTGACAGAAACACACCAACTATATTAGCGGCAATTTGATGGCAAGTGTGATCGTGCAACCTGGGATAGTTTTTTTTGTATTAAATTAAAAGGTTGGACAGCGTTGTGTCATTTCGAAGTATCTTATCCTTATGGTTGGCCATCAAGCCCGCTGTAAATTCCTGCTTAAAGTAGTAATTTTAAGTAGACATATGTTAATCTAGATAAACATCACACTGTAAACCAAAATAAATGTTAGAGTCTAAATTAAGAGTAAAATAAAAGGGTTTTATTTACAGAAGACATATATTGATAAAAAATATAAAATAAAGAGTAAAATAATTGTAAAAAGGAATATACATTATATTTACGAGATCTGTATGACAATGCAGTATATTTAGTAGTTTTAATAAGTTATTAAGTTATTATTTTAATTATTTAAATTTAAGTATGATACCACATTTTATAACATTGTAATCTAATAAGTTTATGATAAGAATTTAAGTTTCCAAGCATCCTCGATCCTAGGATGTTAAGAGAAACAATATCTCTTAAGCTTTAATCATTTAATATAGAAATTTTTTTACTGTGACTGGGTAGATAATGAAAGGTACCTGGTTCTCCTAAGAGCACGGCAGATGACTGTAGCGTGCATCACATGTGAATTCTTGTATCCAGGGAACAGTTTAAACTATGATTAAATGAACTATAACGGTAGGCTGTTTACATAGTGCAGCGTATAGAGAAAAAATCAACTTTCATTGCAGTAGCAATGTTACTAAAAAAATGTTTTCCTCTTAAAGTTATTGATAGAAGTGATTTTAGTTCTAACAAATTTTTTTGTTCTGAGATAATTTTTTTACCCCCCCCAGAGGGGCGTAAAAGTCTTCACCTCCTCCTTTGTGGCTCTGAATCCAATGGTGTTGCTAGGTGCCGACTTCCATGCCCTCCTGAAGCTTTTTCACTGGTCGCCGCGTACATCTGATCACCGCAACGCTTCCCATTCGATCCAGCCATATTCCGCGTCTCAGAAGCTCATACGTAACTACCCTTCTCCTCGTTTCCAGGGATCGCCGGTTCGATGTTTATCTTTGCAAATTTTATGACCCTCAAGATTCTCCATCATAAATTGCTCCTTGTCCACACAATTGCTGCAATGTCAAAACCGGCGCCTGTCTGTGTTTTACCATACGTAAACAAGGCCACCCATATTGCTGCCGTTGTTTCGATTAGTTTATCGTGTAAACGGAAATATGTTATGCGGGATATACCAATATTTTAGGTTCTATCCAGCATTATCTCCCCGCTTGAAGAAAAATGTAATCGGAGAGGATATTTTTTTTGTATATTTGTTTCTGGAAATCACTGTTCATGTAGAGTGTCCAAGTTGATTCTAGAAGATTCAATGACAAACAAGTACCATGTGCCATAACTCAATGCATTACCTGCGAAACGAAGGTATTGAGACGGTAGAGACAGGTTGAGGGGTTACGGAAAGAAGATACGATCGCAATTGCTATTAACCCGTTCGTTTTAGAAAGGGTTCGTTCAGTTGGCGTGTTCAAAAAAGGATTACCAAGGGTACGAAAAGCACTGAGAGGGAGAATCATTAGTGATTTCGAACATGCCAAGATTCTTAGGTGGGAGAAAAAAGGGATCGCTATAATTATTCTCTCCTCCTGACAGAAACACACCAACTATATATTGGCAATTTGATGGCAAGGGTGATCGTGCAACCTGGGATAGATTTTTTTTTGTATTACATTAAAAGGTTGTACCGCGTTGTGTCATTTCGAAGTATCTTATCCTTATGGTTGGCCATCAAGCCCGCTGTAAATTCCTGCTTAAAGTAGTAATTTTAAGTAGACATATGTTAATCTAGATAAACATCACACTGTAAACCAAAATAAATGTTAAAGTCTAAATTAAGAGTAAAATAAAAGGGTTTTATTTACAGAAGACATATAATGATAAAAATCATAAAATAAAGAGTAAAATATTTGTAAAAATGAATATACATTATATTTACGAGATCTGTATGACAATGCAGTCTATTTATTAGTTTTAATAAGTTATTAAGTTATTATTTTAATTATTTAAATTTAAGTATGATACCACATTTTATAACATTGTAATCTAACAAGTTTATGATAAGAATTTAAGTTTACTAGCATCCTCGATCCTGGGATGTTAAGAGAAACAATATCTCTTAAGCTTTAATCATTTAATATGATATCATTTAATGAAAGATACCTGGTTTCCCTTAAGAGCACGGCAGATGTCTGTAGCGTGCATCACATGTGAATTCTTGTATCCAGGGAACAATTTAATTTAACTATGATTAAATGAATTATAACGGTAGGCTGTTTACATAGTGCAGCCTATAGAGGAAAAGTCAACTTTCATTGCAGCAGCAATGTTACCAAAATTAGATGTTTTCCTCTTAAAGTTATTGATAGAAGTGAGTTTAGTTCTAACAGAATTTTTTGTTCTGAGATATTTTTTTACCTCCCAGAGGGGCGTAAAAGTCTTCACCTCCTCTTTTGTGGCTCTGGATCCAATTTGCTAGGTGCCGACTTCCATGCCCTCCTGAAGCTTTTTCACTGGTCGCCGCGTACATCTGATCACCGCAATGCTTCCCATTCGATCCAGCCATATTCCGCATCTCAGAAGCTCATATGTAACTACCCTTCTCCTCGTTTCCAGGGATCGCCGGTTCGATGTTTATCTTTGCAAATTTTATGACCCTCAAGATTGTCCATCATAAATTGCTCCTTGTCCACACAATTGCTGCAATGTCAAATCCGGCGCCTGTCTGTGTTTTACCATGCGTAAACAAGGCCACCCATATTGCTGCCGTTGTTTCGATTAGTTTATCGTGTAAACGGAAATATGTTATGCGGGATATACCAATATTTTAGGTTCTATCCAGCATTATGCATAACATATTTTGTAAAGATTAAATTGCCACAATAAAACTGATGCTAAATACAGTTTTACGGATTCTTTTCCGATCCACATTGTCTTGGGGTAAAAGTCATTATACTACTTGAAATAAGAAAATTTATACAAATAAAAGAAAGTTTCGCTCTGTGTATGTGTCTGTTGGCGATGGCTAGCAATATCTAGCCCACGTAGAAGCCTGCAAATTTAGATTTAGACAGTCCAAAACCTCTCCTGGTGCACATGAACCTCAGATTTTTAATATTTTGAAAATTAGAATAGTTATTAATTAAAAACTGATCAGAGATCGCAAATAAAAAATCTGTCTTCCGAAAATAGCTTGAGCATGCCCAGAAGCCATTTATTCGTTCCTCCTTTAAAAGATGAAACAAAGTGTGGATCATTCCATTTCTTTTTAAGTTTTTTCTAAATTCGCAGTGAGCGAACGGCTAGAAATACAGAAAAACCGTCTACATATTCTGAAAGAATATACTTTTACGTCTCGAACGATCTGATTGGTAAAAAAAAAAATTACTTTTAAGCATTTAAAAAGAATAATCGAAAAGCGTCGAATTCATGTTTTTTTTTTTTTTTTTTTTTCCTCCTGTTTTCCGAACCTTGCATCCACCGGAATACAAAAGATGCGGAAAAACGAAAGTCACCAAATTAAAGATCTGTGTTTGCCTTTTTCAAAGCCACTATTGGTTTTTAAAAATATTAAAATTAACCCTTCGAGAAAGTATATTTTCGGTATGCCTTTTTGCGATTTTTGCGATTTTGGCAATTTTTAAAAATTTGCATCGGGGATTCAGAAAAAGATACGAAAAACTAAAAATACCAGACAATATCTAAATTTATTCTTTTTTCGACATCTATATTTTTTGTTTGAAAAATTCGAATACTAACCCTTAAAAAAATTCGTGCGCAGGACTCTCTAGTGCAAATTTCGATTTTCTGCGATATATAAAATCTGGCATAGGCTCTCTAAAATAACCAAACAAAAAACAAACACACCTAAAGACATTTACATTTTATCGGGTTTAAGCAGAAACCTTTAGTTTAAAAAAAATTACGTTAACAATTTCGAAAACGTTTTTTACCGTAAGTCAATTTCGCTTTTTTAACTATTTCTCCTATCTTTAAAAATCCGAATTGGCGTTTATAAAAAAGACACGAAATACTAAAAATACCGCGCCTAATCTGTATTCCCTTGTCTTTTAAAATCTGGTACTCGTTTTGAAAATTTTTAATTTTAACACTACGAAAAAAAAATCCTTTTCAAAACTCACTCACGCGATTTTCGTTTTTCAGTCCAGGTTTAAAAATAGCATCGACTCGGGAAATGTGAGTACGGACACACACTAGACTCCAGATCATAGACACTTTCATTTTCTTCAAAACGCATGGTTGGGTTTTAAAAAATACCTACATTAACCGTTCAGAAACCGATCGATTACGTAACCCACTTTCGCGATTTCCGCTTTTTTGTCAATGTTTACCCGAGGTTAAATTTCAATTCTACTAGGAAATTTGGTTGGGTCGAGTGTTCTGAAAAGGCCTCTTCCAGCCCCCTGGTGGTGGAAGGTGGAACTATAGGAGTATATCTGGTTCTATGGACCCGATTACGACGGGGTTTGGCTCATTGGACTTGATATCTATAGCCTTAAATATTTTAGTTGCACTTTCGACCGCCAGGATGCGCTTTCCGATCTTGCGTTTTATGAGTCCGATTACGACAGGGTTTGCCTCATTCGACTTGATTTCGATTGCCTTACATATTTCAGCCATATTCGTATAGAGCAGATTATTAATATTTCGGGCCCGGGCAATGCCGGGCGGGTTAGCTAGTATTAATACATAGCAATGATTGGTATAAACGATTAGTATAAATCCGCGGCGCCAAAACTATGGGTACTGATTTATTAACGGGTCTCGGACGATGTTTTGTGTGTCACAAACGGTGGTTCAAATTTTTTAATATAATTTATTTTACTTGCTGTAATAATATGATTAAAACAATAAGTTACAACTTTAAAGTAAAATATCGTAAAATGATATAGATAAATAACTTTGTGAAAAACCATTGTTTCATTAAATTTTGCATAGAAGGTGACTAGAGGATAAAATTATAAAATTGTCATCCCCGAAACGAACTCTGTCCTTGGTGCAAAACAATTCTATAAATCGTATTGGCATTCAGGCTGTATTTTATTAATACATTCTTTAATAAGATCACTCAATTTACAAAGTTAGCGGTTACTTTATAACTCTACTTTGACATTAATATTACCTATTTCTGTTATCTTATGCTTTCGTGAGGAAATTTGTCTTTTCGCTACAATATAAGTTTAATCTATGTAACTTTATTAGGTGGGTCAAAACAAATTTGAAACTTTAAGATAAAACGTATAACAATAAAGATTAGGAACCGCTGATCTTGGGCATTGGAACATTTGGTAAAGGTTTACTGTTTTGTGCATTTAAACTGCTTTTACAAGCGGCAGTTACTTGATATGCTTATTTGGGTGGTTTCTGGAGTTGTGTACACAATCAAGAAAACGTAAATGTAAATATAAATATTTTCTGAAAAATACTGGTGTCAGCATATTAATTTCATTAAATAATTAAGTATACATAAAATTTGCCATGTCGTGTCTATTCATCGTAGGGGTCTTCCACATTTTTGCTGAATACCGTTTGCCACAAATCCCGAAATGCAATCTTCAGTTTATTTAATCTAAAATTTTCCGTCATTAACAAAGGGCGATTTTTAAAAATAAAATACCTAATTGTATCGTGATAGTTAATTTAAGCATGAAAAGATATTTTGATCGTTGCGGTGACGTAACCTGAGTGCATAATGGATTAAATTATAGCATTTTTTTTCTCGATACTCCTGAAAGAGTCTCCTACCACTCCTACTATTTTGACATCGAAATGAGCGATGTAACGAGATGCAATATAACAAAGTGCTTCTATATTACTATTATAAAATATTGGTAACTGTGAGGCCCAAGTTTGCGTAGCAGGGAAATCCTGATATATAGCATTAAATTCACCCTGCTTTTAGCTTTTAACATGTTCATTAGTAATTTAACACATGCATATTTCATTTAAAATAATTATAAGATTAAAAAATATATTTTATATATTTTATTAGAATCAGATTTACTAAAACATTTTAGTTTTACAGTATTGGGGAATAAAATTATCCCTTTACTGATTCCGCTGAAAATAATCATCGTATAAAAGTAATGTTGATACCATCTAATTTATTAATAACATCTACTATTATTAATAACATCTACTAATTAATGCTATACTTCATTGATACTTCAGTGGTCGCTTTCATGTTGAATATTGATTAGAACTTTTAAATTATCAAAATTATATATACTAACACCAACACTTAATTTAGACTGCCTATTTAGATACTTTCGGATTAATTCCTTTGATACAGGGCATGAAATCATTCGGTTAAATACTTTAGGAAATACGCAGATGCAAAAGTTTTGAACTCCTGCAAAACACATGCGAGGAATTTTGGAATCATTACTCTGAAAATACTAGGTGGCATGAGCTGAAATTTTGGATTGGCATATTTATAGCTTCCAGAAATATATTTTTTTTTTGTTAAAATGTGTATTGGTTACAATACATCTTTTCGAATATTAACTAGATTTTATATAAATGAAATACTAAATTTTGAAAACAATAACGATGTGATTGTAAGATTTCCTTAACACACTGTCGATCGGTGACATAAATCCCAGTCTTTTTAGTATATGCAACAACAATTCCAGGCGAGTGCGTTTGCTTTTCATGGGTTACATTATTTTTCTTAACATGCATAATATTCGTATTTATACAACCAACATTCTATGCGCATAAATAGATCCATTAGACTCAATATCATTATTATACATATACATCCATATGCATTATAAACACGAATACAAAAAATATCTTTATTACATAATGCAATATATAAGAGTAATGCCTGTATGTGGGATTTACTGTTAAGAAGGACAAAATAAGCAGCACGAAAATGTTAAAAAGGTTACAGCAATCAGTACTCTATTTGTGTTCATCTTTGATTACTTCTAATGTGTACATTTGCACGTTTCCATAGGTTAGGGTTTAGTATCCCGATGTTATCTTCTATGTAATAAAGTAGTATTTACTCTTTTTAAGGTTTTAGAAAGGTGATGAGCACCATCGTTTATTAATAGAAAGTACAATGAAGCTAATATGATCTACAAAAACATTGAAAACTGTGTTAAATTGATAAACGCAAATACGTTACTGAAATAAGCTTTAAGTGCGAATGTCAGGAAGATATATAGCAGGAAAATACACGGTAAAAGGTGCAAACGATGGCGCTCTACAGCATATAAAAACATGCAAACATAATTCACGATGGTTTGTAAACTGTTTGGAAAGAGCGATTTATCGAGATACGATACAACGCGAATCTACTGTATTAGTATTTTACCTGGAAGTTTTCCCATGTGTTGTATGTTGGTTTTGATCGTGCAGCAAGAATTGACACGTTCACAAAAAATAATGATACAGAATTATACAAGCAATAGTGTATGGAATAATATGTGGAAAATGAGATCACTTACAAAGGAAGAACCCCAACCCGGAAATTAAAAACAAATATGACAGGGTTAGTACGCTTTTACCACAATGTTTTAATAGAATATTTCTATGTAATATTTAAATAGCAACAATTGTAGACACCTCGTTTAAATGCGGGATTTGCAAAACTTTTCTGCATTTAAATAAGGTGAAAAAATCTATTAAAAAATTGTGGTAAAACCGTACGAACCCTGTATGAAATTTTGAATAATGTGTACAATTTATAGATGTATATCAGTTTCTTATTATTCCTGTGGCAGTGTTAATAAGAGAAATAAGGTTTTCGTTTAAAAAAATATATTAAAAATGCCTTTAAAAGAACTTGGAAAAAATTGGAAAGCTTCGTCAAAGTTGTTAGTTTATAGACGTAGTTTTTGGAAGATCCTTTTCTCATGCAAAAAAATAATATGCTTTTTTTATTGCTTATTGCCCCACTTTACCTTACTTAATTTCTGTTTATGATAACTCCATACAAATATCGTTCGGCCTGGTGTCATTGCTTCTACATAAATTTATCTTTATAACGGGTGAATAATTTAAAAGATTATCCATTTGTTTTTTGTATTATCCACATCTATAATTTATGTAGCAATACTTTCAACATCATTACTAATTTAATATGTCTATATTTATGTGCGGGTATCGTTTTTTTTCACTTTCTAAATGCAAAAACTCGTCTATTAAACATAAATTTCTGTGAACATTATTAGTAATTTTAAATCAAATTCTGCGCAATTGATTTGAGTAAATCGTCTGTCTCTTTCAACGTTTTTATTTTTTTTATGTGGGGTTATCTCAAAAATAGGGTTTTCCAGCAAAGTCCTGCAAACATCGATGAATTAAAACAAATCCTAACTGAAGAAATATCGTCAATAACAAGAACAATGTTGCGAATTGTGTCAAAAAACTGGGTTCGAAGTGTTCATGCTTGCTTTCAAAATGGTGGCGAACATTTTCAACATTTGCCGTAATGAATGATAATGTAAAAAAATGAATTAAATGATGTTTTTCAAAAATAAAATTATCACATGATTAAGTAACATCGTGCTTCTCTATTTCTGTTTTACCTCACAAACAAATCTGCAACAGTCTAACAATGTTGGAAATTTTCTCCCACACTAAAACAAGGTTCAAACAATTATACATCAGTGTTAGAATAGTTACCACATCCGTCAGATTTAATGGTAATAAGAAAAACTCTTTTAAGTTATAATACTTTCCTTTCTTTTTTTAAAAATATTTTTTAAAAATTTTCTGTTAAATAAATTTTTGTATTTTTCACAATGATTCGTCCAGTATTTAAATTTTACAACTGCTTACTCAATCAATACATGCGGTCGATTACTTTATTTTTCAATACAGTGGCAATGTTTGTCTTGAAAAGTATTCGTATCTTCCTGAAAATAGTTAATTTCCCAAAAATGATGTTTTTGTTGTAAATCTATCAGTTATATCTGAAATTAGCATTTTTACACGCATTTTGGCTGAGTTATCAACTGCCTAATATAAAGGATGACCTTCTTAAGTGTGAACGTATTGAAGCATAATTATTCTTGTGTGCGAAGCCGTGTGCGAAGCCGTATGCGGGAATGTCAAAAACTTTCCTTTTTTTCAGGTTATTTATTTATTAATATATAAATTAATATATATTGAGAAACTAAAAAAATTGTTCTTGTCTTAAGAAAAAAACGATTTGAAGCTCTTAATCTCAAAATCACTTTGCTACCAAAATTTTTGCATAATAAATCTGACTTTATTTAATCGTGGAACTTTCTACGATATAACAAGGAGAAATTTAGTTTACGAAAATACTGGTAGTAGATTGCGAACCCCCTGATGATCCGCAATTGATGAGATGGTAATTTTCAAAATTGCGGCTTAAATCTCACTGAGAGTATCTATACAAGTCAAACGATCAATATGAACATCATCATAAGTTATAATTTCAAATAACTCCTTATAGATACCATCAGAAGATACCGAATTCGAATACATGGTATAACGTATTCTAAAAATAATAATGTATTGTAAAATTATAAAACAAAGAATTTATAAGAAATGGTGTAAATTCTTTGTTTTGAAATGTTTAAATAATTGTGACTGCTCACATGTCTAATACCATTATACATGACTGCCTGATTAAAAATATAATATAATATCAAGTGTGGTCGTTGAAGAATAAGATATTTTTTTAATTATATAGGTGTTAAAGATTTAGAAATTTGAATAAAAATTTATATCATATAAAATGAAATAACATTTGTCCATTCTATTAATGTTGCACAATGAAGAATAGAAAAAAAGTGTATATCATTTATTCAAAATATCATTCATAATTCACCAATCATAATTTATTTTATCCCCTAATAAATAATTTAATGTTTAATTATTCTAGAAAAAATCCTTGGTAACATTTTATGGAAATAGTGTCATCTTTAAAACTTACAAGTCGCAATATATTGTAATCACGTATGAACTGAAATACATTTTATTCATACTTTAGACAGGAAATATACGGCGACATAAACATAAAGAAGTATCTCAATGTGAAAACAAAGTCATAATGCTAATATGTATATTAAATGATAAGATAGTTAAATAAAAGTATATATGTTAAGGGGTCTTGTACCTTTTAAACTCGCCGAAAATTAACAAAATCTTTCAAACTTTGAATTAGTGTAGCTTCTAAACATTTTTGTACATAAGCATGAAATTTTGACTATTGATTAAGCATATTGTGTTTTTTAATATACTACCATTAGAAACTGAATAGTCTTTTAAAAATTTGAGTATTGTTGAAAATAAATTTGCTCTTTTTTTTATTCCGTAAGTCATTGCGCGCATGCTATCTTGAGAACGTATGACTGGATTGTTATGAAATTTGATGCAGATAATGAACACATATGTATTTTAAAAATGATCTACTTTTAGGTCAAAATTATTTCATTAGCCATGTAAAAAAAATTTTTTTTGTAAAAAATTTCAAAATTTTACATTTTTAATGAATAAAAATAGTCATAATTAAAAATCTTATCATTGTAAATATTTAAAAGTAGATCATTTTAAACACACATATGCGCTTATTATCTAAATCAAATTTCATAACAATCCAGTCATGCGTTCGCAAGATAGCATGCCCGCAATGACTTACGGAATAATAAAAAAAAATAATTTTAACAGTGCACAATTTCAGTAAAATATTAGTCAATTTCTAATAGTATTATATTTAAAAGATTACTCTATTTAATTAATAATCAAAACTTTATGTTTATACTTATAAAAGTTTTGAAAATACACTAATTCAAACATTGATTGTTTTTCTCGATTTTCGTCGGGCTTAAAAGGTGCAAGACCCCTTAAAAGCTTAAAACTTTAAATAACGTGAGATTTTATAAAACGCGATATAAGCTTTTTTAAAATTCTATATTCATTATACAATAAACGAAAGAAAAATTTGTAAAATGTTTACGTGAAATATCACTGCAAAGAGATTCTTCAATAATGATAGTTATTATTTAACGCAACTGGAACAAATACTTTCCGCAACTTCATCTCCATTCATTTCATCCGCAGGGCATTTAGAAAATATTCAGTTATTCTATAAATAAACGTTTTCTATCATTTGATGGGAGTTCTTTCAACTTAAAGGCTTAAAATGCCGATATCGTGTAATACCATGAGACCTGGAAAAATATTTAGGTAAACTGTATTGGGACAGGAAATGGTGCGCCTTTAGTCATATCAAGAAATATCTGACGTTAGTAAAAATTATAATGAAAATGTGTTTAAAGATCATACAAAAGATAGGTAATTATATAGGAATTACAAGCTTTGAAATATAAATAAAATGAGTATCCATATAATATGCAATAAATGTTATCCATGCTATTTTTACCACAAATGAATAATGTGAATTTTTTTTAAATTTTAAGATAAAATATCACTGTAGAGAATATAATACTAAAATATAAATATAATTATTTAGTACAAGTAAGACAAATATATTCGACAATTTCATATTCATTCCTGTTACTTCACGCAATATTTAAAAAGTATACATTTATATCACAAATAAGTATTTGCTGCAATCTGCTTGAAATTGTTTCAACTTAAAAATTGAGTAACTACATCTATCGCATCTCATGTGACCTGAATTAGACTTTATTCAGGATATCAGGGACAAGAAAAAATGTTTGACAGTTACATCAAAAAATATTTTCGATATCAAAATAAAGCTAAAACTGCATATGTTCTCGTTGGTGCTAAGAGAGTCTTGTAATTTCCATAGTTTTAAATAACAAATCTGAATAATATTTAGTTTCATGTAAGCGTGTATTATTTTTTTTCTTCTATGTACCTTGCGCAATAGCTAATAGAAAAATGTGAATAATGTATATGCAAAATATAAATGTAATGCATCTGTTTTTAATCCATAGTCATGATTATTTAACACAAGCCTGACAGACACTTTCCGCTATTTCTTTCATCTGCCAGGACATTTAGAGAATATTTAGTTATTTTTTAAATAAATATTTGCTATAATTTGCTGGAAACAATTTTAGTTAATGGTTTAAAATATTAATATTTTGCTATTCAATGTGACCTTGAGTAAATTATACGCATAATGATGGGCAGAATGTAACGCATCTGATATTTAATGCATAGTCATAATTATTTAACACGAGCCTGACAGACACCTTTCCGCTATTTTGACTTTACTTCTTCATCTGCCAAGGCATTTAGAGAATATTTAGTTATTTTAGAAATAAATATTTGCTATCATTTGCTGGAAACAATTTTAATTAAAGATTTAAAATATCAATATTTTGTTATGCAATGCGAGCTTGAGTAAATTTTAAGCATAGTGATGGGTAGAAAATAGTGGTTCACAGTCACGTCCAGAAATATTTGAATTCAATAACAACTGTAATGAAATTGTGTTTATTGAAGCATAAGGTAATTGTGAAGTCACACAGATATTAAAGGCTTCCGAATCTAAATGACATTTGATTTCATGTAGCATGAAAATAACATTTATGTCATTTATATCACCCGACGAATAATAGGAAAATTTGTAAAATGTTTAGATAAAATATCACTGCAAAAGAAAATCGAACAATAAAATAATTAACACAAGTGATACAAATACTTTTTTGTGATACACATATTGTAATACTGTTTTAATTATTAAATTCTACATTAAATTACCTTCAATTTGATATATACCCGTTTGTATTTAAGTGAAAATTAATATATTCTACAAGCACACAAAGTTGAAAAACATGAAACTTTCAAAAAATGTCCAAACTTTTGGCCAGCACTGTAGGTATTAAAGGCTTCCAAATCTAACTGACATTCGATTTCATGTAGCATGAAAATAATATTATGTCATTTATATCACACGACGAATAATAGGAAAATTTGTAAAATATTTTGATAAAACATCACTACAAAAGAAAATAGAACACTAAAATAATTAACAATAGTGATACAAATACTTTTTTTGTGATACAGATATTGTAATACTGTTTTAATTATTAAATTCTACATTAAATTACCTTCAATTTGATATATACACGTTTGTATTTAAGTGAAAATTAATAAATTCTACAAGCACACAAAGTTGAAAAACATGAAACTTTCAAAAAATGTCCAAACTTTTGGCCAGCACTGTAGGTATTAAAGGCTTCCGAATCTAACTGACATTCGATTTCATGTAGCATGAAAATAATATTTATGTCATTTATATCACACGACGAATAATAGAAAAATTTGTAAAATGATTAGATAAAACATCACTGCAAAAGAAAATCGAACACTAAACTATGAGATTCTATGAGTCACACTTCTTTCAATTGCTCCGAATAAGAATTGGTATTTATTAAGCATTTTATAGAAAATATTTTTATACATTTTTATGTAATCTTTGCCAGCATTTACTAGGTGCTGGCAATAATTAACATGAGTGATACAAATACTTTCCGCGACCACAACATCATTCTTTTTCTTCCTTACGACATTTAAAGAATATTTATTAATTCTAGAAATATAGCTTTACTAGTATTTTCTGGAATTGTTTTAACTTAAAGGCTTCGAAATCGCAATATCTTGTAAACCCATGCGACATGGAATATATTTTTTCATCCATGTTATTGGAACAGGAAATCGTGGCTGACAGTCACATGAATAAATGTTTAAATCCGATAGAGAAAATAGAATGCAAATGTGTTTTCTAACGCATGAGATGTGTAATTATATAGATAGAACAGAAATTATTTACATTAATTTATCGAAGTGTTTTATCTAAATAAGTATTTCTATAAATCACACTTCTTTTAATTGCTCCGAATAAGAATTGGTATTTATTAAGCATTTTATAGAAAAATTTTTTATACCTTTTCATGTAATATTTGCCAGCATTTACTGGGAATTGTTTAAACTTAAAAACTTGAAATACTTGGAAATTTTTCCAAGTATTAATTCCAGGTATTAAATATGAATTTATTCAATTGTCGATGTGAATTTTCTTTGATTTCGTGTTTGCCCCAGGGTTGACGGCTCACGGAAAAAATATTCCATCTTGTGCTGCGTTTGTAGCCTTGCATACATGTTATGGTGAAATATTTCCAAGATAAGTATCGTTCCCAAGTGGTTCAGTTGGTAGAACGTCAGTGCGCTATACTGATGTCCCGGGTTGGGTACTTTTTCACAATGTTGGCTATACGCCTATTAAGCAATTAAAAAAAGAAAATTGAATATTATGAATGCAATTCGTGAGAAATTTTCTCTGGAAAAATTTCCAAGTATTAAATTCGAAAAATACTTAATTTAAAAATCAATATATACTTGAATTTAACTTTTATCGTTATCTTAAAATAAAGTAAACTCAAGTTGAAATTCAACGTCACAAACAATTAAAAATATTATTATTATTTTAACAGCGTAAATGAAAGTAATTAATTTTAAATGTCAACATGAAAATAAAATTTGTAACGGATAACTTAGAAATAAGTAAAAAATACTCCCACAAAATTAATTAAAATATATATAAATAAAAATATATAAATAAAAAAATATATAAAGAAAGAAAATATAAATAAATATATAAATAAAAATATATAAATAAAAACAAACAAATAACTCTTGACGTTGGACCATCGTCAACTGTTTATTTAAAACAAACATGCATTTTTAGACATGGTTCTGGTTCTGATTAAATTGAATGTGTACACTGTAAAAAATAACATTTCCTTATTCACGTTTTTATTTTGGAATAATTTTTGTAGTTAAAAGTTTTTAAAAAAAACGTAATTGTTGAATATTTTCTCTGTTTACAATATCTGAGAATATTGAAGTCCCAAATTTGAGAAACATGGACATCCATTTAAAAAAAAAAAAAAAAAAAAATGCTGCAAATGGTAGAATCTTAAACTTCCCAAAACTTTTTCAGGAAATGTATTTAATGATATGTATTAAATAAGCATTTTTAGTTGATTTGTTATGATAAATATGCTATTATTAAATATGTATCTCAATTTTATAAATATATAATTATCACTGTTTATGTCTATTTTAATATAATAAAAAAAATACATGCCCACATTCGTTTGATACGCATATAGATTATAACATATGCCAAAATAGTGCAATAAGATTTCATTGATTAGAAATTGACATAAAATTTCATACTGTAAAAAATATGATAAAATGAAATTATTTTTTACATACGTTCATATACTATTTAAAATAACGAACTTTCGATTTCTTTCTTTGTTTAGGTGAAACTTATTTAAAAAATAATAAATATATATTTTTTTAATTTACATTTCAACTAACCACTTAACCCTAAAAACCAGACCGGGCTACGCCCGCACCCGTATCAAAACAAGCCAATCTTATTTTTTTTTCGGACGAAAATCATTCCAAACGAACCTAGGGGTAGGGCCTCACTACTTTTGGTAGCGTAGCCCTTTATCATTATTTTTCATCTTTGAAAAACATAATTGTAATCGCGGGGATTAACTCAGATAAAATTCAATTTTCAGCGTCACATTGCTATGGAAGCTTTGGAATTTTTCAATTAGAATTTAATGACGGAGTAGCGAATTCTAACGGAGAAGACTTTTAGTTAAAAAAACATTTGTCAAGAAGTCGCTACAAGACGCATCAAAACTGCAAACAATGCTTAACAAGTTTTAAAAAATTCCCAAATCACAGAGAACAAAAGTTAGTATATTGAGATTGAACAGTGAAAGATGATTCCTTTTACTAATAAAAATTTGCCGCGAAATGCGAAAAAACATTAACAACCGCATAGAAAATGGAGAAAAGTTCAAAAAACGTTAAGGTGAAAATTTGATATAATGGGATAAAATATTGAAATCGGATTATTTTAAGAATAGGAAAAATCTCCAAGAAAGGTGAAAAACACTAAAAATCGAATTTAAAAATTCCTGAAAAATTTTGAAAACGTTGTACGATTTATGTTTAAACTTTATTAAAAAGAGGGAAAATGTACGAAATTCGAATAAAAGTTTGAAATCGGATTCATTTTACTACTATGTTAAAACACCGCAAAACGCGAAAACAGTATAAAAATAGCATAAAAAATTAAATGAAATAGAAACTAATCAAAAATCCAAACAGTGACCTTGAGGTGAATAACTTAGATCCATATGTTTTAGTTCCGCACCGCAGTCTCTTAAAAAATATCCATACTGTCAGACACACACAAACGTCTGTCTATTATTACGGATATTTCCCGATTTCTTTTTTAGAATTTGGTAAGATATAAGTGGAAAAACGTAATTTATATGATATGTCGAAATTAATTTATTATCTCAGTTTACGAATTTATGTAAATAAGGATATAACATTCTACATTCGCAAAAAGAGAAGTGTCTAGTTAAACTGATGGCATTGAGCTCACAGGCTATTCGCATTAATTGTTTATTACACTTTTATTTCAAAAAATAACGCTTTCGAAAAATAAAGCAATCTACAATAAATTAAAAGGAGATTAGTCTACAGTTCCTACATTTAGACTTACTTAACCAATGAACCTTCAAAACTAATTAGGGAATTGCATTATCACAATTAATCTATATACAAAATTTGAAGCAAATGGGATATTTGTGCATGAAAAACTCATTTATCGAAATTAAGGGGGATTAGCTCCCGTCTCCCCCTTTATACTTAACCAATGAATCCCTAAAACTAATCATGGAAGCACCTTATCGCAGATTCAAATTCAGATTCAGATTCAGATTCAGATTTAACCAAGCCGGGAGGACTACCATATGGCTTTAGCCTGTGCAAGCCCTGCTTGCAAGTTTATTAAAAAAAAACATATTTGACAGTGCAATTTTGATTATTTACAAAACATAAAAATTTACTATAAGTGATGATGAAGATTGTCTATAATGTTATATACAATGATGGAGAAAATTTTTGGATTATTTACAGTTCGTGACAGAGCAAGAAATGTTTTTCGCGAGCACGAAGATGTGTATTTCTGTTTTCTCCTAAGAATTGATGGGAGTTTGCTGTTAAGAGTTTGTGGTATTGGACGTAAAAATATTTATAAAGAGATAAAAGATGAGTTTTTCTCACATAAGCTTTTGGGCTGGAAGCTGATTTTTTGCACATATGGTTGGTTGAGGTATGTAGATGCTTTTCCCAACATGGCTGGTGGTTACTATAAGACAATGTTCCGAACTAGCTTTCAGTTTTCAATTTCACCAACTATGTGTGGTGGAGGCATTTGGAATAGATGCTGGTTCCTTTCTAGAATGTTCATACAACTAATTATTTTGTTTAGGAAGTTTGGTCGCTTCAACAGGTAAGCGAACCAGTGTGAAAGGGATATTGTTGATGGCTTGCGGATGTGATTAGTGGAGGTGAGGGTGCATTGTCAAAAAGTCGCTACAAAACGCGAGAAAATTTCAAACGCTGCTATACATGTTTTTAAAAAATCCGAAATCGTAGAGAACAAAAGTTACTATATTGGGATTGAATATTAAAACATGATTATTTGTAATAATGAAAAAATCGTCGCGAACGGCATAAAAACGCTAAAAACCCCATAATAAATGGCGAAGAGTTCAAAAATCGCAGAGGAGAAAATTTAATATATTTCGCTAATAGATTGAAATCGGATTATTTTAAGTATAAGAAAAATCTCCGCGAAATGCGAAAATAAAAATCGTATTTAAAAATGCATAAAACATTAAAAATCGTTGTAAGAATTCTGTTTAAACATTATTAAAAAGAGGAAAAAATGAATAAAATTGAGGATATTTGAATAAAAGATTGAAATCGGATTTATTTCGAATTCATAGACGCAAAACGCAAAAACAGTATGAAAATATCATTTAAAAAAAAAAAAAAAAAAAAAAAAAAACTTTTTAAAAATTCAAACAGCGATTTTGAGGTGCATGACTTCCCATATAACTTCTACCTAAATGTTTGAGTACTGAGCGCCGCGGTCTCTTAAAAAACATCCATACTGTCAGACACACACAAACGTCTGTCTATTATTACGGACATTTCCCGTTTTCTTTTTTAGAATTTGGTAAGATATAAGTGGAAAATGTAATTTATATAATATTTCGAAATTAATTTATTATCTGAGTTTACGAATTTAGGCAAATCAAGATATAACCTTCTACATTCACAATTATTCTTTTACAGTCAATTTATATAAAAAAAAAAAAAATGCTTTTTAAATATCCATGATTAAACACAATAAAAACAGAAGTGACCAGTTAAACTGATGGCATTGAGCTCACAGGCTATTCACACTAATTATTTATTAAACTCTTGTTTCAAAGATTAATGCCCCTCAAAAAATAAAGAAATCCACAATAAATTAAGGGGGGATTAGCCCCCGGTCCCGCTTTATACTTAACCAATGAACCCCCAAAACTAATCAGGAAAGTGCCTTATCGCAATGAATCTATATACAAAATTTAAAGCAAGTCGGATATTTCTGCATGAAAAAATCATTTATCTAAATTAAGGGGCGGAGTATCCCCCGTTCCCCTATTTATACTTAACCAATGAACAAAGAAAACTAATCAGGGAAGCGCATAATCGCAATTAACCTATATACAACATTTGAAGCAAATAGGATAGTCCTGCAGGTAAAACTCATTTATCTCATTAAGGGGGGACTAGCTCCCCTTGCCCTTTATACTTAAACAATCTACCATCAAAACTAATCAGAGAAACACATGAACCTATATATACAAAATTTGAAGCAAATCGGATATTTCGTCATGAAAACCCATTTATCTAAGTTAAGGGGTATTACGCCTGTCCCCCCCCCTTTATACTTAACCAATGGATTCTCAAAACAAAACAGGAAAGCGAATTATCACAATAAACTAGTATACAAAAATTGACGGAAATCGGATAAGTCTGCATAAAAAAACTATTCATCTAAATGAAGGGGGGGTTAGTCCCCAGTTACCCCCTTTTATACTTGACCAATGAACTCCCAAAACTAATAAGGCAATCGCCTTATCACAATGAACCTTTATACAAAATTTGAAGCAATTCGGATATTTCTGCATGAAAAATTCATTTATCTAAATTAATGGGAGGGATTAGCCTCCCGTTCACCTCTTTATACTTAACTAATGAACCCCCAAATCTATTCAGGGAAGCGACTTATCACAATGAACCTATATACACAATTTGACGAAAATCGGATAATTCTGAATGAAAAACAAATTTATCTAAATTGAAGGGGGAGTAGTCTCCCGTTTTCCCCCTTTATACTTTACCAATGAATCCCAAAACTAATCAGGTAAGCGCCTTATGAGAATGAACCTACATAAATAATTTGAAGCAAATCGGATATGTCGATCAAGAGTTAATGCGTTACGTACATACAGAACCTGCAGGAACATTAGCTCTCACACTTTGATAGCCTGTGAGCTAAAAATGTGACAATGGATTCTCAAAACAAAACAGGAAAGCGAATTATCACAATAAAATAGTATACAAAAATTGACGGAAATCAGATAAGTCTGCATAAAAAACTATTCATCTAAAGGAAGGGGGGTTAGTCCCCAGTTACCCCCTTTTATACTTGACCAATGAACTCCCAAAACTAATAAGGCAATCGCCTTATTAGTTATATTAGCAATATTTAACAATATTAGCAATATTTAACTGAATTGTATATAATATGAAATGAGTTATAAATATTAAAAAAAATTAAGACATTGAATCACGGTTGCAGGTTGAGTGCATATCTCTATTCAGAAGAGTAAAATGACAAAGATTGTGTATGTAGGTCTAGAGATTTGCGCCTTTCAAATCATAAGAATAACAATTTCCTATTAAGTGCTGTTTGTAGTAAAGATGGAAACTTGGTACCGACGATAAGAAGAATAATTATTAGAAATTCACACTGGACGAAGGTTGCGAGCTGAGGGCGTTTTCTACAAAGAAACAATAGTGCAGTCTTCGCTAGGGCACTCGGCTATCAAGATACGTTCCCTGAGTCCGATCTGGACTTCATGAAGTATTCAGGTCCTGGAGGCTGTTCATTCGTACCACATCCTTATCGTATTATATTTCCTTCCATTATGTTAAGCTTTTTTCCACCTTTTCATGTTTAAACATGGAAATTTAAACAGCAGATTTTTTTTTATATATATAAATTGATTGGAGAAGAATAATTGCCTATGTAGAAGGTTATATCTTGCTTTGTCTAAATTCGTAAGCTCACAGTTAATAAGTTAATTGGGATACGCCATTCCAAAAAACAAGACCAGATCTTTCATCTTTTTGCATTTTATCTATCCACCCTTTTTGGGGGTGTCAGATGGGGCATCCCTTCTTAGTGACCACTCCACGTGGGGATTGATTCTATTTTTGATTCCATTCCAACATCCTCAACGCTCCGATTGGGTCTCCAGTTCCTGCTCTTTTTCTGTGAGGGTGTCCTTGCAGAGTAAGACTTTCAGACGGACACTGTTTATGGGTTCAACAAGGTGGACTCCTAATCGTTATTATTTTTCCATCGTATAAGTGTCCGAAGGTATGTTGGATAGCTTTATTTGATATTGCCTGGATGGGAACCGAGCATAAACGTTTCCTTTCTTGAACATCCTTATACACAGGACTCTATGTAGCTCTGGAAAGCTTTAAATTTAGCAAAAATGCGAAACTTTTTAAGATACATTGCATTTTTCTGTAAGTTAGCATCTACAATTAAATTGTTTTATGTGCGTGTAGTCTATTGTAATAATGCAAGGATTTTATTTAGTTTTCCTTTTAAGAATAAAATAAAACATGATATTCTTTAAAATAAATAAATAATACATATGCATTAATATAATTAACTATGTCGTGCTTCCATGATTTACTTTGAGAATTTGCTGATTTTTTAAATTCTAATTTTGTATAATTCGAATAATTTTTGTGTATTTTCTAAGTTTGAATATAAACAAATTAGTTGTGTATGTTTTTTTTTCTTGGATGTAAGATAAATTAACTGTAGGATTAATTCTAAACGATAAAAATACCTTTATATGTATTTCTTTCTTAGCGAACTTTTTGTTCAGCTTGATGCACAATGTCTTGCGTTTAAAATAGAATTATTTTTTCAGCTTATGTTGTTTAAAAAATACAATATTATCAGTTATTTTTAAAAAATACATATTTGCAAGTTCAAAACACTATAAAAATTACTTATATTTAAGCTTAAAGATTAATTACATATAAAAGAATTGTTTTCATAAAAATGTATTTAAGAAGGAAAATTGGCAACCAGTATTTAGCAAATCAGAGTTTTTCTGTTTTCTTTACATTTATTTAATTAAAAAAATAAAATAAAATGTTTTGTACATTAAATTTTTTAAACAAAAAACATATTTTCGAGGCCGAAACTGGTAAAGTACAATTAATTTCAAGTATAAAGTTTAGATGCATAAAAAAATTAATTTACCTTCAAGTATAGCATTAATAATGTTCATTATTCTACAGAAAAAAAAGAAAATAAAGTAGTGAAGTGGGAGGAATTTACCCAAAGACAGTTTATTTTGGTTATTTGTTTTCGTTTTACTTTATGAAATACTAAAAAAACTACTTTTTAAATTCAGAATATGGGAAAAGTTCATTTCACATTTCTAGAAAAAAATCAATAGCATTTTTTTAAGAGAACAAAAGCATTCCAGTATAAAATGAACTAAGTTAATTAAACAATGTTTTTTCCTTGAAAGAAAAATCTCTTTTAATTAAATATTTTTCCAAAAAAGAAGATTAAATTGTAATTATTGTTATAAAAATATTTTACGAAAATCCTGTAATATTCGTGTCTAACAATATTTTACATAATTTACAACATATGTAGGTTAATTTAATTTGATCTTTTATCTCTTAAAACAATTATTATTTTTACGTTCTTGATACTTAAAAAGATATTCGTTATCTGTTTTTGATCTATTTAAAAGATTTGTTTTCACATTTCAGATTCTAGAATGAAAAAAAAATGAATATTACTTAAATGTTACAGTATTAAGTCTAATATAAAATAATCCAATACATTAAGGGAGCCTAATTGGATTAGACAGTGTTTATTTATTTCAATGAAAAGTTAAAAAAAAAAAAAAACTTATGCTTTTAATTCAATTAATTATCTAATCGGTAAACTAAACTATGTCGTTTAATTGGCAGAAACCAGTTACCGGTCTCAGGTTTCTTTTAAATCAATCTATTTAAAAGAAACTTCCAATTGAACTATGGTGCTAACTTACTACATGTACAAGAACAGTACCAGGACATTTTTTAAAAATATATATTTAGTCAGATATTTTTTCCAAGCAGAAAATTTACGTGTCATTTTTACGTATACTGTTTTAACTACTAAATTTTAAATGGGTAATTTTGTCTTATTACTAAGTTTTTCATTTAATAAAAGATATATCTTCCCATAGGAAATTTTATTTCTCGATGTTTACAAAAACATCATTAAATTAATAATTTCGCTTTGAACAAAAATTTTGTAAATATGAATATCTGCATCAGGCATGTTCATCTAATTTAAATACTTGAAACACATTTCAGAGAACATATTCTAAGAATTATAACCCACGTTAATATGTTTCTAAAATCTTTTATAATTTCTTTATGCAAAAGATTTTTAAAAGTTATTACTAAATAATCTTCTTAATAATTTAATGTTTCTTTAGTAAAAGTGTTTATAATAATTTTAAAGATTTATTCAATGAATAGTATTGATGTGCATTAAATTTGATAATTCAAATAGCTTTGTAGATATTCTTATGAACATCACCACACCTTAACCTTAATACATTAACCCTATACCTTAACAAACCTTATTAAAAATAACACGTTTCAGAGAACATATTCTAAAAATTATAACCCACATCGATATGATTCTAAATCTTTAATAATTTCTTTTTGTAAAGGCTTTTTAAGAGTTATTACATAATAATCTTCTTAATCATTTATTGTTTCTCTAGTAAACGTTTTTATGATAATTTTTAATATTTATTCAATTAAAAGTACTGATGTACATTAATTTTGATAATTCAAAAAGAGTTTTAGATATTACACATTATGAACATTAGCAGAACTTAACCTCAATACATTAACCTTATACCTTAACAAACCTTATTAAATTTCACTTTTGCCAATCCAACTTGTTCACTTTAATTAAACCAAACACATATCTTCTTCGGTGTTAAAGTGATTATTTTATCTTTTATATCAACTCTTTCAAAAGAATTGCGAATAGTATTGGAGGTCCCACCTCATTCCCAAGCTTCTGATATTTCAAATTTTTGCGATTCACAAATTTTCGCTTTATCGAAAGTGGCCTCCTTGGTAGTTTGAAATCGATTAGAACGGTACGACAAAATTCGAAAAAGATAAATTTGTGTTGGAAATTTCGAATTATTTCTTAATATTAATTGTGTTTAAAATCAGGTTACGTAGAAATTTTCGTTAGAGAATTTCGCAAATATATATATATATATATATATATATATATAAACTTATTGCAAAAATTAACCATTGAAACAGAAATAACTGACCAAATGCAATGAAATTATTACCCCAAATAGCTATGTCAAATTACACATTATAAAACATAGTCCTAACAAATGAAGTATTTATTCAAAAAGTAAAAAAAAAAAAAAAAAAAAAAAAAAAAAAACACAAATGCAAGCTTATAATGTAATTTACTTTTTCAAGGACTGGGAAACCACATTATAAGCAAAGAATGATTGTTTTCTGTAACTGTCACAAGCTTAAAGCCGAAATTTTGTGACAATTCCAAGCCCTAACAATCATTGAAAAAAAAAAAAAAAAAAAAAAAAAAAAAAAAAAAAAAAAAAAAAAAAGGATACCTTTGAAAATAGAACACTACAAATCAAACGGAAGAAAATAAATCCATTTATAAACAAATAAATACAAAGGAAGACAAAGAAAATCTATACATTACAACATAAATTTGTCCAGAAGCCGAAGCCAAAAATGTTTTGTGCTAAGCACATGATAAAGTGAATAAGTGAATTCAAACGTACAAGTTAAAATTACAGTTAATTTTCTAAAAGTAGCAGTTATTAATTTAACCATTGTGATTTTAACTATTTCTAATTTAAAATATAAAAATACAAATAAATAATATAAAAACTATAAATTCATTTACTAAATATATATATATATATAAATTTGTATTTCAAATGCATTTATTCTCATAGAGTTACAAATGGGTACACAAATAGACAGACAGGGAAATTCTAAAGAAAAGCTACGGAATAACGATTAAACTTTTGCTGGACAGTAATTTAATATCCTGCATACTCCCTGAATCTGATTTCACATTTTTGTCATTGACGTATCCAAACAACACAGTTTTCCATAATCTAAAGAAAACATAAACATAAATGAAAATTATAAGTCTTAAATGTCAAAGAACATTTTTTAATAATAAACTTCATTTAATTTCGTTAAGTTCATAAAATTTCGTTAAGTAGAAAACTTTGTTAAATAGGGACTTCGTTAAAGGGAAGTTATACGGTATATTGAAAATTAAAAGTGCTCGTGCCCACTCAGTCTGTCAAGAAAAAGACTGGTTCTGGCCCGAGACAGACCCGTGGACAGACATAATTCCCGTGGGCAGAAAAAACGAAATTCCACAAGTTATTTAATAATCCTTAGGAATATCCACTAAACGGTGGATTTCCTCGACATACAAGTAATTTTAAGAGGTTTTTTTTCGATTTCTGTCTGTCCAGGGTAATAACTTCATTTAATTTATAAGCCTGCAATGACCGTTGGATAGAATTTATTCACGTCATTCTTAGCCTGCCCCTCCTTCGTGCCCCTCCTTCCTTAGCCTGCCCGTCCTCGAGTGGCGCCCGAACCACTCTAAAAGAATTTTTGGATGGCACTTTTCTTTCATTATCAGAACATTCTTTCATTCGCCATACCATCTAAGCTTATTATGAATGATTGTATGCACAACATCCTGTTTGATTTGCATGATTTCACGTGTTCTTGAATTTTTAATTTTTTCCAGCCATGATGTTTATATGATCTACGCCAGAAGTATATTTAGGTAAAGAGGAGTTCCTTTTTCAAGGAAAGATTTAAGGTCCATGTCTCCGCCCCATAAAGTAAAATGCTTTGCACGATTGCACTATAAATTAATCGTTCAGTTTTAGGGAGAATATTACTACTCCACAGAACAGAAATGCAATTGCTTTTCAGAATTCACCATTTCTCTTTTCAACATCTCTTTGGCATTATCCTTCTTCATGAATGACAAATCTAATGCATTTGAATTCATAAATAGCTTTAATATTGATGAATTCAATATTAAAGTTAATCCCATCATCCAATAAAATATCGTTTTTGACTTGGTGTTAAGTGCTCATTTTCACTCTTATTTACACTGCTCAAAACAATTAAAGGATATTTGAAGTTTTATATAAAATAAAGATATAAACGAAATTTTTTTTGCCGAAAATAGAAGAAGAGAATCACAAATGCAAATTTTTCTGGTTTTCAAACTGTGGAGTATGCAGATTTTGAGTTCGACGTCAAAAACGTCGCTTCAGCGGCAGCGAATGAAATTTGACTTTCAACTGGATAAAAGAGAATGAAGACAAGGATGATCGGCATTCAGTGATTGCTTTGTTTCGATGAGTACGATGTCTCAGCGAAGTCATTTGGCAGATTCAGAAGCTTGGAGAATTATTGGTAGGTTAGAAGGGGGCCAAACTCAAGCCGAAGTAGCGCAAGCCATTGGAGTGTCACAAATTGTCATTTCCAGGATCTGGAACCGTTTTTTGGAGAGTGGATGTGCAGGCCGAAGACCAGGGCAAGGTCGTAGACGGGCAACAACGCCCAATGAAGATCGGTATTTAGCGTTAACAGCTCGGCGACACCGAAAAATGAACGCTACTCTTCTCCAACAACACCTTCGCTCGGCTACAGGCACCACCATTTCAACTCAGACTGTCCGAAGCCGGCTCCATGCTGTAGGTCTGTATGCTCGCCGACCGATGGTATGTGTTAGATTAACATCAAGGCATCGTCGCGACCGCAGGGAGTGGGCAACCGAGCATGTCAACTGGAGGAGAAATGAATGGAGCAATATTCTGTTTTCTGACGAGTCCCGTTTTTCTGTGCATCCGGATAATAGGCGTATTTTCATCTGGAGGGACCGTGGCAGTAGGAATAATCCTGCGTTCGTGCACGAAAGTGTCAGATTTGGCGGTGGAGGAGTGTTGGTGTATGGTGGCATCTCCATTGACGGGTGCACTGACCTCTACATCATTCGAGATGGAGCTCTGACTGGTCGCCGATATAGGGATGAGATCCTCAGAGCTATT
Organism: Maratus michaelseni; assembly: GCA_963931845.1. NCBI lineage: Eukaryota > Metazoa > Arthropoda > Arachnida > Araneae > Salticidae > Maratus > Maratus michaelseni. The sequence goes on from OZ007595.1 coordinate 199,229,775, forward strand.
GTAGTCCCTTACGCTGCAGCAATCGGAGATAACTTCATTTTAATGGACGATAACTGCAGGCCACATCGTGCAAACCTGGTGGAGGATTTCCTTTTCGAGGAAGGAATCGTTCGAATGGAATGGCCAGCGTGTTCTCCAGACATGAATCCAATCGAGCACGTTTGGGACGCTCTAGGAAGACGAGTTTCTGGCCGCCAACAACCCCCACAAACTCTCCAAGAACTGGAAAGAGCTCTTCTGGAAGAGTGGGGCAGAATACCCCAACTCGTCATCAATAGCCTCATTGAGTCCATGCCTCAAAGGTGTTCAACGTTGCTGGCCGACCGTGGAAACCATACCCCCTACTGAAAATGATTTTCTTTGAAGAAAACACCTATTCTTATTCTTTTTTTCTCATATGCGCAAATTGTGTTTTTTTCCTTTTGTACACAAATGCGCAATAAAATGCATTTTTTTCTGCCAAACATGTGTAATTTATTCTCATATAACCTACTATGTCTGTCGACCATGTATCAATCAGCTAAAAAGTTTCCCAGATACAAAATCAACCTAAAACTGCAATATCCTTTAATTGTTTTGAGCAGTGTATATCTAATCCCATTTCATTATAAGTATCCTTTAATTTACGAAACAATTAAATTAAAATAAATAAATTAAATAATTAAATTAAAATAAAACATTTCCGAATCCATTTTTGTTTAGAAACGCATGTAATTGGCAGGTGTTCTTACTCAGAAACTATGTAAACGAACGGTGTTTTAGTGTTTTAATTTTTTGTTGAAGGCAGAAGATATTTTAGAAAATTATGTCAAAGTTGGTGTTTTTAACCGAATTTCATGACGCAGCAGGAGAAAAACATGTCGTCACGTGACAACAATCGCTTATAACTCGGTAAGTAAATGATTTATTAAAAAAAGGGAAAACGGATTTCGATTTCAAATCCCTTTAATAGTCAGGCCTGTCAATTTTACGTCTTTACGTTTAAAAATGAGTCAGAAAAATGTGTCAGAAAGTGTCGTGTTGTTGAGTGGGAAAAAAGCTAATAATGTCCAAAACAACCCTTACAGTTATTTTATATTTAAAATAAAAATTAATGGAATCTTCTTTGTATTTTGCTATGAATAAATGATCATCCGCGAATAACAAATAATGGATATATTTATCATCATTCAGTTTCAGACACATTTTATGACATTTCCTCATCCATTCTCTGTGGCAGACATCAATCTATATTTTAAATAAAAGTGAACAACCTTGCAGAAGGTCTTTACTTGTGATGAAAGGTTCAGACAACTTATTTACAAGTTTATTTCAACAGATGTTTTTATAATAAATTGTTTTAATGATACAGATCAGCGTTTCATTTATATTTGCCATTTTAAACATTTTCCAAAGCAAACTTCTCGGTACTCTGGTATAAGTTTTTTTCAAGATCCACAAATATAAGTTCTGTTGTTTTTTCCTTGTCTCTCTGTTTTTACATAACTTGTCTTAGGGGAAAAAATGTGGTCTAGGCAAAATCTACCTGCAGAAAAACCACCCTGCTTTTTATTTCCTTCATTCGTCTTTAAATCTATTTTTTTTTTATTCTTCCGAATACTTTTGTTATTGGACTTGCAACACATATTCATCTGTAATTGTTGCAGAGTTTTTATCCCCTTTCTTAAAAATTGGTATTAAATATCTTTCCTTTAATTCTTAAGGTATTGGATCGCATGACAATATCTTGTTGTATAATTGGCTTAATATCCTGACAAAGCACTGTTAAAAATTTGCAGCAAACTGTCCAGTCATTTGACCGTTTTTATAGAAAACGGTTACATAACCGTAATTTAACTCTATTCTGACCATAATATAGAAAATAATATGGTCAGAATAGAGTTAAATTACGGTTATGGTTATGTAACCGTTTTTTATAAAAACGGTCAAATAACCGGACAGTTTGCTGCAAAATTTTAACAGTGTGCTTTTACTACCATATTTTAGCAGTTCAAGATTTACTCCACCAGGTCCAGATGATCTACCATTTTTTAGGTGCGTTCGTAATTATATAAATACGTAGCACCTATTGTCGTCGTCTGGTCCGTCCGTCTGTCTGTCCGTCCGTCCGCATATAACAACGCAAAAACTACCCAACCGATTGGTTTGAAATTTAAGCTATATTATCTTTGCAGAATTTTGTCGAGACATTTCAAATTTTATCAAAATCGAATCAAAACTTTAGAAAATATTAATAAAAATATTTATTAAGAAATTGAAAAAAAAAAAAATCGGTGCTTTCTTGTTATAGGAGCTTCCGAGGTTTAATCGTCAAGCGACCGATATACTTGTTTTATGACAAAAATGAATCTGCAGACGATATAATTCATTTCACAAAATAAAAAATTACCAAGATCTGAATATTTATATAACTAGCTATAGTACGAACGCACCTCATTTATCCCGTTTGACGTACAATTTCCAACTTCTTCTCTCAGTGTCTGCTTTTTCGACTTCTACGCTTGTGATTTGAAATCCAACATTTTAGTGTTAAACATTTCTGAATCTTTAGATTATTCTCTGTTCTCCTTGAAAACTTCCTCATAATATTACCTCCAAGCGTTAATTTTAATCATTTTTAGTTTCGTTTTATAATGAGTACCAGTTCCCATTCCCTTCCAGGTTTCTGAAGATTTTTTAAATCCTAGTTGGGCAATTTATGCTAGCACATGCTCTTTTCCAATTTTAATTTTTGCATCGTCTAATTTCTTTGAATATAATTTTTTCTTACTTTCGTATATCTCTAAAATAACATCATTGAAAGCACAATTCGCATTTAATATAAAACATGTCATCATATATTATGGTATACCTTTGAACGTATTATTATTAAAATACACTTCCAAATTTAATAGTAGCTATTTCCAAAATAGGTATGTGTTTTCCATTAATTTTTTTTTAATTGAAAATGATTTCTTCTAATTTTCATTTCATATTTGCAAACGCAAATGAGTTTTAACAAAGCCTATATAGTACGCTTAGTTATTGTATACACAGTCAGCGAAATTTCTAGTCATTAGTTTGCTACTGGTGACCAGAAATGTGGATCTAAAGACTAGATGGAAGCGTAAATATGTACATAATCTAATTCGATTATAGAAGCAAAATTTTACTTACTGTAGTTAAAATTTTATATTCGCCATTCTTCACATATTCTTCACGAACAAAACAGCATTTTTGCTCCCTAAATCCCATAATTTATTCTCTGATTACCGAAACATATGAGATTATTCCTATCAATAGATCAGAAAAAAAACGTTTGTTATTTTACAATAAAATTCTAGTTTAAATTCAGGGCTGCATTCTTTGACTTTATATTCCATAGCAAAATATTCTAGTAGAAGGTTTGATACATTAATATGCGTAGTATGCTATTTTAACTTTTCCAATTAATATATTCCCCATTAAAAAATTAAAAATATTATGTTATATGCTAACAGGCGCTATATAAAAAAAACTATAAAATTTAAGAAGTTTTTTCTTTATGGTTCATTACATAACACATGCTAGCATGTAACGTAATATTATTGAATCTGGGTGTTTTGGTTATTTATTAACAGTTACCTGACAGGTTAAAATTCTGGTGATTTGGGGATAAAATATAAAGGTTTACAAAATAAAATGAAATCAACTTCATGGGATTGTTTCTATCCGTCGAGATTTTATGTCAATCCTGTATTATTAAAAAAAAGGATTATACAGCTTCAATATTGCATTTAGTGAAAGTGGTTTGTTAGAGTAACACTTATTGATATATATATATATATATATATATAACATTTTCCACGTAATGTCTCAAAATTGCGAAGATATCTTAGAATGAGTGCAATTTACAATTAATCTTTTAAAATCTTGAACGATGATATTTGTACGTTTGTCGCCTATGTCGCTTTACTAATATCACGGCTTTCCTAATCATCTAAGATAGACAATTAGTTTTTTCAATGTGAAAACTGCAGATTATTTCCTAAGAATTATCAATTTTATTATTTTTAATTTACTAATTCTCTTAATTATTTAACTAGTGTCAGTTTTTATTTATTTTTTAATCTTTTAATTTTCGTTTCGGATAGGACATCAAAGGTTCCCATATTTTTTTTAAACAGGATTGATAGAGAAATATACGGATTGTGGAAAAATTATCCGGATATTATTTGGTACAATTCTATACATTATATTTTTCATGTATAATACAACCACGGAATAAATATGTACTTTTCGATCCAAAGGTTTTTTTTTTTTTTTTTTTTTTTTGCCACATGCATTAATAATGAATGTTAAATGAATTATACATTTAATATATACAGTATAATTAGTACAGAGAGTAGATACAGAGCATAATATATTTAGAATATTCATCATATTAATATATACGATGTTGATATATTATGTACAAAATAATTTAAAATAAGCTGCTTTCAATTCAGTGAAATTGTGATATGCAAAATAAAAGAAAAAAAAACAGAAAGTTCATTGGTGTGCTCGAAATAAAATCAATTTTCAATCAATTTTTAATGACAGTAGAAAAGGTAAGTTGAAATTTTATAATGCACAATAAAAAAATTCTTGTCTTCGAGTACTTAAGGCGGGGAGCACAATTGAACCACCATAAGAAGAAGTCCCACCGGAAGAAGGGAATAAATCCAAAAAAAAAAAAATTGAGATAATTAAAAAAAGCTTTATAACTTTTTACTTTCAACTTATAGGCTCATGTGATATCAATGATAATGAAGAAAATATAAATTCTGATTTACTTACTAATAGAGCTGGCTGAAATATATAATATTCATTTATATATGTATATGTAAATGTGTTGGATTTAATCCCTTCTTCCAATTTATCATATACTATATACAAAATAATTTGAAATAATAAACAATATAATGACAAAAACTAGTTATTTATTAGAAAAAAACGTAAGGACACTCTATTATTCATCTATTTTTTCATTTTGGGATCTTGTAGTTGGCCAGGTCAGAATAATATCGTAAAAATCTTTGAATTCGTGAGGAATATATTGGATTATTTTTTGTATGTCGTTCATTTTTTTCTCATTCATGGGTATTTTAGTAACATATGCCGGAGTTTCTGGTATTTTCGGGTTTGTAGAAGGTTTTGGAGCAAAAATGTAGCTTTAATGAAACCATCGATAAATTCAGAACATGTCAAGTAACCTTTATGACTTGAACTATACTCAAAGCTATATTGCGAAATCTTGAATGTTGTTGCCTTGTCTAATGACTTACAGCATTTCTTAAAACATCGCTGCCATGAGTTTTTAAAATCAAGTATGTTGTTAGAAGTAATGGGTTTAACTGAAAAAAACCCTGATTTTTACCAAAATAAGATTATTATATTCATTTGGAACGTAACTTCTGTCCTTTCTCCTAATGAGTCTTTTAACGATCCCGAAATTTCTGTCACACTGTAAAAACGAATGGCCACGCACAGGAAAGTATTGATATATTTTCTCAAAACGATTCATTGCAAAAAGAGTGAAAATGAATCTTATAAGGGTGTTATTTCTATTTTGTCTCCCGTAAACATCGCTAAAAACGTGTAGTTCTTTGACAGAGGGATCCATGTTCTGTATAGCTCATCCAGGGCCCCTTTAGTTTCCCCTTCATGGTAAGTGTAGAAATCAGCTTAGTTCGTCTTTAAGTCGTGAACACAAAACTCATACAGCCATAGTTTTCTTAAAAAATACACCTCTTGAACTGGGATCTTAGGAATGGGCAGATTTTGCATGTAATCAAATACAATGGCTCCTACATCTTCTCTTTCCTGACACAAGGCCAAAATTTCTTTCTGTTTATTATAAAAGTTTTTAGCACGTTTAAGATGCATAATTTTTTCCGCAACCGCCACTCTCTTCGCATTCTCATTAATAGATGGACTTTTTATTTTTGCATCGAGTTCTTTGCTAGTCAAGCAAACGTCTACTTGTGGCCGATCGAATCTGTAGCCATGATTATCATTCAAATATTTTCTGTAATAGTCATATTTTACGCATTGGTATTGGGAGTATTTTTTTTTTAAATGTTCATGCATTATTTTGACGTTTAGGTTCGCTTCTAAATATTGTATATTTTTGCTACTGTAATGAGATTTTTTAAGGGGAAATGACCGGATATGTTCATCCATAGCCGTAATTGCTTTGTTTGTTAAGACATTACCTCGATTACGATGCTGCCCTCGTTTATCTTCAGGTAGTTTTCCCACCGATTTAAGGGAGGTAAGGCGAAAAATGCCCTTATTTTTTATAGCGTATAAAATGGAGAAAGCTTGACGGTATACTTGAAATTTTTCATTTTCTTTCATAGCAAAATACGTGAACGTACTGTAACGCTTTTTCGAACTTTCGCGTTTTGAACGGTGGCGATTAACCTTCTCCTATTCAATGAGACTCATCATATATATGTCATGTTCTTTTTTCGGTCGTCCATTGTAAACGAATTCAAGCAACTGCTCTTTTTCTTCACTACTAAACTGCTGAGTGCAGTTTTTTTTCCAGACACAATCACTATTACTGTTAGATTTAGCTGACACTAACCTTCCAGTACTTGTACTCACATAAGATTGACCAAGTAGACGCTGTGACTTCTGTTCTTCTTTTTTGTACAAATGAACATTTCTAACACCTGTTCTCTTCTTTTTCGGAGTCTCAGCTTCTGACTCATTATCAGGTGAATCGTTACAGCTACTTTCACTGGTCATATTCAAACTTTAATAATGAAATAATCAAATTTATAGGTTAATAATCTCCACGACGCAACGCTAAACGAATGCAGTCTCAAACACAAGAAAGAGCGCGTTAAGCAGACCTTACCAAAGCTACCAAAGTTACCGACGAATTGTAACGCAGAAAGAAATAAATATCAAGGCGAATTGTGACGTCAGCTGCAGTTCCACTAGAGCTCCTATAATACAGGCTGAATCATACCGCCATTTAATAACCCAGCGGACCAAAAACCAAGCTAAAACCAGTTAGCTTATCGTACTAGTGACAATAACAGGGACGGAAAACACATGCTCAGGCGGTTTCCTGATGCTGAACTAGGTTGCAATATGGCGGTTAGTTTGGGCAACAGAATGGATATGCGTCAGCTCCCCTTCTAGGAGCCTTAAGTTCAACAGGATATATTTCGTTGGTGCCATTGTTGAATTGTAGCTGACGTCACAATTCGCCTTGATTTTTATTTCATACTGCTTTACAATTGGTCGGTAAGTTTGGTAGCTTTGGTAAGGTCTGCTAAACGCGCTCTAAAATGGCGGCTATTAGATCGCGTCCCACACCAATAGCGATGCGTTTTTGTTTATCGAAAAAAAAAAAGCAAAAAAAAAACACTATTTCTATACCCGTACAGTTGATAGTTGGAAGAAGGGAATAAAGGAAGGATTTGTTTCCTTCTTCCAACTAACTATTTTTATGGTCGCATGAATCTATACGAAGCGAATGGTTTTTGTTCTTTTCTTCGAACTCACAATTAAGCGCTACGTCTAAAGGATGTAAAACTGTAGAAAAAAGAATGTGTCAAAAAGTGGCGTTTATTCCTTTCTTCCAATTGGTGGTTCAATTGAAAACCCACAAACGTTCAAGTAAAGATGGAAACTAACTGTGTTTTCCCAATTTGACTTAACTTAAATTATAGACAAAAGTAAATAGGTAATCACTAACAAAAAAATTAGATTCAATTTTGACTCTGCGATGAGTTATGTTTTTACGAGTGTTTGTAAAATGGAAAAAAAATTCGTACTCATATATTACCCTGGTGCAGATTATAAATCTTCGATTATTGTTCCTATCGCCACAATTTGATTGGATTCGTTTTTTTAGACAATAAACTACTCACTCATTTGATGTAAAATGCAAAGTTTTCATTTAAAATATATGCATTTATCATGTATGTATTGCCTTTTAAATCATGTTTTTTTTTTCATTTGGTTAAAAACAAGTAATAACAATGAAAAATATCATAAAACAATGCATTTTATTTCAATATCTAATTCACAATCGCGAAAAATATTCTATAATGATACTGTGATAAATTCCTTTGCTAATTTATTCAAATACACTTCCGGAAAACTTTCAAAATATATTTCCATTTAATGATGAACTTTTAATATAATTCAAAATTCTTAGAATATGGACAATAGAGCATTTTAAAGAATATCAATGAAGAACGTAGCAAAAAGATTTTCAAGGATTTTATCGAATAGATTCAAAAAGGACGTTATTAAAATTCTATTTTCTACGTTTCTCATTCTCTGAATTGATTTTTGTAAAATAACGAACTGAATAATATTTTAGACATTAGATATTCATTTTAGCTAAACTGAAATCTTTATTAGCTTAAATAAATCTAAAACAATAATTTTTTTAAATATTTTTATAACTATCTGTATATATTTAAAGGAATAATTATATTTCCCTTACTTTTTACTGTAAATGTGCAATTTTATTATAGTGCAAATAATGTGCTAATGAGAGAAACGCTTTGAAAAAAAAAATCCCTAAACTGGGAATTGCATTATAAATGTGATTCCATATGTTTTATATATGATTTAATACCATCAGTATTTCTTCTAATATTTTCTATTATTTATAAGTCTTACCTACAACATATTCTCTGAAATAATCTTTTCCTTGAATTTCGTCGGTTGCACTTAAATTTTAGAAAAACATGTATAAATAATTTGCGTTAATTTTTAACCATTGGGAAAATGGTTGTTGCTTTTGGTCGAGAATGACTAAATGATGTACGCAATTTACTCTTTTAACCGTTTTTAACGAAATTATGTAACTTTAGAAGACTTTTTCTTTGAATAGGCAATAGAAATGCATAAAATCGTTACAAAAATATTAAAGTTACAAAAAGGATAGATGCAAATTATCAAATATGAAAAAAGGCCAAATTCAAAAATTGACGTCGGATGAGAAATTGTCTTATAAAGCAAAAAACGTAGTCTTCACCTTTAATTTCCTAAAAATACCTTTAGCTCAGACATCAATCTAAACAAGAGTTAAAGCAATACTTAAATTTGTTTAGGGGATGGTCTGCAAATACAAATTGTACCAAACTTTTAAAATTTCAATACTAACATCTAAATTTGGCATCATATTTGGGTTATTTCAGTTTATTCTACCTTCGGATACCAAACGGTAAGTAAGTAGATAGGGAATGGGACTTCTGCGTCAGCAACAGCCGGTTTCGACGGTGCGGTGGTAACACCGCCTGCTGCCGAGATCATATTATAGTAGGTGGGTGGAATAGATAGCGTGGGGAAGCTATGTCATAGTAGGGTGGGGCGAATAGGTCTGCTATAAGAGGGGTATTTTAGGGGGGGGGGGAGGCTAAATTAATAAAATTTTTAAATGTCTTATAGTACGAGGTAATGGTAGAGTCCGAACACTGCCTCGCTATCCCTCTGCATTTTCCCAATGGTAATTGTAATTTGTTAAATTATATATTTTTTTATTACTTTATCTTTTTTAACCATTTTATTAAAGTGATTAATGTTAACTCCTACTCTTATTTACATTTACTGAGATTAAAATTAAGAATTAATATGAATCTAATTTAAATGTCTTAAGAACTCAGATATGGATTAAGTGCCACAGAATGTTCGTCTAATGTAACGCTTCAATGAAGAAGGAAGGTTATAGCAGCTGAAATAATAAACACCTTTTGTTAAGGAAAACAGTGTAGCAATCGACATGAAAAATTGATACAAAAGCTTAAATAAATGTGTTGAATAAAAGAATTGCTCGAACGATTGCCAATCAATTTGGATGTAAGAATGCTAACAAAAATAAAGTCGTATAGCCAACATAGTGAAAAAGTATCCCACAGGGGACTCGAATCCAGGTCATCAGTATAGCACACTGACGTTCTACCAACTGAACCATTTAGAACAATACCAAGCCTAGCATCGCGGCACAAAATGGAATATTTTTCCGTTAGCCACCAACCCTAGGACAAACAACAAACTAAATTAAAGAGAATCCAGCATCGATGATTGAATGCATCTTTTTAATACTTGGAAATTTTTCTATAGAAAAAGTCTCATGCCTTACATTCATAATATTTAAAATTATAATTGCTTAAAAAGGCGTATAGCTAACAGAGTGAAAAAGTATCCAAGCCGGGACTCGAACCCGGGTCATCCCGAGTACCGGTTTTGATACGTTTTCACTCTGTTGTCTATACGACTTTTAAGCAATTAAAATTTGAAATAATATTATGAATGTAATGCTTGAGAAATTTTCTATGGGATGACCCGGGTTCGAGTCCCAGCTTGGATACTTTTTCACTCTGTTGGCTATACGCCTCTTAAGTAATTTAAATTTGAAATGTTATGAACGCAAGGCGTGAGAAATTTTCTATGGAAACATTTCCAAGTATTAAAGAGATTTAAAAATAAAGTACTTCAAAATGAATACGAGTGTAAAATACAAAATTAAATTAAACCAAAACTCTCATATTATGTCTACCTGTAAATGTATACTTTGTTTATGATAATTGTACTTTTGTTGATTTCAGCTTGCATGGATGATTTCTAATGATTTTCACTGATCAGCATCATAAAACTTCACCAAAGAAGAAATGGTTTTCATTTTAAAATTAATTTTTAAATGTCGAGAGATTTCAAAATCTTTATACACATTTGTATGCTAAACTTTTGAAAACTGTTAGCGTAAAAATATGAGTTTTTGATATTTTTTTCGCATAAATTTACAGATATTTTTTGCCCATTTGATTAAGTAAGAGTTTTTTTTTTTTTTTTTTTGAGGAAAACGTGGGAAAAGTAAATTCATAAGTAATATATTTTAAAGCTAAATGTAAGTTTATAAGTTTAAGTATAAATAAGGAAAAGTAAATTTATAAGTTTATATTTTAAGCTAAAAGTAGGCACAGTTTTTTTCAAATACATTTAAGAAAATTACCACGGATACTAAATTTTAAATCAGAAGATTTTAGTATGAAACAAGCATAAATCTGCAGTTTTATTTCTGACATGATATGTTAAAAGTTTAACTTTTACAATTTCTTGTTTATTTTATTATTTTCATCTTTTTTATTATAAAAATATTTCTGCTGCATTTGGCATTGATACAATTTCATACGTGCGTTAATTAAAACATTAGACATCTGTTAATTAAAACATCTGCGTATCATAGATAAGAAAAGAAAATTTTATAAAAAAAAATCTAAGAAATCAACCCCAGAAAAAAAAATTACTTTAATTTAAATACCGTAATATTTGTAAGAATTTCATTGTTTTAAAATAGAAATTATATTATTTAAATAGTAATTGTAGTTGAATGCATTACTGCCCAAATGATAAAAAATAATTTTCAGATAATATGCGATTTAATGTTTTGTTTTACGTAACGCAGCGTTAACTTATTATTAATTTTTTTATAAGTACAATTTATGCATAATTAGTTTAGTTTAAGGTGACCTGGGTTTATTATGATTGTCTTAATGACGTTTTCTACATAGATACTACATATACAGGGTGTAACTGAAATGCTTCAACAAACTTTGAGGGATGATAGTACTCATGAAGACGAACAAAAAATGCAATGGAACATGGGGTCGCAAATGACGTTTAACCCCTTCAGGGGCAGTGGTATGTTTATGAAAGCGCTTAATTTTAATTCCAAAACGCCATAATGGCACCAGAATTTTGCTAAAATCTTTTCCATTTAGTATGTATGTGAAATATAGCCTTTTTCTTATTTACGAGAAAATTTTTTTATAAATTCCGGTGCCAGTCATTTATTTCAACATTTTAGTACTAACAGTAGTTTGCCCCTAAAAGGCTTAAAGGATACAAATAGAGAAAATGCGTCTGAAAATGGACTGGCACCGGAATTTACAAAAAAATTGTTTGTAAATAAGAAAAAGGCTATATTTCACTTAAATATTAAATGGAAAAGATTTTAGCAAAATTCTGGTGCCATTGTGGCGTTTTGGAAATAAAAGTAAGTGGTTTTTTAGACATACCACTGTCCCTGAAAGGGTTAAATGTCATTTGCGACCCCGTGTTCTATTGCATTTTTTGTTCATCTTGATGAGTACTATCATCCCTCAAAGTTTGTTGAAGCATTTCAGTTACACCCTGTATATATATACATGTGGCAGTTCCATTTTATATAAATAGTTTTTCAGATACTGGATGTTCTTTTGTGATATTCAGCCGAGGGCGGTTCCACGCTAGGGGTTTAACTTGCAATCGTCATATTCACAGCAGATGTTTGAGTAGGTGGAATAAAAACTCGATCAAATCACCAACAAGTTTTTATTGGCAGCATAATATATCAGGCGGATATCTTTTTCACATTATCCATCGTTTCAGATCTTACGACAGGTTCCAAATTAGAAATGGCATTATGACAGTAGATGTTATTAGCTTAAATCCACTCGAAGACAAAATGCAGGTATTAAAAGCTGTTAGGATTAATTAGCTTTTATAATCCATAGAGAAGTCGTAACAGGAAAAATATTTGGTCTCCATTCACCAGTACCAGGTACGCATTCTAATTTATTCTAGCTCAAACGCCAAATATCGTCTTTGGGCCTCACTTTTCGACTGACGTCCGGAAGCACGGAACCGTGATATATCGTTTCGAAAAGAGTATGAATACAGGGATGACGTGGCGACCGATGTGCCAATGGAAGACCGGGATTCTTTACGGGAAGCGTTAGAATTTTGAAAAAAATGGTTTCCTGTCCGAAAGCGCGCCAGAGACGCTTCGAGATCATTCCATCATGTTCTATACATTAGCTGTTAACCAGATGAGTTTTAAGATAACTGATTATTATTAATTACTGGATCGAGGCTATGGAATAATTTTACGTTTACGAAAAGGAAAGAAAGAAAATAAGAGAAATAGGTTATTGATTTTGGATAAAAGCCAGAATGGAATTAGAATAAAATGTTTTACATTTTAAAATAAGAAAATATTTTATGATTTTGAAAGGTACATTTAATATCGGAAATTATTAAAATAAACACAGACTTTTTAGGAATTTAGAAATATAAAAAGGAAGGAATACGGGTTTTTTAAAGGGATGAATATTAAGAAGCTTTTATAATTTAAAGATAAAGACGCAATTTACCTAGTTAACTAGTCACCATTAAATATTGAATTTAGATATGAGGTTTTTGGAATAAATATGTTACGATGCATTAACAAACAGAGGAAATAAATATTATAGAGTAATTTAGAATAGGATTGGATGAAAATAATTTAGCGGATTGCGATAAAATTTAAATTTTGTTATATATATATATATATATATATATATATATATATATATTATTAATATTATTGCTGCCCAAATGCAATAAAATTTACGTAACATATTGAAGCATTCAGTAAAGCAATAAAAAGTGAAAAAAGTTTGCACTGGCTTAATAAAAGTGTCACTTACTTTTTTATGTATTTGTGTTTTAATTGTAAGTCATTTTATGCTTTGCAACCCAAGATTAGACGCTGAACTTTTATAAAAAAACATTTAGTTGAAAAATTTAGCATGAAAAAATGCGTTTTTAGAATTTTATAAACAATAGTTAATCTTACATCTATTAAAATAAAAAGTAACATCTTAGAGCAAATATAGTCATTTTCGACCTATTTAATCGGAGGAATTCTACGATTCACAATGACGGAAATTACGATTACAAAATAATATGGCAATAAAAAAGCATAAAATTTCTCTTCTACATGTGATTTATGAGGAATAACTGAAATTTCTGGAAATGCCATATCCTGTACCTCAATATGGGAAATAAATGTGGCTCATACATTTCCGATGTCGTCCTGAAATTTCCCGATATTTGACTATCCTTTTAATATTTGCCGTATATAGCTGTCTTTTAAGTTATGAAAGTAAAATGCTCTAACATTTGCGCATGCTCAGGAAAAAAAAATACGAGGGGCAGTCGGAAAATAAGTTTCCCCTGGCGACTGTGGACAGATGTGTGTATGAAAGACAAAAAATGTAATGAGACATTAAAGATAAAACATAACTTTATTTTTCCACGTAAGTACCAAGTACATTGAAACATTTGTCATACCACTTTAAAGGCTTCAAAAACCCTACAGGAAAAAAATCAGGGCTTTGCATACGGACGAAACGTTGAACGGCTATGGGCGAAAGATGACACAGCAGGTGAAAGCGAACGTGCAAGACACCGATACCATTGGGTAGAGGTCGACGGCGATCAAGCAAATGGCGCTGTTGCAGTGTCTGCGCAGATGGTTCAGTTGCAGTCAACAACGCCATCTGCGCAGGCACTGCAACAGCACCATCTGCTTGATCGCGGTTGACCTCTACGCAATGGTATCGGCGTCTTGCACGTTCGTGTTCACCTGCTGTGTCATCTTTCGCCGATAGCCGTTGAACGCTCCGTCCGTATGCAAAGCCCTGATTTTTTAAGCTTATAAAGCGGTATGGCAAATGTCTCAATGTACTTGGTACTTATGTGGAAAAATAAAGTTATATTTTATATTTAATGTCTCATCGCATTTTTTGTCTTTCATACACACCTCTGTCAACAGTCGCCAGGGGAAACGTATTTTGCGACTGCCCCTCGTATATTTTGTACAAGTGCTGATATTAATTAAATACTCACTTTTTTGTTGTGTTTATCTGTTTCTTCTGTAATTTGTCAAGTTTTCTGAAAGTGGCGTAAAATTTGATTAAAATACTTTATGTTATAAACAAAAAACTAGCAATTAAAAAAAATGATTAATAGACTTATGTTTCATGAAATTACGTTCTCTTCTTAGACAAATGCATTCAATTCTTGTAGAGTCTACATAATCAGTTGTTACACTTAGAAATTATTTTCAGTTGTTTTATATATGGTAATCACATGTATTATTTTATTATTATTATTTAATTTGTTGTACGCCCTACTTATTGTCTTCGTGAATAAATCGTTACTGAGAAAACATTGCTCAAACATGATTTGTACATCCCCGAAAGTGTACAAAGATCCGTCAAGCAGTTCTACAGATATTCGACAAAGCTTACAAAATCGAAAGTGTCATGTGACTTTTTGACCATATAGTGTATATTTCAAACAAGCATTTTTATATTTTGGACAAACAATAGTTATAAATCTTTTGCATTAACTTTATAAGAGGCTTTATTTCGCGATATAATTTTAAGTACAGGTCATTTTATGCTGAAAAATATGTATAGTAATTTTTCATTTTCCTAAAAAGTTTCATTAAAAAATAAAGCAAACAAAAATAAAAATTCAAAACTCATAAAAATATGCTTGTAAAAATATTTTTAACTAATGAGACATTTTTGTGTAAAAGTACTATCCTTATTTGTATTTTTAAAGTAAAATCATAGTTAATTTTAAGAATTGTTTTCTTGATTAGAAAGATAATGTAAATTAAACTTTGTATTAAAGAAAGAACTTTTTTGGTGTTTTTTAATTATTTGTTTGAACGTATACGTTACATACACGTTAATGAAAGAAATGAAAAAAAAATATATTATGATCTCTTTCTTAAAACGGAAACTATGAAACAGCAGACATCTCAAAATTTAATTAAATCGCATTATGAGCCTAAAGCTGTACAATTACTTTAACTTTTTTCAATAATTCATCTTGATAAAAAGATAAACTAAGTAATTTTAAGTTTTTAGTTATGGAAAATATCTTACATATTATTATTTTATTTTTTCACAAATATTCTTTCATTTTCAGTTTTTGAAGACAGATATGAAATAAAAACAGTATTGCATGTCAATACAGTACATGTTCGATTACGCTCACTTGCTGTCGACTGAAATATGAAGCTCCTTCCTTTTAATACCTACTAGAATTTTGAAAGCATAATTTTGCACCAAGTGTGAAAGACCTAATAGTTATAATAGTAATAACTAAAAAAATATATTTGTTTTCGGTAATTTGCACACTGTCAAATGGGTGAATTGTGTAAATACATATTATAGTATTGTGTACTAAAACCAAATTATTTCATACCAACATCGATAATAGTATGTGCACAAATATTAAACATTTCCTACTAGTAGAGGACGATCCATCCAGCCATTTTTTTACCACAAACCACAGTGCAGAGTGGCTACTAAATACTCTTTTACAAACAGCAAGCTGATAAATACACCAATATGATGAACATCAGTAATGAAAGCTTACCTTCAATTAATTATCTTCAAATTGAACGTCATCTTTATGGATTATCAAAGATAATCTTTAACGATATTCTGTTGCTGCGTAAAATCGTTTTAAGAGGCAAATTTGACACATTCACGCATTATGGAAGCTCTCAGAGAGACCAACTTCTGAGTTGTTTACCATTTAAATTGACCACGATAATTCCTCAGCTGCATTAGTCAAAAGGATTTAGATCCAGTGAAGAAGGTGGCCAATCTTCTTGCATGATAAAGTTCTGACAATTCACATGGAGCTAAGCCTGTGTTGTTATGGCTTGATATGAAGGTGATGACTCCTTCTGAAATATCAATTTCCTTTTGCGATACAATCTGTCAGCATGTGTTAATAAATGTGTGGTGAATATGTCATGTTTTTAATATTTCGCATTGATTTATACTTCTTTATTGATACAATTCAGATCTAATTTTCAATTGTTTAATATTGCAGCTGAAACGATTACATAACTACTCATATTCTTAAAACGTTTAACAGATCGAAAGTTTCCAGGTATATTCCCGAAGGTTGCTATATATGACACCATTTTTATGATTATAATTTTGGTTAGCGTAAAATAGCTTCTCATCAGAAAATATTACTGTGTCATCTTTTTTGGTACGATACCTTAAGTAATTTCTTGCATCTTTGTAAGCATTTTAATAGCTGCAGTCAAACGTTGAACCTTTCTTCAGAGATAAGGGCGAAAACTCAGACCTTTGTTACTAATAACTTGCATAGTTCTTCTACTCACGTTCTCTTCTGAAGCCATTTTATTTCCATAACGTTGAGGATTTCTTGGTATAATTTTACGAATTCTTTGATGTGCTCTTTTGTACACGGACGACCAGACATAGATCGATCTTTTCACCTATTTGCATCCAATAATTGTGTTCCATAAATAAATGTCCTATTAAAACCAAGCCATTTAATTTGCTTAAAAGTTTTACCAGCAGAAAATCCACGATCTAAGAGCTGTTTAACCATTTTTATTTTGGCTCCCATCTTTAAAATAAATCTGAATTTTTCTTTATACAAAAATTGTCTGCATTAATAGAAAATTGCTTACCTCAAAACTAGAGAATCCATTGACAGATTGTTTACCAAATTATTAAAATTAATTCTTATTTTTTGTAGTGTAACAGTATTATGTAGCCACCCTATAGAAAGATATTCTCTGATTCTACTTCATGCCACATTTCCTTCAGAAAGGTTCTTGTTTTTTTTTTGAAGAAAATATGGCATTATTTATTAGTTACATAATGCGAATATTATATTACCATTAGATATACAGCGTGCATAGATAAGTCCCTTTATCTTGCAATAACTCTTTCATGTATGAAACTAGAGACATTGTTGAAAATGTTATACCTATAATAAAAAGACTATGCACGACCCTATGAAAGTAACTGCAGCGCTCTTAGTGGCGAAATTGGGATATTATCCACACTTCGTTCAAAACTATCAGAGACATCAAGAAAAAGTCAATTTAAAAATGTTAGACTGCCCTCTGTTTAGTATCAAATGACGTCTTACATTTAAAAATAGCTTAAAATGTTAACTTTTAAAAACCAAACACTAGCTAAAATATGTCACTAATCGCTTGTAACATATGCATATTTTATAATAACACTAACGGGTGTAAGAAAGGTACATTTTATTTTGATAAATTAATAAAGTTAAGTATGCTCAATGTTTCTAGCATCGACTCATGTTTCATCATTTACTGCACGTCAAAACAAGCAGCATTGGCAACAATGAGATTTAAAATAAGCGTGATGCGTCAAGTCGGGTAACTCAATTTTATCCGGCCACGACACGATCAGCCATTTGGGTCGGGTTTGGTTTTCAATAATATTTTCGTTGCGGGTGGTGGTCTATTCGGGTTGTGTTTCACTCTGCTTCGGTAGCCAATTTTTTCAATAGAATTTCCATAATTGTATTTTATATGAAAAAAACTGGATATTGGGTTGCAAATGAATATATGTATGATAAAGTTTATATGTAAAATATAAAATTGCTATTGAAGATATTATTACAGAGACTATTTTCCAAATTTTTAAATTTTGGAATAATTTACCTTTTAATTTAGGTTTTAAGTCGGGTTCTTGGTTGACTTAAAATAAAATTTTTTGAATTCAAGTCAAATATATCTATCAGGATGGTTTTGTCTATAAAAATAGAGGATCGTGAGAAAAGAACATAGGCAGGAAACATTTCTTTGAAATCTATTTTTTTGGAGGGGTTAAACATTACTTGTTGGTACAGTGATCACTTTTACCAAATATAAGCACAGTGTAAATGAGCATAATATTTTGTAATCTGTACAAAAAGACAAATGTATCTTAATCTAGGAAAGCATACCTAAGCGAAATTGTACAAAAACTTCTTTCGATTTACAAAAGTTTTCGAAAAGAGTTCTTTATCTTTAGAAACTTCAGAAATGTATCTTAATCTAGGAAAATATACTATAGCTGCGGGCAAATATATACAAATATCTTTTCCGATTTACACAAGTTTTCGAAAAGAGTTCTTTATCTTTAGAAACGTCAGAAACAAATATGTTTCCAAGTTTTAAAGAAGAATTTATAAAAACAAAGTTTCTTTTGCAGCCACTGATTTTCGGAAACGCTTCCAAGTACTTTTTATACTGTATTAGTTAGTTTTCGCAATCCGGATTATAGGTTTTTTGGATGCTATCATTTCTCAAGTAAATATGTTCATATCTATTTAAAACATCTTACAAAAAAGAAATGATAAATTAACAGCATTAACATTAACATTAACATTAATATTAATATTATTTTGTTCTTTTGATGTTTAAATTTAATTACATAGTTGAAAATGTTTAATTGAGAATTAAACGCTACCATCTTAAATATCGAGATTCATGTTTGAAAGAACTGCTTAATACAATATAAAAAGTACTCGGAATCATTTAAAAAAATCAGTGACATATTTTCAAGCAATGAATTCTTACAGTAATAAAAACGCTTTTTTGTAAATTCTTCTTTAAATCTCGGAAATAGTTTTTTTCTGAGTCTTAAGAACAAAAAAAAATGTTTTTCGGAATCGTGGGCAACTCGGAAGAGGTTTTTATGTATTTTTGTTCGTCGTTATATTATATTTTCGCAGATTAAGAATCATTTGTCCGTTTATTGTGTAGTATCAAATATTTGTTTTTCCTTTATTCGAGAAATTATTTTTAAAAGCCCCATATACATACCAAAGTAACATTTCCATAATGCATAAATTAAGCAGAAGCATGATTTTTCTTTTTTCATATGCTTGTATTCAAACATGTGTCCTAAGCATGGCTTGATAAATGCAGACAAAATGCAGATCAAAGCTGACGACCAAGGTATTTAATCTCCAGATTTTAAGATAGTAAAATCAGAATTATTTGACTGACTTCGACCGAAAAATAAACAAAAAAAAAATACTTTCCTGCTTCACTATTTTATCGATGCTCCCTTATTTGGACATGTAAAACATTCGTCAATCAGCATTCTCTGAACATGCCGGTTAATTCAGCTTTCAAAGCATTTCTTTTTTAAGATATCTAATTTTAAAAAGTTTAATTAGAAAATTTGGTTTATATTATCATTCTAAAGTATCCACAATTCTAAACTATGTAAGTAATAATTCTAAACTATGATTGTTATTATTTTTTCTCAAATAATTCATAAACTTTTTTACTTTTTAAAAATTAATGACGAAGGAAGGGGGCGGGATGTAATATTTTTTACTGGCGACTAGAATTTTTTGCTAGCTACCAGATTTTATCAAAATCCTGGTCTTAAGTAATAATTTGCTTTAAATTTTCCGCCTTGTATGATGAAAACGTGCTACAATATTTCAATAATTACTGCTCTTATGTACCAGTCATTCTAATACTTTGTTTTAAAATATTTTTTTCATTTGGAAATCAGTCTAGTGATCAGTGGAAATTAAAGTATTTGTGTAACAAAAACTATGTTTACTATAATGATTCTAACATCGTTGAAAAACGAACTTTTCAATCTCATTTTATACCGATATTTCGTAGAAAATCATTGAAATGTATTTTGGGTAATTATGTTGAAAACTCAAGTTCGAATTTTAGATTTCTAAAGAATTATTCTACATAAAGTAAGAAAAGACGATGGAAAATCATGAAAAACTGTTCATCTACTTGGATGGAATGATGAACTATTTTTAACTTTTATTGCTTTGCGAAACTTAAAAGTTTTTATGGATATGAGTTTATAAGAGAATTTCTCTAACATTTCGAAATTATATTATACTTACCCTTAATGTACAATAATGGACCATTGATGCTTAAAATTTCAAAGTTTAAAGTATTAGAATTTTATGTTAAATACTGGCATAGACATCATTACTTTTAGTGTGACTAATGTTATAAATTATTTTTAAAAAAAATACTGCTGAAACATTAACTGAATGGTAGTAAAAATATAAAAAATACAAAAAAATAAAGACGCATTATTTTTTTTATTTCTAAGTTATTCTACTAGGTGTACCGGTTAATTCCCGCTGTTTTTTATTGATTTTTGAAGCTAAAAATACATAGGAAATAATAAAAATGGATTATTCAAACCAGCGGCCATCGCTAGCTACACATGTTTCCCATCTTTCTGGCAATTTGTGGATGCCTCGCCAAAAAAATTGTTCGTTTTTTGAGCCAAACTAGTCATCGAGCCATTTTTTCACATTTTCGTACGAATCGAAGTGTTGATCTGCCAATGCGTGCGACATTGATGAAAACAAATAGTAGTCGGACGGGGCCAGGTCCGGAGAGTACGGCGGGTGAGGCAGCAGTTCCCATCCCAGCGCTTTTACGGTGTCCGTGACCAAAATTGTGGTATGAGCCGGAGCATTGTCATGCTGCAAAATCACTTTTCCATGTCTTCTAGCCCCTTCTGGCCGTTTTAATCGGCTTTTAATCGATCGGAAATAGTTTGTTGTGAAACTTCTAAGCCCTCAGCCAACTGTTTTTGTGTTTGACACGGATCTTCGTCGAGCAAAGCATCCAATTCGGGATTTTCAAACTTTTTTGGCTGACCTGGACGTTCTTTGACTTCAACGCTGTAATCACCACTTTTAAACCATCGAAACCAATCTCTGCATGTTGTTTCTGATAATGCATTATCACCATGAACTTTCACAAGAGTTCTATGACTTTCAGCAGCCGATTTCTTGGAATGAAACAGAAACAAAATCACAGTCCGCAAATGCTTTTTGGAAGGAACGAAATTCGACATTTTTGAGCACGAATATTTATATGGTGTTATTACTTTGAGAACTTTTGACATTTATGGTTTTCAAGCCTTATGTTAGTACAACAAAACACACTATATGTCAAATGATTGAACGTTGCATTAATAATTGCTGCCATCTATTAAGTAAAACAGCGGGAATTAACCGGTACACCTAGTATAAAATGTATTACACTAAAAAACAAACAAAGAAAAAAAGACTCACTAAAAAGATTATTTAGCATGATTTTTAAATCAATCTATAAAACTTTGTACTTTTAAAAACGTGATGCATTTAAAATGAACAAAGTAAAATCAACTCATTTTGCTGAGATATCAAAATACAAGAGCGAAAAAATTACTCGTTTAATACTTGAAATTTCAATATTCCAAATTTTAGTATCTATATATATATTTTACGCTATCGTACGTGGCACAGAAATCGCGATTATTTGTTAATTGTTTAATGGCAACGCCGAATGAAACGCTTCTCATTGGTTGGTGCTTCAGGGATCAAAGTGATAACAGAGATAAAAGTGAAACAAACAATGATTTATTGTTTTCATACATTTTCATTTGAAACATTGATTTTTGTAAGCATTTAATATTTATAATTTAAAAAAATACAATTAGCAATATAAAATTAAAAAAGGATTTTTAGTAAAACGAGAAAAGTAAGTGTAATATTTTTTACCAGAGCGTTTCATTTTTTAAACGTAACTGTTATACTTTTAAAATTGTAGCTCTTATTTATTTTTTTAAAAGCATTTAGTATAAATAAATGTTATTCAGTCTTCTTTTTATGACGTCCACTCCACTGTTATATTTTTCAATGACAGTCTGCCCGAGCAACGCCGGTCGGGTCAACAAACTTTACCTTCTATATTACTGAAACTAATGTGATATTTTTAAAGTCGACCGCTATAAGTAGATTATTAGACTTTAAGCATTGCAATAAACGACAAACTGAAGAAAAATTACCATTATTTTAAATATACTTATAAAATGTCATACATTTAATGAATTCGTACATTTATAGTAAAGGATATAAAAAAAAATTCTTTCGAAATATCATCATGCAAGAAGAAAGCGAAAAGATCAATTGGTGATGATAATTTAAAAATTTCAAATATTACTAATGTTTATTCCTCTTTTTAATGTCTTATACAAGTGTAATATTACTTCTTCATTATTGCTGCAACAGTTGTGATGAATATTTTTGAATATCTCGGCTGCTGAAAATTTGATTGAAATACACTAAAATCGCGCTAAAAAAATTATCTATATTTCCTTTTAAATCAATCTATAAAATTTCGTACTTTTAACAATATCATGCATTTATATTAAAAGTAAATTTTTTGCTGAAATTTCATCATGGTATATGGAAAAAAAGACATCAAGTGATACTTAAATTATCACTGTTCAAATCTTTAACGATTTTTTCTCTAATAAAGGATAAAAAAAAATAACTATCTATATATTTAAAGCAAAAAGCGCATTCTGTGAAATTCCACATTCTTTTTTCCAAACACAAATCGTCTCATTGCGCATGTTTCAAGTATTTATTGAAGGCTTCTCCCCTCAGAAACAGGAAACCTGTTTAGCCTAGGGGGATTGAAAAAGGTTGATTGAAAACGGATGGCGTAATATGGCTATTGCGTTGAAAGCTTTTCTCAAAATAACTCTTTTTTTTTTTTTTTTTTTTTTTGCTACTAAATATGCATATTTGTTCACAAAATTTTAAAAAGAACTTGGATTCAGATATGTGTATAACAGATTGAAATTTGAAAGAGTTCTGAAGATGATATATTATTATTAGATGAAGAAGTATATTTTTATTGCTATGTTAAAGGACCCGACGAGAAAACAAACAAACAAACAATAAAGTGAAAAGAAAATATTTACTTTTACAAGTAGATAACAAAATTTTTACATGGACTGTAAAACCGTTTTATTTATAACCAATAAAGATTTCAAAGAGTTCAGACAATATATATATATATATATATATATATATATTTTAACTATGAAACGACCCTAAGTGGAAAAACAAGAAAATGAGCACTTTTATCACTAAATATCAATATTTTTTCACAAATTTTTCTTTAAAAATTATAATTTCCAGCAAAATCGGATTAAAGTTATAAAATAATAAAAACTCGATTTTTTTTTAAATTATTATCACGGACCCGGGCAACTCCGGGCGGCTCAGCTAGTTACTTGTTAATAGAATTGTAATAACTAAAATCAATTACAGGTATAAAAAAAAGACTCCACTACTCAAAATTAACTAAAAATAAATAAATAAAATAAAATAAAACATTAAACCACGTTAAACCACATTATATTGTCACAAAGCATAGTAGAAAATGAAAACAATCTTCTTTTTTGGTATAGGATAACGGAAGAGAAAAAAAAAACATGAATACGATAAGCTATTTTTTTCTCAAGCAAAACTTTTTACATTAAATGTGCATATTTCTATTTTTTGTAGTTTTTCTCTGTTTTGTTTTAGACAAAGTAGTAGACATGGCGTGATAACAATAGCATGTATCCGTTCAGATTTCTTTTAGAAATATCTTTAAAATTTATTTGTTGAATTAAAATAAATTGCTGTTTTTGAAAGCTGGGAAGTGCAAATAAATTCTTTTCAAAGTAGTGGTAGCCTTTTAAGGTTGTGATACTATTCTTCTCATCTGGTGAAAATTTCATCGTCGCAGAATATAATTACTAAAACAAGTTATCAGTTGCTAAAATTAAAGTACAGCATCATTTGATTAAAAATAGAGTACGGCACGAGATTAGACAAGATGTCCCTGTAAAAAGTAGCCAAAAATATAGTTTTCCAAAAACTGTACAGGAGAAAAAATAGCAAAACAATCGCATGCCATACAAGAACGTTTAAGAAAAGAGGTCTTGTTATGATGTGTCAACTACTCTGATTATAAGAGTAGGCGAAGTTTCGATTGCAAACGTACTTTTTGTCTAATAATAGTCAATGATCGTAACCGTTATCAAGGATAATTTTCTCTAACTTTCGATGAATGAGTGTGAAAGCCTCGGAACTTGTGATGTTTCTCTTCGTAACAATATTTATGCAAATTTCTTCATCTGGTCAATCGATATAGCGCTAGCATGCGGTGGGAAAGTGGAATTCTGGATCTGTTCTTTCTCGTGTTGGTACCTAAAGATCTGCTTTAGTTGTCTCAACTAAGACGTAGCAAAGAAGGAATATTGACCATTGGTAAGAGTACATTTTACTTTGATTCGGTGATACCTAAATAAAACTATTTGACGCTCACGGAGTGCCGTCTCTAGCCACCTGGAAGTTGTAGTTGAACTTTGTTTCGCATAGTGAAATTGAGTCTTGTGGAAGTCAGCTTAACAGCCGTTTGACGTTACGAGATCGTAAGTTATTTTAAGTTATCTAATTACTGATATTTTTAATTTGAAGATTACTTGTTTCTTTGAGTGAAGTTTTGTTGCGAACTGATTTCGTTCCGGCCTGAGAAAAATCGCAGAGCTTTTCTCAAAACCCTGACATTTAAGATTTTAATAAAAGTGTTTTGATTTTACAGAAATTGTGCTCATTTTCCGACTCGCTAGCAGTCACCATCACACGTAACAGCGACATTGCTGTTACACTGTGAAGTGCTGAAAATGTTTTTTTCTAAACTTACAAACTCAGCACTATATAAGTCACAAAGCATAGTGTAAAATGGAAACGACCTTTTTTTCTGAAACAGAATCATGAAAGAGAAAAAAGGGGTTGGAGATATGCTGTTTATTCCCAAACAAACGTTTGTTACGTTAATTATGCTTTATTTAGTTCTTCCTTTCTTCTTATATCTTTTTATAAATTTATATTGCTACAGAAAGAAATCAAACGTCTCGTGATAAAAGTGACATGTAATTATTATAAGCATTTTATAGAAATACCTTGAAAATTTGATTATTGATATTTTAAAATTATTTTTAAGATTAGAAGTTGAAGTAGGTTTTTTTCAACATGGTAGCAGGATTTTACGGTTGTAATGGCACCCTCATCCAGTGAAAGTTTCATCCTGAAATAATAAAATCAGTTGTGAATTGGTAAAATTAAAATTAAACATCATTTTATCCAGTTTCGAGTTTATACAGGATGTCCCTTTAAAAGGTATTACGAAATATATTGTTTTTCAAAACAGCTCAGTAGAAAATAAAACAAAATAATTTTTTGAAATGTAATACTAGTACGTTTAAGAATTGAGGTTGTCACAGGAAAAGGTATGAATGTTCTTCCTAAACTTATAAACACAGCAAAACTGTTTTTTCCTGTAATTCTTTTCTAATACCAATATTTTTCGTGACTACCTGATTTTTGAACACGATTTATTTATACTATTCAATAAAATAAATTTATGTATCATCTATCGCTTGGATTTGAACATATAATGTGCTACATACATAATTATAGAGAAATAAATGTACGGTAAAACAAGGCTTTCATTTTAAGCAAATCTTTTTAACAATGTACAGCAGTGTGGTCCAAACTTTAGTTGCCCGAGGGCTAATCAGTCTTTAGGATAGGAATGTGAGGGCCAGAGACATTCTAAAAAGAAAAACGAATTACGTATTTTATTCAAAATCTTTTATTAAAATTTATATTAAAAGAAGTTTAATATAACACTTCATTTTACAGTCGAGAAATCAATGTGATGATTGGGACTGCTCTCCTGATACAAGTTTATCAATGTCCACTGTAAGTTCAGTAAGGCAAAGTCTCAGGATTGATTCCAGTGAAGCACTTTCAATTCAATTTCTCGTTTTTCATTTAATTTGTTTGAGAGCATTAAAAGCACTTTCACACACATGTGTATTGCCAAACAGCGATAGCATTTCCAGAGAGAATGTAAGTGGTTTAGGGAGACGTTTATTAGATATCACTTTACAGACATTTTCTGAGACATCACGCTTTTTAGTCTGGTAGAATGGGTCTGCCTGAAGATCACAAATTTCCATTTGAAGATCGCAGGGCACCTTACTTTCTTCAATACTCATGGGGTTGTTGAACAGTGCAAGTTGTGGTTTTAGGGTATTAAAACCCTAGAATCTGTCCTTGAACTCTTTCTTGATATCCATTATTATTTCATGAAACATACTAAAATTTGGTGTCACTTTTTAATACTTTCAAGTGCTGACAAGATGTGAAGTATGCCGTATTATTTGCCTTCAATACAATTTGCATTACATCAAGTTTTTAGCGGAATCTCTCAATATTTCCATAAAGCTACTTTGCTATATTTTTACAACTTATATCAACTGAAAAATATTAATATGGTCCAAAAGTAGGTATACTCTAGGTTTGTATCTGTAGAGAACATATCGATGGGAAATCGTAAATTGGAAATATTGTCAAAGTTGCTGAACATTAAACTTGAAATTTTTTTTTTCATGTTTAACCTTTCAGGGCCAAAGTACATCTGCTGCTAAAATGTTGAAATTCACAAACAAATTTATTTAAAAATAAGTAAAATCTTTACTTCACGTAGAATGTAAAAGAAAAGAGTTATTTAAAAATTCTGGTGTGAATGCGGCATTTGAGAATTCAAATTAAGTGGGATATATTATATCCCACTTATAAGCTTATGATAAAACAATATCTCTAATTTGATATATTATAACCAACCGACCACCTTTCAAAGGGTTCTAATCATTTAACCTTTCAAAATGTATTTCATCAACGTACATTATTCATCCAATAGATTAAAGAAATTATAAATTCAATTTGACACAGTTTATGGCCTAAATCAATTCAATAAATTCTATTGTTAAGAATATATTTATTTCGTCAACATGCGTCAATTTGGACTCGGACACCATAAATAATAAGACTTGTCTTTGGGGGAGTGTGATAAACTTCTATGTATGTCGTTTGTACTCTCTTGACATTTTAAATTACTTCTCTTTTTGCATTTATGGCCTCGGCAATGCATATAAAGAAAATATTAAATTGATAAAAAAAGTAATCTAAATAAATACTGTATACATACTTTTGTTGCACCCCGTATATAACTATAGAATGGAAAAATATCTGTTTAGCATTAAGCATTATTTCTGCGCTTTTTTTTCCTTTGATCTTTACAGTTTTTGAACTGTTTCTAACTCCAATTATTGATACATCTTAAAAATTGAAAAATGTCCACAGTGAAAGAACTCTTTTTAAACATCAATATTTCAGTTAAATAAAAACAAAGTATAATAGATGAATATAAAGTATTTTTTAATACAAATATACAAAGTATATTTGATGAAAAGTATAATAGATGAACGATCGGTCAGCTAAAACGCAATGACCATCATTTTGAAGCAGTGTTACATGGTTTTAAGAGAACTCAGCCGTTTCAATATCTGTAATTTGGAAATAATTATGGGATAATATCAGATAGTTGCATGATTTCAATCATTATGTTAATTCATATTTCCTAAGAGAATGTCTGCTGAAATTAGAATAAAGTTTAATCATTATAATTTCAGTCCAATGCATTATCTTAATAGGATATTTTAATTATTGATAATGAGATTGTTATCAAATCTCAGTATTCAATACACAAATAATCTTCCGAAATATTCTCAAAATATTTACATTTGATCTCAATATTCTGCTCATGACTGAAATAATTGAGAAGACTTAAAATATGGATAATAGAATATTTTAATGAATAGCAATACAGAACGTAATCAAGATGTACGTGAGTTTTTATAAAATTCATTCGCAAATGTTGTTATTATTTTTTTTAGGTATTCTATTCTGTGAATTGAAGTAATTTTTAAATAATGAATGAATAAAATTTTAGTCATAATATGTTTATTTTAGATAAAAGCAATCTTTTATTGGTTTAGATATATCCAAGGCAATTTATTTTTGAGAGAAAATTTCATATAACAATGAATATTTTATATCTTGCTAATGAAAAAGTTCATAAATAATATTTAAATTCCAGAAGATTTAAAATATTAGTTTTAATAAATAGTAATTTATAATATTATATTATCTAATTTACTCAAATTATAAGCTAAATTAATAACAATTTACAAACATCTTTAAAGAAAAAAAATATATGTAATATATTTACCAGGAAACTAGTATTAGATTTTAACACTCATTACAAATTATATACGCTTAATTTGTGTACCTAAATTATAAAATATTTATGTTAGTTTAAATAATCCGATATTTTTATGTTTTACTACATAAAATATATTTTACGTAATTTTTTTTTTAATAATTCATTTAGGTAATTTTGAAATTTGGATGAATAATATATGGAAATTTTGTTTAAATGCTTCCTGTTATCATACTGTAAGATTATTAAAAAGTAAAGAAGGATTCTAAATATTATAAATATAACCAGTAAAGGAATTGATTTCGATATAATAGAAGCGATCATTTTTCAAATTGAAATATGGTTTAAAAAAAAAAGTAATGTGAATGCTGTTTATCCAAACTACCGCTTAGTAGAATTAGCCTCTTTAATGAATCAAACGAATCAAAATCATGCTATTTCTGAACATATTGATATAAACTGCTGAATTAAATCAAAAATATGTAGCACAAAATATTAGTAAAGCAAAGTCCTTGAGTGTACTAACGTGTGAAGGTGCTATCTCTGAAAATAATCCATGTTCGGTTTAGAAAAAGTTGTTGATATTCTTTATGAAAAATATGAAGAAATAAGTAGGTATGCAATGAGTTCAAATAAATTTGGCTTTATTTTAAAAGACTGATACCATCGGGCAAATGAGTAATAGTGCAATATCAGAGAAAATATAGCTGTGGTAGAGAAATGTCAGCAGTACCAGAGAGGGACACAACACCACGGGGTGTTACTTAAACCAGGGTCAGAGAGCAAATGCCATGACTATATCATCTCAAAAGTTATGAAGAGTTGTGTACTTCAAATGTGATGTAGAAAGCCAAAAATGGAATCCGTAAACTATATTATAACGCTGACAGATAATTTATTTTAATGTAAATTTTAATTTGCAATCCATCCCCGCATTTTATTAATGTCGCAACGGAAATTTCAAAGTACACATTCACACGCCAAGCTTTGTACGCCGGGGATGTTCATATTAAGAGACGAAAGAGAGACAAGTATGTATGCTTTTTATCGTAACAAAGTTTGTTGAAATAATTTCTTGTATAGATCGGGTTGTGAGAAAAAAAAAGTTTACATTAAAACGGAAGAATAAGCATAATGATAAATGATTTTCATTTTATTTATTCGTTAACGGCCAGAAAAATATGCAGTAGCACTCTTAGCGTTTTGAGATAGAAAAGTCAATTTTTTTGTTTTCGCTTAGCAATGGCTGAAAAGAATTGGTAAACCTTAAAAGTAACGATTTTTATTAACCGCAAAAGAGATGAAGAAAAATATATATCTTTCAAAAAGGAAAGACGTTTCATTTAATTGCATCTGTAGAAGGGTGATTATTAGATAATTAGTTGATTATTAGATAATTACATCATCACAATTAGAAGAAAGAAATTGTTGAAAAATCCTTATTATTTCACTTCATTTCAGTTTATAACAGTCAAAAATGTATAAGTGGGAAAGTCCTATATCTACCATTAAAAGACAATATAGGCATAACAAATATCATAACAAACATCATACTATATCCTAATAAATTTTTAACTGCCAATTTAAAATAGAATCTGTGATTTCAAACAAGAGAAGCCCCGCTCTTTCCTAAAAGTCTTTGGAAAGTTGGTTGCCTAGATAGATTTTCTCGCGTGTATGCATCAATAAATATTTTACAATATATGTATTTTATTTGCAATTTTTTACTTTCTAACAAAATATGTCTAACTATATCATATAAACACGTTTCTTTCTAATAATAGCTTACCAATTTTTTATGCAAAAATAAATTAATAAATAAATAAAATAAAATGAAAAATGCGTAGCTCAAAATAGGGATTTACTTCTCGTCTATAGAAAACGACGTCTAGTTTTGTAAACACGAGTGAACTCTCGACCTGTCTAAAAAACGTTACCGATATACAGCTTTGAAATTTTATTTCCATATACGAACAATACATCTACAGTTTAAACCTATAAAATTAACGTTATTGTGAATACAAAAATGAGCACTATGTGTCTTTAAGCATCATGTTATATGTATATTATTCAAACTATGATCTTTCATAATGTCATTTTCTAACTTAATAATCCTCCAAACTACCTATCTTTACACACATTATTTTATTTTTTCAACTTATAGAAAATTTAAACTACGCATTACACAAGGAAGCAATAGAAATATATATAGCAAATTCAGAAACTTGCAATGATATGGATCACGTCAAAATTGGTACCAGATGGCGCCAGATGTTGTTGGGCAAAGACAGAATGGAAGTTTCAAACAAATAGAATGCAAGAGCAGAAAACCATAACATCAGTATTGAGGATGTCTGGGACAACAGGTGAAAACATGTTACTTTTGTGAAACTTTTAACATATGACTGGATTTATGTGATTTTAGAGATGCTTTTAAAACTTTCGAAACATGCACAATGGCCATGTATATGTTGAAAAAATAAAATAATGTCTGTAAAATTAGATAGTTCGGAGAATTATTATATATATATATATATATATATATAATATAAAATTATATATTAGACGATATCAATATGATCAGGCCTGAATCCTGTTTTAAAATGCAGCTATGGTCACGAAGACAGATGTTAAAGTCGCCAAAGTCAATGAAAGTTTATTCTATAACAAGCACTTACTGTGTCACAAAACGTTAACCAAAGGGCAGATATAAATCACACTCTTAGTTTAATAGTAGTAATTTAAAGTAGCATTTGCAGTCGAACACTCGATCTGAATAGTGGCAAACAGTTCCAAAGGGTGTTTCTCCAAAGCAATTATGAGAGTCAGTTTGAGATCAAATAGTTTATTCCATACAAATCATACTAATGCACAACTCCACTTAAACACAACTTCAATAGAAGCTTGAGACCTGATTAGATCTAGTAAAATTTATCGAAGAAAATCTATCGACGCGTAGAAAGGACTTCTCGAGTGACGGAGTTATCTGGACTATTCAAAATGCGTAAAAAATCTGCCTTCCAAGCCAGCGTATGCGGAATAAGTATAAAAAAGATTTAGCTCAAAGTTACATGGCGTGCTCTACGGAACCAACAAAATCTGTGATAGGAGGGAAAAAAGAGGGTAGTAAGAAGCTGGGCCAGCTAGCCAATGGTTGAAAAAGTAGGCCAAAGAATTTGACGTCATGTCGTAACTCTTTCTTTTAGAGCAGAATTTTAAAAAGGTGAAAAGTTTACGCGGGAGTTGAAATGAATCACGGGATATGGAATTACAATTTTAATAAAAATAAAAATTGTATTAGAAATGTTCCAAAAAAATAAAAATACAATGTGAAGAAATAAAAAAGGTGTTTTTTACAAGAAGTGTTGCATTTAATAGACTAAGGTTTTTAGAATAAGAATTAAAAGTATATGTTGATTAAATGTATAGAATTAAAATGTAAATGATATTTAAGATATTATTAAAAGACAGGGAAAAAAGGTAGAATTGTAAGAATTTAGATCAATTTAATTCATGTAAAATGGCAATTTTTTTAATACACACACACACACACACACACACACACACACACACACACACACACACACACACACACATATATATATATATATATATATATATATAATATTATAATGTTCATGCTTATAATAAATAAAGATATTTCCGCCTTACAATATCTACACAAAGATTGCTTCAAAGTAATTATGATAATGATACCAAGTACTATAATAACGCAATTTCTATAAAAACAGAGACTTGCAGCTAAAATTATTCTTTATTCAATGTGTTTTCTGATCCTTTGTATCTACTGTCTTTTTCCAAAATGATGAAAGCATTTTAGAAACCCTCGTATATTTATCAAGCCTCATATCACGTAATTTCTTTAACAAGAGTGAGTATGAGCAAAAACAGAAATATTATTCCAAATTTAACAACACTCTTTTAGAACGATCATTAAAATAACATATAACCCTTTCTTATTATAATTTTAGGTACGAAACACTGTAAAATTTCAATAAAGGTATAATTATTTTATTTTATTCACTATGAAAATAAATATTCCACTAATATTATGGAGATATCCCGATAGCTGATATTCCAGGCAAAGACTATTAAAAAAAACATATTTTGCCTCTTGATAAACAATTTTTTTATGTAAAATCGTGCCAATATTACAAAAGTTTAATAATGTATATCTATGGCATTAAATAATACAAATAGTTTTATTTAATGATTTTTAAATAAATTGAAATTTATTTAAAATTATTTACCAAATTAAAATTATATCTGATTAGAATCAAATTAAGTAAATATAAATGAATTTAAGTATTTTTCAGTATTTTTCCGCAATTTTATAGGTTTATTTCAAATTAAACAATACAAAACTATATAATCTATGACACTATCGGGGATTAAATATAGAAAAATATGTTCGTTACCATTAAAAGTTAGCGTTCAACCCTATGTCCTTGAATCCTACAAACTAGCCCAGGTCATAAAAACTATTCCTAGTATAATGCGAGTTCAAATCCAGGTTCGGGCATTGATAGTCTTAACGTTTCGTAAATATGAGAAACTGCTTTAATCACCCTCTAAAGAGTAGAATTGTAGGGCTAAATGTCATCAAAAATAAATAAAAGTAGACAAATGACTTCATATCTGCTTGTAAGAAACATATCGTATCTGGTTTAAATTTTAATTATTTATTTAATTAAACGGTTGTTTCACATTAACTATTATCGTAAAATCTCAATTTAAAAAAAAAGACCCATACAAGCGTTAAAATTTTATATTCATTGTTACCAATATTTTAAAATGCAAGATTGAATTGATATTTGAAAATTGATAACTATTTTTTTAAAAATCTCCAGCAACTTAAAAAAAAAGTCAAATATTAACTATACGAGTAGTTTATTTACTGATATTCGTGTTCTTATTGATACCAAAAGAAAAATTATAAAATGACCAAATCAAAATGTAATGTATTAAAAGGTAAATAAATATCAAAATAAACACCGTATTTCTGTCAAATTTAAATAAGTATTTTTAGAATAAACTTTTTTCAAAGTAAAGTCTTTAAAAATTCTTTCAAATTTTTTTTTTCTAAATATAAGTAAATATCCTGAACAAAAACCTAAACATTAATATTTCTTCTTTAGATTTCGGTTAATGTAAGCAGGATGTTTCTACCTTTGGATAATAAAATATTGGAAATTTCATAAAATAAACGGAAGATTATATGTGCCTAAAAACAAAATCTATTTTGCTGATCTTGTCTTTTTGTTTAGTTTTTAACCTCATTAATTAAAATTGCTTTTAATATTACATTTTTTATAGTCTTTATTATGAGCTTTCAAGTAAAAAAAACCCTTTTGAAATATACACCCTTAACTAAAATTTGAATTTTATAAAAAATCTATTTGCATATAAAAGAAAATTAAATAAAGATAAAGTATAGATTACTTTTTTGATTCTATGGAAATTCTTAGAAATTTTCTCTGTAGTAATAATAAGATTATGGAAACTGAATAAAAATGTAATGATATATACAAAGAAAATTTGGAAAAAAATCTAATATTTTCCAGTGTATATATATATATATATATATAATGTAATTTCATAATTTCCCCCATACTTTCATATTTTTTATCTCGATACATAATACTATATACTTCCTGAAACTTAACAAATATAATGTAAATAGAGAACTCTTCCATAATCGAAGTATTCTACAATTTTTTACAGTAACGTATATTAACAAACGAAAGAAGAAATATCTCCGTTTGTTTTGGGATTCTTTTACCACAAAGTAGCACGACGTTTTCTTGAAGATTGAATACATTGGTCAAATCTAAGTATATCAGTGAGTATTTTCTAGAGCTTTCAAATTCTGAAACTTAAAAAGAAAAAAAATCAATTATTAATTTTACTTTTCTGCCTTATACGTTTATATAGATGTCCCAAAACCGAACTGGTAAAATAATAACTATTTTAAACTATAATATAAAAAATGTTCAAGCATAACTTCATGTAAGTGTCGTATTCTCAAAAGATTTTTTTTTATAAATATTTTAAAAATATCTCTTTAATATTAATATATCTTTTTTTTCAAATATAAGAAAATATACTAAAGAAAAAAGAAACCAAACATCAAATGTATGATTTTCTTTTCAATACATAAGATTTTCTCCACTGTTTTCAAAATGTGTAGAAAATACAAAAGTATACGCTTTATTTGAAACACAATTAAACTTTTACAAAATAAATGAAAAAAAATATGTGTGCGTATAAGTAAAATACATTTAACAAAATGAATAAAAATATTGATGCATTCATATAAGTAAAATAAATTTTGGTTATAAGTAATATATAATTTTTCAAAATGAATGTCAAAATATGTGTGCATATAAGTAAAATATATTTTGATGATCTTGACTTTTTTTTTTAATTTTAAACTTATTAATGAAAGATACTTGTAAAATGATTTTAGTTTAATTTTTTAATAACATATTTTTTTTCTTTAAAAATCTAGCGTGCAAATCCAGATCATATTTTATTAAAAAACAGTCTGGAATTCAACCAGAATTACACATATAAATATCTCTTCCTGAAGCTAACCCATCTCATGCTTTGAAAGTTGTTTGTTAAAAACAGTTTCACCAACAAATTAAAATCCATCCAAAAAGCGAAATGCAGTAGGGTAAAACTTTGCTGAATGCTTAACAACTGCAGCATATATGAAACAATGAAAAGAGAATAATGAAGTGAAAAAACAAAAACAAAGATAAAAAAAATGTAAAAGGGAGATAAAAAAAACAGCACTTTAAAAGCAAAATTCGAAAAAAACTCAAAGTCAGTCGCTAAAACAATCTGGAAGTAAATGTGCAGCAGAAACAAAAGTTACGAAGCAGCCTAAACATCAAATTCATCTAGATCCAAGCATTACAAAAACCAAACATTGACGGCTACGCGGAAAATGAGAATCAAAAATGTGTTAAAAACAAACTGGGAAGCAAGAGATTTGGTAAAATTTATGTTGTATCAGTCATTCATTATTTGTTACTTGTTTTTTTTCTTTTTCATGGTAAAAGTTAAAGTGTGTAATGTATACATAATTTAATTATAACTATACAAGATTATTTATTTCAGTTATTTTTTTATTTTTATTAAATAAAGTTATTGGTATTGTAAGTAGTTTCAATAATCAGCTATGCAACTTTAAATTTTATGCATTGCAAATCTTTATTAAGTAATTTAAAGTTTTTTTTAATTAAATGAATATTTTAAGATGAAATGACATGTATAAAATGCACTGTCGCATTTGGGATTTTTGATGCCTCAATTAAGTTTTAACATGTTTTGAAATATAGCCGATGTAGTAACATGTGTGAAGTAATTTGTATATGATGTAATGTGTGATGTAATGTGTAATGATAATGATGTAAAATGTAGTAACATGTAACCGACAGTCGTCTATTCTCTGCACATATTACAAGTGATCATTTAATTTCTACAAAACAATTTAGTTTTGAATTAAAAGAACATTATTCATTCATTTTCTGCTTTAAAAAAAATATATATTTATTTAATAAAATACCAAATATACACTACATATGACAAAACTATAGGGAATCGCGTCGCATTAAATAACAATAATTACTTTATATACCCATCAATAATATGCACATCTTTACATAGTTACATAAATGTGGCACTGTTAATTAGTCGTGCAGCATAATCTGGCAACATACCTGAATGAATGCATATAATATGCATGCTTAAGTGCACATCATATATTACATGATACGTACCACACCCCCAAAAAAGTTTTGTTGAATCAACAAAAATTTGGTTGACCCAACAAAACTTTTTGTTTACATATGGGTCAGTGGAAATTTTGTTTGAATCAACAAAAAAATATTGTTGAATTTTTTTCCAATTCCAACAAAAATATTTTGTATCGTCAGCAAAAAATGTTTTGTTAATTCAAGTAAAATGGTTCAATTTTACTTGAATTAACAAAATTATTTTTGTTACATTAGATATATGCTATAAGTTATTTTAAAAATCTATTTTCTTTTTTCAACAAAATATATTTTGTTTGTTTAAATAATAAAACATGTTATATTACGAACTTGTTTTGTTTATACTACAAAAACTTTTGTTAAATGAACCAATCTAATTTGAACTATTTTTTAAGTCATTTTTAGCAGTGAATTACTTCTGTAATCCTTAAATTATAACAAGTGAATTTTTATCCTGCTTTTTTTCTAGCGTAAACCGACAGAGTGAAAAACACTCCAAGCCGGGACTTGAACCCGGGTCCTCAGAACAGCGCTCTGATTCTCTACCTCTGAGCTACAAGGAACGATATCCCAACTCGGCATTTCTAACTCTTATAAATGTGGGATCGGCTGCAACCGCAACACATGATGGAAATGTCATCAGGAGCGCGCAAATTTCTGCGGCAAACATGAGACATCAATACAAAGCCCAGCAACACATAGTTGGTTTTGTTATTCATTTTCAGCAGTGAATTACGCCTGTAAAAAGCAGGATAAAAATTTACTGGTTATTATTTAACGATTACTGGCATAATTCACTGCTGAAAATGAGATAGAGCAATTACAGAAATCGCGAAAAATGCAACATACCAGCGCCACCTGTTGCGCGATTTACACCAAAAACTAATCAGCAACAATTTATATCAGGAAGTAACTGAATATAAAGTTTTATTTAATTCCGTACTTTAGTTCTTGAGATAGAGCGCCCACAAAATTTTTATCACATACAGACCGACAGAGTCATAGACAGTAATTTTCTAAAAATAGTCAAATCGTGTTCATGACCTTCTAAAATCCGTCGGAAACCGGAAGTCGAAAATGTTCATGAATCCAATACTTTTTTCTTGTAAACATAGAAGAAAGTAATAAATGAAAGATGGGGATTTTTAAATTTACCTTGGTCCGTCCCAATGAAAAAAGTTTTAATTATCCAAAAATTATCTTAATTCTTTAATTATATAGCTATATAAGTGATATAAATCAAGTTACGTGAGAGAGTTATGGCTACTACACAACAATTTAAATTTTGCAAAAACAACAAAATTTTGCTGGAATTACAAATTTAAAATACAAAGTTATTATAAAATTAAAAAAATAGATTTTGTTAATTCAAGTAAAATTGATGAAATTTTCTTAAAATTTTTTAAAAGTGTCAACAACATTTTTTTTTTTGTCTAATCAAGGAAACCAATTTCTTACTTCAACTAAAAATTTTGCTTAACCCCTTGAAGGGCATCGGTATATTATATATACCACTTAATTTTAATCCCAAAATACCACAATGACACCAGAATTTTATAATCAAGTTTTGAATTTATAAGATACATGAGGAAAAGCTTTTACTTATTTAAAAATAAATTCGCTCGTGAATCCTGGTGCCAATCAATCATTTCAATATTTTAGCTACAAGAGTACTTTGCCCCGAAGGGGTTAAAACCACCAAAATGTACTCAACAAAACATGTTTTGTTGTTTTAATCAATTCCTTTTTTCTAGGTGCACATACAGGGTTTTCAGATAGAATTTGACAGTTAGTAAATTGTATAAATTTATGGGTTGACGTTAAAAAAAAAATATATATATATTCTATTATTGTTATACTTTTTAGTGAAAATACATCCTTGTTGTCAAAGGTAACTGAAAGGGAAAAGTAGACTCCATCAGAATATTGGAAATGTAAGGGGAAAAATGCATTATGGTGATTCTTTCAAATAGTACTTACTCAGCAAAGTACCTGGTTCTTGAAAGTGTCATGGGTTTGTCAAAAACTATAAATAAATAAGGTGAATAAGGTAAAAATTAACTTTTGGAATTTGTTGTGGCAAATAATTTTCATGTAAAATTTGAAGACCCTTTTGTTAAAAGAATGGTATGATTACAACGTCTGATGCTTTAACTCCCCTGATTGCAGTCCGATGGATTATTTATGGCGTGGTTGTGAATTTAACCAAATGTACTGTCACTAAGACACAACTGATCCAAGAATTACGACACCAGTTATCAGAAGCATGTGCCAGATTCCGGAGCTACCTCGAAGCAGTTGTTATGTCTGTTCAGAGTGGCTTCGTCTGGTAGTATCTTTGGAAATTTGTAATCTTTATTTCTCTTATGCATTTTTTAAATAAAAAATTCTTTTTGACTCGGATATTTTGTGTTTTCGTCTTTCATCAGCAACTATCAAATGCACCCGGAACATTCCGTAAAATGTTTATATAAGCGTTTACTTGTTGTCAAAAGTGAAAGATTAAGTTTTCAATTGAAAAAAAAATTAACATTGTTTTGTTTATTCGAAAAATAAGAAAATATTCTATCGGAAAAATAAACCAAACATAGAATATTTTTTTCTTCATAACATTTAGAGGGAACAAAAATTGTAATCATTTTAAAAATGTATAGAAAATATATAACTTTTTTGTGTGTGCGCTTCATTTGACACACGATTAAGCTTTCGCAAAATAAATGAAAAAAATGCAT
Organism: Maratus michaelseni; assembly: GCA_963931845.1. Classification (NCBI taxonomy): domain Eukaryota; kingdom Metazoa; phylum Arthropoda; class Arachnida; order Araneae; family Salticidae; genus Maratus; species Maratus michaelseni. The sequence goes on from OZ007595.1 coordinate 199,268,924, forward strand.
AGAAGCAAAATAGATTTTACTTATCTTAATTTATATTAAAGTTTCTAACATCATTGAAAAATATATTTGAAGAAAATATTTTTTTTTTTACTTCATTATCTTATCGTTAAATAATTTTGTTTTTTTGCCAAAAAAAAGCATAAGAATAAGGTTGTTGATAAAAATGTTTTTGGATATAAAAATATTTAAATTACTGATAAGGATTTTTTCTGTTTCTATATAAACAAATACCAATTAATTTTTTTAAAAAATCAAAAAACCAAACTGCGTAAAAGACGAACTAAAAGTTAATTATTTCTCATGAATGTGAAACTATTTTTTATATTACTTACCTATTTTTTTATTTACTTGTATTGGTGACTTCATAGTTGTGTTTAATTGTTAATTCTTATCTATAAAAACTGATTTTATGAGGCTTATAGATGTATATGAAGGTTAGAGTTACAGTTAAGCTAGAGATTTAACCTACACAACTTTCAGGTTATTTTTACATCGTCTTCATTTTGAAAGACCTCTCCAATGATATGCCACTCAATATGGTGCGTAAAATTTGTATTTTCCTCTCTACCGCCATTTTGTACTTTACGGCTGCCATTTTGAATTTATGAAAATGAAACCATTGGACGGTTAAGACGAATCGATAGAAACATCATTCATTAAAATCCATTCAGCCGTTAGGATGTTACGAGGGTATAAAGAAATCCACATGCATACATACCCAGATACGCATCAAACACATAACCCTACTTGGCAGTCGGGTAAAAAAGAAGAGTTTGAAATATTCTCTGTGAAAAATTTTAATAATATTTAAAACGAGACAGGAATAATATATATATATACTATTTTACATATCCTTGTACGTAAAAATACTTATACTGCTTTTCAAAACTCCATTTACAAACTTTGAGGGAAGATTGATCACATGGATGTGAAGAATATTCAAAAAGTAAAGTGTGATCGAAAACATATAGGTGGTGGTGAGCGTTCGCGTTTCGATTTGCCGTAGTAGTGCCCGTTGCATCCCATCTCTCCGCATTCATTCATTTATATAACATCGATTTCGTTCCATATCCAACTTGGTGACTAAACAGAAAATAAACTCATTTTCTTCTTCCTTCTTCTTCTTGAGCTGTTTTCTGCTGTCTTCAAACTCCTAGAGTTCTCAATATATTCTTGTCATATATATTTTAAGCTTTATTATATCAGTATTCTATCTAATACCAACTTCTTTTGTAATATTACCTAAATGTATACAAGCATGTGTAATATACTTTCACTTAAATTGTCCGTACAATTTGTATTTCCGTTTCTACCTCTGTATCACACACTTTTGTAATTTGTATTTCTTATTTTCGCATGCAGTTATGAAAACTCGTGTGTTTCCAGTAAGTGTAACAACTCATTTATTTATAGTAATTGTAACTTATGTAAGTATAACCCTTAGTCAAATGGAAAAAAATCTTTAATGTAGCTATTGATTGTAAGTGTCAATAGATGCATAAAATTTTATATTTATTTGATAATTATTGATTATAAATATCAATAGCTTTTTAATTTTTTAAATTTTGTTTTTAAATTTTGTAAAAAAATAAATAAATAAATAAATAAATAAATAAATAAATAAATAAAAATAAAAATTAACTAAATAAATAAAAATAAAAATTAACTAAATAAATAGAAATAAAAATTAACTAAATAAATAAAAATAAAAATTAACTAAATAAATAAATAAACGTTTCGTATAAGTTGTACTCTTACAGGAATATAAATTATAGAATTCGAAAACGAAGATTATTTTTATAGAAGCTTTTTAATAAAAATTAAATTTCTCATTTTTTGCAAAAAGATGATTAAAAAAATAATACACCGCAAGTAAATATGGTGTTCCGAAAGTTAATGTGTAGTTATACTGCAAGCCAAAAATTTCTAAGGAATACTCTCAAAGTTTTACATTAGCTTGCTTGGGAGTGTCATCGCACGACTCTTAAGCATTGGTTTTCAGGAGCACGATTGGTTCAAAAAGTTTTACTGTTTCTTGAAGTGTTTTGTTTATTTCAATATAACTTAGTATCTATTTTAATAATGTCTCTGTGATCGATTTATGTTTAAATATTGTTTTAAGGCGGTATTAAAAAAAATATATTTTTCCACGCACAACAACTAAAAATTTTGAGACACATTTTCAGACTCATTTTTAAAAGTAAAAACATGAAACTTGGCGGCGTGATTTATGAAGAGGTTTATAAGGGACCTGTGTTTTTATTTTTCGTTCAGTTAATTAGAAATTGATTTATAAACAATTATTTTCACAGTACGATGTATAGTTTTTTTTTTGTTTCCAGCGCTATCGCTTCGGGAAATTCGTTCAAAATGTCCACTTTGACAGCATTTTCTGAAATACATTCTGCCTTTATCAAAAAAACGATCAATTTCGGACATTATAAAGTTTCTGAATAAGAGAACCTGCCATTTGGATGCATTTTAAAGCAAAAATGAATTTAAAAATGTCTCTCAAAATAAGCAGTTTTGATTTGAATACACCTTTAATGTGCTTTAAAAGATCCGAAACATGAGGGTTAGCAATTTTTTCTATATTTAGAAATGAAGATCATTTTGATTTATTTTGATATGATTCAATTATAACATCAACACAGTTTTTCCATGTTTTCATATACTTTATTTTTCACATATTAACATAATAAATTACAAATTTGCAAAGTATTTATTGCTCAATAACACATGAAATGGTACTGATAATTTTAACAATTATTGCGTTACAATTTTTACTCTTCAAACTATTTGGACAAAGTAGTTCTATACGGTACATGCATACAATTCATTAATATTTTGAGAAGGGCTGCTCTAAACATCGACAACACGCAGAGGTACCAAGCTCTCACTAATCGTCCGTAATATGTGGTTTAATATGACCCAGTTTAACAACGTTTCGAACGAGAATAATTATTTGAGAAATCTTTATTTAGTTAATTTCAGATTTCTACATGGAATATATTTCATTTCATTTTTTAAAAAAATTTTTGGGTGCGAAACGTATTAAACATGGATTAAATTAACCCACATATTAAGGAGGATTAGTGAGAGTTTGGGTCCTCTGACCACACTGTTAAAAATCTAAAACAAACTTTCCAGTCATTTCACCATTTTTAAAGATAACTGTTGCTTATTCATATTATGAAGCTTATTTGAATATATTTTTGAGCACATTATGGTCAGATTAGAAGAAAAATTACGATTATGTAACCGTTTTCTATAAAAACGATTGAATGACTGGACAATTTGCTGCAAATTTCTAACATTATTCTTACTTAAAAAACACCAATCTACCTTAAAATCTACCACGCACTCCCTTTCCTCCCGTTTATTGTTAAACATGCCATTCCAAAGTACAAGTTAACAATAGTATGAATAAAGAAATGCGCAATAGATTTTAAGACTAATACCGTATTTTATGAAGGTATGTTTTCTAGCCGATATTTAAACCACCCATCCTGTAAGAGTTAGACAATTTCCTCTGAAATCTAAAATAAGTAAAACATAATATTGGAAAATAATAATTATAGTCATCGACAAAGATGTTGTTGTGTATTGTTACATTGCGTCGATTTGAATTTGTCGTGCAATCTTTTGTGATAAAATTGAAATTGAAATAATACAACCAGGTTCAAACTCTCATATTTGTGTAGATTTCCTTTAATGGTACATTATTGAATAAATAAAATATTTTTTAGATTGCTGCTGATTTCAAACATAAATGCAAATATAGGTTACTCGAACAAAATGAGTACGATTTTTTCATCAATATTTATGTAAAAAAAAAATGATTTTTTATGATGTTACGTTGCAAACAAAACATTATAACAATAAGTCTTGAAAGTACCTTAGTTTTAACAATGACCTAAATAGCCATTCTCTGAGGTAATTTATTATCCCATTAAAATTTCTGTACAATAAAAATCGATAAAAGTTGGAAAGTTATCTTCTTTATCTTTAAATATGTAGATAGTTCTGGAAAATGTTCGCATGTACTGTCTTTGAATATTTAAGCAGAATTTCATTAAAATTTAACAGTCAAGTTAAATACTTTAAAATATATATATTGAAAAATTCAATTTATTTCGAAGAATTTATTTAAAGAATCAAGGTTTCAACGATTTATAATTTAAGATTTAAAACATCATTGTAAATATATATATATATTAAGCCTTTGTACCGTTTTCAGAATTTCCTGCAAATATATATTTTCCGGATACGCACCATAAATTTAAAAAAGTAAGGTTGTCTTTTTTATTGATAGAAATTTGCGACAAAACAAGGAGAATTTTGCTATTTTAAAATTGTAGTAATCAAAAGTTAAAATAGTTCGAGTGCTGTATTTTAGAACATGTATCAATTACAAGAAATTCAAAAACAACAGCGACTTATTTTGCCACTTATTTTGTAACTCTCATATAATAGATTTAGTCATAGTTTTCTGCAAAGCGAAGAACTTCTAGATTTTATGTTGTTCCATGAAATTTGACATCATTTTACAGCGATTCCACTGGCACGTTTTCCAGCCAGACATATATATATATATATATAATAATCAACAATAAATGCAAATATGTCCTTGTTCATTAATAACAGATGACAAAGAAAAGAGTTTCATATTTAAAATGCTAATATTCACAAAAAATAACTCACGGAAAGAATAAATTTAAATGTTAATACAGAATTTCCTGCAAATATATATTTTCAGAATACGTACCACTAATTTTGAAAAGTAAGATTGTCTTTTTTATTGGCATAAATTTGCGATAAATCAAGGAGAACATTGCTCTTTTAAAATAGTAGTAATCAAAAGTTATAATAGTTTGAGTCCTGTATTTTCGCACCTGAATCGAATACACGGAATGTAAAAACACCAGAAACTTCTTTTGCCACTTATTTGTAACTCTCAAATAATAGATTTAGTCATTGTTTTCTGCAAAGAGGTGAATTTCTAGATTTTATGTTGTTTCAAGAACTTTCACACCATTTTACTGCGATTCCACTGGTAAGTTTTCCAGCCAGGCACAAAACAAACAATAATTCAACAATAAATCCAAATAATGTCCTTGTTCATTAATAACAGATGTCAAAGAAAAGAGTTTCATATTTAAAATACTAATATTCACAAAATGACTCACGGAAAGAATAATTTTAGATATTAATAAATACTATTAACAAACATTACTTTATTAGATTTAAATTATACAGTGATCTGTCACTTATACGAGATGTTCAGTAATTACTTTTTCATACCACTATTTTAAAACAGTAAAATTCGATTTATAAATTCTACGATTTAAGAAGACGAAAATTACCCTAAAAAAAACTGGTGCTGAAAAATGATATCTGTGTATCGCGTATAATGGAAAGATCACTGTATGTGATAAATATTCCGAATTTTCTAAAACTTTTAAGATTCTCTCTATTCTAAAAAAAATAATTAACGCGAAATACGTAATTGAATTTATTGTGACCTAAGCTCTCTCGTGGCATAAATTAAATAAACTATTGCATATAGAAACATGAAAACTATTAATTTTATATAGAAATGTTATGATAAACAGGCTGAAGCAAACAGTTTTTCATTAGACAAAATATCTTACGCGCTATTTAATGTTGAATGCGTACCAGTTACATCAGTTACATAAGTTTTCTAGGATCAAAAGCTATGAATAGTAACTTAATCTTTTTTTGCAGACACATACTTAACTAGATTATGGTATGCAGTGTTCAATCATTTTTCAAACTCGTCTTATTTTCTAGTTTTTTTTTTTTTTTTAATTCAAAATTACATTACATGAATAGCTATTTAATTCACAGCTTCAAATAATCGTTTTTTCTCTACTAGTGCCAGATTTAAAAAAAAAAAAAAAACTAAACAATAAACTTTCAAAATTCATTAGAAAAATATATTTACAAAATAAATAAATAAATAAATAAAAATAAAATATTTAAGCAGTTACACGTGAAAATCATTTAATGGTGAAATTATCGTCTTATTTCAGACGATTTCCTTATAACCTAATTATAAAAGTCAGGGAGGCAAGGACATTTTTTTTCTTAACTATTTTATACAAGGTAATTTTCAAATGTCTCAATGATCTTATTTAATCAATTAGAAATAACCATCAACGGTTTATTTGGCCTTAAGAACAGAAACAACCCACAATCAAACAAAAATGAAAGGCAACCCAATTACAGAAAATCACTACTTGTCGTTTTAATATCATCCAGTCTTTCGTAATTTTTTAAATAGAGAAAATTAGCCTATTTTTGTAGCCTGTGGTGTCTGGACGAGGATTGCAGAGTGTAGCTCGTATGGGGCAGACCCCCTAGTCATCTAAAGATACAGATTGATTTAAAAATAAGCTTTTTTATATGAATCATGAATGAGTTAAAAGTCCATATTTTAAATTTTTAAACTGTCATTGAAAACTGCTAAATTAAATTGTTTCAAACATTATTTTATTAAAAGTTATTTGTAACAGGAATTCTTTAAATTTATTGAAACTTAAAAATTCTATACTGGTGAGCAGAAATTAAGGGGAAGTAACCAATTTCAGACGTTTCGTCGAATATTTTCCGGAAACTCCTGAGGAAATGCCCTGAATGCCCTTGAACTTTGAGTGTGTAAAGAACATGTTTGACTTCATGTCTTTCAGTGAAGATTTTGTCGCGAGGACAATAAGGGTGGGGGGGGGCAATAATAATTTTAATAATAAAATAACATTTTTGATCACCTAAGTAACAGAAAATTCTAAAAATGATTTGTCACTGCAGCAAATGACTCTGTAGGTCCTGTTCAACATTTCTGTGCATTTGTGTAAGCATAGCACGTATATTCGTGAAAATGTTAACGTTTCTGCAAAAAAAAAATGATTTTTTTTTTTTTTAAGCATGCTCAGTTTTTAGCCGAATTTAACACGCATTCCAAAAACTTGGCAAAAAATCGTAGAATTAGTATACTGTAATTAAAATATTAATATATTGAATATTTGATATGGGTATTTGTATAAAATAAATTTTAACTGCGCATGCGCGAATTACAGCAAAGATTTTGTGTCATAATTTGATAGTCAATACTATACGGCAACGCATATAAAAAGACCAGCGAAATATCTTGAAAACTCAAAACTTTACAGCAATAATTGAAAAATTGAGGAGGAAATCCAACAGGATTATATGGGATTTCCTCCTCAATTTACATCCTCAAAGTTCAAGGGCATTTCCTCTCGAGTTTCGGTAGATATTCCAAGAAACGTCTCAAATTGGTCACTGCCTCTTAATTTCTGTACACCAGTGTATATAGCTAAATGTTTTACAGAAAGTTTTAAATAATATATTTTCTGCTATATGATAAATTGTTAAAATTAGACTTACTGAATGACTGAATAAACTTTAATGGTTCGATTACTGAATTGCTTCAAAGAATCCTCCTTATAACTCCAAAAATAATAATCCTATTAACTAGCGGTTTATTGCATTTGATTAAGCGTCAAATTTCCAATTAAAATATATCTTTGAAGTGAAATTTGGATGAAATGCAGGGTCATGAAAAATCAAAGAGTGTGAAAAATAGGATTCCAAATATCTCGGCAACTAATTATCTGATCGACTTCATGCTTTATGCAAAATTTATGTTTTTTTTATTATCTTTTATATTCATTTCTTAAAATAAACAATTTCTAAAATTTTTATATACCTTTTATCAGAACGAATATTTCGAGAATCCGAAAAAAATAGTTCCGGTTAATCGAGGTTATTGAAATGAAATAGGCTTCTTCCCATTATTACATACTAAGTACATACCAAATTGCAAGTCTCTATCTCAAATTTTTCGGGAGATAGAGCGCCTACAGACACACAGACACACAGACGTACGGCAATTTTTTTTTTCTAAAAATATGTTTTTCGGAATCTCCAGTGTCTGAAACGTGTAAATCCATCAAAAAAAATTTCGATTTTCAAAACGATTACAAGATTTACCCTATACTACGTATGATGGGTAAGTAATAAGTAACTAACCTTTTCTTTAATGTTTCAGTAAACATATATTCTGTTTTTAATGACTATTTAAGACACTGAAAGAATTTAATATATTGATAATATTTTTTAGTGAAGTACGTTAATGTTAACGATGACCTAAATTTCAACTCTTTGAAATAATCTATTCTCCCGTTAAAACATTTTTACAGCGAAAAAAAAAAGCTATAAAAGTTTAAAAGTTACCTTCTTTCTCTTCAGATAAATGGATCGTTTTACAAGCTGTTCTCGTGTACTATTTTCCTATTTTAGGCAGAATTTCGATAAAGTTAAAAAGTCGAGCTAATACTTTAAAAATAAACTTATCGTAAAAGTTTCTAGTTTTAAAGAATGTTTTTGTGCAGTCAATTTTTCAATGCTTTAAAATTTAAGATTAAAAGTTAATCATTTAACGTTTAAAAATTGTTAATAAATTTTATAAAATTAAATTGATTTCATTAGATTTTAACGTAATGTTATTCAAAAATGAAATTTCAAAAAACCTTATTATATTCGATAAAAAAATAACGAATTATTAAGAAAAGATTTTTGATCACAATTTTAAATATTTTCGTCATAATTAAAAAATATATATTAACGTTTTAATTTCTAAATGTTTTTTTTATTATTTATATTATTACATAAAATAAAACGAATAATTAAAAAATGATATATTTGAAATGATTCACTGAATATATCTACACTGCAAAAAAGTTTTAAAAATTGAATATTGTTCACAAAATTCTAACTACTGCAATAATATTGTCTGTTTAAAATGTTAAGCTAAGTAATCAGTAAATGTGCAAGATGCCTATTTCGAGACTTTAAAAGTTTCTCATGGTTCAGTTTTAAAGCGGGTAGGGGGGGGGCTTCAAAAATCAACAAAAAAGGAGCTATTTATTAGTCAGTGAGAGTAAATGTTTCTTCACTTCACGTAAGTTGTTTTATACTACGACGTTATACAGATCGCCTAAACTAGAGCTCCTGTACCCTTATAGGAGTCTTATCCGAAACAGCCAAATGAAATCCAGTGCTTTATGTTGCTGCTTGTGTAGCTTGATTGACAAGAGAAATGCGGTTGAGAGACGATATCCATGATTTGATTAGCAGTTGTAACAGAAAATTTATGTTGGTTTTAAGGTGTTTCGCAGTATCCTTTTGAGTTCCCAAAGTTTTATCTTATATCCCATACATTACAGTGATGATTTCGATCTCCTTTCAAAGTAAATATAACAATAGTTATTAATTTTTAAGCAAGCGCTGTTCTGACGTATTGCAGTGGTGGATTAGAGCTCCTTTCTGAGTAAATATAATAAATGTACATAAACATTATTTTTCAATTCCCACTCTCCCTATATATATATTTATGTATCTCGTTTAAATTTTCAATCGTTAATAAGATACTTTTTATTCATCCACTCAAGTTCAAATAGATTTATTTAAACTTGTAGTGGATGACACATGATGTTAATAAAGTTTTTTCAAATATTGTTTATTATTGAGAACATACATCTGACTTATGTGCTTGACATCAAGTGCCCACTTATAAGTCATCGTCAATATACAGGGACGAGATAGCCACAAGGAAATTTACAACACCAGAGAGTTACATCCGGTAGCTCCACAAAGTGTGTGCAATGGAGCTGGCGGGAGTCGAACCCGCCGACCTGACTCCTACGCTCAGAAGCGATTAGCGGAATGGTGTCTTAACCACTCGGCCACGGAGGCCCCTTTCAAATATTAATTTAGTTTTATATGGGAGAAAAAATATCAACACGCAGCCGACTTATTTCAGACCTTAGTTCCATTTAAAAGCACTCACTTATAAGTCTTGATAGCGCAGTCGGTTAATCTGTGAGCTCGTAACCACAAGGTACCAGGATCGAGCCTCACATGGGACGGATGGAAATTCTCCCGTACTCGAAAGTAAATTTCTCATATATAAGATATTTAAGAATACATACCGTCAGTGGTGAAGCGTGTAGATTGTTGGGAAAAAAATTTCTTTTTAACCTAAGTAAGAATTCACTTATTTTTTTTATATTACTTGTTATGTTATAAATAATTATTGAAAAACAGTCAAATATTTCACTTGTAATATGTTAAAAATTTGGTAATAAGTTGCAGTAAATTTTATCGTTACTGCATCTGTAACGATAAAATTTTGAAACATTTTTTCACGATTTTTTAAATTCAAATACTGGTTCAACGTATAATGAAATCGAGGTTCAGTATGATACAACTGAATGATAAATATGAAGCACACAGTTACAGTAAAATGTTTTATTATCTTATAGTTACAGATACTGCAACACCAAAATTTGGTTTAATCTATTACCGAATTCGTATAAGAATTCAAATCATTCTCTAGATTTAGTAATTTGATAGATTAGTAAGTAAGTTGCTATTATTATTTTACTATAGAACCCCTGGCCGTCAGGGATCCGGTAATTTATACAATTCCAAACCAATACATTTCGTACAGGTGGCATAAAGAAGTAGTTCAGCGAAGCCCTTAATTAATTATATATGAGTTTTGATTTTCCAACTGGACGAAAAATGCCGATCCAGGATTCGAACCTGGGATTTCTTGGCTCAAGCTGCCATGCTCTACCAACTGAGCTATCCCGGTCAAATCTGAAGGGCATAATTCAGCCAGTTAACTTTATTGATCATAGCATCTGGTCTGATATTTGAATCAGCTCAATAGAATAGATCGTAGGTAATGGAACTCCAGTAAACGCTGGATACGTGATTACACTTGACTAATGTTAACACAAATAATCAAATTGGTAAAGAGAACATATGAGTTTTAATTTTCCAACTGGACGAAAAATGTCCGAGCCAGGAATCGAACCTGGGATCTCTTGGCTGAAGCTGCCATGTTTTACCAACTGAGCTATCCCGGTCGAATCTGGAGGGCATAATTCATGCAGTTAACCTTATTGATCATAGCATCTGGTCTGATATTTAAATAAGCTCAATTGAAGAGATCGCAGGTAATGGAACTCCACTAAACACTGAATACGTGATTACACTAGATTAATTTTAACACAATTATTTAACACAATTAATTTAACACAATTATTTAATTTTAACACAATTATTATAACTGTGTTAAAATTAACCCTTAATTATAGTCTAATTTCAGTTCATAACACTCTACTATACGTTTCAAAACATTGCGTGGTGATCCCTGGTTAATAATAATAGTGTTTACTGTTTTTTAAAGTAGTTACCCATCGAGTAAAACATAGAAGTAGACAATATGTTAAATATGATTTGCAACTGTATCAAAGCAAGGTGACAACATAAATTTAAAAACACACAAAAGTAAAAAAGCCCCCACTTCACATTAAAAAATGTCTATAGTTACTCTTACATGAGAATAAAAATAAAAGCGGTGTTTATATTTGTATCCATTAGTTATTTTATTTGTTTATCGTTTTATAGAAAAAGGTAACGCCAGGAATATGCAATTCAACAAGCGGTACGCGAAGCATAACAGTTTAAGAAATATAGATAGATTACTAAGTCATTTTCATGCGCAGATCTATTGGAAGTTTTAGGAGAAGTAATCCCAGATAACTAAAAAAAAAAGAAAAATTGCTTGCATTCTTATAATCTTTAAAGTGTCTAAAGCGCCCAAAAACGTTTTTTTTTTTTTTTTTTAAATGTTGATTTACCTTGGGAGTTTGAGGTTTCGCATAATATTAATTTAATATTATTTAAGAAACCGTGTTCATTATTTTTTTCAGATCATTGTAATGTTCTCAATCCAAAACGGCCTTCATTTATGCATGTATATCCTACATACAAATGACGCGAAAGTAAAATTTCGTATCTACTCAGAAACGAGAAAAAAGGGAAATTACTTAGACATTAATCGCATATAAATAAAAATGTTGTGGTATTTTGTTTAAAATGTTTTCTCATTTTTAGACAAATTTTGAATCGAAATTCACATTCATTTCTATCCATAACCAGGAACATTTCTATCCATAAACTCTGACATTATACGTATTTTTATGTTTCTACTCGAAAAAGTTTTAGAAATAAGCTCTTCTCTCAAAGATAATATTTTTATCAATATATAAAATACATTATCTATTTTGCGTTATGTATTTCAAAATATTACTCATTAATATTTGATTTGACATTTTATAGCTACTTTTAAAATATTTTACAATAGTTTCAGTTCCACATAAAATGTACTATCATTATCTTGTTACCTGAATTCTGTTTGAAATATTAAACATAAAGACGCTTATCGTCGGAGAAGATTATTTACAGTTTATTTTGTACATCTGTTTAAGAAGTTTAAATAAATTAGTTTAGAAATAACACTTTATGTTAGGTCTAGAATTATACTGATACATACTAGTTCAAGGAATTCAATTCAGAAAATGGCATATTCTACGATTCAAATGTCCTTTAACTCTGTAATGAAACTCTCTTTCCTACTAAAATAGAAAGCATAAGTATCATTTCAGTCACATGGGATTACTCTATTGCAATTTCTAAGCCTCTGAACTGGAGCATTTTCTAGCAAATGTTTCCAAAAAGGTACTTTTATAATAACAAAATATGTACTAAATGTCCGGATTCTCTACAAAGATAAGATAAATACCATTTGGAATAACATTTTTATGCATCGAATATTTCTTTTATCTTTAAACAGTTCTATTTACTTTAATACTGTTTTCTAAGAGTATTTACTTTTTTTATTATTATTCAGTTTCTATTGCTTGTATTTTTATAATCGCAAATAATTTATGTATCGAATATTTATTGTTATAAGTTTTATATTCACATTTGATTAGTCATTTAAATTAAAATAGTGAAATTTATTTTTAGATGAGAGAAAATATGTGTTCAAATGTAAATGGCATAATAATTAATATAAATATATAATATTATTAATTAATTTATGTGCATCTTTTCTATTAAAACAGTAAAAGCTTTCCGAAATGTATTCTGAGAATTAGGTGTTACATTTATTTATAATTCGCCATTAAAAAATGTGAAAATGCATTTGAAAACACATTTTAATAAGCGTAAAATGCTTTTTATTTCATACACCGTCTTATTTGCCTAACGTCTTGAATTGCTGCATAATGTCTACTAAATGAAAATACTTTTTACAGGGCTTTTATAGGGCTTTTATAGGGCTTTTATAGGGAGGGCGCGGGGGGGGGGTGAAAACGTAATTTCTTAAATGTGCATTTCATTTGACAAAATTTAAGGGTAATTATCTGTTTTAACCATAAAAAATCGATTTTTTTAATTAACATTTAGTAAAAATAAATATAAAAATCTGAATTTAGCAAAAAAAAAAAAAAAAAAAAAAAAAAAATGCAGGAAAATATATAAATAAGAACCGGATCAATTTTTTAAATTTATATATGTACTTTAACACAAACTGCTGTTGATTTTTAAACTTTGCATCCGATTTCCTAAAATATGTGTTTTTGCTACTAGTTCGCACTATAAAAAAATAATACAGAGACAAATAATTTCTTTTACATACATATGTATAAAATAATCATTCCTACAATCTGCATTTACTCTTTTATCAAAGTCACACCTTCGGAGATGATATTTTGAATTTTTTTTTTTTATTTCCTCTTTATACCAATTTTTTCTAATGACATTTTAGTTAAAACTTTGAAAAATGTACAAACATTTTGGAAGTTACACAGAAATGATTTTTTAAATGTGAAAAAGTGACATTTGAGCAAAACATGATAACTCAAAATCAAATCAATGCATTCACATTTTGTAAATTTCATAATAAAGTGAATAAATTTCTCTAGGACTTAGCCGCATTATAATAAAATCTCTATCGAAGATGCTATGGCACTTGAAGTACTAATGTAATGAAAAATTCGTAAACTTTCTTGTAACGTTTAACTTATACCAGTGTAAATATAAAACTAATTAATATATTATCATGATTGTAGTCCATTCCCTCAATAAGTATTTGTAAAATAAGATTAAAAAATTCAAGGCGTTTCATGCATAATTTTCTGCTGTAGGATGTTTTGCGTACAGTAAAAAATTGAAAAACTACATTTTGAAAAAAAGCTAAAAATATCTTTTAAACGCAGTTCTTGCTATAAAAATAATTATTATTGTTTAAATGTTTAATTATATACTCCATGTATTTTCTTGGACATATAATCCAATTTAAATGCTAAATCTCGAAGAAGATGAATGGAAACATACATTTCAGCTTACTTCCGGTTTGCAGAACAATATTTCCGGTTGAAAAATTCTTCGGCAAGCTGTAATAAATGTAATTTTAAACGGTTGTAACTCGGATTATAATTCAGACACAGAGACAATTAAAGCAGAATTCGATAGATAAAAGATCGGATTTTAATATTGTTTCAAAAATGAAAAATCGATATTTTTATCGAAAATGACGTGTCAAAGGTGTGGATGCCTTAAACGATGCACATTTTATTTGTTGTGATTAAAATGTGTTTTCTAACATTATACACCTGAATTGTTTTTTCGGGTATCAATTTCAACTCTTTATATATTTTGAAATTATTTATTTAAAAAAATGTGTATTCTAAGCTATAACAATTTTAACAGAAATCAATGTCTAGAAGCTTTAAATATACGAATAGAAAATTGCAGCTAATTCCGCCAAGTTGGTTTTGAGTTATGTTTAAAAAATACCTCCATTGTAGTTCTTTTTTTGGATTGTTAAAATGAAACATAAAATTAGAAGTTTCTCCCCAAATTTTACATTTGTATAGATCTTAAACTATTTCATCAAATCACTTCGCATTTGCTATCTGAAGGTACAATTTATGTAAGAATCCAAATATGATGTTATAATTGGGTGCTTGTATTGAAACTTTACTACCACACCAAAGACGCTTATTTTTATCAAAATTGAAAGAATATTCAATACCCATCGAATATGTATCTTCGTTTTCACTGAATCATTCTGGCGATTAAAAGATATGGAATACATTCTTTTGTTTTACTTCAATTGTAAATTAAAATATTATTGAGCTTAAAAGAACATAATTTATTACTGAGCATTACCCTGATGTAGAATAGTGTGTTCCGTTTAAATATCTATCGTTCTTTCTAACAAAACTGTCTCAAACGGTCAATTAGTCTACTTTATTAGCAATAAAATATTAGCAGAAATGAGCAATTTTTGGTGTTATAATATTATACATATTTCACTACTATATTTTTCCAGTGCATATTTTTAGGATAAATTCCAATATATATTGTTATATATAATTTCATTTTATTTTCATCCGTTGTTCAATTTGAAATTTAAAGAACAGGGTCCGAAATGCGACTAGTACGAAAAAGATTTTTTTTTCGACACTTTCCAAAAACTGGTGATTAAGGGAAGTTAGCTCTTCACACAGCACATGCAACTATTCATGTAAATGCTGGCGAAAAAGAAAATAGCTGGAAGCACATATTCAAAAAGTTTAATTCAAAAATATATAACTAAATAAATTGTACTTGACCAGGGTCAAAACCAAAACTTTGCCATTTGCGCCAGTAATTCCCACTACGATGCAATTTCATATTATTTTCTGTACTATGAGTTTACTCAGTTATACGTTTATACATTATTTTAAGGCAATAGTCTCCTCTAAAGTATGACTAAGAAACAATATCTGGTAGAGAAGTGAGCTTGAAGACAGCAACGGCGATTTTGCCGTCATATGTCAGCATAATATAATAAACTACTTCGAATACGCTTCGAAGTTTTCATTCATACTATAATTGTATCAAACTCTGAAAATTTTAAATCGAAAGCCTAATTTTGCCGTCATATTTGGTGTTTTCTGTATTTTTTTTTCTTAGGATACCAAACGAGAAGTCATTCGCTCAAGTTGTTGAGAAATTTTGAAGGTTAAAAATTTGTAAATGTAAAATTCATTTTTAATCATTGCAAAACAGATTGCAATGCAGGTAGTTTTTAAGCATAATTCAAGAACTACTTGTCAGAACGATCTGTAATTTTGGGCTCGCATACTTGCTCTCTTCTAGAATTCGATTTCGGTAATCAAAAGAGAACAAAGGAATACAAATGATAATTTTTCCAATGTTTTTTTAAATATTTTTTAAATTAATTTACGAAAATAAAATGACTTTATACAACGTTTTTTTTTTTTTTTTTTTTTTTTTTTTTTTTTTTTTTTTTTAAGACAATTCGTTTTCTAAACGACTCAATTTTGCTATTCCAAAATTACAGTTTATTTGCCAAGTAGATTTTGATTTATGTTAAAAAATCTATCCTTATTGCAATTAGGTTTGCAAATAGCAAAAATGAATTTAATATTTAGAGCTCCAAACTTTAAACCTTCATAATTTCTAAACTACTTGACCGAATGACTTCTCGCTTGGTGTTCTAATGTAAATTAAAAAGCCAAAAATACTACTAAAATTAGTTATTTGTATTAACAGGTTCAGAATTTGGTACAATTTGAGTATGTGGACGATAGCCAAAGCGTGTTTGTTTTAACAGTAAATGAAAAAAGACATAATTTGCTGTCGATTGGCTATTTTCTTTTTGTTTACAATATTGAGATAATAATATATGGGGTGTTCTATTTCTTGTTCTTTCTTTTGGTCAACTATACATCACACAGCCGGTTGTAATATATTTTCAAATTCTAATCACGATGACAAACCCATCTATTAGTTCGACACAAATAAGGCTTCCGAAAGAAGGCAGTGACGATTCAATTCAATTATTATTATGTTCTGGAAGGATTTTGTGTTTTAAACACAACAACCTTCCAGAGCATGATAACACAACTACTATGAGAACAGGATCCAAAGAGATATCATCCAGAAATTACGCTATAAGGCTTGTGACACACCCCCCTCACCCGCAAACACATACACACACACCACTACGCCCTTCGCCCTTCGCCAAAACTTCACATACTCTTATCCTCCTAGTAGGAAAAAAAGTTTTTGAAATTAAAAAAATCATTTCTGCAAGTTGATAGGTAGATTTTTTTTTTAATTTTGCGTAATATTTCAAAAACCCTTTGGCTACTGACACATGTGTTCTTGTGACCGCAATTTTAAAAAACAAAAACTGGTGATTTAACCCTTTATGGCACAGTGGTCCCACTCCGAGCACACTTAATTTTAATTCCAAATTTATATACGGCACCAAGAATATTTTAGTAAAATTTTGTTTCTACAATGAAAGCTTAAAATAAGCAGTTCTCATTTTCTAAAAAAGTCGTTTGTAAATTCCAGTGTCAGTCAGTAATTTCTCATTTTACGAACAGACTTTCTATGTGCCAGAAAGGGTTAACTCCTGACTTAAGTGATAGTGAATAAAATGTAGAAAGGAAACTCCAAGAAGATCACTTTGATTAAGATAACAATTCAATGGATGAATAACAAGGGACATATGCTCTATTACATGCACGAATTTCACATGAAAAATAAATTAGTAGCTAAAAAGTTTGATGAATGTATTTTTTTTTTTTTACAGATTACAGATACAACTAACAATATCAGTAGTCACCAACTCTTACCAGCTTGTCCATTACCTTATTCTTATTTCCATCTGTTAGTAGTAATTCTGAGAAGAATTGGTAAGGACTGTATGTCATTTGGTAAATCATGAAATATTTTTTTCTTTAGATTTCCTTATGAAAATGTGCAAGGATATATATAAAAAAAAAATGTATAGTTTTGGTATAGGTAAATGATGTTTTTAAACAATTATGTATGAATTATAAAATAATCTTCTTTTTTAATTCATTTTAAGTACATTGTACATCTCCAGTTCAATAAACGTTTTATAAAAATTTACAATACAGAAAGAACAAAAATTCGGTTTTATTATATATTAAGACCACTATTAATTTATTCATAATGTGCAATATAAAAAAATACATTTTTGTCGCTGAAAAAGTTTTAAAAACTGTATAACTTATAAACACATAAGATTTCTTTTATAAAAACTATGACAACCTTTTTTATTTTTAAATAGTTTTCCATTTATGGAAAATTGAAAGAGAAGGACTATACATTTTTTATTAATATTTTTAATACCTTCAAATTTAATAATATTAAAAAATATATTTATAAAAAGCTACATTAGTTTGATATAATATAATTGAATATAATTTTAAAAAGAGTTACAAATACTTTTAAAATGTTTGGAACCTCAATGACTTTCACAGTGTATGAATAATAAAAATGATATCAGATTTTTTTTTAAGTACGGAGGCATCGTTCGTATTAATGTTTCACAGTTCAGTAAAGATATGTTTTCTAAGACCACCTATCTATATTTTTCTTTTCAAGTGGTTTTTTGGTTTGTTCGCTTGGCTGAGCCTTATATTCGCATGGATTGCTACAGAGTGTATTGTTTAATTTGCTTTATTTTTAAAATGAATGCAGCTTTATGCATTAAGTATTTTAATAATCAAAGAAACTAGACTATTAGAAAAGGTTTTTCTAAGAATGTATTTACTGAAAGTACATCCACTTAATTTACAAGATGTTCTGTTAATATGGCGATAAAATGAGAAATGTGTTATCATGCCGAGACAAACCATTTTTGGGAACTTTTAAATTAGTCGGAAGCCGGTGGTAAATCGCCAAATATTTTAAGCTTTGCCACTACTCGTATTACATTAATTTCTTTATTATTAAAAATAGTTCACTTATTTTATTTCAAACACTTCAATTTTACTTAACACGGAGGAAATCGCGCATATCTAGGGTATTAATGAGTTTACTTAGTCACCAATACATACATAGCTTATTTAGTCAAAGACAATTGTTTCAAATTCTAGAAAAAATAAGTTGAAGACTACTTTTCGAAAAATAGTGGTGAAAATTGTAAAAACCGTACGCACTCTGAGTATGTCATACCCGGCGCGACTTCGCCTGGATAAAGTAAAAATTAGATATATTTAAAATACACAAATTGCGTACCTTTAAAGTACACGCCTTTAAGTACTTTCATATAAAATACAAAGTAATCATAATAATATTAATGTAAATAATGATAATAATATTAACAATACTAATACGATAAATCAAAGTATTTTATTTCAACATCAACGCACTGTCGCTTATTTACACGCACGAAAAATAAAAGAGAGAAAAAAATGTAACTGGTGAAATGTGTGCCCGACAAACAAAAGAGCTCCAAATTTTATGGAAGGAAACAGAGTGGCAACACAATCTAATTATTTAAACAGAAATGCAAGATACCACACTTAAATAATTACTGGATTTGTCTTCGGTAATTTCAGCAACAATGAAGCTATTTTAAGGAAATTTCCACATTGTTTTCTATGAAGGGCAATGACATTACGGAATGTGCTGGATTTGCTTAGTAATTTGTACAGTGACATTGTAGTGACATTGTAGTGACATGTATTATCAACTACATTCAAATATATGGAGATCCTTACTCAGTGTTGTTTGAATGTCAGTTATACACGTCAATTATATTTCCGTGATATCGTTACATTTCTCACAATGCAAAGTACGTATGTGAAATTCATTGTTAAATTATATTCATTATTGTTTATGCGTTGATATTCTAGATTTAGATTGGAGTGATATATGGCATAATATAGATTGCTACTCCTGATTTCCTATACAAAATTTATTTGTCTTGACATATACTATATACTACCAGGTATCTCAGTTTGTCACTAAATTAACTGAACCCTTTGTATGTTTATATCAAGATTTATACCGGGCTTTAGTTTCAAATTTAATTTGTGATGTAGGATGGGTAAAACAACTAAGCTTTACTATTCAAGATAATTTCTGCCTATTTATGAGCAATAACTGCGATGCATATTTCTCTAAACAAGCATAGCGGTAGTAGTTATAGAAATTTTTTATTAGAGAATTTTTGTTTATTTTTTTAACGTCATTGGTCGCGTTACGGCTGTTTACCGCCGTTACCCGCTGACGGTAAATGTAAAACAGAAATACAATTTTCGATTAATATTCAAATATTGATTAAAACTATAAAATAAACTGCAATTTTCAATTAATATTCTATGTTAATTTTTAATTAAGTTATAAAAGTGAAAATACTGAAATTATTATGTTTTTCACGCGAACATTGAAATATGGGAAAGGGTAAACATGAACTAATACTAGCAATCGTTGCGCGATCTTTTCACCGAATTGAAATTTTATTTGCCAATATATACCTGCAAAAAGATGGAATGATTTGTAACGTTACTATGGTGAAGGAGATGTGAAATATGTTTAGTCGTGTTATAGGGAATATTACGTTATTACGTATGATTTCGCGTCGGGTGTTACGTGTTACTTGTATTTCACAAAACCCGAACTCATCTCTTTTAAAAAAATTCCCCTGTTTTTTAAGATAAATCGCGAACTAAAAACGAACATGACATGATGAACTGTATCTTTGTCTGTGTACATTATGCTTAATATCAATATAAAAATATCACTTCCAATAATGAATAAAACGTTTTGAAAACTTACCTAATGAAATTATTCAAACACGAAAAACACATTCATACAACGTGATATGAGGGGTATGACAATGGTGGGAAGTAGTTGAATATGCTGCCACTTGGTAACAAGACATTTCTGAATAGAATTCTCAGTATTTTATGCGTCCTCTGTATTCCATAATACCCAAAAATAATTGACTGGTAGATACCAAATTTGCACACATATGTATCAAGTATTTTCAAAATATAAACGACTTTTTGGGATTTGAAGAAGTCATACTTATTGAAATCCTGATACTGTTGCAGACGTCTACGTATGTTCTTGTATTAAAAAAAAAATATTACAACCTGTTTCATCTTGTGATGCCAACCCTTCTCGTAACGACACCACATGGCACATAACGCAAGTTAAGTTTGTTGAAAAGTTTGTTAAAATATCTTCATAACTGTTGAAGTTTTTGAACAAAAATCCTGTTTCGGATTAAGTTTGGGATACCTGAATTTTTTTTTATGAATAAACGATTTGCGACCCTGGATTCTTCTTCCACAGGATTCCTACAATTTCAGCGAACGTATCAGTATTTTCTTATAGAAAAACTCGAGTTAGGTAATAGCTCGATTGCATCGGGTGTGTTGTTATAAGTATGTTGTTATAAGTGCTAAGTATATACCGATATTCATCTCTCCTAATGTCAGTGCAATTCCCTAACCACGATGAACTTTGCACAAAAACTGTTTATTGCACTGGGCAATAATTTTTTTCAAAATTTGCAACATTGAAACTGAAGAACCATGTATGCTAGTTTATATTTGCTATTTTAAAAACATTTAGTTTTGCTTTTTGACATTATTAACTGTTCAGTTTATTTAATTTTAAATTTTGTTTTATATGCGACTATGAAATTTTATGAGAAAAAAAATTTCTGAACTGTAATTTAAATTAAATCATCAAAAACATAATATTGCAAATATGTATTCTGTGTATACTAGTCTCTACTTTATTCTGTACCATTAATGTTCATAAGTATGGGTGTGACATCTATTGTGATCAACATATTTAACATATTAAATCCGTGGTTGCTTAACGGAACAGAATTTGAAATGTATCTTCCCTTTGTAAATTGATCATTTTAAAGCTACACGTGTTAATAACTCGGACATTGCGAATGGTTAGCTCAGTGGTTCCCAACGGGGGGCGTACGCCCCACAGGTGGGCAATTTGACTTTTGAGGGGGGGGGGGGCAATGTCAGATTTGTTATTACCCCAATCCCTGTCAGCTGTTTTAATTTTTTTAATTTTTTTTTGTCTTTGTCTTTTTTGATAAAACTATTTTTGCAGGCTAAAAATATAAATAATACATGAAAATTTTTATAAATAACTGAATAAAAATAAACTTTCAAAAAGTTTCCATTAAAATTTCAAAACACAACTACTACTAGAATAATTAGGGTAAATGTACCAATAGTCGGCCACTTAACTGTTTTTTTGTTTATAAATCTTAACGTAGAATTTTTAAAAAACGACACAACATTTTTAACAGTGATATATGTTAAAACATACGTTTCTTATTATGTTTCAGCAATTATTTAAAAAAAAAAACACGGTAATAGTTTTTTTTTGACAAAGTTAAGTTCAAAAAGGGAAGTTCTCCAATAGTCGGCCACTTTAACTCTTATGTTCGGCCATCCTGCACCAATAGTCGGCCACTTCAGAATTTTGTTTTACCTGAAAAACGACTCTAACAAATTTGACTAAATTTTGCATTCTACCATTTTCGGTTATAAGAAGATGATTGAGCTATCTCACATGTTCGATAAAATTACATTAGTGGGTCATTTAGGGTCACTGCGGTAAAGCTAATTTTATTTTATCTGCTAAATGGCTTTAACGATTTTGACTAAGTTTTGTATCCTACATTTTTGGAATACAATAAGACCATTGGACTGGGTCGCATGTTCGAGAAAATTTCATTAGTGGGTCATATGGGGGTCACTATGGGTTAAATAAATTTTATCTAAAAAACGGTTCAAACGATTTTGACTAAATTTTGTATCCTACCGTTTTGGGGTACGAAAAGACCATTGGGCTGGGTCACATGTTTGAGAAAATTGGATTAGTAGGTCATTTTAGGGTCACTACGGGTCAAACTAATTTTATCTAAAAAGGACTAAAACGATTTTGACTAAATTTTGCATCCTACCGATTTGGTGTACGAAAAGACTATTGGGCTGGGTCACACGTTAAGGGTCACATGTTAAGGTCCAAGGTAATTTTATCTTATCTAATAAATGTCTTTAACGATTTTGACTAAGTTTTGTGTCCTAACTTTTTGGGATACAAGAAGACCATTTGGCTGGGTCACATGTTCGAGAAAATTCGATTAGTGGGTCATTTGGGGGTCACTATGGGTCAAGCAAATTGCATTTAAAAACGGTTTAAGCGATTTTGACTAAATTTTGTATGCTACAGTCGACTGCAAATAAATAAATAAATAAATAAAATAAATAAATAAACGCTGGTACCCCTTCTGGTCGCGCTCAAATTGAAGTCAGATTAAAGTGGGTTTTGAATCGAATTATGCATTTTGAATCCCGCAGTGGAAAAGCGAAGGGAGGGGCGGTCCCAACTGCCGCATTCCAATCTAGTTGTTTTAACACTTTTCAACAGAATTGAAAAGCAAATAATGGGGTACCAACTGCCGCATCTAATCAAGTTGCTTTAATACTTTTCAACATAGTTGAAAAGCAAATATGCATACATTCGTGCATCAGCGAAGGGGCGGTTCAACTGCCGCATCACGGCATTCCGATCTAGTTGTTTTAACACTTTTATGCATTTTGAACATGAAATATATTTAGTATGTAGTTTATTAGTATACGAGTTCATTTTGAATCCCGCAGAGGAAAAGCGTAGGGTGGGGTGGTCCCAACTGCCGCATTTCAATCTAGTTGTTTTAACACTTTTCAACAGAATTGAAAAGCAAATAATTGGGGTACCAACTGACGCATCTAATCGAGTTGCTTTTAACACTTTTCAACATAGTTGAAAAGCAAATATGCACACATTCGTGCATCAGCGAAGGGGCGGTCCCAACTGCCGCATCACGGCATTCCGATCTAGTTGTTTTAACACTTTTACACATTTTGAACATGAAAGATATTTAGTATGTAGTTTATTAGTATACGAGTTCATTTTGAATCCCGCAGTGGAAAAGCGTAGGGTGGGGCGGTCCCAACTGCCGCATTCCAATCTAGTTGTTTTAACACTTTTCAACAGAATTGAAAAGCAAATAAGGGGGGTACCAACTGACGCATATAATCGAGTTGCTTTTAACACTTTTCAACATAAGTTGAAAAGCAAATATGCATACATTCGTGCATCAGCGAACGGGCGGTCCCAACTGCCGCATCACGGCATTCATAACTAGTTGTTTTAACACTTTTATGAATTTTGAACATGAAATATATTTAGTATGTAGTTTATTAGTATACGAGTTCATTTTGAATCCCGCAGTGGAAAAGCGTAGGGAGGGGCGGTCCCAACTGCCGCATTCCAATCTAGTTGTTTTAACACTTTTCAACAGAATTGAAAAGCAAATAATGGGGGTACCAACTGCCGCATCTAATCTAGTTTAAGAAAAAGCTACTGTATACGAGCATTTGCGACTTAAAAGTAACCCCGATATCGAGTATCAGTTTTCTATCCCTATTAATTCTAAATAAATCATAATTTAGAATGATAAACAACAATTACTGATAATTTCAATTTTTTAAATTTCGAATTTTGTAGAAACCATTCTTTGCGAGAGTTGACATCTTAAAAGAAACCCTCATGCAAAATTTGAAGTTTCAAAGCCACAGAAATTGCAATTTTAGAAAATTTTTAGTTCCTTTTAAATTTCGAATTTTTTAGAAACTGTTCGGCTACGGTCAGACCACTTACGTATGGAAAATATCCTTGGCTATCCATGTCTAATTTCAAGTTTCTATTCTAAAATTTATATAAAAAAAGCATAATTCAGAACATTTTGTTCTCATTTCAGCATTCTAAATTTCTAAATTTTTAGAAGCCTTTCTTAGCCGGTCGTTTATGTCTTAAAATTAACAACCATGCCAAATTTTAAGTTTCCAGCAACAAAACTATCACAGATTTTGAAACTTTAGAACATTTGTTTGGTCCTGTACCCTTTGAAATTCGTTTTTTTAAGAAACTATTTTGTACCAGTGTTTACATATTAAAAATGACAGAATTGGCAAATTTTAAATTTCTCTTCCTAGTAATTCCATATAAATTGTAATTTAGAATGTTTTTAGAATATTCACAGTTTATTTCATTTTCTAAAATTCCCCTTTTTTTTAATTGTCTTGATCCAGAATTTACCTCTTAAAAGTAACAGACATGTTAAATTTCAAGTTTATATTCCTAACAATTCTACATGAATTGTAATTTAGAACTTTTTCCACTCATTTCATACTTTTAAATTCCGAATTTTTTTGGAACACAACAACCATGCCAAATTTCAAGTTACTACCTCCTTCAATATCATAAAAAGGGCAAGTTTGGAATGTTTTTTGTTGATCCATCTACTTGCGAAAAGTGGCTCTGACGTAAAATATAGTCTATGTCGGAGCAGAGACTGCCACCTTTACTTTTGAAATTCTTTCAGTAGTTCTAGTAGTTTCCCATACAAACAAACAAACAAGCACGTAAAAAAAGATTTTTTTTTATAATATTATTAGAGATGTAGAGATAAAGTTATATATACCAAACAATTAAAAAAAAAGTGGCACTCCGGGAGTGCCGACAGAAGTGAAAATTTGAACAATTACGTGTGTATTTTTTTAATCGTCAGGAAATGTTTTATTGTGCAGGAAATACTTTTAAATCAAGTGTTTTTTTATTCATTATTATAAACTACTGCTACAAAAATTATATTACAATTTTCATTTAATACGCTATATTGTACATGAAAAATCATGCATATTATTTTACATACAAAAATTTCGGGAACCAGACTTAAGTCGCACTATAGAGCTTACATTTTTCTGCGTTATTATACCGCTTACTATACTGCTTACATTTATCTGCGTTACTATTACCGCTTACATTTTTCTGCGTTACTATACCGCTTACTATACAGTTTACGTTTTTTCTGCGTTACTATACCGCTTACTATACCGCGTACTATACCGCTTACATTTTTCTGCGCTTACTCTACCGCTTACATTTTTCTGCGTTTACTATACCGCTTACTATATCACTTACATTTTTTCTGTGTTACTATACCGCTTACATTTTTCTGCGTTTACTATACCGCTTACTAAACCACTTACATTTTTCTGCGTTTACTATACCGCTTACATTTTTTCTGTGTTATTATACCGCTTAATATACCGCTTACTATACCACTTACATTTTTCTGCGCTTACTATACCGCTTCTATACCACTTACTATACAGCTAACTATACCGCTTACTATAACGCTTACTATACCGCTTACATTTTTCTGCGTTACTATACCGCTTACATTTTTCTGCGCTTACTATACCGCTTACATTTTTCTGCGTTATTATACCGCTTACTATACCGCTTACTATGCCGCGTACTATACCGCTTACATTTTTCTGCGCTTACTATAACGCTTACTTTTTTCTGCGTTTAATATACCGCTTACTATACCACTTACATTTTTCTGAGTTTACTATATCGCTTACATTTTTTCTGTGTTACTATACCGCTTACATTTTTCTGCGCTTACTATACCGCTTCTATACCACTTACTATACAGCTTACTATACCACTTACTATAACGCTTACTATACCGCTTACATTTTTCTGAGTTTACTATACCGCTTACATTTTTTCTGTGTTACTATACCGCTTACATTTTTCTGCGCTTACTATACCGCTTCTATACCACTTACTATACAGCTTACTATACCACTTACTATAACGCTTACTATACCGCTTACATTTTTCTTCGTTACTATACCGCGTACTATACCGCTTACATTTTTCTGCGCTTACTATACCGCTTACTATACTGCTTACATTTTTCTGCGCTTACTATACCGCTTACATTTTTCTGCGTTATTATACCGCTTACTATACCGCTTACTATGCCGCGTACTATACCGCTTACATTTTTCTGCGCTTACTATACCGCTTACTTTTTTCTGCGTTTAATATACCGCTTACTATTCCACTTACATTTTTCTGAGTTTACTATACCGCTTACATTTTTTCTGTGTTACTATACCGCTTACATTTTTCTGTGCTTACTATACCGCTTCTATACCACTTACTATACAGCTTACTATACCACTTACTATAACGCTTACTATACCGCTTACATTTTTCTGAGTTTACTATACCGCTTACATTTTTTCTGTGTTACTATACCGCTTACATTTTTCTGCGCTTACTATACCGCTTCTATACCACTTAATATACAGCTTACTATACCACTTACTATAACGCTTACTATACCGCTTACATTTTTCTTCGTTACTATACCGCGTACTATACCGCTTACATTTTTCTGCGCTTACTATACCGCTTACTATACTGCTTACATTTTTCTGCGCTTCCTATACCTTACTATACCACTTACATTTTTCTGCGTTATTATACCGCTTACTATACCGCTTACTATGCCGCGTACTATACCGCTTACATTTTTCTGCGTTACTATACCGCTAATTATACCGCGTATTATACCATGTACTATACCTCTTACATTTTTCTGCGCTTACTATACCGCTTACATTTTTCTGCACTTACTATGCCGCTTACATTTTTCTGCGCTTACTATACCGCTTACTCTACCGCTTACTATACCGCTTACTCTACCGCTTACATTTTTCTGCGTTTACTATACCGCTTACTATACCGCTTACATTTTTTCTGTGTTACTATACCGCTTACATTTTTCTGCGCTTACTATACCGTTCACATTTTTCTGTGCTTACTATACAGCTTACTATACCGCTTACATTTTTCTGCGCTTACTATAACGCTTACTATACCGCGGTGCAATAGCGCACAGGCAAGCTTGCGGCGTGCCCGTCCCGCCCTACCTCATACCTAACTATACACAATACATGTACTGTACATACTTATATACAGAGGTGTCGGTTACAGTAACAGTGTCGCGAGTTCAGTGGTTTTTCCCATCTCAAAAAATGCCCAACGCGCCTAAAGAAGTTTTTACTTCAATAAACTCAAAAAAGTACAATAAGTTATGTATTCATTATTCAGCTATTGGTGGCCGACTTTTGGACATGTAAGCAAAATTAATACCCAATGGTCGGCCACATTAAAATTAATTAAAAGCAACAAATTTATTTACTTTTTATACTCAAAAACATTAGTTTATTTACCCTGCTGATACTCTAGCCTTATAATTTTAGAAAAAAATAAAAAATTAATTAATACTTGCCTTTTAAATGAATTGCCATCTGTTAACAAAAAAATAGGGAAAATGGCGATTTGACCTCTATCTTGTAAAAAAATGGCTGATTACAAATTCAATAAAAATACCCATAATTCTTTGGTGATGGTTTATGACTTATGAAAGATAGCTGCATGTAACCAAATTGTAATATTTCATTTAGAACCAAAAATAAGCTACGCGTAAGGCATTTTATCTCAATGTGGCCGACTATTGGGGGATGGCCGACTATTGGTACATTTACCCTATATGGATTCTCTTTAGATATTTAGATACCTTTTTATATACTTAAATAATTATTAATTTTTTCTGGTTACAATATTATTTTAATATTACACACTTTTTATCTTTACTTTTTATTAAAAGAAACTTGTATTTCTACCGACAGAGCAATATGTCACATGAAGAAACTTTTACTTATGAAATTATTTAAGGGTATATCTGAAATTGACTATGTTTAATATATTCAACTTAAAAAATGTTTGAAGTATTTAAAGGAGGTACTGCTTTGATAAAATTAGTTAATCTTCAAATGAACATCACAGAAAGAAATGGGTGAAATGTCTTCTTATAGCTCTTGTGCAGACAAAATACACAGGTTTAAAATTTTAAAATCGGCTTATATATGGTGTCCAAATAACCATGACGGGTAAAAGAAAGCCTGATTTAAAATGGATAAAGGTGCGAATCCGGAAATGCTACTTGTGAATTATTCTATACATACAAACTTGGTATTAAAATTTTTTTCACCTGTTCTAAATGAAGTACTAAAATCAATTATAAAATCTATCAATTCTACCAAATGTAATGCAAAATGTGGGATTCTCTTCAAGAAATTTCACAAAGATAAAAATGCAGACCATATCACACTTTTGTGTCTGAGCTTAGTTGCCAAAGAACAATAAAACTTTTCTAGGTATAAATGGGAAGATGCATGGCCTTATTGCATTCATCGAATTATGTTAAAAACATACTTCTACTGAAAATTTTATTATTTTTATAAGTAAAATGATGTGAAACGGTTTATCATAGTTAATACTCTGTTAGCATTCCTTTGTGGGAATAAGAGTTCATTTTGTATATAATAACAATAATTATAGGTTACAGAGGAAAGGAGGGGGGGGGGGGGCATCTTGATTTTAAAGGTGCTTAGGTGGGCCGCGACCAAAAAAAGTTGGGAACCACTGGGTTAGCTGCAACATTAGCATAGCTGCCAACTTTTACGCTTTTTTTTTGTTACCACTAAAAATTAATAGAAAATTTTGCCTTATTGAATCATATGATTTTGGCGTTTTAATAAGGTAAAATTTACTATAAAATTTTAGTGGTAGAAAAAAAGCGTAAAAGTTGGCAGCAATGCCTTAGAATTGTACTCAAGTTTTGATGAAACACGTTTAAATGATAAAAATAAAAAAATATTTTTTCTGGTGTTAAATTACATTCAAGTTGATTTTTTTATAAAAATAAATGTGTTATAAAATAAATATAATACAGTAATCCCTTAATATTTGCGAGGATTACGTTCGAGGAAAATCTTGCGAATGTTGAGTATTTCTATGTGCACCAAAAATAGAGTTGCGTTCGATAAAATTTTAATTAGAGAGAAAAAGCATTTCAAAGAACAAAAGAATATATCTACCGGGTGTTTCACGAAGGACCCCTAATTTTGAAAATAAATATAACTCGCAAACGGTGATAGAGAGAAGCATGAAACCTGTGGTTTCAAAAACCAGTAAGAATCTGATGCCGAAACCTGAAAATTTTAGTTAAAAATAGTGCCGATAGATGACACTGCAGGCAGTATCACGGGTCCCTATAAAGAGAGCTCAGACCCGAGAACGAACAATCGTCGAAGATTTCGCCGTTGAAACGTGATCACAATTAGCGTACAGTGAAAGAAAATTTGGAAGTGACACTGAAGGACATTGTTTATGCAACAATCCTTTAACACTCCATGACCTGGAGGGCTATTTGTCAAACTTGTGTGTTGATTTCCGGTGAGATACTACGGAGAGTCACTGACAATTTCATTCTTCGTTTGCGACATGTGTGTTGTGTGAAAGTTGCATATTTTGATGTGATACAGCCTACGTATCGTTATACCACCTGCAGCGCCATTTGTTACTAATATTTTGAGGTTTCTGTAACATATTTTATATTTCTTTTAATAAACACGCCACTGGTTTCATGCTTCTATCTATCACCGTTTCCAAGTTATTTATATTCAAAGTTAGGTGTCCTTCGTGAAGCACCCGGCATTAACAATTCGTTATGCGTAATATATTTGTAGAAGGTGAATGTACACACATATTCACAAATCAGAAATTTATTTGCCGAGGATAATTCAAACTAACTGAATGAGCAATAATTACAGCTAAAGAAAACCATAGGTTTTTGTATAAAGTAATTTCTACTCTCTCTATTCGAAAAAAGCTGATAATGTATTGTTGGGTGATACAATATTAAAATAAAGGGTGATACAATGTATGCGATACAATATTTAAATACAGCTAAATGCTTCTGAAATGCTTTTATTTTCCATCTAAGAGCAGTTTTAATTCTACCTCTACGAAAACGTGCACATTTTAAATTAACAGATTCAAGATGCCTTTATAATACCACTTCTAATATCCCCCATTGCAATAAATATTCTGCTGTTGTTTTTATTTTGCTTTTCTACAACACTCGTTCTTTTTTCAGTTGACAGCTGGAAATTGATTTGTAAATAGATTCTAAGAAAACAGAGAGAAAATAATCTTTATAAAAATTCTGAAAAAGAAAGATGTAGTAAAAAACAAATTCCGAATAATCAAGTCAGATTCTCGCGAATGTTACGTTTTTCATCAATTTCATATTCGTGAAAAATCATAACTCGCAAAAGTTGAAACCGCGAATGCTGAGGGATTACTGTACTTATAACTAGTCGGATGTGCCAATCCCTAAACTTTCTTCTATCTCACACAAGTTTCGCATACACTAAAAAGAATCAGCGCCAATTTATATCAAGGTCTAACTGAATGTAAAGTTTGATTAAATTTCGTGCATTAATTCTTGAGAGACGACTATTGCTAAAATCATGTAAATCCTTCAAATTGTAGCATAGCATCGCCACCTGTTGGTAGATTCAGACCAAAACCTAGTGAACAACAACTTATGTCAATGTCTAACTGAATCTGAAGTTTGATGAAAAGCTGTGCATTAGTTCTGGAGATATAGTTATCGTGAAAATATCGAAAAAAGTAGCATAGCAGTGCCACCTGTTGCGCTACTTACATCAAAACAGAGTCTATTTATGTCACGGTCTAATAGAGTCTGAAGTTTGACGAAATTCCATGCATTAGTTCTTGAAATATAGCTATCGTAAAAATCATAGAAAAAGTTGAATAGCCGTGCCACCTGTTGGATATCTACACCCAAACGTAATCAGCGTCTATTTATATCAAGATCTAAATGAATCTGAAGTTTGATGAAACTAAGTGCATTAGTTCTTGATACAGAGCTATTGCGGAAATCACAAAAAATGCAGCATAGCAGCGCCACCTATTGGGCTATTTTCACCAAACACTAATCAGCACCGATTTATATCAGGGACTAACTAAATATAAAGTTTTATTAAATTTAGTGCATTAGTTCTTGAGATAGAATACCCACAAAGACAGACAGAGAGAATCACAGAGTCGCAGACTCACAGACAGACATTTTCTAAAAACAGTCAAATCGTGTTCAGGACTTTCTAAAACGCATACACCCGTCGAAAACCGGAAGTCGAAAGTTTTCATGAATCCAATACTTTCTTCTTGTAAAGATAGAAGAAAGTAAAAAGTGGATTTTTGCAAGAAACAAATATAGATTATTCCCAAAATTAATTTTATCATCTTTAACAAGAACGAAAAATCATGCGTCAAACATAGACTATGTAACACTTTCCAACGCTTCCAAAATAAATAATTTTACAAATCATTACCGTTTAATAAGCTGAAAGATAACATCTAAGTAAACAATTTGGAAAACACATAACATATTTAAAAACGTCATTTCAGGAATTTCCAACATATATTTCCAACATATACAATATTCGGAAAAATATCCGAATACTTTTATTCGGCACTGTTTATGATCTATAGATTTGTATATCTACTACATAGGATGCTAAATTTTAGTTTAGTTAGGAAGCGCGTAGCACAGTTTAAAATTATCATTCTCGAGTTTCTGTCAATATACGGAAATGTGTTCGCAAACTTTTGTGCTTCCGTTTATATGATCTAAAAATTTATACACAATTTAAAGTTAAATTTAAAATCGCGTTCAGTAACTTAAAACACACTTCCAGGAATTATTGTTAACAGACAGTAGAGAATTCTTTTGTGTGTCCCTGTAAATGAACGATGACTGCTATACACACAATATTCTGTCGTAAGCCTCTTGTAATGCACCCTAGTGTTGTATATAAATTTCAGTGTGTTTAAAATCGTGAAACATTATTTAATAAAACCGCAAACGATTTTTCTCCATAGACGTAATGTAACGGAATTCTTTTGACTGTCCCTGTAAAGTAACTATAAATGCTATGCACACCCTATTCCATATTAAGCTTCTTGTAATGCACCTTTTTTTTCTTTTTAGTATCTTAAATACTACCTTTATACAAAATTTCAAGTTTATAGCGATACCAAAAGGACCTTTGCTTTTTAAAGATTGGTGAGTGAGTCAGTAAGTGTCAAAAAATCGAAACTTTGAATTCATATATCTTCTAAACTAGAAAACCTAGAAACACGAATCTTGAAAATTTGGTCCCGTTTGCAACGTACTTTACATAAAGTAAATTTGGGAAACTCCAGTGCAAAGTTATGGAGGGGGGGGGGGTCAAAAGTACCATGAGTTGCTTCCAGAAAAGGATGCTTATGGCTGTGTTTCTCGACTTGGCAGAGGCACTGCAAGATTTTAAACGTTATAATCATTTCCATTTCTTTAAATTTTAACATGAGATTGTATGCGTTAATGACATTTAAAAAATATCAAATTTTATATTTTTTCAGTTGTTTTTTCATTTTTCTATATAGATATTAAGTAATTAATGTTTTCGTAGGATTTTTGTTTCAAAAAACAAAGTGCTTCAAAATTAGAATTGCAAATACATAATTGAAAAATAGAAATAGGCAAAACAAATGATATGATTTAGAACAGAAAGCGTTTTTCATTTTTTGATATATGTAATTACTAGAGTTATAAGCGAATGCTTTCTCATGATAATGTTTTAGTGCTGTCGGGAGAAATAATTCGGTTCAAAATTCCAACTTTGCAGCATATTCTAAAAGAATTATTTTCCTTTATTAAAAAATGCAAAACAGTATTCGATTTCAGTTTTTAGATAAGAAATATTGACGCTTGTATACGTTTATGAATAAAAAATGAATCTAGCAATGTTTCAAAAATCAATCATTTGGAATTTAAAATTTAAATTTAGCACTTTACAAACATTAAAAAAATATTTTAAGGCTACGTTTGAAAAGACTATGTTTAAAAAGTGGTTTTCGACCAAATATGTTTTATTGCATTTTATTAAAACCCAACGTTTTACCTTTCCAAAACTGTATTTATTTCTATTGTATGATAAATAGAACCGGAGTTGTAGAGAATTTTAAACTACTCAACAGCTGTCACTCGAACCGGAAGTACTATTTAAAGGACCGGAAGTACTGTTTAAAGGTACTAACTGGGAGGGGGGAAGCAAATGGCCTTCTAGAAATAAACAAAGCTCAGTACGTAAAAAAAAAAAAAAAAAAAAAAAAAAAAAAAAAAAAAAAAAAGAGTATGGCTCATAAAAACAGTGAAATTTAGAGGCATATTACTGTGTAAATTCTTGTAGTAAAACATAAATCTAAACTTTAAATGCATTTTTTGAAAATGTAATTTTTGGTGAAAATTCCATACGCAAAACATGATTTTTCAAAATTTTATTAGAATACCACTAGGAAATTTAAATTGCATGTTGTTTATACTATTGTGAAGGCAATAAACTACCGATTTAATTTTAGATTAAATATTTTGGAAACATTTAAAATATCTCTTAGATTTTAATTCATTGCTTTCACCAATGTCATCAGTATGAAGTGTAAAAAGGAAATTAAGATACATACAATAAATTTTTCTGTAAAGCGTTTTGCGTATTGGGCCAAATTTTGCTAAATTTTACCACAAAATCCCCCATTTACCAAACTGTCATCAATGAATGAAATATGTTTTGCCTTTTTTCACAGTTTCTAGTCATAATCTTAATAGAAATAAGTTCAAAAAAATAATTAAATAGCTTTTTTGGGAAAAAAAAGTTCCACATGTAGTCAGGCACCTTAATTAATTCTAAATTAGAAGACATTAATGTTTATGTCGTGACAGTTACAAAATAGCTAACATTAAGATATCTCTAGTCATAATCACACTAGATTAAAATTAGAGAAATGCATAAAATGTATATTTTATTAAAAACTTTCATGTATGAAAATTGCTGACACAAAACAATAATTTTTTGCCTTCAACAAATTGCAAATAAAAATTCACGGGTAATTTACTTTTGAAGCCCCATCATTTGCTAGATGATAATATAAAAACAAGAGAATAGTTTATGCAGGGCTATTAAAGTAATGAGAGTTTGGAGAAAGAATACCACTTTAAGTTTAAATGAGATAACAACAGAAAAAGCATTACCGCATATTTTTGCTCACCTGATAAAATCTTAAAATAATGAACAATTTAAGAAATTGAACATTGCATATTCTTTGAATTATTTTTTTTATAGATCTATTTTCTAAATGATCTTCTATTAGAAGTTAATAAATCTTAAAAGAATTAACGTAAGAAATATAAATATACATATTTATATAAATAATTATTTTTTATTCTTAAAAACCTTCTTATAAAATATTTTTAAAAAAATAAAAAGATAAATAATCACAGTAATTGAAAATGACTTACTTTAAAATTGATTTTTCCTCCTTAAAAACCTATTTACTTAGCAATCCAACCCGCATTACCAGGGTTAAAATTGCCCGATATACCGCTCGTGTACAAAGCATAGATGAGAATCGTTTTTTATTTAAAACTGTTCATATTATCCGCATGTCAGCATTATTTGAATTATTTTTTTATAGATCTACTTTTTAAACGATCTTCTATTAGGAATTAATAAATCTCAACAGAATGAACGTAGGAAATAGAAATATGTATATTTATAGAAATAATTTTTTCTTCTTCTTAAAAACCTTCTTATAAATTTTTTTAAAAAATAAAAAGATAAATAATTACAGTAATTGAAAATGACTTATTTTAGAATTAATTTTTCCTCCTTAAAAGCGTCTTTACTAAGCAATCCAACCCGCATTATCAGGGTTAAAATTGCCCGATATACCGCTCGTGTACAAAACATAGATAGAAATGGTTTTTTATTTAAAACTGTTCATATTAGCAGCATGTCAGTATTCTTTGAATTATTTTTTTATAGATATGTTTTTTAAATGATCTTCTATTAGAAGTTAATAAATCTCAAAAGAATGAACGTAAGAAATATAAATATACATATTTACAGAAATAATTATTTTTTATTCTTTAAAACTTTCTTATAAAATATTTTTTTAATTAAAAATATAAATAATTACAGTAACCAAAAATGACTTTATTTAAAATTGATTTTTCCTTCTTAAAAACGTCTTTACTAAGCAATCCAACCCACATTATCAGGGTTAAAATTGCCCGATATACCGCTCGTGTACAATCGATTTTTTTTATTTAAATCTGTTCATATTAGCCGCATGTCACTAATATGCGGCATGCGAAACATTTTTATTATTTATTAGAACCTATTTGATTCTGATTATTTTAGTGTTTAAGTGCGTAGTTCGATTACATATCTGTTAAATTCGGGTTTCATTTGTTCGTTTAGTTAGTTGCAAAGTTGTAATTTCGTTTGGCAATTTAGTTATGGAATATTTTACGAAACAATCAATTTCTGAATTATTAACATTATTTTAAGATCAAACTGTCGAAGGTGTGAATTCAATCGCACGTTATCTAAAAAAAAAATTGTTTCTCAGAAAATAAATGACTATTGATATATTCAACAAATTGAGAAATAAAATAGGAATTGTCATACCTTTTCTTTCGATGACCAG
The DNA here is from genome assembly GCA_963931845.1 of Maratus michaelseni. Taxonomy (NCBI): domain Eukaryota; kingdom Metazoa; phylum Arthropoda; class Arachnida; order Araneae; family Salticidae; genus Maratus; species Maratus michaelseni. Next base: position 199,305,095 of record OZ007595.1, read on the forward strand.
CGTACTTCCAGTTTCATATTATTATCCATATGAAATTATAACCATGAAGTAACGATGTAAATATATCCTTTGTAATTAGATTTCTGGAAAAGTACTTTTTTAGAATGTTAGAATCGACACAAATAATAAGTCATTTTTTGTGTATAAGTAATTAGATATATATTACTGAATTATACATTTGATTAAATTTAAATTTGAGATTAAATTTTCTTAAGTTACATAGGGGATATTTATATTTTAGAAATTACGAGAGCCATTTGCTCCTTTTAAATGTGTTGACAGGATGAGTTTTTATGGCCGACTAACTGAAAAGTTTTAAAGTCAAAAAGAAATATAATGTTTTTTATTTTTGTCCTTGAACTGTATATATTCATGAGATTCTCTTTAATTGTAGTTTTCTGGCACATTTCACGAATAAACGAGCATATTTCACAAACATATAAAGTACATCACAAATAGCTGGGATTTCCAACTTGTTGCAGCAATTATACAAGTTATTTAATTGGTGCGTGCACTTTGTTCATTATTTGACGATATAAAAAAAAAAATAGTCATTAAATTATTTCACTATCGCTTTTGATGAAGATAAGCTGGGTACTGTATTTGAATATAATTGGATATAACTGTCAGCAAGATATATATTTCGATGAATCACTACATGAGATATTGCACTAAGTGGAAGAAACTTCCCGCTACTTTTTTCTGTTTTGAATAGCTGTGTTTTTAGAGTGATTGCAGAGATATTAATTTAATCCAATATGAGGAATTAATTCTAACACAAACAGTTAATTTCCTGTAATGGGATGATCACAGATTAAAAATATTCGTGCATGAAAATTATTTTAAAATCACTAAACTAAAAGTAAATTAAGATATAGTTCAAACCAAAAAATGCATTTGAAAGTACTTTTTTTTTCAAAAACCTAATTTTTTTTTTATGTTTAGAAATTTACAAAAAAAATTGCTGTAAAAGCAAAATTTATTGATCAGTTCGTTGCCACCGTCAGTATGACGCAAGAGTTAGTCATGGACATATTTTTGCTTTATAATATACATTCTCATGAAAAATATAAATTTCATAAAGATTGAATAACTTAAATATTAGAAACAGCATATATATTAAAAATAATTTCCTTTTAAATATTTTCTCGTAAGAACTATACTATTATAGAACTATACTATTATAGAACTATACTATATACTATACTATACTATATACTATTAGAACTATATAATTCTGTGCTTTGGTGGTTAAAAATTAGTATATAAAATAGTGATTGAAATTTAAAGTAACGTTTGAGTGTTTACAGTAAATAAGTTTGAAATAAAAAAGAAAATTAAAACAAGCACATACTGTATGACAGGATGAAGAATATAACTTGCCTAATTATTCTGTCTGTGATCTGGGAGGGGGGATATTCAGTCAGGAAGAGGGGATATTCAGGGGACAGATACAATCAGGCTGCTCTCTGCATATTCTGGAAATTATAGTGTACCAGTGGACCCATGCGAAGATTTTGCACTTCAGTCTAATATTTTTTAGCAATATCTGATATATTTAAGATGCACGTTTAAACTTCTAAAGGAAAATAAAGGTCTAAAATATCTGAAAACAACATTAGTCAAGCCAGAATATCTCTCATTTATTCCATCAAATTTTCAGTAAAAACTGACCGAAAATAGAAACGCAAAAAAAAGAAAATATCAATAATATTTTAACTACATTGTAGGGTAACATCATGTGCTAAATATATATATATATATATATATAAAGAAATATAAATTGAGCATTTGAGTTTAATTTTTGCTTTTTAATCATAAATATAAAATAAACCCGTGCAGCAACTATATGTCCCACTTTATCTTTATTGAACAATATTTCTTTTTATAATCATTGTTGCGGAATTTTATTTTTGTAACAACAGTAACTTGAGGAAAACCTTTCCTTTCATTTATGAAAACAATTCCGAATTAATTTTTAATTAAGTACAATTTTTAATCAAGTACATGTTTTAACGAAATGTGAGTGCACTATGTCAGAAGCCGCTTCAAAATCCTTTCATATGGTATCTCATTTATCGTTTTGCGTTTTTTATTTGCTTAGAAAAAGGGATGTTGACAATAGAAATAATATATAGGATCGAAAGATTTATAAATATGGAAAATTATTTTATACGTATTATTTTTTCCATGTGTATGGAAATATTATATGCTTAATGCAATCAAATAAAATGTTCTAGGATTTAATTGTTCCATCTATACGGAGAAAAAAAGTCCTTCCGGCCTGTACCGAGAGGAAAAAGTAGCTTTCCTATATCTTCGTTTTAAAATTTTAGCTAATGTTACTCGAAAACAGCAAGTTAAAGTGCAAAGAAACGTTTACAAAAGATTCGTTAATACTGAATTTGAATAAGAAATTCGCCAAATTATTGAGCAATAGCCAAATTGGCTTCATTTATGAAGATTTATTTTGGTCGCCAAATTTGGCGCTATTTCGCCAAATGTCGCCTGTTTTGGCGAGAATTTGGCACTAACGGTTATGAATATATAGTTTTATGCGTATGATTGGGAAAATTATTACAACAATGAATGAAAATAATTTGCGAGTAATCGCGTTAATGTGCTGTTTTGTTTCAAAATGTCAGCCACCCTAGAATTTCAAACTGCTCTATCTCAGCCATTTTTTAAGATAGAGGTAAACCAAAAAATGCTCTGGAATCCTTGTATCAAGGCCTAACACGTAATTAAAAAATAAATTTGAATTTTTAACTTTTTTGTATATTTATTTTAGTTTTAAATTTTTAAATGGCCGCCATCTTGAAACAAAATGGCGGACCAAGCTGGCCAACGAACTCGGTCGAGACATCCGTGAGCTTAATACACACAATCAGTTTCATCCAAATTGATTTATAAATACGAGCGTTATCGTATAACATAGGTCAGATATATATATATATATATATATATATGGATATATCTATATATATGAATCAACATTTGAACGGAGGGTGGTTTTGGGATCTGGGGGTCATGATCGGTGAAAATATATCGAAATTTTCCGGAACTGCTTTCCTCCGAACGGCTGCAATAGGTAGCTTTATACTTTTTTGTATTGAAAGCTACCTAAAGGATGAATGGACATTCATCACTTCTGCCAGATGTTAAATATCTGTCATTAGAAAAACTTCTAGATTTTATTTAAGCTAGGCAAATTTAAAACAAAAGGATGAAATTTTTTATAAAAAACTCTCAAGTGTGAGTGAACATTGCTGACACAAAGCAATTTTTTTTTGTCAGCCACTAAATTTCAATTTAAAATTAACGGACAATTTATTTTGGATGTCCCATCATATTCTAGTGAGTTGTATGAGAACAGAATAACATTTTATGCAGAAAAATTTAGGTAATGGGAGCAAGAAAAAATAATACACCTTTAACAATAAATGAGATAATAAGAGGAAACACATTACCTTATATTTTGGCTCACTTGATAAAATTCAAAAACTAATGAGCACTTAAAGAAAATAAAAATTGCATATTACGTAAAATATAAAGTAACGAATAAAGTAATTATAGTTATAAATTAATAATAATAATAATAATAATAATAATAATAATAATAACAATAATAATAAAAACAATAATAATAATAATAATAATAATAATAATAATAATAATAATAATAATAATAATAATAATAATAACAATAATAATAATAATAATAATAATAATAATAATAATAATAATAATAATAATAATAATAATAATAATAATAACAATAATAATAATAATATAGATATATAAAATAAATAAATAGTAAAAAATTATTTAATTAATTAATTAATTAATATGTAATATTAATAAATAATTATAATGTAATTTTAAAGATTTTACTGCTAGTAAAGCTTTTGATGTCGATGTTTTTTAAATTAATAATATAAATTAAAATTAAAATTATAAAAACTATCTTTTTATTCAACTAAAACCAACTAAATTAAGAAAGTATACTTTTTCTCCATTTGTGAGAAATATGGACATTTCTCTATATCATTAATAATTTCCATAAATTTACACTTTATCATACATATAAACACTGGTGTCCAGAAATTAAGCGGCAGTGAGCAATTTCAGATGTTTCGCGGAATACCTTCCTGAAACTCTTGAGGAAATACCCGGAATGCCCTTGAACATCGAGGAAGTAAAGAACATGTTTGACTTCATGTTTTTCAGTGAAGATTTTATCGCAAAGACAATTTGGGGAGAGGAGAGGGGAGGGGGCAATAATAATTTTAATAATAAAATAATATTTTTGATCACCCAAGTGACAGAAAATGCTAAAAATGATCTGCCACTGTAGCAAATGGCTATGTAGGTCCTGTTTAACATTTGTGTGCATTTGTGTAAGCATAGCATGTATATTCGTGAAGATGTTAACGTTTCTGTGAAAAATTTGAAAGGTTTTTTTTATAGTATGCAGAGTTTTTATCCGAATTTAACACCGTTTTCCAAAAACTTGACAAAAAATCGTAGAAATAGTACACTGTGATTAAAATATTAATATACTGAATATTTGATGAGATATAGGTATCTTTATAAAATAAACTTTACCTGCGCATGCGCAAACTACAGCAAAGAATTTTTGTCATGATTTGATAGTCAATAATATAGGACAACTCATATAAAAAGACCAGTGAAATATCGGAAAATATCGTACAGGAATAATTGAAAAACGGAGGAGGAAATCCCATATAATCCTATGGGATGTTCTCCTTTTTTTGTTCATTACTTTATCATTAAAAAGGTTATTTAAAAGAAATGAAGGTTGAAGTTCTATAAATGCCAAAGCAAATTTTTATTTTAAGAATCGTCATTTTCACCAGTGGAAGCATGAGTCATTTCCGTTTGAAGAGCTATTTCAGGTTTCAAGCTCTGCAAAAGAAGTTTTCAAAAAGATAATTTATCGCAGAAACAGACTGTAATTGCATCTATTATATAGAAAATATGTATTTCCTATCAAATCAAAATATGAATTTTAATAACACAGTTTACATAAATATCTGCTATTCGTATTTATGGAGCAGTATTTACGTTTTAATGTAATTATTCAGAATTTCTTTTTTGACATTTTAATTTCTTATTTCGTCTTTTCAAGTAACGGACGAAATGATGATATAGTGTGAAATTTCTTTAAAAACACTTAATAAATTAAAATATTTAACACTGATAGTGTGATGCTTGTTTACAGATAATAGATATTACAGTAATTGCTTAAGAGTAAATAAAATCACGAACAAATATTCTTGAAAATTACAGGTGTGTAGAATAATTTCTATATCCAACATTTTTCACGAAATTAACCGTCCGGTATAACTTTTGATAAAAATATATGATGTATATTAGTTAATATGCTGACAATTTGATAAAAGTGACAGTACTGTGATAGAAGCGAAAAGTAACAATTTTTGTTTCAAAAATCAGGATCACAAACCGTAAATTCAATGCAAAATGCGTGTCTCTCTCCAGTTTGTTAACTTCACCATGAAGCTCCTCTTTACTGCATAATTTTAATATATTAAATTTGGATGCTTTATGTTCTTGATTTCAGCTTGAAAGCAGCAAGAATTACCTTTCAAATAATTCATAAACAATTTTTGGTGTTAAAATTGACAATAATTTCTTATTTATATCTTAAGCAATTAGAAGCGTTGATTTGTGGTATGTGTGATGATATAACGCGATGTGGCGGAAGTAGACATCATTCGCATTCATGCAGCGCTGATGGAGACGTTCTATATTTTGAGTTGTAGTTGACTAAACATATATGCTAGGATTAACAAAACTTCTATGCGCTTACAGAAAATGCCCTAATGCCATTACTTTTTACACAATGCAGGGAAAATCTGTTGAAAGTTTCGTTAAGATATATTATTTATTTTTAAAGTTATGAACAAAAAGTCTGGTTTCGGATCAATATGACATGCGCTGTATTCTTGACTGAATAAGTATATTACGGAATTGTTTTTCTATGCAAAAAATGACTGTCTTGACGTGCATTTAGTAATATCCACAGAGCATTAACTGGATACCCTGTATATTATTTGTATATATTTTTAGTATAATTACAATGAATGTAAAACAATGTTTCTAAATTTTAGTTCTTTAACTAAAAAAATACCCGAAAATACTTGTATAATCATGCACTTACGTTAAAAAAGAGCAAACTGAATAATACAATCTGCAGTAATCCATGCGAATCTAATGATCAACCAAGCATATAAACCGAAAAACCACTTGACAAAAGTAAAAAAAAACTTATCTTAGAAAACATATATTTATTGGACTGTGAAGCATAAATAAGAACAATATCTCAATACATAAAAAAAATGCGTATCATTTTTATCACACTGTAAATTTTATTTAAGTTTAGAAAATGTTAAAAATCAATTTAACTCTTTTTAAAAGCATATTCAATATATTTCAGAACGAAGAAAAGTAGCTTTTAGTATATATATATTTTTTAATTATCCTATAACATGAGTTTAAACTACTTTAAAAAGTCTTCTTGTAAGAAGAGTAAATATTTTTTTTTCCAATTTTTTTATTAATGGAAAATTACCTAATGTTTAAAAGCTGCCATCGTTTATGTCACAATGTCATTATAAAAGAAATTTTTAGTTATTAATAAGTCATACAGTTTTTTTAATTATATGTACAGAAATATGTTGTTTACATCGCATATTAGGTATAAATTCATATATTTTTTTTAGTTATGTAATGAAACGGGATTTTTTTTTTATGTCTACCTTATAAATTGACAAAGCAGGTTTATTCACATTTTATAACGCAAATTATGAATAAAAAATATATCGCCTTAAAACTTTTTATTACGCTATAAAAGCAGATACAAGATCTATAAACAGTCGAGTCCATTAACGTAACCACCTCTTATGAGCCTACACTAGTCGCGCGAAGAAACGTTCAGGCTAATGTTAAGTCTATGGGAAGGTTCTTGCGCGATTTCTTGCTCGTATTTTAATATTTTTAAATGATGTTTTTTACATAGGATAGCTGGGGTCAACCTCTAATTTTATTAATTTTTACTTTTTCGATTTTGGTTCCAGTTATTTTATATAAGGGTACTTTCAATTTCAGAACCGGTTCCAAAATTTAAAATGGCCGCTTATAAAAAAACTGCAACAAAAATCGAGAAAATAAAAACTGACAACGTTGGAGATTGACCTCAGCTATCCTATGCAAAAAAAAGCATTTAAAAATATTAAAATGCGAGCAAGAAATCGCGCAAGAAACTTCCCATAGACTTAACATTAGCTTGAGCGTTTCTTCCCGTGACTAGTGTAGGCTCTTAAGTACAGAATATCTAGTGTGTGCAACCTGCGCTGCACCTAGACTGGTTTCAAGTGACTTTCATGGATGGTAGAAAGTGTTTAAATGACTATTGAGCCATGCTGACTGAAGTTCAATGATCCGAGGTGAAGGATCCATCAAGCTTTTACTCCATTAAGGTTTTCCCACAGATTCTTGATTGTTTTTATGTCTGATGAATTGGGGGATCAAGAAAGTAAAATAAAATCATCTTTTTGCTATTTTAAGTACTTATGTAGATCCAAAAAATCTTGAAACATGTACTTCATGCACCTCTCACAGCTGGGTGAAAACGTCACAATTTTGTGCTAGAAGATGTCATCGTGCTGAGGAAAAAGCAATCTGCATGCAGGGGGTATACGTCATCAGCAAGGATCGATGCATACGTAAATTGATCTATATTGCCTTCCAGACTGATGAGTACACACAGAGAGTGCCACGAAACTATTCCCCAGCCAATACTCTACGTCAGCCAGCTTCCACCCGTCCAATATTGCTGAAGTTTTTTTTTTTCTGTCTATGGGTATGGCAGACGTTTCTCGCTGTACCAACATCCTTCCATCCAATGGAAGAAAAAAATTCTTCTGAGGAGACACTTCTTGTCATTCATTTGATAACAAGTGTAGGTGCTGCGGTCCAAATCCCGGCTATTTCCGCAAATACACAGTCGTTAGTTGTCACCTTTCATCTACTGTGCAGAGACATACGCAGCTACGTTCGTTAAAGTTTCGTTTTAGACATTTCGTTTGGACATTAGAAGTACATGAAATTAATTGGGACTAATAAAAAATACTTTTTATTCGGAAAATCGTTAAATACGGGTTACTTTATATCGTAGTTTCGTTGCAGTTTTTAATGACTGACTTGTACTTTAAGAAATATAAACATGTTTATATAACTATTAATCGACAATAAGGAAAACTTACCTGAAACGTTAAGTTCAGATCCTCTGAAATTTACAACAAATTTTTAATCTTGTGTAAATAAGATGACAGAACAGAACACAAATTACAGATCTTTCTTAATTAGTAAAAGGAAGCAGATATATATATATATAGTTCTCATTTGGGTACAGATGTCGCAAACGCTCCGGGGTATCTTTTTGGTGCTAAAATGGCGATTTTATGCCTGGGCAACATTGTGATTTTGCTTTGTATGGCAACCCGGTAGAACAGTTTGTGTGTGTTTTATATTAAATTAAACATTGTTTTATAATAAATTAATGATTGTGTGATAAAAAAAAATGTGTATGTTTATAATAGAAATTGTGTGTTTTCATAATAAAATAAAACTAATATGCTGTTAGGCCTAATAGGTACCCGAAAACGGGATTTTCTCGCCAAAATGGCAAAAATATATATATATCACCAATCCCGGTGCGTCTGTAACATGTGTTCCCTATTTTGCGTTTTATTATGAAGTCTTAAATTTGTTATGGTATATTAGCCGGAAACAAACTTTGAACTATTCATTTTGTTTTAAATGCAAATGTGTTAATGTTCCGTAATCGTTTCAAGCTTTCTTTTATCATAACACTACTCTTAATAATTTTATTTTTCCTGAAATACGCTAATTTTCTGAATTCTTTATTAAAAAATTAATTCATCTTACGTGTTATTTAGTTTTATAAAAAAAGTAATCGCTAACATGTAATCAGGGTATACAATCAAGATGAAGTAATAATTAAAAGCTCCAGTTCTAAGTTTTAAAATTCGCAATTGAAAAGTCAGAGAACATTACGTTAGGTTGGCACAATCATATAATTTTCTTTTAGTTTTATCAATATAAAACACCATTTCAAGCTAAGCGTAACGTCATATTCACCGGTGGAGACTTTTCACACGTACTGTATATACGCAGACCAGCCAAGTCTCCGGATTTTTGGATACCAGTATTTTAATACAGAAAATGTTGTTTTATTTGATTGTAGCATGCTGCAATTTAACAAAACAACATTTTCTCTAAACAATTACTGGTGTGCAAAAAACCGGAGACTTGGCAGCTCTGTATACGTACTTTTATGCTTAATCATCATAAATTCAAATTTATTAATTAAGATACATCTGCCCTTTCCCCTCATCTTATATATATCAAATTACAATATTGTTGTGATAACCTCAGAGGCCCATGCATTAACCACAACATAAAGTTTCAAGCCAGTTTTCCTTATTGTCGGTGAATAGTGCTTATGAATATTTTTATCAATTATTTCAAATTTTTAGTGAAAACCATGATTTCTACCCACCGTCCTAGGGTGAGCATTTAGACTAGTCAATAAATAAAAACCGGATCACAAACAATGTCTTGCACCGTTTTAATATAGTCACTTTTATTTTAAAATAGTAGTTATTAGCAAAGGAAGAAAATTTAGGAACAGGATGAATCTTGCAATTATTGCCCATACAATTTAAACATCAAATTGTCTCAGAGAAAACCTAAAACGAAAATAGCCATTCAACTGTGAATTATGTTTTCTTTCTATTTATGTCTAAAAAAAGATTAACCAGATTTAATTTGGAATTATAACAAGTTTCGAAATTTTAAATGTAAATACCTAATTTTGAAATCATATTTGATTCTTCGATAAATTTTACCTTTGCATACCAAACGGAAATTCCAACGGGAGCCATTCGGGGAACTAATCTAGAGTTTATGAATATGTAAAATGTGGAACTCCTAAATTTAAATTCCTTTTTAATAATTGCAAAATAAACTGCAATGAGAGAGTTCTTTTATGAATAACTGAAAAATGATTGGCGGAAAGATCTGTAATTTTGGGCTGGGATATTTAAAACTTTGAAGCCTTTAAACTTTAAAGGTTATTTAAAGCTTCTATACATCTGATTATTGTAAAAAAATTATAGGTGACAGTATATATTTCTTTGAAATTTTAATTCCATAATATACATTCTTTAAAATTAAATTATTTACAAATATATCTCTACAGGAATAAGAGCAATATTCGATACATAATGAAAAATTTACTTCTAAGTATATTTTAAAATCATTTTAAAGACTTATTGAATCCATGTAAAACTCAAATATTAAAGAAGATTTGGGGTAATTTTAATTACATATTAACATAATTTGAAAAAAGAATTTAACTGTAGAATACATTTTCGAAGTTATGCCTCTTACACTTTAAAGTACTACACATTTTACACAATACAAAATATCTTCAATAGCTCATCCTATGTTTATCAAGCAAGTGCGTTTTGTATTTTATAACAATAAATATGCGATAAATAATTACAATAAAAATAATAAACTCGCTATTGTAGAAAAAAAACTGATAATAACCAGATAAATATAAAATTGTTCCTAAAAATTCTCAGAAAACAACTTTAATGCAAAAATAACATTTTAGGTTTTCAAATAACATTCGATAAATAACAAATATTCCTAAGTATATATTTAATATTTGCAAAGACTTATTGGATTCATGTAAAACTCAATTATTAAAGTAGATTTGGGGTAATTTTGATTACATCTACCCTATATATATAAAATCCTAATGAAACGAATTTGTGAAACGATTTTATGAAACGAATTTATGAAACGATTTTATGAAACGACTGATTAAACGACTGATTATGTTTCAATGCTATTTTTAATAAAATATTAAACGCTTGATGGTGAAATTAATGCCAATTGTTCATAAAAATTCGTGGATGTCAAAACTGGTAATAGAATTTTGAAATTGGAATTAGTTTTCGAGATATTAATTTTTTTCTAATTTTAATGACATTTCTGTAATGATGGCAACTAATTACTCAGTTGTTTTGTGACAAAAAAGGGAAAAAAGTTGAAAAGGATCCCGATAGGGATTATTGATTTCTTTTTATTCGTCATTTTCAAATTGAAATTGAATTTATCTTTTATTTCAATCGATAATGAAGATAAGATTGTGATTAAATTATGTTTTTCAGGAAAATGTGAAAAAAAATCACATTTCTATCGTCAGGATTCAATCGTCTGTCAGCATTTAATTTAATTTATAAACTGAAAATATTTTGAATAAATTCGTCCAAATGACGTCATTTAGGTAAACGCAAAAGAAAGGGAGGAAAAGGAATTAATAGTAATTATTATTTATTGATATCATTTTGTTATTTTTTTGTAAAATTTAACTAAACGAATTTATAAAATCACTAATTCGGATATTTCAAACGAATATATAAAATAATAATTGCCTAACTGAACGGAAGGAGAATAAAATATCCTGCTTGGTTTTCTATCCTGCTTGGTTTTTTCCGCCAAGCCTTTTAAAAAAGCGTCAAGTCCTCTATAATAGAAAAGCATCAAAAGTTCATTGGGTTTGTTTTCATAACTTTTGGCAACAAATCTATGTATATTAACGAATCTATCCCTTTTTGAAGCTCGAATTACGCCAAACCTAAAAGCAAAGGATCCTATACTGGAAAAGTACCCGATTTTCTTATGGATAATATTCAAGTGACATAACATGGTGTAAAATTATCGCGGATAGCAAATTTGTTTAAATATCTCATCAATTGATGCCGAATAAATGCAGGCATGCATGCACAAAATATTTAATTAATTTTGTATGAAAAATAATTATTAGAAAATTCGTATATACATATTAATTAAAATAAATAATTTACATATTTAAAATAACATGGAAATATGCATGATGGTGCACTAAAATAGAGAGAAAATTAAAACCTGTTACTGAAAATGTCTATAACATAGTACTTTTCAATACCGTGGATCTTAATGTTATTCACAAGCAGATGGAATTTTTCTCATCCATAAACGCAAAGGAAGAATAGAATATAGATCGTTGTTATAAAAGTCTGAGAGGTAGCCACAATTTAAACCTAACCCTTTTATACAAGCTGATTTTCAAGTTGTAATTGATTTTACTTATCAATCCCGAAAACAGTCGTCAGTTGTCGCAACAGCTGTGTATGAGACCATGATAATAAAAAAAGGCCCAATTAAAACAATAAAAGCATGGCAACCCAATTACAGATTTACTAATATTTTTAAAATAAAGCACGCTGTCATGTTTTTAGAGGCCTCGAAGTCTGAGCGGGGGTTGGCGAGCGTAGTTCGCAGGGGGTAGGCCCCCTAGTATTAATATAATTTCAAAAAAGAATTTAACATGCAGAATAAATTTTTGAAGTTATGCCTCTTAATTTTTAACCCACTCTCTTGTTTTGCCCGTATTTTTCCGTTTCCCAAAAGCAACTTAAATCAGCTGTACACATAAATATTTGTTATAGAATTGTACTTTAAGATATATGTATGATAAAGAGATGTGAAGTGTATTTTAGAAACAAATCGTGAAAGAAAATTTCAATTTATATTAAAGTACTTTACAATTTATATTAAAGTACTTTACTATTAAAGTATTTTACATCATTCAAATATACATCTTCAAAATCTAACGTTATGTTTATCAAGAAAGTGCGTTTTTTATTTTATAACAAAAAATATGCGATAAATAATTACAATATAAATAATTAACTCGCTATTGTAGAAAACAAACTAATACCAACCAGATAAATATAAAATTGTTCGTAAAAGTTCGGAGAAAACAACATTAATGCAAAAATAACATTTAAGGTTTTCAAATAGCGGTCGATCCATAACAAAACATTTATTCTAAATGTATTTTCTTATCTGGAAGACTCCCGGATTTTTAGTACATATTTTGGGTATTACAGGAGTGCTTTTTTTTAAAATCATTTTCTGGAAAATACTTGAATTCAAAAGCTTAAAAATTGTAATAGCGTAATCCCATGCGACTGAAATGCTACTTATGTATTTTATTTTAAAAGGAAAGGCAATTTTATTGCAACATTAGAGGACATTTAATCGAAGAAATGTTCGTTCTCGGAATTGAATTTCTTGGAGTAGAGTAACAACAATATAATTCTAGATCTAATTTAAAATGATATTTTTAAACTAGGTATTTGGAAAAACACGCATTTAAATTTAATATTTATTTGAACTTCCTTAAACAGAGGTACAAAATACACGGTAAATAATTTTAGAAAACTATGTAGTTTTCTTGTGTTTAATGCTGCAAAATGCTTCAAAATAAAAAGAGAATAATAACGTATTTTAGAAAATATAAAACTATTGTAAAGTATTTAAAAATAAATATAGTAAAAATAATTTAAAAAGGATAACATATTGCTTCAAAAAATTAAAATTTTTAAACCAAAACAGCTAACAATGGTATTCGACTATTTTCCCCCTGATCTGATTGCAAAGTAACTTATTTAAACAATAGAAATTTCAAAATAGAAATGAAATATAAGTTATTACATTACAGTAATAGAATTTCATAGATTAACATTAGATTGGCATTCGGTTAAAAAAATAATTCCTGAGTTAAAGATTACCTCAAAGAGATCTGAAATACTTAAGAATTTTGATCATCGGTATTAATGAAAAATTAATATTTTTCATTTTTATTTAGTACGTGCAATGATGCTTCACTATTCTATAATAACGTATTAATAACGATTTGTGTTAATTTTCTGTATAGAAAATGTAAATATTTTAAATGTATAATTTAAGAAACAATAATTTTAAATCACTCATATACCTTATAGCATCTTAAGCTTTCATGTTATTCAAATTTAAATAACATTTAATTAAAATCGTTTGACATCAATTTTATTTAATATAGTATTCAATAACTTGATTAACTATAAAACATAATCATAAATTTTGAAAAACTGAAGCACTGGTCGCTCTGAAATATTCTTAAAATGAGTGAAATTTTACGACAAATTTATTTTGTAAGAATTATCATGACTTTTAAGCTGTATCGAAATTCTACCTAAAATACGAAAATAGGAAATGAGAACATTTTGTAAAACGATCCGTTTATTCCAAGAGAAAGACAGTAACTTGTTAACTTTTACACTTTGCAAAAGTATTAATAGGGGAATACTTATCAGGTCATTATAAAGGTTTCGGTTAAAGGCAAATGTGATGCAATGAACACATCATTATTTATAACCTGCAAAGGGGTTTATAAAACTATGTCAAGATTTACCTCATCAATAAATGATCTAAATACATCACTGATAGATTATGATCTAGTGGGAGTGTCAAAGTTGGTTCATTGGAACGCAAGTATAATTAATTTAGAAGATATGTTTTGAAGAAGCGGTTGCAATATCTATGATATTTCTAGACAACAAATCTGATGTAACTCGAATATTACGAATTTGACATTTCACATAGCAAGACTTTCACTTTACGAAAGTTTTAATAGGAGAATACTTACCAGGTCATTGAAAAGATTTCGGTTAAAGGTAAATATGATGCAATGAACGCATCATTATTTATAACCTCAAAAGAGGTTTATAAAACCAAGACAAGATTTACCTCATCAATAAATGATCTAAATACACCACTGATAGATTACGATGCAGTGGGAGTGTCAAAGCCGGTTCATTGGAACGCAAACATAATTAATTTAGAAGATATGTTTTGAAGAAGCGGTTGCAATATCTAGGATGTTTCTAACAACAAATCTGATGTATATCGAATATTACGAATTTGACATTTCACATAGCAAGAAAAGCCCAAACAACCTAGCACATCCCTTAGTAAGCATATGCTTCAAAAAACGATTGCATAATCTCAATATCGTAGTTCTAATAACTGGTATCCATTGTAAAACTATGTTTACAACTGCTTTAAGGTATAATTACTTTTATATAATTTTTCTGGATCAGTCATTCTTGAATAACGCTTTTGAACCATGATACTCCTGCAAGGTGTTATATAAGTGTTGTAGGTGTTGTCCGAAAAGCTAAACTTCCGTAATCAACACTTTTAAGGGTAAATGCTAATACAATCTTTGCAAATTGTCTTTCTACTCTACTTATTAAAAAATCCGTTCCTTACGTAAAAATTGGAACAATTGAAACTGTATTAGTAATTGTTAATGATTTTGGTTCATGTTTGTTATCCCACCAACAATAGAAACATATTCTGTCAACATTATCAATGCCAGTATAACCACTCTCTGCTGCTAAGTAACTAGTGATGACAGCTGATAAAAAAAAGTGTTCTCGAAATTATAGTTCTGCTTTTTAATCATTATACGGAGAAAATATATCTAAATCTCTATATTTTCAATCTCAAGTGAATATATTATCGCTTAATGTATTGTATTTGATATGTTAGAAATATTTGATTTTATTGATGTATACTTTTCAGATTGCATGGATTCTTTGTATAAAACAAAAAAAATGTTCTTATTTCCAGTTCAGTAACCTATCGGTGTTACACATAGTTTTCTAATCTGTCTATATTTTCTATAACTTTCATTTTTACCGCTGGCAGGCTGGAGAAATTTCCAAAAACAATAGCCAAAGTTCGGAAATAAGATTTTCGCTCGTTTCACGAATATTTATAGATGTCCTTTAATACGAATAGCTCGACATTGTCTCACAGAGAAGCTACTAAATATTGTATACTTCACTCATACTTTTGTTGTGCTGAATATTTCGAAACTTTACAATCTTAAATGTTATGCTAAAAATTAACACGTTACAGTGACACTATTTACTATAAGAAAACATTTTTTTTCATGAAAAATGATTTTAATCAATGTTACTAAAATATACTTAAGATAAAAATAAATGCTCAAAATGTCTTAAAAACATTAAAACATAAGATCTTAAGAGTACATAACACTCCTAGTGCACCCCCTCTCCAACAATGGGTTCTTCCGCCGGCGCATCTCCATAATGAGTTCTGCTGTCCTTTTGAGTTCTGGTCTTGAACAACATCTGTGCTGTGGTCTACGCTAGTCGAAGGTCCTTGATAATGGCTTAGTTTGAAGCCGAAGTCGCTAGGACTGTTATGTACTCTTAAGATCTTATGTTTTTAAGTTTTTAAGACATTTTGTACATATTTATATCTTACATATTTATATCTATTTTTGTAACATTGATTAAAATAATTTTTCATGGAAAAAAAGAAATTTTTCTCTTAGTAAATAAACAAAGGCGAATCTTTCGTTTCGAACTTTCTTTTATTGTAAAGTTATTTTTAGTGATAATATTTTCTGTTTTATTATGAAATGTGTTTGAGGAAAATGTACCGGTCAGTATTTATTGTAAATACATATGTATGAATGTAGGTAACAAAAACAACCATCCACATAATTAATAGTTTGATATTTTCTTACATTTCTCTGTCGGAAATGCTGATATTCTACCATATTCCAAATAAAAAATAAATACAAGATACACATTGTAACACTACTTCAAGATAATGAGGAATTTTAATTGTTTTCAACAGCTTTTATTTTCAATTTTTTCCCTTTATTATTTGACTATTTCACCAGACAAAAACAAGCAATGTGTTAAATTTTGAAATTGAGATTTATACGACCCCATTTTATGGTAGCTATGGACTCTACGTTTCATAAAATACAGACCTCAAGTTGCTTTGTAACCCAATTTCTCATTTTGCCTGTTAACATATTTTCGATGAAAACTGAGAAAAGCAAAAAATATTATAGTTTTTAGTGAAGATTTTGGCAAATTTCACCACTGTAGAGTTAGCACAAAAAAAATAATTTTTGAAATGCGTAGTTCTACATTAGATTGAAAAAATACCCAGCATACATAGTTCTTAAAAAGTTATACCTTTGGTAGCACTATTTTAAGATAGACAAAATTTTCGTACATTAATTTTAGGATTATAATTGAAGCTGCAGTGAAAATGTTTGTTTAAAAAAATGGAAGCAAAGGTAGAAAAATCAAAGACTACTTAGAGCTTTGAACCAATTTATAAATTTTAATCATCAAATTGTCTCAGAAGAAAACGAAAACAAAAATAGCAATTCAATTGTGAATTATGTTTTATTCGTATCTGTGTTAAAATATAAGGTTAGGGTAAATTACATTCAAGTTATAACAAATACTGCAATTTTAAATATAGACATAACCAATTTTTGACATTATATTTGGTCCTTCGGTCCTTTGGATACCAAAAAGATATCCGAACCAGAAACATTCGGTGAAATAATGAAGAAATTGTTAATATGCAAAATTTGAAACTCTTAATATATCGAATTCTTTTTTAATAATTCCCTAACAAACTGCAACGCAAGTGTTGTTTTAAGCATAACTGAAAAGCTACTTGGCGGATTGAGCTGTAGTTTTGGATTCAGATATTTAAAGCTTCATAAAATCGTTTTTGTAGAAGAAAATTAAAGGAAATTACATATTTCTTTTGAAATTTTATTTCTAATTTATATTTTGTAAAATGTAATTATTTACAACTATAACTGATCGGGAATAAAATGCATGAATTCGATATTTGGACATGTTCGAAACAAGAAGAAAATTTTATCCTAAGTACTTTTTCTCATTTTTTGGAGTCTTATTGAATCTATGTAAAACACAGCTATTAAAATAGATTTGGGGTAATTTTGAATTACATATTAATAGAATTTGAAAATAATTTAACTGCAGAATAAATTTTTGAAGTTCTGTTGTTTACATTTTAATTTTTTACATATTTTTCCCCATACAGAAATATAATTTCAATATCTAACTTTATGATTATCAAGCAAATGCGTTTACATTATAATAATGAATCGGTGATAAATAGTTACAATATAAATAATAAACTTCAGATTTGTGATAAATAACTATTGAAAAGTCGATAAATATATAATTGTTCTTAAATGTTCTGAGAATACAACCTTAATGCAAAGAAAGTAACGAAATATTTATTCCAAATATACTTTGTTATCTGCAACCTCCTGGATATTTAGTACATATTTTGTTATTAAATAATAGTTTTTTTTAAAAACATTTTCTGAAAAATATTTGAACTCAAAAGCTGAAAAATTGTAATAGCCTAATCCAATGCGACTGAAATACTACTTATGTATGTTGTTTTAGAAGGATATACAGTTTGATTGATTGTAACATTACGTGAACTTTGAATCGAAGGTTCTCTAAATTGAATTTCATCACTTGTTCTCTGAATTGAATTTCATGGAGCAGAGTAACAATAATATAATTGTATACCTGACTTAAAATGGTATTTATTTTTAAACCACGTATTGGGCAAGCAAACCGCGCATTGAAAGTTTATACTATTTATTTGAACATCCTAAACAGAGGTATACAATTTCCGGTACTATTCTTTAATAACAATGCAACGTATTTATGTTTTGTGCTGCACTATGCTTAAAAATGAAAAGGGAATGATAACATATTTTAGAAGGGCTGAAACTATTGTAAAGTATTGTAACCCTTAATATATAAAAGGAGCATGCTGAGGACCCCAGAATGTTATTTTTCGTTTTCCTGACTTATCTATAACAATTATTTTACTACTGATTTTTCTATATGTCCCGAATCGGATTAATATAAATAATGTGTAATTTTACTTATAAAATTTGCTGTATAATTAACGTAAAAAAAAAGCAGTGGGGTCCCATCAGGACCCCACTTGGTATACTATGATGGAAATTCTGAGTGTCGTTATTCTTGTTTTTTGCAAATTCTGAAGGTTGTAAATTTTGAAAAATGCCCCGTAAAGGACTGTGAGAAGATGAAATTCGTCAGCTGATGAACGACAGTCATTTGAGTAGAAAATGTCTTGAGCAAATCTGATGAGGAATATTATCCACCCGGTGGATGTGTCAGAATCTGAAGATAATCTTGAAGTGAATTCTGAAGAAAGTGACATTTCCAGCGCATCATCTGATGAGAATTCGGATGAAGATGAAAAAAGAGTTCCTTTCAAAATCAGGAAGAGTGTGAAGAGATTCCGTGCCCACGGTTACTCAGCGTAAACAGTGTAATATTGTCAAAGGAACACCTGGACCAACGCACTCAACTGATGGGTGACACACTATTCGAAGTTTAAAACTTGTTTCCGGATGATAAAATTATTGATACTATATGCACTTTCACCAGTGCCGAAGCGTCACGTATTTTCAAGATTTGAATGCAAATGCTACTTCGAACAGAATAAGAATTTGGACATATGTAGTTCTTGGTGAAATAAGATTTTTATTTTGTTGTACTAATGACCTTTAGAAACAAAAAAAAAACAATTTTGGTAATTTGCCCTTCAAACAATTAACATTTAGTGGTAAACTCGGAGAAGTTTAGCTGTAGCTGGGGTCTTCAGAAGTCCTCAGCTTGGTTAAGTACGTCGGCCAGGTAGGCTTGGTTTAAAGTTGATGTGTGCCACCAGGTGCCCATCAGGCACGTCAACCGCCGTGCCCATGGTAGTGAGACCTTATAACGAGCTCGACCAGGTGAGTTCCTGTAAGCGCTAGAGCCAATGGCACGCCGCCACCTGCTGACCAGCCCCACTTTCCCAAAGATTTCGTTGCGATATGTGGTGGATCCGAACCTCTTGGGAGAACAAGACTTATACAAGGGATAACAGAAAAGTTAGAATCCCCCCAACAGCTTCGTGAGATGGACAGCCAGAAGGGAGATGGATCCTAGGCCTTAAGTCCGGCTTTCCCGACCCGTACTTTCATTACCAAAGCTCAAGGGATGTAAATATCTACAAAGCTAGTCACAGGCCCCTTTCATAGTAGATTAGTAGGCTTGGTAAATTAAAGGTTAATAAAATTATCGTAAAAAGTAATAAAAAAATTAGATGAAATATAACTTAAAAAAATAAATTTTTAAATGAATGCTTAAAATTTGTTTTCGAGAAAAGGAAACATTTCTTCTCCACGAGATGATTGCAAAGCAATGTACTTAAATAAGAGATATATAAAAAAAATTTAAAAATAGGATATAACATTACAATAATAGCATTGCATACATTAAGAATAGATTCATCGTCGATGGCAAATTTATTTCCTGAGTTAAAAATACATTACCTCAAAGATTTAGAATTTTGGTTATCCGTAAAATTAATATATTTTCATTTTTTTAAAATAAGTGCAATGACATCTACAATATCGTATTATTAACATTTAGATTTAATTTTCTGTATAGTAAATGTAAATAATTTAAATGAACCACTTAAGAAATATTAATTTTATATCATTCATTTTTCCTTTAGCATATCAAGATTTTAAGTTATTTCAATTTAATCAACATTTAATAAAATTGACATCAATTGTATTTAATAGTATTCAATTACTTATTTAATAATGGAATTTTAACTATAAATTTCGAAACACTGAAACACTGATCGTTCAATGAAATTTTTAAAATGGATGAATTTTTACGATAAATTTCTTTTGAAAGAGCAGCTCAACTTTTAAGTTCTATAGGAATTTTACCTAAAATACGAAAATAGCACACGAGAATATTTTGTAAAACGATCCATTTAATCGATGAGATACAAGGTAACATTTAAACTTTTGCTTCACATTGTACTAAAGTTTTAATGGATGAATAGATAGCTTGAAACAGTTACAATTTAGGTCATCGTTAAACTTAACATATTTTAACATACATTTGATCTTCAAAATTTTGGTCTTAATATGTTTTTATTCAAATCTTAAATCCTGTTTAAAATAGGATCTATGTTTCAAGCAATATTGAAGAATAAAATGTTTACTCATTTTATTTTCTGTAACATATTCAGTTTTAAATCATTTATTTACATCGTAAAAGTTTATTTTGAATGAGCTAATTTTCTATAAAAAATTTAATAAGCATAAACTTTAAAAATTAATTTATTTTTTTAATCATACTTTATTTTTTACCTCCTTAATCGATAGTTCTTGTAACATTTTAAATTAAAAAAAATTAACACTCGTTTAAATCAATTTCATTTTTCAATTTTAAAAATGAGGCTTTTAATCTTTTGAAAAATCTAATTTTAAATAATTTATTATTATGTTTTTTTTTTTTTTTATCTTTACAATTAATTTATGTAAATCTATTCTTAAAAGCATTGAAATCATTCTAGTTGAATAATTAGCCATTAACATGCTAATATTTCAATGATGATATTTTAATGTTAAATTTTAAAGCATAGAAATTTTGATCATTCAAATGAAATCTTTGAAAGAATTGAACCTGTTTATACAATATTTTTTTTAGCTGTCTAACGCGTCTTTTAAACTCTGTGTAAAATAGGTAATTAATACACGGAAGCATTTGACCCTTGTAATTGAACTCTGACCCTTCAATTTGCAAAAGATGACGAACATATCAAATTTCCATTTTTTTTCTTAACACTTTCTGGGGAAAAGCTATAATGTTGAAATGATTAAATGACACCAGAATTTACAAACAAGTTCACTTGAAACTAAGTAAATGCTATTTTTAATGAACATTATAAAATCAATTAGTTTTTAAAATTTCCTGTGGAATTGGTGAATTTGGAAATTAAAATTAATTGGTGTCAATAATATAACACCGCCTTTTAAATGGCTAACCCTTTCCATTCTTTGAAAATTGTTTCGAAATGGCGATCACCCTTTTGCTACAATTATTTGAATACTATAATTTTACCACACAAATGTATTTTATTTTTTTAGATTAAATCATTTTTCATCATAGAAACTTTTAATAACATGTCAAATTACCGTAAAACATTGAAAATTTAAAAGAAAATATACCGAGTTCAAAGTACCGTCATACTTTCTAAAATCCTCAAAAACAAGGATATTCTGGAAGCGGTACAATAACATGTTATTAATAAAAATATCATAGGCTTCTATTTACAGACAAATTTTGTGAAAGTATCCCTTATCCAGCGGTTACCAACCTTTTTTTCTCTCACGTCCCCTTGCTTAGACTTTTCATTTATGCGTACCCCTTTTCACATAAACCCATTCCAAATATTTTTGCTTTCGTTCATTAGTACTGTTCTTATGTTAGTTATCAATGTTAGATGCAGTACTCTTCAGAATTCCAATTTTCAACCACTTCATTTTGGACCACTACAAAATATCAAAATAAAGTCACTCAAAACACTAAATATTAGCTAAAGATTTCAAATTAAGCTCTCACAAAGAAGGGATGAAGCTACGCTCATTAAATCACGTTAATTATGCTAATGCTGACCAGTCGAACACTAAAATGATGTCTGCTTTCAAATAGGTTTTAATCGTTGAAACCAGAAGCCTCGATTACGATTCATGCTTTTTCTAGGTATTTTTACAATTACTAGAAAAAAAAGAAAAGAAAAAGGAAGGACATATGCGAAACTTCATTTTATGATAATAGCTTATTTTAATTTTACACAAGTCTCTCTCACGAAAAGTTTTCTGTTTTCATTCTAAGTTTTAGTTTTTGCCTTATCCCTCATCCTGCCATTACCAATATAATACCCCCAACAGTTTCACCAATTACCCCAAGTTGGGAACCGTTGACTTATACCAATAATTCTATACATATGTCAATATATCTAGGTGCCTTCTCCTTTTGCTTTACAATTTTGACAGAAGTAAAATTTTAAAAAATAAAAATAAATTGACGGTAAATATTATTTAAAATAATGAAACCATTTTTCGTATAATTTTTCTGGTAGCAATATATATTTTTAACGAGGAAATTGAATGATGTTTTTTTTTCTCTTTATAAGTAAAATTGTTTCACAAATGAATTGTGCTTAAAGAACAACGGAGTAAGGTATTTTGTATATTAAAAAATATATATATAACATAGTATGACCTTATACAATTAACATATAATATTTTATGTTAATATATAATAATGTCAAAATATAATTATAAGAGGATAGATAAAATATTTCTAAACATAACACCGCGTATAAAATTAAAAAGTGTAACTTTTTAAAATAATTACAGGACTCTTTCTTCAACATAATCTTAATCCCTCCAAACTTTATTTTGAAAACTTTTGCAATTTACATTGCTAACTTATCTCCAAAACAACAACTTGTAATCCATATACTTAAAGTTAACCCGTTTTTTAGTTTTCCATGCAAAAATGGCTTTTATACGCGTGCGCGAGCATTCAGCCAATCAGCTAGAGGCTTTTACTGTCCACAGACAATTTGGATTCCGCGATGTTTCAGCCAATGAGGTGAAGGCTTTTTCCTCTCTCTAAAAGCGTATTTGGATTACAATTCCATGTGGGTGTTGAAACTTTATGGATTTCTATTATTAAGGTATTTTTTCATTTTACCGTATTTATTTTCTTTTTATGTCGTATGTATTTTACTACTTTGAATTTTTTATAACTAACCCATTTTTTGAGAGAGAGAGAGATTTAGTGGCACGAAATTCCGCAAATCGTTTCCGATGTAAACAAACTATTAAGATACAAGTGTAAAATTTCAGTTTTTTAAACTTTTCATGTCCTTCTGTACACATTTTAATATGTAATTCTGTGTGATATGATTAAATTCAGGTTTTCTCAGCGACGATCACAGTATTTTTACCAAATAATTTTTGTATTAATCAAGCTTTTTTGGTTATTAAGCATAGCTAAACACGAAAGAAAACTTTGTTATTTTAAGATTTTGATGTGAATTATTTGCATACATTTATAAAGCGAGTTTCACTGAATAATTCAAGAAAAAAAAATCTCATCATTATACATATTTAGTTATGCATTATTAATTATTTACTTGGCCTTTACTTTTAATATTTCAAACTTACAGCTGAATGTAACTATTAAAACATTTGAAATACTGTATTCGTAAAATGAAATTTCAGCTTAAACACTCGACAATTACTCTTAGTTATGCATTATTAATTATTTACTTGGCAGCTGAATGTAACTATTAAAACATTTGAAATACTGTATTCGTAAAATGAAATTTCAGCTTAAACACTCGACAATTACTTTTAGGTTAAATTCAGGTTTTCTCAGTGACGATCACAGTATTTTTACCAAATAATTAAAAGTGCTACATGCATGCATCTATATATATATATATATATATATATATATATATATATATATATATACCCTTAAATCTGCATAGCTTAAAACCGGAGTTTATGCAGATTTTAGAATTTTGCAGGTTTCTGGTCATTGTTTTGTTTACATATTTTAAACAAAAATTTCAATTTAATAATGCACTGAAAATTATAATGAATGCTTACAATTAAATACAAATAAATTGTCTTACAAAAGCTCTCTAACCACATTGTTAACAAAACAAAAAAATTCACGAAAAACACATTATTTCCCCGATATTTTCCCACAACTAATCAATGACTTTTAGTTATGCATTATTAATTATTTACTTGGCAGCTGAATGTAACTATTAAAACATTTGAAATACTGTATTCGTAAAATGAAATTTCAGCTTAAACACTCGACAATTACTTTTAGGTTAAATTCAGGTTTTCTCAGTGACGATCACAGTATTTTTACCAAATAATTAAAAGTACTACATGCATGCATCTATATATATATATATATATATATATATATATATATACCCTTAAATCTGCATAGCTTAAAACCGGAGTTTATGCAGATTTTAGAATTTTGCAGGTTTCTGGTCACTGTTTTGTTTACATATTTTAAACAAAAATTTCAATTTAATAATGCACTGAAAATTATAATGAATACTTACAATTAAACACAAATAAATTGTCTTACAAAAGCTCTCTAACCACATTGTTAACAAAACAAAAAATTTCACGAAAAACACATTATTTCCCCGATATTTTCCCACAACTAATCAATAAATTTCATGATATTTTATTGTGATTTTAAACCATGAACTTTAGTACTTTTCTGTTATACGGACACTATGCCAAAATGTATGTATGTATGTAAATGTATGTATGTATGTAAATGTATGTATGTATGTAAATGTATGTATGTATGTAAATGTATGTATGTATGTATGTTTGGCGACAATGGTGTCCGTATAACGGAAAAGTGCCTGAATTATTATTTTTATATATACTATATATAAAATATAAACATAATTGGCGAAACAGCAAGTTTTCTGGATTTCTCCCTGGCTCTCTAACCACATTGTTAACAAAACAAAAAAATCACGAAAAACACATTATTTCCCCGATATTTTCCAACAATTAATCAATAAATTTCATGATATTTTATTGTGATTTTAAACCATGAATTTTGGTACTTTTCTGTTATACGGACACTATGCCAAAATGTATGTATGTATGTATGTATGTTTGGCGACAATGGTGTCCGTATAACGGAAAAGTGCCTGAATTATTATTTATATATATATATATATATATATATAATATAAACATAATTGGCGACACAGCACGTTTTCTGGATTTCTCCCTGTATGTGAAAGTCGAAGATGAATTTCATTCATTCAATAACCTTTTTAAAAGTTTCAAGTTTGGATTGAGTGCACATGAACATAGAAACCAATACCTATTTCTATGTTCATGATTGAGTTATTTGGATATCTTTTCGTATAGCACAGAAAATCATTTCTCCCGCTTTCGTAATAGAGATAAATTCTGGTGTATTTTTTTCCTTCTTTTTATATCATAAGTACTTTTCTACTTTAAATTTTTTTAACCTAATAGTAATTGTCGCGTTTCTAAGCTGAAATTTCATTTTTCGAATGCAGTATTTCAAATGTTTAATAATTACATTCATCTGTAAGTTTGAAATATTTAAAATATTAAAAGTAAAGGTCAAGTAAATAATTAATAATGCATAACTAAATATGTAGTATAATGATCAGAATGACATATTAAATTGTGTACAGAATGACATGAAAATTTTAAAAAACTGAAATTTTGCACTTGCAACTTAATTGTAAATTTCATTGTTTATATTGGAAACGATTTGTGGCTTTTAAGAATTTGCGGAACTTCGTGTCACAAAATTACTAAATCTCTCTCTCTCACTCTCCAAAAAAAAAAGGGTTAGTTTAAAAAAAATCAAAGTAGCAAAATACATACAACACAAAAAGAAAATAAATACGGTAAAATGAAAAAATTACTTTAATAATAGAAATCCATAAATTTTCAACAACGACATCAAACGAACGTATCTCATCTTTCGTTTGTGATAAGGAACGCTCCGCTTCTTTGTCCCCCTCCACTCATTGGCTGAATTGTAAAGGGCAAAATTGGGGGACAAAATGACTACAGCATTTCTGAGTAAAGAAAAAATCAGAAAATTTTCTTTTAATATATAATAATAAAATAAATAAAATTATAATAATAAAATTATAATTATAGGTAAATGCTCTCTCGGCAATAATCATTTTTGTTGCAAGTTGGGTTAACTGTCTTTATGGTTCGAGTCGATTCCAGACTGAGTGTAGATTTCTGCAAGTTGGATTTGGGTTAACCCGATTTTTCAAAAGTTAATTCAGTATATTATTTCAGATTAAAACTATACCTATAATAATATGTTTGTGTGTATTGAGGTTTGTATAGATGTTTGTGTGTGTGCTGTTTTTAATAAAGACAGTTTCATTTTTCACACGAACCTTTCAAAAAATTCACATTCTTTGCGCAATCCTTTAACAAAATTCGCATTTTTTTTCGCGATTCTTTGTCGTGATTTTCGAAATTCGCATTTTTTTCTGTATCTTTTTTTTTTGTCGAGATTCACATTTTTTTCAGCTATCCTATGACGTTCGTGTTTTTTTCAGTGATAATTTGACTAAATTTGTGTTTTTTCTGCGATTTTTTTCACGAAATTTGCGTTATTTTCTGCGATTCTTTTACGAAATTTGCGTTTTTCTGTGATCCTTAGAAGAAATTTTCTTTTTTCGCAATGCTTTGATAATAATCACATTTCCTCTGCTGCCTTTTGATAAGATTCATGAATTTTCAGCAATCCTTCGATGAAATTCGCGTTTTTTCAGCGATCTTTGAAGAAATTCGCATTTTTTCTCGCGATACTTTAACGAAATTTGCGTTTTCCAGCGATTTTTCGATAAAATACATTTTATTCCGCAATTTTTAGACGAAATTTGGCAAAAAAGTGCTATCTTTTGGTGAAATTTCCTGTTTTGCGATTCTTTGACAAAATTTGCGAGTCTTTTGCATAAATCACGTTTTTCTGTGGCCTTTTAACAAAATTCACGTTTTACATGATCCTTTGATGAAATTAGTGTTTTTCCCGTGATCATTTGACGAAATCTAGGATTTTTTTCCCGCGAAGATTGATTATATGTTTTTAGTCTGCAGGTGCCCTAAAAAGTTTGTGACGCCCGTCGCTGCATTGCACACATTCTGCCACGGTGTATCAAACAAACAAAATTCATCCTAAAGAATTATTGTTTCGTTTCTGGAAATGAACAACCGTCAACTCATTGGCTGAATTATAAAGGGTGAAATGTGTAGGCACTGAGTATCATCTATACTATTAATGTCGGTAAACGTCTGTCTGTGTGTGTGTTGGTGTGTCTGGCGTCTGTAAGCGCAAAACTCTGCGTGCAAACGACGGACATAAGCGCTTTTGGTATAAAAAATTCGGAAGGGGAGTTTTTAAAATTCACAACATTTTGCGGGAGAAGAGGGGTGCGAACGAATTTTAAAAATGAGTCCGCATCAAAAATTATGGCGGCGGGGGGGAGTATGTTTTGCCCACACGGGGCGGAGACATTTCTAAATTTTGCTGACACCGCTCATATGATATATCGTTCGAAAGGCCTGCGACTGCCTTTTCATGTTATGCATCTGTGTGGTCCACCCTCCCCCCCCCAATTGGGGCACTTTTCTAAATTTTGCACATACCACTCATGTTATATATCGTTAAAAAGATCTGTGACCGCTTAATCATATTATGCATCTCCGATGTCCATCCCCCCACTTTGCCCCCCCAAGGGGGTACTTTTGTAAATTTTGCACAAACCCTTCATGTTACGTATTTTTGGAAAGGTCTTTGACTGCTTATTCATGTTATGCATCTCCGGGGTCCATCCCGCCACTTCCACCCCCCTTCAGGGGGACTTTTCTAAATTTTGTTGACACCCCTCATGTCATATATTGTTGGAAAGGTCTGTGACAGCTTAATCATATTATGCATCTCCAATGTCCATCTCCCCAATTCCCCCCCCCCCAAGGGGGCAATTTTCTAAATTTTGTTGACACCCCTCATGTCATATATTGTTGGAAAAGTCTGTGACCGCTTAATCATATTATGCATCTCCGGTGTCCATCCCCCCACTTTGCCCCCCCCCTCCCCCAAGGGGGTACTTTTCTAAATTTTGCAGACAACCCTCATGTCATATATCGTTGGAAAGGTCTGTGACTGCTTAATCATATGCATATCTCTGATGTCCATCTCCCCACTTTGCCCCCCCCAAGGAGGTACTTTTCTAAATTTTGCACACAACCCTCATGTTATATATCGTTGGAAAGGTCTGTGACTGCTTAATCATATACATATCTCCAATGTCCATCTCCCCACTTTGCCCCCCCCTCCCCCAAGGGGGTACTTTTCTAAATTTTGCAGACAACCCTCATGTCATATATCGTTGGAAAGGTCTGTGACTGCTTAATCATATGCATATCTCTGATGTCCATCTCCCCACTTTGCCTCCCCGAAGGAGGTACTTTTCTAAATTTTGCAGACAACCCTCATGTCATATATCGTTGGAAAGGTCTGTGACTGCTTAATCATATGCATATCTCTGATGTCCATCTCCCCACTTTGCCCCCCCCAAGGAGGTACTTTTCTAAATTTTTCACACAACCCTCATGTTATATATCATTGGAAAGGTCTGTGACTGCTTAATCATATGCATATCTCCAATGTCCATCTCCCCACTTTGCCCCCCCCCCTCCCCCAAGGGGGTACTTTTCTAAATTTTGCAGACAACCCTCATGTCATATATCGTTGGAAAGGTCTGTGACTGCTTAATCATATGCATATCTCTAATGTCCATCTCCCCACTTTGCCCCCCCCCCCAAGGAGTTACTTTTCTAAATTTTGCACACAACCCTCATGTTATATATCGTTGGAAAGGTCTGTGACCACTTAATCATATTATGCATGTTCCGTGTACATCCCCTACTTTACCCCCCATCCAAGGGGGTACTTTTTTAAATTTTGCACACACCCCTCATGTTATGTATCGTTTGAAAGGTCTTTGACTGCTTATTCATGTTATGCATCTCCTTGGTCCATCCCGCCATTTCACCCTCCCCAAGGGGGGACTTTCCATTTACTTGCACACCAGCGCTAAATGTGTCAGATGAAAGAAATTCTGCGAGTGCATGTGCCAGTGAAACTTAGCGAATTGCTGTTCTTCAACCTAGCTTTAATTCAAAGTGGGTTTTTTATTTATTTGAATTATTCTGCAAAAGTTTCAAACATTTTAAAGCAGCTATGAATTTTATTTTTATGGTACTATCAAGTTTTTTGCCGTCAAATTTTGACGGGTTCCATCTAGTAAACAATTAAAGCGCATTTCAATATTTTTTGGGGCCCCCGTATAAATAACTTCGTAAATTTCTTACACTATAAAAATTAAAAAACAAGTTATTCCTTATCAGTTGACACCTTTTTTTATTTTTTCTGCGACAAACTGTTCTCAAAATAGCATGGGCAAGTGTGTTTTTTTTTCAAGGTCTGTAGTTTTCAAAAGGTTTTGTTTACACTCATTTAAATAACACATACAGTGATAATTCGGTTTATGAATGCTTCAGCTAAAAATGTTTGGACCAAAGAAGATCTTCTCTAATGATATTTTATTGTAATTGCCATCTAACGTAACGCAGCCGCGTTGCATTTTATTTGGACGGAAAGTTACATTTCGGATAATGGAAAGTTCGGCTAACAAATTGCAAGTCCGGAAAGAGATTTTCTTTAGCCACGATATCACTGTATGAAGATCTTTTTTAACGTTATTACATGCAGAAATAGCTTTGTGGTGAATTATTTTAAGGAATAAAGCAGTGAGACTTAGAAGAAAAAAATAATAACAACTTGATACATAAAATAAAATCTTACGTTTGTGTTTTTCTTTTATTAACTGACTATAAACAAAGGATGTTACACAATCTGTTTTTGTACTTATTTATCTTTTAATATAAGGTCACCAGATAAAAAAATTGTTAACCCATCGACACATATATCTAATACCGTGCAGCACTACATCTGTATTTGACAAACGACAAATGCATTTTTTAAAAATTCTTATTCATTAAGTTGAATGTGCAATTATAATTGAACCACCAATTGGAAGAAGAGAATAAACGCCACTTTTTGACACATTCATTTTTCTACACTTTTACATTCTTTAGACGTAGCGCTTAGTTGTGAGTTCAAAGAAAAGAACAAAAACCATTCGCTTCGTATAGATTCATGCGACCATAAAAATAGTTAGTTGGAAGAAGGAAACAAATCCTGCCTTTATTCCCTTCTTCCATCTATCAACTGTACGAGTATAGAAATAGTGTTTCTTTTTGCCTGTTTTTTTTCGATAAACAAAAACGCATTGCTATTGGTGGGGAACGCGATACTAGCGATCTAATAGCCGCCATTTTAGAGCGCGTTCAGCAGACCTTACCAAAGCTACCGACCAATTGTAGGGCAGTATGAAATAAAAATCAAGGCGAATTGTGACGTCAGCTACAATTCAACCACCGCTCCCTGAATACTAGGCCTGATCGCTGACAACAATGGCGGCTGTCGCAGGCCGATTTTTTTTCAGCGTTTGAACGGTCCCTCGAAATTCCACACCAATAATTTCTAAAATTTTTCTTCGCCTTGTTTTTCGGAGATCAAATGAGTCAAAGATAACTTTTAGATATTATTGGTGTTAAAGGTCGAGGGACTGTACAAACGATTCCGCCTGCGACAGCCGCCATTTTTTTCAGCGCGCAGGCCTAGTATTCAGAGGGCGATGATTCAACAATGGCACCAACGAAAGCTATCATGTTGAACTGTAGCTGATGTCACAATTCGCTTTGATATTTATTTTATACTGCGTTACAATTGGTCGGTAACTTTGGTAGCTTTGGTAAGGTCTGCTGAACGCGCTCTTTGTTGTGTTTGAGCCTGCATTCGTTTAGCGTCACATCGTGGAGATTTTTAATCTATAAATTTGATTATTTCTTTATTAAAGTTTGAATATGACCAGTGAAAATAGCTGTAACGATTCACCTGATAATGAGTCAGAAGCTGAGACTCCGAAAAAGAAGAGACGAGGTGTTAGAAATAATCATTTGTACAAAAAAGAAAAACAGAAGTCACAGCGTCTACTTGGTCAATCTTATGTGAGTACATGTACTGGGAGGCTAGTGTCAGCTAAATCTAACAGTAATAGTGACTGTGTCTGTAAAAAAACTGCAATCAGTAGTTTAGTAGTGACGAAAAACAGCAGTTGCTTGAATTCGTTTACAATGAACGACCGAAAAATGAACATGACATATATATGATGAGTCTCATTGAATACGCGAAGGTTAATCGCCGCCGTTCAAAACACGAAAATCCGGAAAAACGGGACAAAACGTTCACGTATTTTGCTACGAAAGGAAAGGAAAAAATTCAAGTATACCGTCAAGCTTTCTCCATTTTATACGCTATAAAAAATAAGGCCATTTTTCACCTTACCTCCCTTAAATCGGTGGGAAAACTACCTGAAGGTTAACGAGAGCAGCATCGTAATCGAGGTAATGCCTTCACAAACGAAGCAATTACGGCTGTTGATGAACATATCCGGTCATATCCCCATAAGCAATCTCAGTAGAGGAGCAGAAATATACAATATTTAGAAGCAAACCTAAACCTCAAAATAATTCCGGGAAATAATTGCGGCAAATTTTCGGGAGCGCTAAAAGACTCATTGGCAGAAAGGACAGAATTTACGTTCCAAATGAATATAATAATCTTATTTTGGCAGCAAAAATCACGGGTTTTCAGTTAAACCCATTATTTCTAACGACATACTTGATTTTAAAAACTCATGGCAGCGATGTTTCAAGAAAGATCATTAGACAAGGCAACAACATTCAAGATTTCGCAACATAGAAGCTTTGAGTATACTTCAAGTCATAAAGGTTACTTGACATGTTCCGAATTTATCAATGGTTTCATTAAAGCTACATTTTTGCTCCAAAAACCTTCTACAAACCCGAAAATACCAGAAACTCTGGCAAATGTTACTAAAATACCCATAAATGAGAAAAAAATGAACGACATACAAAAAATAGTCCAATATATTCCTAGAGAATTCATAGATTTTTACGATATTATTCTGACCTGGCCAACTACAAGATCCGAAAGTGAAGAAATAGATGAATAATAGAGTGTCCTTACGTTTTTTCTAATAAATAAATAGTTTTTGTCATTATATTGTTTATTATTTCAAATTATTTTGTATATAGTATATGATAAATTGGAGGAAGGGAATAAACACATTTACATATACATGTATAAATGGATATTATATATTTCAGCCAGCTCTATTAGTAAATAAATCAGAATTTATATTTTCTTTATTATCATTGCTATCACGTGAGCCTATAAGTTGAAAGTAAAAAGTTATAAAGTTTTTTTTAATTATCTCCATTCTTATTTCTTGGATTTATTCCCTTCTTCCAATTGGTGGTTCAATTATGGTCTGCATGACTCTCTGAAGGCTTATAAAACGGATTTTTCATGATTTTAATAGATTAAAAACTTTTAGAAGCTGATGAAATTAAATTCCGTTCTACGGCGATCTATCTATTTTTGAACAAAAATGGAAGATATTTCTTCAATGTTCAATCTATCTCTTATGCCTTATGTAGGATCATTAGTGATATTTCCTTGTACTGCCTTTTTTTTTATATTTACTAGACTTTTTCTAGGATTTGTTGCGATATCTGATACTATTGCTACCAATGTTCGTTATGATTCTTACGTTTGCATTAGATAGTTCAGAATCTAGAACGGTAGTGTATTCTGACATGCTTTTTTTGTTGTGTATATAAATATATATAAATATAGATTATAAATAGATACACAAACAATAATAATTAAATGATATATTATTTTTATGTTGTGTATATAGATACTAATTCAACATAGATGCATTGCTAGGAAACTTCATTTTTTCCATGTTAAATAAAGTGTGTTTTTTTCTTTTTAAAGATGCGTCTTGTTCATATGTGGTTATTATTAAATTAAATTTATTAAGTAAAATTTCATGTTCAATATATATTTATTTGACTTGAAAAGAGCTGAAAAGTTTGGCAGCTGTGTAAACTTTTTCTCAGGATATAAACACTAAAAGTACACAAACTGTTATGTATGTTTAAAAAAAAATAATTTTTTATGTACATTTCATGAAAAGTATAGTACGTAAAAATACTAATGTAAAAAGATATTCTTTATCATACTGTTTGGCGCACAATGTTTCCATTTAAGAATTATAAATAAATCCTAGAAAAAAGAGAACCAATCATAAAAGCCATAAAAAAAAAAAAAAAAAAAAAAAAAAATTGAACGTACTTAAAAACAAAACGATGAAGAAAAAAAAAGAAAAGAATTTGTTAAACAACAACTTGCTTTACTTTGTCTAAAAAATCAAATGTTCTGTACATTAGCTAATAGATTTTTACATCATTCAATTAAATGGGAAAAAAAATGTGTACAACAAATTTCGTTAATTAAAAATAACCATTCAACTTAGAAAAACGCATCCAAATAAATTTTTAATCAAAAGCATGGATTAAAAATTTAATCAAAGTAAAATGTTTAATTCCTTAGTTGAGAATTTTAATACTTCACACGTTTAGAAGAAATATGCCTCAGCATAATTTCATTAATTTCAAATATTTTCGTAGTTTTTTTAAAGGGTGCTCAGTCTCGCATAACGAATGCCAAATAAATTTAAAAAAAAAAAAAACCTAATGACAAACAACGTTATTCAAAATTTAAGCTTCCGGAGTATAATTTAATTATATTGTGCATTCTTTCTTTCGATAACATGTCTATATTTTGCAATGAAACGATTATGAAATTATTGTCGCAAAATCTCGTTCAACTTTAAAACAAAAGAGGATTTACAATATACTGCGTTTCTTTAATCTTTAAATTTTGGATATATTTATCTTTTTTATATACAAAATATCTCATGTATAATCCTTTAGTCCTTAAGTAGCACCTGACTCCTTTTTAAATATATCGTCTAATCAATATCCTTCCAGAGACGTTTGGACTTTTCAAATGAGTTTATATTCAGTAAAGTGCTTTAATAAGCACGTGTCTTAAAAACGTCTAATATCTTGGAAAATATGATTTTAACAGCCAAATCTCAGAGATACCAGTTCAGGTTTTGCTTAGGAAAATGACATACACCATTGAAATAATCTATATTTCTGACCATTTTATTAAATGTTATAGCTTGACCAACATTTTGTAACTACTAATTATCTGATATATCATACTAATCATCTGAAGCAATTTCGATTTAAATTCCTGAAACAAGTTAACCCTACACTGCTCAGAGACAGGGACAGTAACTTTCGGACCCTAACCCCAAGCTTTAAACCTATTGATGTGTATTCGCTATGGTCGGCCAAAACCCATCTGTTAAATGTGATACCACGAACAAGATCCCGAAAAACTAACTTAGAGAAAGTTCCTCTTTTCCCTGGCACCTTTAAATTTTAATATGTTTCACTATAATGAAATATATTCGCATTGCATAATCACAGAAGTCTCCTGCTAAATTAGGCAAGGAATTACTCTTTAAAATGTGTGGTAGTTAATCCTAAGTATGAGTTTTAAAAATCATACTATCAAAAGAAAAAAGCATGCAATGTAGGATTAAGGAATTCCAATATTCAGAGCTCTATATATCACAGGAGATTGCCAGCTTTCCCTTTGGTAGTAATATAGAGGGACATCTTTGTATCTCAGTGGATAATTACAATGTTTATATAATTTATGTTTATATTAAAAGTTAACAAACTTAGCGTATTTTCTTTTCGTGGAAAGCTCTTTTAAGGGAATGGTGGCAGAAACTGATTACCGGTTAGGCAAACTTCCATCAGTTTTTTTAATAGTAGTTTTCGTCTTATTTAGTTGCAGAATTCTGCGATTAATTAAGGCACAATTTACTTTTCAAAAACACTGCTGGAAGCTTGCCTAGGCAATAGTCAGACAATCTAAGATTGAATTTGAAATCAATAAAAATCGACTAAAATAAGAAATTTCGTTTATGTGCTATTAACTTTGTAAAATTTAAGAAATAAGCATACTATGCCACACATTTGCAGTTAATTTGTTTTTATACTACTTAAAAGTAAGAAAGGAAAACAATGGAGTTATAGCAAATTGGTGCCTGCACTTTTACGTTTTTACACAAAACGGTTTTGAAAGTGTACACACATTTGTTCAGTAAGTCGCTAAAGACACAACACATAATCTTTCAGATAAAGTTTAACAAATGCAGAATTGGTAAGCAAAATGAAGAAATAAATTCTTAAGTACGAGCAGTTATTATTATAAAATTGTTAAATAAAGGGATGTATTGTTAAATAAATTGGAATGGATTGTTAAATAAAGGGAATGATTTTCTGTTTTGATAAAACATTTTAAATACATTTTTAAATGAAAGGAAATGCACATTTTCCAAAACTTAATTTTATACTAGCTAAATGGAAGGGTGAAACATACAGGAACGAACATTGTAATTTATGTTCAAGAAAAAATAATTATGAGTCACGATTTCTACACATATTATTTCTCACCCCCCACCCCCCCACCCCTAAAAAAATCCCGTATTTTCTACTTTAAAATAACATGGTATATATTATACACCAGTAATTTTCTTTTCGTATTTTTCTATCAAAAACAAGTATATAAGTACATACATAAATATATAAGTTTATTTTATACCAGTAAATATGCTATTTATCTTACATTTAATGGATGCTAAATAATTAGCCATACACAATAATCCTGAAATATTACATTTTATAAACTGTATAAGTGAATACATATTAAATATTAGAGAGTTAGCAGGAAGTTGTAAAGCATTTTAATAATGATCGAATAATTATACAATCTTAATGAAATAATTAATGTTCTTACGTAGTTTATTATAGCAATATTCGCCTTATTTAATCATTGAATTTCGTGAAATTAATCACGCATATATTACTATTAGAAAATAGTGGTATCTAAATATTGAATTTCGTGGAATTAATCACGCATAGATTACTATTAGAAACCACTGGTGTCTGAATATTGGAGCAGTTGGCAGCTATGACTACAGTAAGTTTGATTCTAGCTCACATTTTTAAATGATATAACTACAAATAAAAACTAAAAAAAAAAAAAGAAATAATCATAAAATATGGACTTATTCATCACAGTGAAACACATCCTTAAATGAACTGAAAATACACAAAAAGAAAAATAAATGACAAACGGTCATTTATTGTACATAAAATAAAACATTATTTTCATTAGTTAATAGATTTTTATGTCATAAACTAACGAAAAGAAAAAGTCTGTAGCCAATATTTTAATTATAAGTCTCTATTCATTTTATAAAAACGCATCAAAATAAATCTCTTATTAAAAATATCCTTTAAAAATGTAATTAAAATTAATATTTTTTTGGTTAAGTATTTTAAGAGGATTTAACACTGTCGTAAGAACGATGCCTCGGGCTTATTCTATTAATTAAAAATGTTTTCTTTGTTTCAAAGCATAATTCCACGGAATTATGCTTTTTTTAATAAAAAAGCTACTGCAAAAGTTTTTAATCAAAAGAAAATTCTGTTATAAATACTGAAAAAAAGCGTTTTTGCCTGATTTTATTTAAGCTCCCCAATCGTTAAAAAATATTTTTTAATCTATAAAGTTTATCGATCATGTTCTTTAAAAAATATTTTATAATTTTCTACAAAATATTTTTATTATGAGCATCTATGTTAATCATGGTACCTATATCCTCAATATTTAATGATTTTAGGGCTCGTGGTTGTTGCTAGGACGTTTAAAGGCATTGTGGTGCATTGCAGAATTTCTGAAATCTGAAAAACAAGAATTTTTGTGACGTGTTTTGCGAGCAATATCTTCGAGTGTTATTTAAAGAACTTTTGTAAAACTATCACTTATACCAGTATTTTTATGCATAGATTGATGTATCTGGATACCTTTTATGCACTTCACTATTTTTTTCAAAATTAGTGAATTACACCAACTTTGTATTTAAAACCACATATATCTATGTGATATTTTTTTTTTTCTATTATCTTGATCATGTTCAATTGATCAAGAATTTGTTTTTGGAAAAATTCTTCTTTCAAGAATTTAATGCTAGAATGACAAAATGAAAAGTATGTTTTAATACACAGCGTCCTCTTAATATATCTGACATATAAGCTTGTTACAGCTGTCACAGACGCACCGGGGTATTATTTTGGCGCCAAAATGGCGATTTTATGCCTGAGCAACCCGGTGCCATTATCGAGATTTTGCTTCGAATGGCAACCCTGTAGAGCAGTTTGCGTGTGTTTTATATTAAATTTAACATTACATGTTTTATAATAAATTAATCATTGTGTAAGTTTTATAATAAGATAATTTGCGTGTGTATATAAAAAAATGTGTGTGTTTTATAAAAAAAATTGTGTGTTTTTTATAATAAAATAAACTGTTTTATAATAAAATAAAACTAACGTACTGTGAAGTAAGGCCTAAAATATTCTGGCAAGAAACAGGTTTTGATCAGTTATAGGACCTGATTAGGACCTGTAGAATATATTTTTTCTAAGATTTGCGTCTGATATATTTCTATAACATAACTGTATAACCGAATACCATATCACGATGTTCAACGTACTAGATCCTGCCTTTCAAAATAATTTATTTAACAATGCAAGTACATCTAAAGTCCGCTCAGCAGAAGTTGCCTTAAAAGTTTCCTTTCTATTTTATTCTCGAAGTAACATACATACAATAAATATAAAACTCCATTTTATAAATAAAAAAAGTTAATAGTAACTAATTAAGCATAATCACTAATTCTAATCCACAACACAACAATTTCTGCAACAATGCTTTCTGTTTATGATTGGAGTTTTTTTTTATTCCATATATACGACGATTTTCTCGTGACTCAAAGCAGTAAGCAAGCCTTTACTTTACTTTACTGCTAGAGAGGGACTGTTCAGACTAAGGAAACAAGTATGTAGAGAATAGATGTTCCTTCCGGTCCCCTTTATTCAGGTGATTAAGAAAAATACAAAACCCACCGGTAAGCGGGATAGAAGGCGGGGTGGTGAACAATATGTAAACACTTGGCAGAGGAGGATATAAACAACACACGACAAGTAACGTAACAAAACGGCAAGTTGCGGTCCAGCACTTTCTAGCACTAGAAGATGATGCACTACTATTATTATAAGCAGTACTTTTATAAACAGCTTTTAAAAGCTAGCGACACTGACTTGAAGTAAACGCATATAAACTTAAAATACTGTAGCATAGGAACACAAAGATGAATATGACTAAAACTCAGAAGTAACAAGTCTGTCGCTTATAGACAGTGTTGAATGAAGCGCATATACCTGAAATATTCTTTACTTTCCAATTACTTTGTTTATTGAATCTCCACATGCCGATTTTTTTTTTTTGCAAATATTTATTACTTGGAAAATGAAATTCTTACTGCAAAAGTACTATTTCTTCAGGATAAGGAGGTTTATTTTTTATCGAACTCTTCTATTGCGTACAAACGTGCATGCATTTATTTATGAATATGAGCCTTTTCGAAATATTTCTACATTGCAGAAATCATTTAGACTGAAATCCTAATTAACAAAAGCTAATATTTCTACAGGATTACATATTATGGAAATTTAATTTATTATACTAATATACATTATAAAATTATTGAATGATTAAATTAAATTGATGTATTGTTACTTTACTATAGTAAAATCAGTTACTATCCTTCATTATATTTAAATCTTATTCCATGTATATTTGAATTCTACCTTCACTAAAATTTTATCATTTCATCTTTTTATTGGTCTGTTTGACGAAACTGTTTATATCAGTTCATTCCGTATACACAATATTCATGAAAACATACATGTTTGTTAATTGGAGTTGTACAAGCAAAACCATGAACCATTGGAATTATTCGAATCATCATAGACATGACGCATATAGGAGTATCTGTACCACAAAACTGAGCAGAATATATTTAAAGATTTTCTTTAGTGAAATATAAAATACATATGCTTTAGAACAGTACATTACGACTATATCTTATAATACAAATGAGAGAGAGAATAAATTATGTTTAAAAATTTAATCTGAAATTATTGTGGTAAGTAAATTTAAATTATAGTAAACTAAACATAAATTGAGTAAAAATAATAAACTATCACTTGATGTAACCATCACCTGAAACTGTTTGTTCTCACCAAGTATTTATTTCATTTTCTGATTGTTTATCTATTTGATCGTCTGCAATGTTCTGAGAATGTTGTGAAATTTCGACCAATAACTCTGCCGCTCCCTTAAAAAAGTTCTTTACTTTTGTTAATATGTGTTGGTCTATTACAACTTAAAATTTCACCTGGAATTAATAAAAATGTTTTCAGTATGTCTCTATTGTAAGATACGTGAAAAAATACGTGAAAACAATTTCGAAATACTTTCTGAAATTTCTATTTCTCGTTTCTTTCGCTCCCTAAACCAGTCTCCCAATATCTAATATCACATGCAATAAAACAATTGCATGATAAAATAAATCTTTTACAGCTCTAAGTCAAAAAATTAGAATAATTCATTTCATTTGTATTTGGAATTGCATTTAGCGTTATTTCAGCGTAGTACAATTGAAAAAGAACAGTGGTTGATATTTTAATAAATTTGCATGTTATTAAAGAAAATTAAAACTGTAAAAGGTGAAATTTTGAGTGAATATTGTATTTTTGTAAAATTATTTTCATTATTCAAAATATTAGAATACTAAAATAGGGGGTTCAAAAAATTAGAATACTTATGAATGTTCGTGATTGGTTCAGAAGGTTGCATAAATTAAGACTAAAATTACCTTCTGCGGGATTTTTTCTTAATTTATAAAAAACGCATTGCATCATCGTTGTTTTCATTTTGTGTGAAACATGGGTCGTTCGTCTGACATAACGGAGTTTACAAAGCATCGTATTATTGATTTGCATCAAGACGGTCGTAATCAGCAATAATTAGGCAGTTACTTAAAATGGTCTCAACCAAGTGTTAGTAGAGCAATAAAGCAGTATTTTAATGACGGAACATTTTGAAAACACGCATAATCTGAATAGCGGCCGAAAGACAAAATATTCTCAGAGAGATTACAGAAAGCTAAAGAGTATTGCTAAAAAAACCTTTTAGAAGTGTAAGATATTTGCATCGAAAGTGGAAAGAACATGGTGTTGACGTGAGTAATCTACAACACTAAGAAGTCTCCATAAACTTGGATTTCAATCTCGTGTATCACAGATAAAGCCATCAACACTATTAAACAGAAACGGGAGCGAGTGAATTGTTGCAAAAAAGGCTTTTTTAAAGTCATGAAAATTGGAAAAAGATATTGTTTAGTGATGAGAGTGTGTTTTGCGTAACATATGGTGATCAAGGTGCTCGTATATGACGAATGAAGCAAGAAGCATATGAGAAAGACTGCATGAAATGATCAGCAAAATTCGCAGCTAGTGCAATGGTATAGGGTTGCATGACTGCAGATGGTCCTGGATAGCTATGTATCGCTAACGAAAGGATTAATTTTCAGATGTATCTAAAAATGCTTGAGTATTTTATGATACAATCATCGGAAGATCTGTGTGGTGACGATTTTATTTTCC
Organism: Maratus michaelseni; assembly: GCA_963931845.1. Classification (NCBI taxonomy): domain Eukaryota; kingdom Metazoa; phylum Arthropoda; class Arachnida; order Araneae; family Salticidae; genus Maratus; species Maratus michaelseni. The sequence continues at coordinate 199,346,184 of OZ007595.1, forward strand.
AACATTATTTAGCACCTTCACACAGGTCAGTGTCCACCAAGAACCGGCATATAGCCAACACCAAATTAACGTACTTCCCTGTCCGGCTAATTCGCCGGATTTAAATCGAATAGAGAATTAGTGGTGAATAATGAAGATAAGACTGCAAGATATTGCTCCAGAAAACAAATGTGAGCTTATTTCCAGCATAAAGTCAACATGGTCATATCTGGACAGAAAAAAAATGTGAACAACTTGTAGCTAGCTTGGCAAAAGCGAGTTCGTGCTGTTATAAAATGTAAACATGATGCTACAAAATATTAAAGTATAACTATTTTTCCTTTTTTTTTAACATGTATTGTTTGCAATGCATTATTCTAATATTATGAACCAGGTAAATGATTATTCTAATATTTAGATTTTTTCCAAGTGTGAATAATTATTTTAATTTCTGTATTATTTTCGTAACGCATTGTGACATCACGGTGACTTCACGAAGAAGTCACACTGTGACTTTGTGACCGTCTATGTGACGTCACGTGATGTAGATGTGAAGTCACAGTGACCTGAATGTGAAGTATTTATGGCCGTTTTCAAGCCGTTTTTTCTGCAACCTCAGAATATGACTAATTTGTGACGTCACCTTGCGACTTTAAAGTGAAAAATGTGATGAATCTGCATCGGATAGCGTAACCAGATTTTACTCCGAGTTGATCGAATCAACATTTTTTTTTCTACAGGTTTGTGACATTTGTGACAACATAGCACCGGGTCGGGTGACGAGATTTTACCCGAATCCAGTCCAGAAAGTTCGGACAGATCTTTTTGAATTTCTTGGCTACAAATTAGATTTGGATTAGTGGTCGGGTAACCTGATTTTCATGAACCCGATCTAACCCTAGTCGGGTATAAGGTTTTTACTATAAGTCTTGTTCGGATAGAATCTTGCATACGACCGAGTAACCAGATTTTATCAGAAATTGTGTCACGACACGTGTCAACTCGGATCTAGAGTCATGCACGAATCTGGTTATACACTTCTAGAACATGATTGAATGTCTACTTGAACATGAATGATGGTTTTACTGAAATTACATTTCAATTCAATCCGCATTCTTACCCTAACCTGACAAAAAAAAAAAAAAAAAAGCCTACAACCCGACCAAACGTGATAAATTATTTAATCGTCACTCAACCGGATACGAAACCCGAAATCAGAGAAAATAGATCGACAACTTGATACAATTATAGAAAAATTATGTATAAGCATATCTTTCATATTAATTTTATCGTTCATATAGAAAAATTAACACATGTAAAGACTCATTCATAATAAAATATAGTTTTTAATCTGAAAAATATTTTTGTCTTAAAAAATACAAATCATGTTAAAAAGAACCCAAGCTGCAAGAATGCATTTTCAACCAAAAAACATTAAAGTCAACCAGATTCAAACAACGCGACAACTAAAACAACCATCACTAATCAGACGCGACACAAGCTGTATCAGGTCGGGTGTGGGTAAAATAAAGTTTATCCGATCCGGTGTAGGATTCTATTCGAGTCCACATTATTATTCTTTCTTTTTTTCACTCCAAATTCCGGATAACCAGATTTTACAAGAACCCGACACCGCCGTGTTGACTGTAAATTTTCTACTACTGTCAGATACAGATTAAAATTTCGCATAGTGACGGATAAGAAGAGTTCCTAAATTCTGAATATGACCCGAGTACGATCGGCTATAATTTTTTTATGTAACACGGTTTTCAATTAGAATGTTATATCGGTTTGGGAAATCAGCTAATGTAGAGTTAAACAAGTGAAATTACAAATAAAAAAACAAGTATTGAGATAGAAAATAATAATATAAGAAAGATGGTACATTTTCAAATCATATTTATTACTGGGTGGACATTAGTTTTGTTAAAATACTTATTAAAACACTGAAAAAAACAATTGAAAGATAATTAAAACTGTACGACAAAGAAATCTAAATAAGGAAAACTTTCAGCATCCGTTTTGAATAACCTGTTTGTCCCTGAAATTTTTATTTGAGAAGCTTTGCATTTTAAACATACAATTATTTGCAATGCAGATGCAACGTAGCATGTTGTTACAGATTAGCGATGATTTAAAGATTTTATAGCTACATTAAAATTGTTCAATTAAATTAATTTAAATAATACATAATTTGCAGTAAATCTTGAAGCTCGTTGAACGAGGATACCCGGACTTCACAGTAAGAATTTTAAAACTATTATTAAAAACCCAGATGCTTCATAAATACTTATAGAAAGTGCTTTTGAAACCGATTAAAATATCTTAAATTTTCGTTATAATTAAATACGTTATTTGTAATAATACTTAAAATAGAACTTATAAAGTAATAAAGAGATAAAAATATAAACAAAACAATATTAAAGAAATATTTTATGCTTTAAAATATTTAATACGGATAAAATAGCGGTATTTTAAAATGCTACATAACTTTGTAACATATTCAAATATTTTTACTCGGTCTCTGTTAAATTTATTCTCAATTTTTTATGGTAATAAATATATAGGCTTATCAATTCAAGCAGAAAGTTTATTAAATGAACTACGTCACAAATGACAAATAAAAATAAGAAATGCCTGTACATAAAAGAACATTACATTCTTATCAAATTCCTTCCCTGAAGTTAATAATGAGCCTTATGTTTGAAATTAAATTGATGCAGACTTGTTTGCATTCTTGTTTTCAACTTTAATTAGTATCATCATTTTTATTGAATAACACAGACAACAAAATTCCTTTAATCTGCCTTTTTGTTCAAAAATATATAATAATGAATATAAGTTAAAAAAATGACAAGATTTGTTATTCATTGTAATGTAATATGTTTTTTTTTATGCATTACATTAACCTCATAAATTTGACATCAAATGTTACGATGCAAAGTTTTTGTATGATATTTATTTAATTAACTTATTTATTTAGTATTTGCATAATATCTGCCTTTTTAACATTCACTGCTTTCTGCTGATATATTTGTTTATTAAGTATTACAACATAACGTCATATGAAAAGTAATCAAGATCATTATAAATCATTATAAAATAAAATTGTATTTCAGATTAACCTGAGATAGATTTTATATAATGTTAATGCAAAAGCACATAACGTTTAATCTAAAAAAAAATTCAGTTGCTTTATAAAACTAGACGTTGGGGGCCACCGTAATGCATTGAAAATCGAATATAATCCTGGCTTGATGACATCATAAACTTTGAATGCTCTATTACTGCATTGCGTAAAAGAAATCTCCTTATAACTCCAAATATGATAATTATATTAACTAACAGTTTACTGCGTCGGATTAAGCGTCTCGTTTCCAATTAAAATATATCTCTGAATTGAAATTTGAGTGAAATAGAGTGTCATGAAAAATCAAAGAATGTGAAAAATATGCTTACAAATATATCGTCAACTGAATATCCGATCAGCTTCATTCTTTATGCAAAATTTATGTATTTTTATTGACCTTTATATTCACTCCTTAAAATAAACAATTTCGAAAATTTTCATATACCTTTTATCAGAACGAATATTTCGAGAGTAAGAATAAAATAGTTCCGGATAATCGAGGTTACTGAAATTCAATAAGCTTCTTCCCATTATTACATACTAAGTACATACCAAATGTCACGTCTCTATCTGAATTTGTTCGGGAGATAGAGCGTTTACAGACACACAGACGGCATTTTTTTTCTAAAAATATGTTTTTCGAAATCTCCAGTGTCTGAAACGTATAAATCCGTCAAAAAACAAAAACAAAAAAAAAATCGATTTTATAAAACGCTTACAAGATTTACCCTATACTACGTATTATGGTAAGTTGTAAATGTCAAATTAAAAAAAATATTAAGTTCCTAACTTCTGGTTTCAGCCATTACAGTTATGTGCTGTTATTTCATATAATGCGTATACCGCCTCCTTTGATAATAAAAGTGTAAAAACAATCATCGGAGAATTATTTATACCTCTTTGAGTATCGGTTTTTCAAAGTGCTCCATAATATAATAAGGTTTTTAAATTGTTTTACTCTGTCACTCTTAAATTTAATCTCATATATTTCATTCAACATGTATTTCACTGTCAATAAATATATAGGTTTATCAACTCAGCCAAAAAGTTTATGAACCGAACTGCGTCATATACGACAAAATAAAAATAAGAAATGGCTCTAGATAAAAGAACATTACATTCTTATCAAATAGCTTTTCTGAAGTTAATAATGAAGCTTATGTTTACGTTAATTTGATGCAGGCTGTTTTGCATTCTTGTTCGAAACTTTAATTAGTATCATCATTTTTATTGACACACTATAAAATGCTTTTAATCTGTCATTGTGTTTATCAATATTTATTAATGTATATAAGCTAAAACAAACAGGCTGTCTAATCCATTATTATGTAATATATCTTTTTTAAATGTATTGTTTTTCGTTCATATATTTATCGTCAAGTGGTACCACAGACATTTAATGTATTATATTCATTTAATTATTAACTTCTTTAATATTTTCAGAATATTTATCCATTACTTTTTAGTAATATATTTTCACCAAATATTAATACGTAACATTTTATAAAAAGTAAGGAAGATAACTATAAATCCTAATAAAATAAATTTAATATCATTCTAACGTGATTTTTATGCTATAGCTCTTAACATTTACTTTACAGGAAATTCAATTGCTGCTTTATTGAATAAATGTCAAATTTTAAAAATATTAAATTCAATATTTTTTCTTTCAGTCATTAAAATTATGTACTGCCCTTTGGAATAATGTGTATACCACCTCATTTGACAGAAAATGTAAAAAAGTAATCATTGGAGAATTACATTATGCATTGCATTATTGATTACACTTTAACTATAAGCTTTTCTAAGTGCTTGCATAATGTAATAAAGCCTTAAAGTTGTGTTATCTAGTCACTCTTTAATTTAATCCCATATTATTTTTTCATACATGCATTTCACTTCCAATAAATATATAGGTTTATCGATGCAAGTAGAAAGTTTATGAAGCGAACCGCGCCATAAATGACAAAATAAAAATAATAAATGGCTCTACATAAAAGAACATCACATTCTTATCTAATAGCTTTTCCGAAGTTAATAATGAAACTTATATTTGAAATTAAATTGATGCGGACAGTTCGGCATTCTTGAGAGAAACATTAATTAGTATCATTGTTTTTACTGGATCTATAACAAAATGCTTTGCTTTTAATCTGTCGTTTAATTCATATATATATATATATATGTATAAACTAAACAAAAAGACTCCCAGGTTATATATGTCATTATTATATATATTTTTATATCCATTACCTTACATTAATATATTTATCATCAGTTGTTATTACGTAATATGTTAGTTATTATATAATTTGCCTTTTTAATAATTTCCAACCTAGTTGAAAAGTGTTTATGAATTCGGTTTGTGTGGGCGTCTGGCCGTCTGCCGTCTGCCGTCTGTCCATGCTCTAACTCCCGTAAATATGCTTGGATTGCCTTGCAATTTTTATATGTTATTGTCGTTATCTATAGCATGTTCTCTATTTCAACTGAAGTGTGTAGCACTTATACTTTTTTTACAGGGACACTCAAAATCCGTTACATTACGGTCTATGAGGAAAAATCATCTGCGGTTTATTTTAATGATGTTACACATTGTAATTGATATATGTCACGAAGGTGCATTACAAGAAGCTTAATATGGGATATGGTGGGCATAGCACTTATAGTTACTTTACAGGGACAGTAAAAAAAATCCCGTTATATTACGTCTATGGAGAAAAATCGTTTGCAGTTTAATTATATAATGTTTCACTATTTTAAACGCATTGAAATTTATATATATCACTAAGGTGCATTAAAAGAGGCTTGCTACAAAATATTGTGTGTATAGCATTCATCGTTCATTTACAGGGACACACAAAATAATTCTCTACTGTCTGTTAACAATAATTACTGGAAGTGCGTTTTAAGTTGCTGAACGCGATTTTAAATTTAACTCACTTTTTGTCTATTACTTGGTATATATAAATTCTGTAGATCATATACAGGGCTACACAAAAGTTCGCGAACACATTTCCGTTTATTGACATAAACTCCAGAAGGAGAATTTCAAACTGTGCTACGCGTTTCCAAACTAAATTAAATTTTAGCAACTTACGTAGTATATATACAAATCTATAGATCATATACAGAGCTGAATAAAAGTATTCGGATATTTTTCCAAATATTGTATATGTTGGAAATTCCTGAAATTACGTTTCTAAATATGTTATGCGTTTTCCAAATTGTTTACTTAGATGTTATCTTTCAGCTTATTAAACGATAATGATTTGTAAAATTATTTTGGAAGCGTTGGAAAGTGTTACATAATCTATGCTTGACGCATGATTTTTTGTTCTTGTTTTAAATGCATTTCATTTCATTCATATATTTATCATTAAATGTTATTATGTAATATTATTTTATACTATATTATTCAACATTTTGATTTCGGGTTGTGATGTATATGTTCCAGTGGACCAATTTTTGATAAATAATCTATGTTATTCACTTATACTAGTATATTTTGCAAATTGTGGTATGATTGAACATAGGAATAGACTCCAGTAATGACCTGTAATCAAAAGATTAATTGTGAACGTCTTCAATCATTTTGTTTTATTTATTTTGTAAAGTTAATTTATTTCTTCTAATGTATTTCTGATCAAATATTTTTACGCAACTTAATAATTAACGTGAGAAAAATATTTATAATTCTTAAGAATTAAATTACATTAAATTGATTAAGACAGTTTGCCAGTTTTTGTTCGCAATTTTAATGACTATCATTGTTTTACCGACTAAGCCTTACTACAAATATTAACACGAATTTCACAGTTTTCGTTTTTTTATGCCAGTATTTCTGAAGAAAAAAAATAGTGCTTGGATTTTGCAACATTTGCAACAAAAATAACCCTCCAGTTATATTTCTACATTATTTGTTAAAAAAAAAAAAAAAAAAAAAAAAAAAAAAAAAAAAAAAAAAATGATTTTTTTTTTAACGTGGTACTTAAAAAAAAAATGGATCGAATGAGAGGCCTCATTTGAGTTTAACTTAAAAGATTGATGTTATGTTCGAGGTCATCAAGGATAACTGCTAAAAAGAGTTCAGCTGTTTTATTAAACAAAAGTCAAATTTAAAAATATTGAATTAAAAAATCCCCCTATTAAACATTAAAAATACATAGCGTGCTTTAAATTATCGTGTATACACTTCGATTTATAGCTAAAATGGAAAAAAAATCATAAAAAAATTCCATTATTCTTTCCATTGTTTATTAAAATTCGACTAACGTCTTTTCAGAGTGCTTCCAAAATGAAATAAAATTTTCAAAAATCTTCTCCGCCATTCCTTATTTTAATTTCTTAATTCTCTTCCTGTATGCAATAAACTGACAATAAATCCAAAGTTTATGAAGGGAGCTGCGTCAAAAATGACAAAATAAAAATAACCTATAGCTCTACATAAAATAAATTTTTATTCTTATGTAACATATTTCTCGAAGTTAATAATAATGTTCATGTTTGCATTAAAATGATGAAGACAGTTTGTCATTCTTGTTCGCAATTTTATTAATATAATCGTTTTTATCAACTAAGACATACTACAAAATGCTTTTAATCTGTCATTGTGTTCATTATTATTCATAAATGAATGTTAGTGAATAAACAGACACGTTATGTAATCTATTATTATATAGCCTTTCTTTCTTTATTTTTCCCACTTTTTAATGATATGCCTTTTATTGATATTTTTATCATTCAATATAATTACATAACATTATTATATAATCCTATATATTATTTCTGTTGTCACCATCCCTCTTTCTATGAATTTACAAAACGCAAAACAACGAATGGGGTATCAATCGAAAGGTTTTTGTAGCGGCGTCTGACATAGTACACTCACATTTCGTCAAAACATGTTTTCTGATTAAAAATTGTTGTCAATTAACCCATTTTAGGCCAAGCATAGAAATTTTATAAAATGTGGTATTATTTGCAATGAAATTTGCTTAAATTACATTCATTAAGACACCAAAAAAGTTTCGTGCATGAAAAATATTTTATTTAATTTAACGTTACCATTATTAATTTACCATTAATAATTTACCATTAAATTTAAATAAAAAAAATTAAGTTTTCTTATGGCATTTGTTTTATTTTTATTTTATTTAAAGAACTTGCAAATTTACTCCATTATAAAAACATATGATTAATCTCAAATGGAATAATTATACATTTTCAGAAAGTCGAATTTGTCGATAACCGTTTCAAGTAAAAAACCAGCGTATTTTGAAAATTTCTCAACAGAAAGTGGTTACTTCAATTGAATTACTAATATTTTATAGATGTCTCCAGAACCCTTAAAAATAACAGAAAAAAATAACCCTTAAAAATAACAGAAAATTCATAAATACGGAAAACAATAATTTAACTCAAAATGAGTATTTATTTTTTGTGTATGATACTAAATTTTATGTAAAATTCCATAGAAAACCACATTAAACAATACGATAAAAGCAAATTCTAGTAATAAAATTAAGAATTAAAACTGAAGCCCTGAATTAAACAAAAAATACAGTTTTTGTGGTGTTTAGGAAAAAGGAAAAATACATTTCAGAAATTAATAAAACAACATTAAAATACAACTCTTACAATATATTACATTTAATAACTGGCGGTCTTTATGTTACAGTATTGAGTATTACTGTGTTTTTTGTTTACACAAATTACATTGTTTTAATTTTGTTCATATGTACTTTTTAACAGTTTTTAAATTCAAGAGTTCAATGCATTTTTCGGCCACACAGAAAACAGTGAGTGTAGTGGATATTAATCAATTTTCTAATAAATTTTTTTTTAGCAGAGTGGATCATATATTAATACTAAAATAGAAGACAGGATTTTCGAAGATACTGGTACTTTATGGAACATAATTCCTCAAAAGAAACACTAAGAAAAATACATGTTTTATTAAAATTTGGGGAAGAGCAATTCAATCTTGTGATACATGCTAAAGCGCACAATATTAAGTATTATAGTTTTCTGAGTTTATATTATTTACATTGTTTTAATTGTTTGTACATTACGTTTTAACAATTTGTAAAACAGGTAATAGATGCTAAAATCCACATTATTGAGTATTACTGTGTACTTTGTTTACATAAATTTCGCTGTTTTAATTTTGTACATGTACTTTTTAACAATCATCACCTGCCCCACTCTGTGAGGCAAGCAAGAATAGTTGAAGAGATGCCGATTTTTTTTAATTAAATAATTTCTTTACTCTATGGCAATCACAATTTTTTTATTATTTCGTTAAAATGTTAAGCAACGTGTAATATAAATCTGTTAGAAATCGGACAAAAAAAAATGATAAAAAGAATTATTAATCAAAATATCCCATGGTACCTTACAAAGGCCTAATTACCAACTAGGCAAACTCTCACCAGTAAATTTTAATAGAGATTTCCATCTTATTTAAATGGCGTATTCATGAAAAATTACTGTCTTTAATAAGAAAAACTTTCTATCTATTTTTACTAGTGGCAGTTTGCTCCGTTGGCAAGCACGGCCTGCACATTACTTTCCTCTCCCCTATAGCAATGACCGATGAATTTACTTTCTGAGAAGTGTTACAGAAAACATTTCTTGAATCAGTTATATGCATAGGTGCCAACCTCTCATTAATATTCCGTAATATGAGGGTTAATTTGACCCAGTTTAACAACGCTTCAAACCAGAAAAATTGTTGGATGAATCTTTATTTATTCAATTCAATTTCGGGTTTCTACATGGAATTTATTTGATTTCATTTCTTAAAAACTTTTCTGGTGCGAAACATGTTAAACCTGGGTCAAATTAACCCGCATATGACGGAATATTAATGAAAGGTTGGTACCTATGTATACGTGATCTTTTATAAAATTGGCTTATTTGCTGACGATACATAAAACGGAAAAAAAAAATAGAAATTGACAAAAATTACTGGTTTCTGATTTTAAAAAAAATATATTACATTAGAAAAAAAATGGTTAGAAATGTTATTGTAATGTGCTAAAACATTACATATAAAACGAAATAATTATTTTTTTTCTCCATTTAAACAGTAAATTGTTATTTTAAAAGAATTAATTATAATTAGCAGTAGTACATAAATGCGGTAAAGTGACTGATAAAAATATTGCAAACTGCGTGTATCATTGTACCTTATTGTCAGATACATTACTATTGTTACAAATAAATTTTTTATGTCAATAAATTGCAGCAAATGCACTCGGTGACCAAAATTAATGTATTTTCACAGCTAACATCTATTATTACAGCAAGTTCCACTGAATTTACTTTCTACGAAGTGTTACCGAAAATGTTTCTGACATTTGTTAGTTGGTTTGCTGTAAGATTGATTTATGTACTGTCGATACACAAAGCGGAAAGTCTAGAGAAACATTAAAATTAACTTGTATGCGTTATAGGAGGAATGTTGTGCCACAATAAGTGAAATGTTTAGATATTCAATTATAATTACTCAATGTTTAATGATATCGGTTGTTTTATTTAAGAAAATATTTCCATATTTCTTGTTTTATATACGTAATATTTACATATTTGTTGTTTTATATACATAATATTTTCATATTTGTTGTTTTATATATATAATATTTTCATATTTGTCGTTTTGTTCAAATAATATTTTCATGTATTTTGTGTTTAAATAAGATTTTCATATTTTTTGTGTTTAAATAATATTATCCTATTTTTGGTTTTAAATAATATTTTCCTACTTTTGCTATCATTTCGCAATTATAGTCATAAATACGGAAAACAATAATTTAACTCAAAATCAGTATTTATTTTTTGTGTATGATACTAAATTTTATGTAAAATTTTAGATAAAGATTTTTAAAGACATTTAAATAAAACAATGTTTTAAAAAATCATTTATTTTCAATCTATTGAAAATAATCATGAAAATACATTTTCGTTTAAAATTCTTTTACCTTTACTTGTTTCTGTAAAGAACTTTTATCTTAAGTATCTGTCCTACTTTTTGATGAAGTATACTTTTTTTATAATAAACGTTTTTCCATTTTTAATGAAAAAAGAGCAAATTCTTGATTAAACAGAAAATTTTATATGACGTTTAATGTTAGTACATGCATTGGCTTTTAAATTTTTTGAATCATATTTTGTTGTTGTCCTTGTTTTGTAAAATTCATGCTTTTCATTCATATGTAAATCATTTAAAATTGAAAACAATAGATTGCATGAATAATAACAGAAAACATTTCGAATTATATAAAGTTTGTATAAATTTATTACATTATGTTATAATATATTGGCCGTTGATTTCCACATCAAACCATATATTCAGCGAACATTTCTTGGCATAATTGTTTTGACTAACCAGATAGAAAACTGTTAAGTAGATTTTTGCACATTTACCTATATATAATAAAGATTTCATATATCTATATTATAATGTAACTTAAGAAGATTGTAAATTAATGCATGTAGATACCTGAAACTATAAGGTATTTATTCAAAAAGTCACATAATAGGAATGTATTTATGTAGATTCTAGTTCTGATATTTTAATAAACGGTATGTGATAAAGAAAATTATTATTGCATAAAAAGTAAGTATTCGTTTTGCGTTTAAAGGTATTGTTGATTCACAAGAGATGACTAACTTCCCTTACATAAGACGACACTGGATTATATATCTATTAAAATTGGAATTCTATCTCTTTAATTTATTTCAGACTGCCACCAGCGTTAATGGTAGATATATAAAGACCAATTGCAACAGGAAAGGGGTACGTACACAACAATGCATATATAGCTGTTAGTTAAAATTACACATAGTGAAAAGTTAGTTGAACCAGTCGGAAATGAATATTGAATATTTAAGAAATGTCAAAATAATAATATATCGGTTTAAGCTTTTAATTTATGTATTGTAAAAGATTTAGATTTTCAAATATTTAGAAAAAAAATTATATTAAGTAAAGAAATTTTTACAATATAGCAAATTTTGTTATTTTCTTTTGTGAATTTTGAAATGTCTGAAAAAAGGTTTTTCTAACTTTTTACTCTGAAAGCCACAGAATATGCAAAAATCCACCCAAATGTATAAGATCCGCATTTTAAATAAAAGTTTATTTATATAGTAAAAATCACCACTTAAAATTTCAGTATTCATTTTAACATATTATTAATTTACGAGACAATATTTCTTTCCTGAGATAACGCAATAAATATCCATTTAAACTGTTATTTTTTCTGTTCCATTTGATTGAGAAGGTCACTAGTGTTCATTAGAGCACTGTAAAAATTAATTTAGATATAACTGTAAGAGAATGCTTCAATAACTCTTCGTGAAAAAAACGTAATTAATATTTCAGATGAAGCGTTAATTGAAGCAGTTGAAAAGGAATATTAAAGACAGTTGAAACATATAAAAAGTGAGAGATATATAGGAATGCTATACGTCTTATTTTAAATCTTTTAATAAATGCGATGCAAATTTAAAAATTGTAAAGTTTTAGATATATACAAATTACTAACATAGAAATGAAATCTAGTTGAAAGATAGCTAATTCTGATTTACCATATGTGCACTTTGAAATATTTAAATATCTAAAACAAAGCAAATATCAGTCCTTCTCACTTTTTCTCCCAACGTCACATAAGTGGTATATTAAATTTCAAATAAACGTTAGCTAATTAATATAAAAACCATAAAAATTAAGTATATCCTTTATTTTAAATGTATTACACGATACATAGTTATCTTCTACTAGACAACTCAACAGCAACTAAAAATTTCAACCAAACTGTTATTGTTTCTCTTTCATTTGGTTGAGAAAGGCATTAAACTTCACTGTAAATATTAACTTAAAAACGAAATGGGTAGCTGTAAAAGAATGCTTCAATAATTCATTGCCAAATTAACGTAATTAGTAGTTCAGTTTAAAAGTTAATTGAAGGCAGCCCAATATGAGTATTAGAGACAGTTTTAAAATATCAAAAGTGCGAGATATATAAAAATGATAATATGTGGTTAAACAATATATTTTAAATAAATGCTAAGCAAATGTAATAATAACGAAATCTTATAATTACTTTAAAGCAGAGTAGCACATAGTGAACCAAATTAATATAAACGGTTGAAAAAAATATATATACAGGGTTTTTCTAATTAAACTTGTCATTTGCAAGCAGTCTGTATCAAAAACTATGCAGCAGAATTTCATGAAAATTGGGTAATATCACAATGACATGATGGACAAAAATTTCAAAAAATAGTTTTAAAAAGCACCACTAGATGGCGTATTATAGCTTTATAGAGAACATAACACGAATCTACTAATTTTAACAATCTCCTGTTTATAAACATGATCGATATCATGTCTACCAGTGTCTACTACCATATGACAGCGTAAAATCGCATGTTCAACTGTTGAAGGCAGTGTATACCGGCGAATGTTACGCAGATAGAGTGCTATGCTATCTAAGCAGGATACCCTGTCTTCTTCATCCACATTCGTTGCTACATCACCACTACCTGTGGTGCAACACACCCTCCTTCTCCTCTTCTTAGCTGAACGACCAATGATCCCGTTGCTTCAAATTTCATATTCATGTTTCTTAGTCTTTTGCTAGTGACTGGACCTTTTCGTAAGCGTTTTGGTAAAACAATTTCACCAGTAAAGCACGTTCCTGCCCACTCAATATCATCTTTCTTGACTTGGAAGCGGGTATGATTTCGGTTTGCCTATCGCAACTTTATATCGCGTATCTTGCTGCACGAGCACGGAACTACTATGAATATGCCAGAATGTTACATTTCACAGCGCCTTCTACTGGTGGTTTTTTAAACTAATGTTTCTTTGTGTGTGTTCTAGACAAAATTCCCATTACCTCATTAATATCCAATTTTCATGAAACTCTGCTGTACAGGTTTTGAAACAAACCTCTCGCAAATACCAAGTTTAATTATGTACGCCCGGTATATGTATGTATATGTATACATCTGCGTTTTGGGATTATTTGCATACCGAATTTACTAATACACATGAATAGAACTATAAAAAACACTATAAAAACAGATTGACATTCGTCTCAATGTGTGCCATACGTAGCACACAAAGAGACAGTGTTGTTTTTTATGTTTTATCGACACATTCAGAAATGTAGTATGTGCCATGATTGTGCATGGATTTCTGAGCATTATTATATCCACGGCCGCATAAAGACGTTTTAAAGCAGTTCATGAAATTTCAGTTAAAAAGGTACTTGCTGGACTAAAACTTTTGCTCGCCACTATTTTACATTCATTCAGACAGCAACGTCGACCACCACACCTGCCCAGAAAATGAACTGTTTATGACAAACGGAATTTAAATTGGCCAGTGTTAGAAGGAGCTATTTGTTAAATCCAGAATATTTTACATTCATGAAAAATATGAACAAATTTTAAAATGTTAAAAATTTGGGAGAAAGCGAATAATTTGTAGCGTGTTTCAAGCAGCTGTACATAGGTGGCGAAAACCGATTCACTTCGCTCATGAGTGAAGAGCGATCAGATTCGGCCTCGGAAGCGAAAAAAAGCGGGCTTGGCGCTTGCGCGTTGCGAAAGTGGAGAAACGAACGCAAACGGGGAAGCTCGTTCCACCGTAGGAGAGAAATGGAAGTGGGTGATGCGGCATTTTTTCGTTTGGAAGATAAATGCCATCACTTGATTTTGAAACACTTCCGCGTGTCGCTGGATTGAGGCACGATATTCTCTCTCTAACAACGTAACCAGTTTGATTTGAAGCATAGCATTTCAAAAGACGAAACGTACTCGCCAACCTTAAATATTTGATTGAATCTAGCGAGCTGGCGAGCGGAAATTTCGCTCCCTGCTTTAAAGTAACCAAAAACTATTAAATAGATCGACTGAAGTTTGTAGTTGCTATGTTGTAGTAAGTTTTGAAAAGTGACCCCAAACTAGGGGCACAAATTCTCAGAGTTATATAATCAAAATAAAGTATTTTATTAACAATACTATTCATTATAAAATAAATATAAGCGTAATACTACACAGCTAGATACTGGTTAACTCTGTATCAGCACTACATGACTCTATGTGTACCATGTTGATTTGTCGAAAAAAAGGGTTACGCAATATAATTCATCTGTATTTGATAGAATTAATTGTCTGAAATTAGGTGAAAAATTAAGTGCAGCATGTGTATGCCATTCCTACTGAAATATCATATAACATTCGACTGCAAATATATGATCTGTAGGAGAGTTAAACGAGTGCTTTTCACATCCAAAAAAAACTAAATTATTTTCGTAACTTCCAAGCTAAACAACATCCACACTCAAATGTTGCACAAGGTGAACACTGCAAACAAAGCTCACTGAACCACCTAATATCACGTTAATAACGCAACACGGCACACATAACGCGGTACAAACAGAAATTTCGTTTTGAAACCGTCTCTGTTTCGCTGTGTAATCTGTCTCACTGTGTGTGTACAACTCTCTCCCAAAAAATTAAGTAAAAATTTTCTTGTAAGATTTAGCTTCTATTTTTGTAGACTTTTACAAAATAGTATACTTTTATATAAACGTATAGTATATTCCTCCGGATAAAATCAAAATATAAACGAGCTTCCGTAATTTTTCGAAGTGTGTAAAATTAATTTTTTTTCTTTCCAGTTTAAGGCACAAAAATGGATTTTTAAATTAAAAAAACGAAATGTGAAATAAAACTTAAGACCGAAAAGTTAAATTTATGTGTGTTGATATTTAATTAATTATAAAAGCAATTTTGAAATATCTAAATGTCTAAAACACTTAAGAAAATAAATTTGTCTGTCATGTTTTCCTGAAAGTCACCATAATATTACAGCAATTACACATTTTCCTAAAATCTGCAGTTTCTAATAAAGTATTTATTACAAAATTTAACGTAAAAAAATCAAATATTTATTATAAGTTGTAGTTTCAACATTGCTGACTCAAAATATATAATTAACTTCCCCTACATAAGTCGACAATGACAAAATACCCATTAAAAGTTTTATTATATTTTATACATTTTACTTTATTCAGACGTTTGCTAGTAAGGAGTAAAGTAAAAATAAGTTTAAATGAGAGTTGGGAGAACTGTAAAATAACACTTTAATAATTATTCCGGGAATTAATGTTATTGATATCTTATTTTAAAAGCGAAAATGTATGTTGAATAAATTGAAAATAGAAAAATCGAAATAGATTTGGGCATAGTAACAAATATGTGGATATTCATTAAAGTCTAAATAAATGCTAGACCGATGTAACAATTTTAGTATTCCAAGTATATATAATTAAAATTGCCAAGATAAAAACTCTTTGAAAGACTGCTAATTACGCTTTTCGTTTTTTTTTTTTTTTTTACATTATTTTATTAATTTAATACAATAAGAAAAATTCAAGCCTCGGGCAGAGATTACGAAACACTTTCCAATACTAACAGAATATTATTAAAAAAAATTCCCTTTTTCAAACAAAGAAATGAGATATTTAAATAAGCGTTTTTTAAAAACGCATAATTCAGTAATAATCCATTGTAAGCAATTGCTGTCCATATCCGGTTCTTTCGTGAAAACCTATCATCTGTAGAATTTATACGTACCATGAAATGCACTAAAAATTAGATATAGTAAAACCCCGGTTATCCGAAAAGCATGGGACCAAAGGATTTTCGGTTAACTGGGGTTTCATAGGAATTTTCGGATAACCGGGAGGCTTCCTAATTTTACTCTACCAGATGACACTACTCACTTTTCTCACTTCCCCACAGTCAGGGAAAACGTTAGTGCTTGCATGTGCTGCAAGAGTCCGTATTCTGGTCAATTTCCCCTTCCTGTTTACGCGTGTTTTAATTTCCTCCAAACTTTATTTACGATGAGTAATATTTTAAAATACAAAAGGGTTTTTATAAGCATGAAGAGTTCAACGAGTTGAAAAAGGTTGATATTGGCACCTCAATATGCGAAGTGCAGGAAGATGCAACAGGGTCAGATCTGTTGTTGTTTAAAAGGTGGCGTGATAAAGCAGCATTGAAGAAATGCGAAGTTGAAAAACAAAAACAAAAAAAATCACAACATATTATGTAAAGAAATGAAGTGTTGTATGAGCTAGTTCGGAACATTGTCTTATAGTAACCACCAGACATGTTAGGAACAGCATCCACATACCTCAACCAACCATCTGTGCAAAAACTCAGCTTCCAGCCCAAAAGTGTGTGTGAAAAACACATATTTTATCTCTTTAAAAACATTTTTACGTCCAAGACCACAAACTCTTAACAGCAAACTCCCATCAAACAAAAATACACACCTTCGTGCTCGCGAAAAATATTTCTCGCTCCCAATCACGAACTGTAAATAATCCAAAAATTTTCTCCATCATTGTATATAACATTATAGACTATCTTCATCATCACTTATAGTAATTTTTTATGTTTTGTAAATAATCAAAATTGCACTGTCAAATATGTATATATATATATATATATATATATTTAATAAACTTGCCAAGCAGGGCTTGCACAGGCTAAAGCCATATGGTAGGCCTCCCTGCTTGGTTGAATCTGAATCTGAATCTGCCTATGCAATAAAATTCCTGAATTTACGCAACAGTCCAAATAAGTAAGTTGGCGCTGTTTATTTATTTCATAAACAGCAAGCTTGTTTTAATTTTTTTTTCCTATTTAAAAAAAAAAGAGTTTTAAGGTATTTTGGTTAAGCAGATTTTCGGATAATCGGGGTTCTACTGTACTTTTGAAAATACATAACACAGAGTAAAACAAACTTCCAGCAATTAGTAGTCATAGTAGTCATTAGTAGTCATTAATATTCTGTAACTGAACTATTTTGTTCGTCTCTGTAAAGGGACGATAAATGCTATGCAATTCATAATCTATAAAAAACATGTTGTAGTGCACCTTAGTTAACTTTTTAAATTTAATTATGTTCGAAGAATCAGAACATCATAAAATACGCCGCAAATGGTTTTCCCCCATAGTTCATAATGTAATGGATTTATTTTGTGTGCTGTGTAAACGAACTATAAAATATTTTGTTGTCCACCTCACTGATTCATATAAATCTCTTTCTGTTTGAAATAACGTAAAATCATTAAAATACACCTGAAAAGATATTCCACCATAGACCATAATGTAAAGGAAATATTTTGTGTTTCTCTGTAGACGACCTATTAATGCTACTCTTCATTTTCCACACCGAACATTCTATACTAAATTTAAATAACGTATCAAAATTGCACGGCAATGCGAGTATATTTAAGAGAGTTAGATCATGGACAGCCTGAAAAAAACGAAATCTTAAACACTTCTCAACTATGTTGGAAAGTGTTTAAGGGGATCGTGGAACTTCAGTTAAAATCGGCAAAAAATTCATTTTTTCTTATTTTGGTTTATTACTATACTTCAGTCTTAACTGAAACATTTGCAAAAAAAATGCATGCAGTTGCAAAGATTCCTATCGAAGTTACAAGCATTTCAAATTTGACACCCTCTTTGACTTACACTAAAAAATAATGCTTTAAATTGCGTTTTCTATAAATGAGAATTTTTGCCGAGTTAAAATATTCAAAATGTTCCAGGATTCTTATGTTTCATCCAATCTTCATAATATTAAGTATTATTGTTAGCAATGTGCTATATTTCAAAACTTAGTATTAATATGCATGCATTACTGTACATAAAATGAAAATTTGGTAGTTTATATCTTTTTCTGTGAAATTTAAAAAAATGTAACTATTGGAAGTTTTTTATTATTTTTTCTCAATATATTGGTACAATTTTAAAACGCATACCAACTTTTGTTGCAATGATATAAAGCTACCATTTAACAAAACACCATGTTCATAAAGCCAAATTTAATGCACATGGAGCATTTTTAGTTAGAGTGATTAATTAATATATTTTAATAAATTAATTAATAAATTACACAGATTTTTGAATAAAAATGCATATTTTTTTTAGAAATAGTATGAATTATTATGTGTGAAAAATTTCATTACAATTGAGTGAAAAATGAAAGAAAAAAAGATTTTGAACGTCCACTGTCCCCTTAAAATGCCAAAAGAGTCTGGATCTTGCTTTAGAAATTCTGCTTTAACACATTTTTTATAAAAATGTACCGACTCTGTAGTAACGTTTTACTTTTTGTAGGATGAAGCATTATAACAATATGTATCACTTATTAGTATATATGTGTAGGATGTTTTACATTTTAAAATATTTAATTTGTTCTTTCATATGTTGTAAATGTCTTATGTAATTAGTTATAAGTGGATTTTATCTTTACATAATATTGTATCAATAAAAGTGAAGGAAAAGCTTACAATTAATTTAAAAATTAGACAGTTAGGAAGGAAAATAATTTTAGAGCTACGGTATCATTGAGCCTGCTCAAGTACATAAAACGTACGAATAGTACAACTCAAAAAATCATTTAATATGAATGTTTTTGTTCTTTATACAAGTAAATTTTCTTTTTTTTTTAAACATTAACAACTCTACATACTAAATCTATTGATAAATATCAATAGATTTAGTATGAGTCTAATTAAAGTACCCAGCAATGTCGTTTTTTTTTTTTTTTTTTTTTTTGTATACCGTGTAAGGGGGTGATGGTGATTTATAAGTCAGCAAAAACCTTCTCAGTTTTTACCGAAAACAATATATCATAATAACTAGAAAATTTACTAAATATATTTACTACTTTTAAGAATGTTATGAAAACTTTCTGTTCAATGTAGTGATGAAAACTCTCTCAGAACAAATGTTTGAGCAACAAGATTTTAGGTCAAATATTTATTTTTAAAAAAAATTCTTGATGTATAAATAACAAAATTTATTTGGTTGTGTTTTAATATTTCCGCTTAAAATTTAAAATATATTACTTTGTTAAAATAATGATTATTCATAAAAAGCAAAATCCTGAATTTTTTTTGTCTCGTTTATTTTATTATGTGAAAGATATATTTTAATTTCTATTTCCCTCATGAATTAATGATTTTTTCTAGACATCAACTTTAATTTCAGGACAAGTTATCGTTATAAAAATGTATCAGCTACAATTTTCCTTCAAAATAATTTTTTAACCAAATTAATCCTTACACAGAAGTCTGTTACTCTGTTTTGACATGAAAGATTAAAGGATTTTTTGCTCATTTTGCTGTGTAATTGAAATCAGAATTGCGTAAACTAACTTTCTTTTTCTTATAGACAAGTGAATTACGCTTATTTCTTAATTAACAAGAACGAAAAATCATGAGTCACGCATTGAGTATGGAACACTTCCAAAACACTTTCAGAAGTATTTACCGTTTAATAAAGTCTAATGTCTCAGTCTAAGTAAACAATTTGAAAAACGCATAACACATTTAAAAATCCAATTTATGGAATTATCAACAATATTCAGAAAAAAATATACGAATTATTTTGTGCAGAGCTGTATGTGATCCATAAATTTGTATACATACTACATAGAATGTTAAAATTTAGCTCAATTAGGAAACACGTAATGCGCAGTTGAAAATTCCTGTTCAGCAATTTCCGTTAGTAAGGGCAAATTTACTCGAGATGTTTTATGCTGTCCTGTATATGATCCATAGAATTTATACACAGCAAGTTATAGGAAAAAAATTAGTTAATTTTAAAAACGTGTACCGCAACTTAAGACGCAATTACTATTAAAAAGAAGTTCTTTAACTAAATACTTTTGCGTGTCCCTGTAAATGAACGATGAATGCTTTACAAATTATTATATAATATTATTTGTGCTCATGTAATGTACCTCAGTGATATATATCAATTTCAATGCGTTTGAAATAGTGTAAATCTTCATAATCTATGCTAAGTCTAATATTAATCCTACTTCCCCCTTTAGAGCTATAAGCTGTTAAAGTTGCTGATTTTTTTTTATATTTTTTATATTTTGAATTGTTATAATTCACGAGGAAATTTAAATAACAGCCTGATTATTTTTCATAAAATATTTGGAAGTAGTAATGTCACATATAAAAAATAAATTGTTATAGATTTCCCTTCTTAAGATGTTTTTTTTAAACTAAAATTTCGACCAAGATTTTATTAGTTTCTAAATTACAAAATTTACAAAAAACCACAAATGCATTAAAAAAATACATGGTCTAATATAGTTTTCTAAACTATGGGTCACGGAACGATCAGTAAAATCTAAAATTGTATAATTAATTTATATACTGCAATAATGTAATATAAGAAACATGTTGCAACTTTTCTGTGAAAAAATATAGATAAATAACTTTGTGATAAGACATTCTTTTATGAAACTTTTTGTAGGGAACTGCTTGGGGCGGAAATAAAGTTTCACGACACAGCCGTTGATTCAAAACAATGCCGTAAATCGCATTGACTTTGAAGCTATTTATTTATAATACATTAAATGAAAAACTATTTTCCTCAAAAAATGATGTTAACTTCATATGTATTATATAGGCATCCTTCTTTAACTCTTACAGACTGAAAAAAATTTGAAAAGCAAAATCCTATATCCACATACAAGAAATTATGCTATGATCCTGTTAGATTTATACCGGTTCATTTTATTATGTACTTATTTTATTACGTAAGAAGATAAATTCTGATGCTTATATTGCTCATACCTAACAAAATTTAAACAAAACGTACCTTAGATTCGTCTTGAATTTGTCTAAGAAAAGTGGTGAGATATTTCACCACGATACTGTGAAGCTTAATGGTTCTTTCATCATATGAACAAAAAAAAGTAAGATAGAGTGAGATATTTTAGCTCATCAAATATCTTAATCACATACTATTTTATTTGATTTTAATCTGCTTTCGCTCTGTTCAAAGTTATTTAAGAAGAAGAATTTCCACTGTCGAAAATACTCATAGAAATCATATCTATTTTTCCCAATCAAAAAAGCTTAATTCTACATTGAGAATATTTTGGATTAATCTCAAATGTAGATTAAACATGGCAAAAAAAAAAAGCCAGATCATATTTTAAAGAATACAAAAAATAAAACCTATATATATATTATTTTGTTTGTTCACAATTTCACCCCCCCCCCCCCTTCCAAAAAAAATTTATTAAAAAAATTACAAATGTATTTTATCTGTAAAACCATAAATTAAAATATTCGATTTTTTTTCTTTGTTAATTGTTTTCTTTATTTAAGACACAGAATTAAACGTGTTGTTATGAATAAACCACTAAATCTAAGATAATACAATTTTAAAAAAATAAAGGAAAATGATTCGCAATCTATCCTATTTTTTCACATTATTGAACAAAGAAATAATTTCTGTTATGTTTTAATAAGATTTATTTAAAACGTATTTATTGCTTTACATTACACTTGAACAAGTTAGGAAAGGAAGATATTAAATAGAATAATATAAGATAAGGTCATCATGTCATAGCCCATTTCATAAAATAATATCATCATGATGTAATATAATTACAGAATAAGTACATTTCCTTTATGGCTCTTTTATTACGAAAAAATGCAAATAATGATATATAAAACTGTATACATTAATATTTATTTTAGATTTATAATGATTCGTTCTAAACGGTTGTAAGAAAGTCTTCTAAAAAGTAAAGCAGATTAATCTAATGGACTACCATTAATAACCAGTAAATAATTAATTTAGAGGGCATTGAAAATCTATTATAGTCCTGAAATAATATAAAGTCCTTAGGCATTTTCTATCGATTTTAGTAAGATGTAAAAAATTATACTACAAAATTTCCTTTTGTGTTCACTTTCGGTTAATTCATATAAGGAGGTATACATTATAATTTTTTAACTGATTATATTATTACTTTCGGAATATATCGTGTAATAAAAGTATTATAATCAGGATTTGTGTACGTGTAAACAAAGTAACTGCCTAACGGGGATACTGATTCTGCGCCCATTTGGATAATATGTAGTAAAATACTGTCCAAAAAACTGTTTAAATTTTTGGAGAAATCGGATTGAATATTTAATCTAATTTTAAATAATTTTGCAACCGATTATATAAGATAAATCACCAAAGATATAAGTGATAATTATTGTGGATATGTTATCAATCATTAGTAACACAGAGATAATATATCCAATTTCAAAACGGGCTGTCCAACATTCGAATACAACCAATTTCATTGTGACAGATGTAAAAGAACTTATATATTTCTAAGCATATTTAATTATTACTTAATTAATTTCAGATGTTTATTTATGAAAATCAGTGCATCATTGGCGACAAAGCAGCTCACAGAAATGCAACAGATATAAATTATCAAAAGTGGGAAATCTCAAACGCATATACATAAAAGTAGCTAGATACTTCAAAACAACAAATGATTTTAATGCATTAACTAGAAACAACAACATTTACAAGAAACCAAACATTGACATTAATGTACCCAGGTAAAAAGACAGCTTTTTCCCTTCAGTGGGTGGAAAAGCCTAAAAACTCCACCCCACTTCAAAAATATTTATCTACTGCATGTTTCGAAAAGCGCATCAATCTTACATTCCTTTCAAAATTGATAAACATAATATACCTATTAAATTAAAAAGTTATGCCGCTGATATGCTGAAACTAGGAACACATAACTTAACCCTTAATTGCATAGTGATGTAAATTTCCATCACTTTTTATTTAACTTTTAATAAATAAATCAACTTCTTCGCCACCACTATATTTATATAGAAATATTAATCCAGTAAATTTCCCGTGAACTAAGTTGCTGAATAAACTTAAAAATCTATCTTAAAATTTCTGGTGTCTAATATTTAATATATGTATAAAAAACACAATTGTAAAAGAAAAACTCATGCAAAGAAGGGTTAAAATTAATCAGTAAACAACATCATTTAAATAAATTCAAACAATATTTAAATAGACTATTAAACAGTACATTGTAGAATGTAAGTTGATTACGTGTTTATCCAGACCGACTAGCTGAGAAATACAAAAAAATATTTAAAATATCTTCTTCACGTAGCTTGACCTTCGGCAAACATTCATCACTTGGGAGTAACAGAGATACATTTTATTTCCATAATCAAAAACTTAAGTCATCAATTCCATTTCTTCTTACAAGTTTCATTTCGAGCTTCCACAACAAACCGTTCTTCTTCAACCCGATGAAAGTAATATACAGGGTGTCCGAAAAGTTATGAAATGGTCAAATAACTCGAGAAATATACATCGGATTAAAAAACGGCAAAATGCATGTTCAATATTTTTGAAAAATGGCAACTTTGACATCCCTAAAGAGATTTTTCAAAACTATTGAACATGCATTTTTCCGTTTTTCAATACGATGTATATTTTTCGAGTTATTCGAGCGTTTCCAGACATTGCAATGGTAATGATTCTCACAGCATTGCACTCAATTACAGCGCCATCTACAATGTTTCGAAGAAAATGTTCAATACAAAAGTTACGTATTTTTTCCCGTAGAATCCGAATCTGCAATAAAAAATGGGGGTCATCGTTTAAGATTTCAAACTTGCTCCCCTTTCCCCCCGGGGGAGCAAAGTTGAAGGCGCAACTTTCATTTCCCTAAATAGATTTTTCAAAAATATTGAACATGCATTTTTCCGTTTTTCAATCCGATGTATATTTCTCGAGTTATTTGACCGTTTCCAGACTTTTCGGACACCCTGTATATGTGCGTTCGGAAACTCCAGATTTATTACATAGAAAATACTTTTTAAATAAACATTAGATTGAAAAAGGATCAAGTTTAAATATAAGGTGTGCCAGAAAAATGTATACATACACTGTTTAGCAGGTCACAACTTTCTAATTTTTCATTCTTTTCAAATTGTAATTAATTGGAAATAATGAGTGGACTAAGATACATTTTTGAAAAAGAAAATTTATTTTAAAATACTATTGTAAGTATGAAAATGTAGCAGAAGTCAAAAACGATATCGCAAGGAGTTTCAGGCAGATCTATGTATGAGATTTACAATTCATCGGATAAAAGATAAGTTTTAAAGTAATGCATATTCATAGACAACGTTCCGGAACCGCAATTGAGCAATAATGCATGAGAAGTGTAGTAATTTTAAGATAACTTACCAGACTTTAATAACTGACCAGAACGAAAATAATTTTGAACATCTGCGGTAGGGGGAATCGTTATTCATTTTATGTAGATTATTTTGCAATTTAAATATATGTGAATAAAAACTGGAGTTATAATCATTCAAAGAGTGTACACATTTTCCTGACGCCCCTTGTATATTAATGATTGAAAAAAAAACTTACTTAGACTTAAACAAATGTGAGGGCATCAGCTGTACTCTTGTAACAAAATAATGCTGTCCTATAAAGTATGCAATATCTACGAACAATAATAATAACAACAATAATAATAACAACACAAATAATAATAATAATGGCCAATCCGCAGGTAAATGCAGTTCTGGAGATAATAATATCGTAAAAACAATTTAGAAACTCATTTCAACAAAAATTAGTTTTTATTTTATGTATATCCGTTGGGTATGATCGCAGCCACCATGAGGTATGTTCAATAGCGTATCAAAGATGATCCAAGGTGATTATATTCTTTGAATGTACTTCAACAAAATAACACATTTTAAACTATTCATTCACTATCACACATTTTAAACTATTTATAAGCATTTTAAACACATAAATATTAAACCAATAACGAAAGCATCTAAATATTTTGCTTGAAATAAATAGAGTATCTCACATAATATTATGTGCTTCGTTCACATTCATTTGTTGTTTAAGCCCCACCAGTGGCTGAGAGGTTCTGCTTTCAAAGCTGGTAGACGGGAGGTGCTGGGTTCAAACCCCTGTCGCGATCATCGATGTAATCATTCGGAATTTTTCCGTGGTTTTCTTCGAACCTTGCTATAAATACTGGTTAGGATCCCTTAGAAAGACCCTCACGGAGCGCACTCCCCTAGGGTCTATATCCCTCGTGTAAATAATCATCTGTCATAAAATTAACAACAACTAATCATTTGTTGTTGATCCTATTACCATAACCATTTAATTTACAGGGTTATTGCAATTAGATAATGAATTTTCTAAAGATTATATGAAGAAAATTCTTGCCAATTTGCAGATTTCCGTATTACAACTGTTTGATTTTTACAGCAATATGTTTTCAGAAATATAATAAAGAAAACAATTGAATTGTATATATTTACATAATGTATAATTTAAAATATGATTTTACATTCCGACCAAAATTAAAAGTAAATTTTGTGCTATGATAATATTATGTTAGGAAAATAAAATAACTATAAACAGATCAACATACGTAATTAAAAATATTCTTTCATAACAAAATTGCTTTTTTTTTTGTTTTTCTTTTCAGTATTCTTCAAATAAAAACAGATAAATAAGAATAATCCTTAAAATAATAAAAATATTGTTTTTTTTCACACTAATTGCTACTAAAGATTGCACTGTTAAATTTTAAAGTATTTAGATGTTTCAGTTACTCATAGTTAATATTTTATTTCATTTTATTTGAAATGTAAATTTTAACTATTTCTGACTATAGAATTTAAGTCAAGTTAACCCTTTCCGGCACAGACAAATTATGTTCGTAAGATGCGAAATTACTGACTGACACCGGAATTTACAAAAGACTTCTTTTAGAAAATAAGGACTAATTATTTTAAGCTTTCATTGTAGAAACAAAATTTTATTAACGTATTCCTGGTGCCGCATGTATTTTTGGAATTAAAATTAGGTGTGCCCGGACAGGGACACTGTGCCGGAAAGGGTTAAAGATAAATTTTATTCATGAATTTTTAGAGATGAAGTTTTAAATTGAATCACATGTAAAGGAAACATGACAACTATCCATGCCGTATCCATGCACTTGGAATAGAAAAAAAAATGTTTTGATGAGTTTATAACTATACAATTAACTCTTAGATCACTAACCCTCGTAATGTTTTATGGCGTCATTTTAGTGTTGTGCCAACAGCGTATAAGCATTCTACTTCCTTTTTTGCTTGAAGATCATAAGTTAAATATTTTAACAAAGATCACTAAAAAACTTATATTTTAGGTGTCAAATGTAGTATATTTTAAAAGTTAATTTAAAAATTTGGTATCTTGTCAATTTTATTCAGGGTTTGTAACGTATTCATTCATAAAAAGACTCAG
Organism: Maratus michaelseni; assembly: GCA_963931845.1. Lineage (NCBI taxonomy): Eukaryota > Metazoa > Arthropoda > Arachnida > Araneae > Salticidae > Maratus > Maratus michaelseni. The sequence goes on from OZ007595.1 coordinate 199,373,530, forward strand.
TGATCCAGGATTAAAAAATTTGGCAGATTTGTCCGCTGATGTTTATTTAAGTGAGACGAATTTAATAATTTTTATTGAATTGATCACTTCCAAGTTACATGAAATAGTAACTTGGGTAGCGTGACTATAGAAAATAAAGTTATCATTATCCATAGCAATGTAAAACAGTATTTATTATGAATGTTTTTTGCCATATTTTTTTTCCGGTGTTTAATTTTTAAGCAGCTATCTATAACATTTTTCTAAAATACAGTATTACAAAACTCCCGTTAAAAATGTTTTTCATAAAAAATAAAACTAATATGAACCGCGCACATCAATCTCTACGTTCCATTAAAACAGATACACGACATTACACTTTCACTTACAAGGATAGTATTAAAAAGCTAATTCTCAGATTATTTATTTTAAACTTCAGTGTTTGGAGGTATAAATACTTACCGGTTGGTTATAATATAAGTATCTCTATTTGGAGCTGTCTGTAGCTTGAATTAATAACCGGAATGAAACCAAAATCGGTTCATTTACTATTCGAGAAAGGGGAAGAAGAATGAAACAATAATAAAAAATAATTGCAGTAGTCACCGAAAGATGGCGCTTTTGAGTGTGAAATGTAATGTGTAATGTTGTGTACTGTGGAGGTGTCGCAAGCCTCAATGACTTTACAGCATATCACAACATGTACGAAATATCACTCATGATGCATTACATTTAGCAGTTGAGCACGTCGTGCACCGCCTAGATTGTGTCCTCCAGCACAATGGGCATGTGGAACCTGAACATCGGCACTGCCATGAGAAAGCGTAACCACATTCGCTGCGACATTTCCCAATAAATTATGTGTGCCATCCCGTTTGACGCCTTAGTTCTTCGTTCTTGTATAACACATTACATTTCACACTCAGTAGAGTCATCTGTCGGTGATTATTGCAATTCTTTTTTTTATTGTTCATTCTTCTTCCCCCTTCTCAAATAGAAAGTGTACCGATTTTGGTTTCATTCGGATTATTCTTTCAAGCTACAGACAGCTCCAAATAGAGATACTTATACTATAACCACCCTGTATATGAAAAAGAATGTCAGAGATAATGATACATATCAATCTTTAACAAATAGTACTAATTATAATGTTTGACAATTTAGCAGGTTTTCTTGACGTTACACTCACGAAAAACTATATATATATATATATATATATATGTGTATATTAATAAATTATATTTTGATTTAATAACAATTATAAAATTTGAAACAAATGATAAATATAACAAAAAATGTTTGAATAAAAGAAATGTCGTTTTTAAATCATGCTCAAGGTTAAATTTTACATAAATTTTGTGGAACTGTATAAAAAATTGATGATACTAAATGTAGGCAAAAATGAAGACATTTTTGTAAAAAAATATAGAAATTCTACACTATTTAATTGGCGCTATATTTGTCTAGATACATTAGTCATGTTTGAACAATTTGAATGATAGTATCAGTAAAGAATTAGTTAATCGCAAATTACATTGCTTATACTTAACCCTTCTTTGCATGAATTTTTCTTTTACAATTGTGTTTATATATATATATATATATATTAAATATTCGACACCAGAAATTTTAAGATAGATTTTTAAGTTTGTTCAGCAACACAGTTCATGGGAAATTTACTGGATTAATATTTCTATATAAATATAGTGGTTGCGAAGAAGTTGATTTATTTATTAAAAGTTAAATAAAAAGTAATTAAGGGTTAAACAATTTCTTCGGTTTTCAGACTGTTTAACTTGTTTTCGAAATTATCTAAATGTTTTGGCAATATATTACGGTTCAGCTTGATTTATCCGATTGCGACATTCGTTTAGCCTAATATTTTGTCTCTATACTCTTTGAAAATAATCTGGGATATATTTTACGATTAACTACCGCTATATAGTTTGAGATGAAAATGTCACAACTTTTTAACAGGTGAAAAATAAATACTTGAAACTAAACACAAGTTACAAAATAGCAATAAAAAATACCTATTGGGAGATTTTATTTTCGCGCTTCAGTAGTTAAGGAGAAAGAAATACAGGGTTAGTCTAATTTATTCATCAGGTTTCAAAACACTGTATATTTAGACAGTATACGACCTACAAAGACGGGTGATGCATGACACGATACATAACTCACCAAGTTTAAAAACTCGCCTTTGGGCTTGCGTGTACGCTAGATAGCAGGCCAGTCGCGACTGCCCTGGGTGATATTCCTTTGCGCCATAGCCACCCAGGTCACCAGATCTCACGCCATGTCATTTCCTCCTGTGGGGTTATGTTATGGACGAAGTTTATGTAACCCCAGTGTAAACAACGCTGCAAGCAAGTACGCATCACTGCTTCTGGGACGGACATTGACAGATGTATGGACGGAACTTGATTAGTGTTGGGATGTGTGCCGGGTGACTAATGACGCCACATTGAACATTTGTAGTATGTACCAGACACTTGGTGAGTGTATGTATCTTTTCATGTATCATCTGTCTTTGTACGTCTTATACTTGTAAATAAACAGTCTTTTGAAACCCGATGAACCATTTAAGCTAACCCTGTATGTTGTAATTGATGGATATTTCTCGAAAATGATACAGCTTGAGCGATTACGATAAGAAGAGAATAAATTACGCACAGAACGCAAAAATTATTCACTCTAGTGAGGTCCGTCTTTCTTAATTCACACATAGAAGCATTAAAAAAGACAACACAAATCTATATTTACAAAAAGAAACGAATCATAATGCAGGGTAGTGTAAGACGGCGCATTTTTTAATCAATTAGATGTAAAAAATAATAAACATGGAATTTACCAAACTTAGAAGTATTTATTATTAAACCTTAATAATCAAATAACAAACTGTATAAGAATAAACATTTGAGGAAAACAATGAGACTTTTAAGAAAATTAAGCAAAATTGCACAGCTTTCTGTATACACGCCTGTCGTGCTTACATTAAAATAGACTCTGTCGTAGGCTAATATTTTCGATACGGTCCCTTGAATTTAAATAAAATTATTTTCGAAAAGTATTATTTACCTTATTTTTTCTGAGATTAAATTAGGCGAAAAATACTATTGGAAAAAGGCAGGTATTAAAATTCAAGTAGCTGTACAAACGCTACAAGAAAATCAGTCTACGACAGCCGCCGTTTGTGTGTCAGAACGTAGACCTAGTATTCAAAAAGCGGTTCTTAGTGCGTATGAGTACTACTAAAGCTGCGTTCAGACCACGTTTTCAAAAGTCAGCTTCAAAATGTCATAAATTACTTCCCTGGTATTTATTTTCCAAAGCTTATGTGGTCATCCACAGAAGCAAGGGTAGTCTGAACAGAAGAAAGAGTAGGTGGTAAACATGTCAGGGAGTCTCATGTTTGGAACGCCTCTCTCTTGCAGTGTATCAGAAGACAGACTAACTCAAAAAAGTCGACAAATGGATTGCTACAATAGAACTTGGTCTCACTGCAGCTTAAGAATACACGTGTATAATAAGACATAATATATATATATTCGCACTTGCACATCCTTCATCTTACATAGCCTGTGCATGTGCATTAAAAAAACATTCCGATTTTTTTATCACTATTTTAGATACTCAGAAGTCCTGGCAAAATTATGTCATATGCCCAATTGCTGATTTTGTCGCCGAGGCATTTAAAATATTCAGTGCTACTTGACTATGTACTTAATGTGGTACATTGTGAGACGATTGCTAATATAGTTTTAAAATGTTTTTTTTATTATTTTTTTAATTCGGCTTCTTTTCAAGTATATTACTAAATTCGGTATGAACGATTATATCTATATCTATATCTATATATATATATATATATATATATAATTATAATATCTTTGAATTTCAAAAAACATATCAAGTTCTTGTAACATTCTAACTAAATCTCCTAAGAGATAATTAGTAATAAAGTGTAGACAGAATACCACATAGTTAATAATTAACAAGTGCAATCATAATTTTACCATAGCATTTGCTTCAATGGTAATTGGCCAAAAATACTGAAAATATGAAGAATATTTAAAAAGGGAGAGAGAGAAAAAAAAATTATATAATAAACCATAAAATGTTAATAATTTGAAGTTAAGCAAGCGAACATCAACAGACAACAATCTAAAATCCCTAAGCAATAATAAGTCAATACAAAATTAATTATGGCAAAATACAAAAAGAACCTCAATAAGATGTAATAAAGATGCATTTGAAAATTCAAAAGATGAACAAATGATACCAAGATACAATAGAAATATTGTATAATTATTATTATTAAATTATTATTAAATACACAATTAAAAGCGCATTGCAGCTATAGTAACTATGTATTCCAAACAGAAGCTAATCAAAGTGATTTATGAGCCAAATAGGCTTAATTATGGTATCATATGAAAATCAATAATTTCTACTAGATAATTATTAAAAAGAATATGTATAAACCATTCCATACCAATTTGCGCAATGCAGCAGAATTTTATAGAATGTAAAATAATTATAATATCTTTATATGTGTGTGTGTGTGTGTGTAATTTTACAAAAAAACGTTTCTTTTTTTACCATAAAAATTTCAACAAAGAAATTTTATTCAAACATTTTTATACTAATATATACAATTCTTGCATCTACTTTTTTATACTTTGTACAGGTGGACATAAAGTCTTTTCATTATTTGGTGCTTACTTGTACGGAATGGATGTACGGAATGGTTTCATTAATAGTTTTGTACCGTAGGATACAACTACAAAATGTTTTGCTTCATAATGCGAAGCTTTTTTACCGTAGAATATGAAAATTTAAGATAAAAATCTCCAAAAGAGTTTACACATAATCTATGTAATATATGTATAATACTCCCATGTAATATATGTATTCATACTTTACATATATGAATTAAAATCTCGATTTTATTATTATTTTTTTAGATGGTGTTTTCCTTTGAAAGCAAGAACGATAATACTTCAAAATTTATGAAAAACGACAATGTGCACATCCACAACTAGCAACTGAAATTAAAAAGGAATGCCTCTTGCCTCTGAATATTTTATTATGTGACAAATATAACTGTATTTTGAAAATTTTTGCACATAATTTTATTTTACCGAAGAATGCATGGAATTCTTATAACAGTATTTCAAACATAATGAAAATAATAATAATTTATATTTTTTCAAAATAATATATATAAAGGAATAATCTATATATATATAAAACGCGAAGATACGTGGTGGCGAAAAAGCAGTTATTTATCTTTTGTCGATGGAAAAGAGTGGTTTGTTTTTTCTAATTTGCGCATATTAAGTGCCTACGCTAGTCACGCGAAGAAACGCTTCAGCTAATGTTAAGTCTATGGGAAGGTTATCGCGCGATTTCTCGCTCGCATTTTAATATTTTTAAGTGATTTTTTTTGCATAGGATAGCTGAGGTGGATCTCTAACGTCGTTAGTTTTTACTTTTTTGATTTTGGTTACGGTTTTTTTTATAAGCGGACATTTTCAATTTTGAAACCGGTTGGAACCGGTTCTGAAAGTGAATACTGACATAATATATGTATGATTTTTACATAATGTAACATAACTGAAATAACTATTTAATGACAATTGATGATGTTCAATTTTATTTATTTATTCATTAAATTGAATGCTGGTGCACATGCATACTTCCATTATAAGTTATAGCCAATTTTATCTATTAACATCTTCATAAAATTTTGGGAATGTAATAAATATGTTATTTATTCAATAATGTACTGTTTACTCTGAAAATTACTTTATACTAGCAGGACACGGCCGCTTCGCTGGTTAATATTTCCAGAGGAACCTAGAATGGTTAAAACATCTCTCCGTTCTAGTTTGCACCACCAGGAAATCTCATTCTGTGTCGAAAACAAATTTATTTCTGAACCATCCGGAACGGGTCCCCGCTACCTACGGCACCGTATAACAGTGCACGTACCGTAAAGTCTTTAGTCCGACCTTCCACATCAAGGGGACGCATTCTATCCTAAACGAACCTTCGGCACTGCCTACAGTACCGAAGAGCAGGAGTGCTTCTGCAAAAATAACACCGACTAGGAGCACTAGATCTATATAACTTTACCATTAACGACCGAAATTAACATATGTGACCTTAATAAAGCCTAATTAACATAATAATAAACTCAAACGACTCATTAAACTTTAACATTAACGAGGCAATTTTGACCGAACTTCCTTACCCTCAAAATTTAACAAATGACCTTCAACATTAAGAAATATTGGATACTTTTGAAACAGAAACTAAATAGCGCATTTGAAAAAGAAAAACAAAAAAACAACTTTTTTTTTTTTTTTTTTTTTTAGTTTTAGACAAAAATTAGCAAAAAATACGAAACAATTTTTACAAAAATTAGAATTTCGATTGTAGAAAATGTTTCTACATATGTCTGGAGAATTTTAAAACAATACCTCAAATACTTTTCTAAATATTCGAAAATTAGTAAAAACAAATCACTTGCAAGTATTTTGCTTAGTATTATTTTTTGAAGATATTTTTTTAAAGATAAGCAATAAGTATTGAAAGATTATAGATAATTTGGTTAAAAAATTACCTTAAGGAAACAGAAACTATTCACCAGGTGCATTATGATATTTACAAACTCAAAATCAATATTTATCAGTTTTCTTTACTGTTCACCAAATATCGTAATGTATGTAGTTATGAAAAATAAGGTTTATGAAATGTATGTCCCTTTAACTTTAAGTAATATTACATAAGTTACACAAAACAAATTCTATCCATATTTAATAATTATTAAAATATTAATTGTATCAATTATTATATGTAGCATTAATGTTCACATTAATATACAGTTGGAGCAATTTAAGTAAGCTAAAGTAATTTAATAGGGTGTCGACCACTTTCATGTCGTTAAAACCAATTTTGATCAGTTTTAGACGGTTAACGATGCAATTACGACCGAACTTCCCCACCGTCAATATTTAACCAATGACCTTTAACATTAAGAAATGTCGAGAACTTTTGGATCAGAAACAAAATGGCGCATTTGAAACAGAAACAAAATAGCGAGGTTTCTTTTTGGTTCTTTTGTTTGACTTCGCAATTTATTTTAGTTTTAGACAAAAATTAACAAAAAATACGGAATAATTTCTACTATTTTTACAAAAATTGGATTTTCGAGTGCAGAAATATTTCTCCATATGTGTGGCGAATTTTAAATCGATAACTCAAATACTTTTCTTAAGAGCCTACACTAGTCACGCGAAGAAACGCTTACGCTGATGTTAAGTCTATGGGAAGGTTATCGCCCGATTTCTCGCTCTCATTTTAATATTTTTAAATGATTGTTTTTTGCATAGGATAGCTGAGGTCGATCTCTAACGTTGTTAGTTTTTTACTTTTTTGACTTTGGTTACAGTTTTTTTTATAAGTGGACATTTTCAATTTTGGAAACCGGTTGGAACCGGTTCTGAATATATATAGTAACTTTATATAAAAAAAACTGGAAAGTAAGTGCAAAGTAAAAAAAAAATTGTTTTTTTTTGTTTTGTTTTTTTTCAAATGCGCTATTTAGTTTCTGTTTCAAAAGTATCCGATATTTCTTAATGTTGAAGGTCATTTGTTAAATTTTGAGGGTAGGGAAGTTCGGTCAAAATTGCCTCGTTAATGTTAAAGTTTAATGAGTCGTTTGAGTTTATTATTATGTTAATTAGGCTTTATTAAGGTAACATATGTTAATTTCGGTCGTTAATGTTAAAGTTATATAGATCTAGTGCTCCTAATCGGTGGAAGGCGGAACTACTTTATTTTTGCAGAAGCACTCCTGCTTTTCGGTACTGTAGGCAGTGCCGAAGGTTCGTTTAGGATAGAATGCGTCCCCTTGATGTGGAAGGTCGGACTAAAGACTTTACGGTACGTGCACTGCTATACGGTGCCGTAGGTAGCGGGGACCCGTTCCGGATGGTTCGGAAATAAATTTGTTTTCGACACAGAATGAGCTTCCTGGTGGTGCAAACTAGAACGGAGAGATGTTTTAACCATTCTAGGTTCCTCTGGAAATATTAACCAGCGAAGCGGCCGTGTCCTGCTAGTATAAAGTAATTTTCAGAGTAAACAGTACATTATTGAATAAATAACATATTTATTACATTCCCAAAATTTTATGAAGATGTTAATAGATAAAATTAGCTATAACTTGTAATGGAAGTATGCATGTGCACCAGCGTTCAATTTAATGAATAAATAAATAAAATTGAACATCATCAATTGTCATTAAATAGTTATTTCAGTTATGTTACATTATGTAAAAATCATACATATATTATGTCAGTATTGTGTCAATAATTATCCACGATATATTGGAAACGTAATTTTAAAAAAATAGCACGTATATACACTGTAAAAAATTTTCATAATATTTCAGTATGTGTACCGTAAATTAACGGTACCGTTAACTTGTACCGTTTTCTCTCTTTATGGTATGAGTATCGTACTTCTAAGGTATATTAACCGTAAAAAAAAACGTATATTGGCCATTTCAATTATAAACGGTATTTATACCGTAAAATGATTGTTTTTCAGTAAAAATCGCTATTTATACTCTAAAATAATTATTTTTCAGTGAAGAAAAAGCTGGTAGCCCCGCCTCGGTGTACGGCAAAACCCTGAAATGCTGCTCTTGCTCTTGTTACGTAATGCGTTCATGCCTGAGGAGAGGGGGAGTGCAGCCGGTACATATGGTTTAATATTTTACGGTACATATACCGTGCAGTTAAATTACGGTATATATACTGGCCACAAAGTTGTCAGTATATGTACCATAATTTGTGACAATTTTTTTTTTTACAGTGTAAGCAATGGTTATACAACGATTTTACCTACCTTATAATTATTATTATTTTTAAAAATATGCCTCTAAATAAGTTGTGAGGATTGCGCATGCCTCTTCTTGCTCTAGTAGCGCCCCTTCTAGAGAAACGAAAACGCGCGGCAGTAGAACTCAGAATGTCAGCGAAAAAGAACGTCGCTTGTCATAGTAGAAACCAGAATAGTATGAAAATGGCCGTAAATGTTACCAGTCATGAATCTTGAAAAATATGAATAATCTTTTATGTTGATTTATGTTCCTGTGCTTGTCATCTGTCCTCGTCATGTCAACTTTATGTTACCATATTAAACTTGTGTTCGTCGATAGAAAGGCCTGTTTCCTTTAGAACGCCCACACATCTAGAACAGCCTTTACACTGGTGTCAGAATTAATGGATGAAAAACAGGCTGTATTACTGGATTACGGAGTGAAATATTATAGTGAAACATTATAGTGAAATATTATAGTGAAATATTATAGCGAAATATTATAGTGAAATATTTTGGATGACCTTAATCAGAGGTAAGGTACATTTTTTTTTATTATTTAAGCATGGTTGATCAACTGACTAAACTTAAAAAAACTAGAGGGGTAATAAAAGCATCTATTACCTCTATTGTTAAAAAGTTCGAAGATGCATGGGTTTTAGAATCACCGAATTTTGACGAAATTGAAGAAAATTTAGCTCATCTAGAACAAAAAGGTATTGACCTTAAACGGGAAGATACCCAAATTTTAGCGTTAATTAATGATGAGGATGAAATCGAAAAAGACGCAAAGGCCTCCATCGAATATCATGAAAAAATAACTTTATGGAGATTTAGAATTAATAAGAAATTGAAAAATAATAGCAAAAGCCAAATTTCCCCCGTATCTCACGTCGATAATAAGCACGCAGAAGTAGTTGCGCAATCTGTTAAACTCCCTACATTAAAGATTGAGAAATTTTACGGCGAAATAAGTAAATTTCAAAACTTTTGGAACTCATTCAAAATAGCAGTCCATGATAATGATTCACTGTCAAATATTGAAAAAATGAGCTATTTACAAAGTTATTTAGGTGGTAGTGCATATAATTCTATTTCCGGGTTTGCGTTATCAGATAAAAATTATTTGGAAGCGATCCAAATTCTGAAACAACAATTTGGTCGGAAGGATCTCATTGTGACAACACACATAAATACATTATTATCTTTGAAACCCGTATTGAAAACAAATGATGTAATCGCTCTGCGAAAATTATTTGATACTATTCAATCCCAAATAAGAAGTCTCAGGTCTTTGGATATTGAATCAAATGGATTTGATAACCTGTTGACACCGATAATTCTTAAATCCCTGCCAAATAATCTTTCGTTAGAATATAATAAGCAATGTATAAAAAATTCTAGTGACTCGCAATCAAACATTGATGATTTGTTATTATTTATTCGTACCGAAATAGAGTCGAGAGAAAAACAAAATTATTTAACTGGCAATTTAGATAACCCAAGTTCAAAACAGTCGTATAATAATGATTCGCCTGCATTTCGTAGACAAATGTTCGCTAGTGATAGAATTAATTCTGAAGTATCTCATATTAAAGCCACCTCTGAAACCTTTTGTATATTTTGTTCTTGTAATAGTCATTCGACTGAGGAATGTAATAAATTATCCGTTGAGCAGAAAATGGCTAAATTAAGAGCTGAAGGGCGTTGTTCTTTATGCTTGAAGAGAGGTAAACACGTCGCTAAAGATTGTACCATAAAAGATAAAAAATGCACGAATTGATACGTAGATATTGCACGTAGATACCATAATGTTACGATATATAGTTATTTATTTGGCAATGCCAATAAAGTTGATAGGGAAGATCATTCAAATTCAAATGAAAAAGCACTCACTGCTAGAGTCAAATTGGATGAGTTATTTAATTTGAAAACAACGCGAAAAGAAACGAAATTAATTGAAACATTACCGACAGTAGATATCGAATGTGGTAATAAAATATTACATGGCGTAGTAGATTCTGGAACGCAAATTTCTATAATAAAGACTGATGGTGTACCCTAATACTTTAAAAATCCTTGTGGTACTATAATATTGAAATCTGCATTTGGACACCAATTGAAAGCTCCTTTAATAAATATCCCAATGAGTATTGCAGTTGATAAATTAAACCCCAAGATATATCCTAATATTATGATACCATGTGCCATGGTTGATAATTTGATTAATGATTTATTACTTTCTCTTGATACATATAATGAATTAAATAATTTGGATAAATATAATGAAAATGATAAGGCATTAAATTGTAATGTTGACGCGATAAGTGACTATACGAAAGAAACCAACACTGTAGATCTGTCTGCTTCAATTTTAGACCATGTGTCAGTTGAAAATGCGAATGCAAACGAGAAAATTGACCACACACCTGGTGACGACTCTAATTTTTTTGTAACTGATTCAGAGAAATTTAAAAATCAACAGAAAAACGACCCTTCGTTAAATCAGTGTTCGACAGCTAACAAAAATGAACTTAATAGCTTTTTCGTTCATGAGAAATTCTTATATCACTTGGATAAATTATTCGATGAGACGAAAAATAACCCTCACCCGAGTACTAGTATTACACAATCGATCACGAAAGAAACTAATAATAATGAAAATGACATATGTACTGTTACCGATTTAATCGTAATAGAGAGGGGAGATCAAGTCGAAACGGAAATTTATTATAAGGAAGAAGATCCCCAAATTAGGCAAGCAGAAGAAATTTTACATAATTCAAAAGATTTAAAAGTCCAAAATTATTTACAGAGTGAACACAATATTATGAAGGATGCTCCCATAGTTAATAATGTAACTTATATTTTCGAATCCTCAAACTATGCAGACACGCCTGATGAAGAAACCGAATACGAAACCGCAAATTATGCTAAAAAGAATGCAAGTGCTTCGGATAAATATTTGATTGCATCAGAAGACATGAAGGAAGAAAATATCAGACGAAGCATAATTTCTGAAAATAAAGATTCAAAAGTTGATGTCACGACAACAGAAGAATCTTACTCTGTTTTCAATAATACAATGCCAGAAACACTTGATGGAAGTTCCGAATCCAACACGATTGAGTTCAGCGAGAAACAACCTCTTGTTTACGATGAAAATTCCGACTACATTATAGTCAATGATTGTGTGAAATCGCATGAAATAGCAGACAAAGAACCCGATGTATTCCTTAAGTTAAATCATCCTGACAACATGATGTTAGAAAAATGCCAGAAGAAATCTGAGAAGCTTGATGAGTTTACAGAGACTAAGGAAGTGAAGATCGACGAAAATAAAAATGAAACTGAACTTTCTAAAAATTATGATAAAGTGAAAATAAAGGAAACTGTGCGGAAGAAACAGTATACACGTGATGGCTTTCGCCGAATGAACAATACATTTAGTACAGAAAGACGACGAAAACGATGAAAAATAAAATTTCTAGGTCATGTGGTAGGATCCGGTATACATGCACCCGATCCCGACAAAGTATCAGCGATACAAAACTTAGAAGTTCCCCAGTCAAAGAAAGATGTCAGAAGCATATTAGGTCTTTTATCTTACTACCGATCCTATGTTCCTTCATTCTCTGATATAGCTCGTCCATTGATTGAACTTACGAAGAAACGTGCCCCTAATGAAGTTACTTGGTCTGAGGATTGTGACAAAGCCTTTTTTGAGTTGAAACAGGCGATCAGTAAATCATTCATCTGTTATTCCCCGAACTTTCAGAAACCATTTATTATACATACAGATGCTTCTTCGTATGCGATAGGCGCTTGTCTATCTCAAAAAGATGAAAATGAACAAGAGCACCCCATTGCTTTTACAAGTAAAAAGCTCTCCAAATGCCAAGAGGGTTATGCTACCATCGAAAAGGAAGCTTATGCTGTTATCTACGCCCTGAAAAAGTTCGAACACTATATTTATGGTTCGCACGTAACTGTGGTGAGCGACCATAATCCTTTGAAATTTCTCACGGACTGTGCACCTCAAAGTGCGCGCCTTCAAAGATAGGCCCTTGCACTTCAGCGCTTTCAAGCCCAAATAACGTACCGACTTGGGAAACTCCACGCGAATGCTGACTCTCTAAGTAGGCTACATGCCTCATATTGGACTTAAAAACTTTGAACATTCTTTTTTTTTCTGTGTTACAAGTCTGAACTTTAACTTTAAAAACTTTAACTTTATCCTAGAACTATAAAATATTAGTATTAGTGTTATAGTGTATTCTATTTGTTTATTTTCTTTGATGTTCTTTAAATGTTTGAATTTTAGTATTAATATGTTTTACTTGTTTATTTAGATATTTACCAGATATTGATTTGTCTCAAAAGACTAAATCAAATTCTCGAAAGGGGGAGGTGTGAGGATTGCGCATGCCTCTTCTTGCTCTAGTAGCGCCCCCTTCTGGAGAAACGAAAGCGCGCGGCAGTAGAACTCAGAATGTCAGTGAAAAAGAACATCGCTTGTCATAGTAGAAACCAGAATAGTATGAAAATGGCCGTAAACGTTACCAGTCATGAATCTTGAAAAATATGAATAATCCTTTATGTTGATTTATGTTCCTGTGCTTGTCATCTGTCCTCGTCATGTCAAAGTTATGTTACCATATTAAACTTGTGTTCGTCGATAGAAAGGCCTGTTTCCTTTAGAACGCCCACACATATAGAACAGCCTTTACATAAGTATTGACTGTAAACTATGAATTATTTAACCAAAATATATTTCTTGAAGCTTCAAATATGCGAAAGCAAAATTATTTTTCATTCCGCTGTCCCTAAAAACTACCCATATTACAATAATTTTTTTTTTAAAGAATGAAAAATATTTTAACATTAGGAGTTTCAAACTTTAAAACTATATAAATCATAAATTACTACGTGTATATTACATAAAATTTACCGAAAAATCCAAATAGAATGTCAAAATTAGGAGTTAGTACTAAAATCTTTGTCACAATTTTGATATAAAACGATCTCATAAGATAATTTTAACATTAATTAATAGGCATTATTTGTAATATATTGTTACTAGTCATATTGTTACTAGTGATATATCAGTACACAAAGTGTACGGGTAAACAAATAACGTAACAAATATTTAAAATCCATCTACCTAATTAATTTTAAATTCCTAAAATGCTGTGATAGAGTGGAAATAAGAGTAAGTTAATATTTCAGTAGGACTAAAATGAAATGCTATACTTAGAGATTGAGTTTGCCAGTTTATATAGTGTGATATAAAAGTTTGTACTCGTTTTATCTATTAAACTATAAAATAATGCTTATTTCTTTTATCGAATGCATTTTCATATAAATAGGGCGTCTTGACAGGCGAAAATATTTTTGACTTCAAGACAATTTATTTCTAGACAGACGGGTGAAATGATCTTATTAAAGTTATGATAATATTCTCTATGGGGTTTTACACTCTTTTATTTTTCTGCATGTGGACTTCTAGTTGTACTGGCTGGGCAATTTTTAAAATAAATTTTCTATTTCTCACGATACTCATAGCTGTCAAAGCTTCCTGTTTTTAAGTCAAATAAAAAAAAACTTTAAATCAGAATTTATTTTTAAGAAATAAAGTCAAAATGCTACTGAATAAAAACAAATCATGTTATTAAATAATTTTATTATTTTTTATGGTATAATTTCTACATTTTTACCTCAATAAATGACGGGAAGGTTTACGGGAAGCTATGAATACTTTTAATTGCACAGCAAGTAAATTTTAAAAATGGATTTTCTAATTGCTATTTTCTTATTTATGTCATTTTCTCTTTCTTCCTTGTATTACATGAATAAAATTTTAAAAATTTGAGGATTATTTAAAGTTTCCAGCACTATTTTTCCAGCAGTAGAACACATATAAGGAACACATCGCACATCATCAGAAACTTAATCTGATAATTCTACTGAACACTAAGGCACAAAAATAACATAAAATCGCAAGTAATGTAAAACTTATATTAGTAACAGTTTGAGAGAGTTCGTAAATTTATTCGAGACTGTGAATGAAATCTTTCCACGAATTTTACGCGCAATAGAAATTTACTATTAATTGAAATTTTTGACTACAATTAAGTTGAGATAATTCAAATATTAACAATTTTTATACATAACTAGGGAACAGTTTAAAGTTTGCTATTTCTCTAAAACTATTTCGACAACGTTTCTTTAAGTAAACTTCTCGTAAACTGTAAGTATTTCGGTAAACATTATGCTTAATTTCAATATAAAGTATTACTTTTAATGATGGATAAAAAAAATTGAAAAATCATCTTCTGAAACTTTCCAAAGACGAAAACCAAATATTTATTGACACAACGTGCCTTGAACCGCGCATTCTGAGGGGGGTGGGGGGGGGGCATTCTGGAAACGTTCTTAAGTAGTTTATGATATTACTGTTTTGTGGCAGCACTTTATCAAACATAAACCTTTACATTCCATATTACCCGACTATTCCATAACTCCCGAAGTTCCATATAAATACATGCTACGCCCATGGGTTTAACATTAGGATTTGAGACCTAACTAACCTAAAGTTAGGGTACGCAATAAATCAAAATTATATATGAAACCTGATAAAATTAAATACGCACACACACACATAATATATTTTTCTCCCCACAGACAAAAATTTTTATTTATTTAATATATTCAATATAGTTATGCTACACACTGAAGTTAAATATAAAAATATTTTATTCATGAAAAAAAAATTTAGAAACTTAATACTTGTGCAAAACAGTTAGTATAGAATAAATATTATATTTATATGTTTTTGTTAAAATTTTAGTTTTATTTAATTTGAATTATATTCCATGAGCTTAAAAATGGTATTTCTTACATTTTAATATTTTTTTCAAGCTGTATTTTATTGGATATGAAGCGTTATAATTATTTTATTGAATTTGAAGAGTTAGAATTATTTTACTTTAGCTATACACTTATATGTTTAAGTTGTAGATTAAAAAAAAAAGTTTTATCATAAATAAATTGCAATTATGTATGATATTGTATAACACTACTCGCCTGGAACGTTTACTTCAAAAGATTAAGAGCAGCTGTAACTAATAGCCCTAACTTTTCCAGACATTTTTGTTACATTTAATGCTTCATACTAACTAATAAGGTAGGAACTTTTCGGCGTCATCGATTCTCATTTGACACTAAATAAAGAGAAATTATCGGGCATTTGTGAGCAGAATAAAGAAATACAGATAATTACTTATGGACTGAGTAGAATATTGTATCACATTAAGAGGCTCAATTACAGATTGGATATAAAGTTCAAGTTGCAAGTTTAGTTTAAAAATTAAGACTAAAATTTAAGTATGTACAATTAGCAATTATTATGTGCTAGTATTTAAAGTTTATTGTACTTTATTTTGATTTATCAGCACATATTTTTTCCGAATATTATTATAAACCCATGTTTGCAAAAATACAAAGTTGCTTAATTAATAAATCACGATCATATATGGTACCTTATAAAACTATTCTTCTGCAATGTTAAGTTGAAAACATGAAAACATTAACAATAGCTTTAACACTAATTTGTCTAACTTTTCTCCCACTTTTATTAGTCATTTAATGTAGTATGTCAATTTAGTCCCACTCATTTAATGTTTCCCTCTGACAAATGAGATGAGTGCTCTTCGGATAAATCGAGCTTCGTTTTGTGCGGGTAAATCATTCGTGTATTTGTATCGTTATTAATTGTAAATAAAGATCTATATACACGTTTCCCGAAAAGTCTGGAAACTGTCAAATAACAAATTAACATCGGATTGAAAAACGGCAAAATGCATGTTTAATATTTTTGAAAAATCTATTTAGCGATATGAAAGTTGCCCCCCCCCCCAACTTTGCCCCCCCCCCCCCCCCGACGGGAAAGGGGGTCAACTTTGAAATCTTACACGATGACCTCCATTTTTTATTGCAGATTCAGATTCTACGAGAAAAAATACGTAACTTTTGTATTGAACATTTTCTTCGAAACATTGTAGATGGCGCTGTAATCGAGTGCGATGTTGTGAGGATCGTTACCATTGCAATGTCTGGAAACGATCGAATAACTCGAGAAATATACATCGTATTGAAAAACGGAAAAATGTATGTTCAATAGTTTTGAAAAATTTATTTAGGGATATGAAAGTTGCCATTTTTCTAAAATATTAAACACGTATTTTTCCGTTTATCAATCTGATGTATATTTATGGGGTATAATAATTAAATGATTTTACATTTCGCATTCATGCTACACCAATCAGCATTTAAAATTAAAAAATAATAATAATATTTATTGGTTAAAATAACCATAATGAAATATTTACTTATACTACCAAAGGTTCTCAACACATTTTAAAATAATAATAATAATAATAATAATAATAATAATTGGTGTACGAGAGTACTATTTGGGAAAAACATTTCTTATGATCGAAAGTTTTGTTTAAGGAAATGACAAATTTAGTTCAAAAAATTGTCCATATATGTTGCTGTTACTTCAAACATGCAAAACACCATCAAAACTCACTATTAAGTAGTTATACGCCATTTATTTTTTAGTACTTTTATATTTCGACGTTTTATGTAATTCGATAAACATTCAAAGATTACTCAAATCCGATCCACATGTTGAAATATGATAGTACATTGTACAGTAAAAGGATTTTAGCTGTTTTTTGAGAATTTCTTACACTTGTTTATTTTTATTTTTGCAATTTTGAAGGTTAGGCGCAAATTTCCGAACTAAATTTTTACATTTATTTAAACACAACTTTCGATCATGAAAAGCATTTTCGCCTAAATTACATTATCGTACACCAATTACTTTTTTTTTTTTAATTGAAAGTTAAAATATTGCACGTCACTTTCGCCCAAACTGTATGTTAATACAGATTCACTTAGGAAAAATGAAATAGATAGAGGAAATTGATTTAACAAGAAATGTAATACATATCATGATTTTGCACATAAATCTCTTTGTGTTTGACAAGGAACCTTTAGTTTTCTTAACTATGTGAAATAAAAGCTGTTTTGAATGTTTGTGAACTCATGCGTATATCCCTCAAAGATAACTTGAAAAATGAGTTGTTATGTTAATATACGACCAATCACTTTACAACGAGGAGTCTTTCTATTAAATATCTAGAAAACATATCTTCTAAATGCACATCAGTATCGTAATTAGTCGTCATTTCTTTATTTTTAGTGAATAAAAATTGCGCATTTTATCATAAATGCTAACGCATCTATCTTGATCAATGTAGCTTTTCGCGAATAATAAGAGACGAGAGGATACATGAATCGAATAATACTACATTAATCAAAATTTTGATAACGCTTCAATTAACACAGTTCGTTGAAATTTTGTCTTAAATGTTACATGCAATTTCGAAATTACACTGATGCATTTCTGTGTATCTCCTTTAAGAGTATATTATATCCCTTTGAAGAAATTATGTTATATCCAGTCAATCCCTTTGAAAACGTATTTGATATATTTTTAATTATTATTTTACAGAAAGTACGTAAATTTCATTCAATCTCATTTTGAATAAAATTGAAATTTGTGTCGAATTTTCTCTCTGTAATATAAGATTACATTAATTAATATTGACACATTATTGATTACATTAATTAATATTGACACATTATTGATTACATTAATTAATATTGACACATTATTGATAACATTAATATTGACATTTGAAAGCTTGCTTTCTCGAGGAAATGAAAAAAAAGTAAACATAATTCCTGTTGTAAGTTTATACAAAAATCTGGTTAATGTAAAAAATTAATATTTGCCAAATTTTCTCGGTTACCATTTTTTTATTGTCCGCACATAATTATTTGAAAGTGTTGTTATTATACTGATTATTTCTCTTTCATGTCCCTAATGCCTATCGACTCTAAACTTGTTTGAATGTATGGCACTTGCGAAGTGCTTAGACAAATTTTAAGTGATGGTAGAGTGTACTACTATAAACATTTTTTTATAGGAATGCAACCAGGGTTATAATTAAATTTTTCAGCAAAAAATACAGTGTGACCCAATCTAATAAAAGCACATCCATTTTTTAAAATTTTATTTTTAAAAAAGTAGTATTTAATTCTGATTATTCTACTGGATTGAATGAAATGAAAAGACATCACCAGAAACCTGGAAGTATACAGTATTTCATGTAATGATAATTACATTTTAAAATACCAGAAAATCCTACATAATTTGTATGCAGATGGTTCCCACTTCTACCATTTATTGTGCTATCGTTACATTCACATGAAAAAAGGTCAATATGTAATAAATGTCATTATGTAATAAATGTCATTATGTAATAAAGGTCATTATGTAATGAAGGTAATTTTGTATAAATATAATGATATTTTCTATTAAAATTTCTTTATTATTGTTGAAGTTATGGACAAAATTCCAAACTGGAGCGAGACATTCCGATTTTTTGACTGAATAAACAGATTACAACTCTGTTTATCCAGTCATAAAATCAGGATGTCTCACTCCTGACTTTTTCAATGAATAAACAGATTACAACAACTGTTTCTTAAATGAAAATTGCTTGATGAAGTGTGCTTTACATTCATTTAAAGATTGACGAAAGGAGTTTGACTCACCCTGGCGCTGTGTAACTGCATCTTTGGATACTTTAATCACAAATTACCATAGTTAAATAATCAAAATACTACTTTTAAAAAGAGTGATACGAATCAGGAAAGTTATAATTGGTAGGAAACCTTGCCAAGTGGAATAAACTGGTTTGATATTTATCACCTTTTTCATGCATGTATTTTGTGTATATCAACGTAAAAATTATGTTATTGTGAATTTCTATTTTTTATTTATCCTCTAGTACTTTTAGCTAAACAACTCACAACATAATATATACGAATTATAAGCTATTATTTTTTATATATTTATAGAGTTTTATGTCAAAATTTTTATGAATAATCTATCATATTAAAAAATTACATTCGTGTCCTATTTTGAAAATAATAATAATAATAATATATTTTTTAACTTTTAGAAAAATACATTGGGAAAAGAATATTAAACAGAGCAGAAAATAATCATCCTCAATTTTTATTTAAATAAGGTGTAAAAGAACAGACACATAGCATATAACTAAAGTAAATTATATACATATTCTCGCTTTTGAATAACAATTAAAATGCATTTGTTTATTGTGCTTCGATATTTATATTATGATATAAAAATATTTATTATTATACTTATCTAATTTTTGTTTTAAGGTAACTTAACATTTATAAATAAAAGTTATTTTGTTAGTCATATAAATTTTCACGCAATATGTATAAATATTACGCAATTGCGGTATTCGTAGCCTTATTATTTCCCTCACAAATCCCAATAATGCATGTGGTTGATTTTCAAAATGTTTAATACTGCTGTTCGTTAAAACTGAAACCAATTGTTCTTCTTATTAACATCATAACTTTATGAAACACCTTTTTAAAGAAAAGCAATTCAGAAAAGGTGTTTTTGTTGTATAGCTTTCGGGGAATTGCTCAAACCGACTACAACAACTGTTTCTTAAATGAAAATTGCTTGTTGAAGTGTGTTTTACATTCATTTAAAGATTGACGAAAGCAGTTTGACTCACCCTGTCGCTGTGTATATGCATCTTTTGATACTTTAATCACAAATTACTATAATTAAATAATCAAAATATTACTTTTAAAAAGAGTGATTATTATTATTAATTATATAGAGTGATTAAATAGGGTGATTAAAGTTATTATTGGAAGGAAACCTTGCCAAGTGAATTAAACTGGTTTGAAATGTATTACATTTTTCATGCATGTATTTTCTGTATATCAACGTAAAAATTATGTTATTGTGAATTTTTATTTTTTATTTATCCTCTAGTACTTTTAGCTAAACAACCCACAACATAATATATACGAATTATAAGCTATTATTTTCTTATATATTTATAAACTTTTATGTTAACAATTTTATGAATAATCTATCATAATAAAAAATTACATTAGTGTCATTTTTTACAAATAATAATAATAATAATATATTTTTTAACATTTAGAAAAATACATTGGGAAAAGAATATTAAACACAGCAGAAAATAATCATCCTCAATTTTTATTTAAATAAGGTGTAAAAGAACAGACACATAACATATAACTAAAGTAAATTGTATACATACACCCAGAAAAAGGAATTGATTAAAACTACAAAACATGTTTTGTTGAGTAAATTTCGGTTGTTTTAGCAAAATTCAAGTAAAATTGAACCATTTTACTTGAATTAACAAAACATTTTTTGCTGTCGGTAGAAAATTTTTTTTTGGAATTGCAAAACAATTTTTTTTTTGTTGATTCAAATAAAATTTCCATTGACCTATATTTAAACAAAAAGTTTTGTTAGGTCAACCAAATTTTTGTTGATTCAACAAAACTTTTTTTCTGGGTGTATTCTCGCTTTTGAATAACAATTTAAATGCATTTGTTTATTGTGCTTGGGTATTTATATTATGATATAAAAATATTTATTATTTATACTTAATTTTTGTTTTCAGGTAACTTAACATTTATAAATAAAAGTTATTTTGTTAGTCATATAAATTTTCACGCAATATGTATAAATATTACGCAATTGCAGTATTCGTAGCCTTATTATTTCCCTCACAAATCCCAATAATGCAGGTGGTTAATTTTCAAAATGTTTAATACTGCTGTCCGTTAACACTGAAACCAATTGTTCTTCTTATTAACATCATAACTTTATGAAACACCATTTTAAAGAAAAGTAATTCGCAAAAGGTGTTTCTGTTGTATAGCTTTCGGGGAATTGCTCTCAGCGGAATAATTATTATGTTTGAGTGTTGAAGACCAACTTATGAAGCATAAAACTATAAAACTTCATTATTCTTCTCTCTAATTCATAAAATATAACTTTTATGTTTTTTAGAAAATATTGAGAGTATTAGTTTATGGGTGTTTAAAAGTGAGATATAAAGGAAACTTTTTTACTTTCTTCTATCTTTACAAGAAGAAAGTATTGGATTCATAAAAACTTTCGACTTCATATTTTCGACGGATTTATACGTTTTAGAAGGTCCTGAACACGATTCGACAATTTTTAGAAAATGTCTGTCTGTGTGTATGTGACATAAATTTTGTGGGCGCTCTATGTCAAGAACTAATGCACGAAATTTAATAAAACTTTATATTCGGTTAGTTCCAGATATAAATTGGTGCAGATTAGTTTTTGGTGAAAATCGCCCGACAGGTGGCGCTGCTATGCTGTTTTTTTGTGATTTTCGCAAAAGCTCTATCTCAAGAACTAATGCAAGAATTTTCGTCAAACTTCAGATTCAGTTAGACCCTGACATAAATAGATGCTATATTACATTTTTGTGTAGATATCCCAACAGGTGGCGCTGCTATACCACTTTTTTCTCAATTTTTAAGATAATTATATTTCAAGAACTAATGCACGGAATTTCATCAAATTTAAGATTCTGTTAGACCTTGTCATAAATAGATGCTTCTTACGTTTTGGTGTAAATAGCAAAACAGTTGGCTCTGCTACGCTGCTTTTTCCATTATTATAAGTTAACTATATCTCAAGAACTAATGCACGGATTTTCATCAAACCTCAGATTCAGTTAGACGTTGACATAAGTTGTGTTGAGTATGTATTGTCTAAATCTCCCCACAGGTGCGCTGCTATGCTGCATTTTGCACTATTTACACGATTTTAGCAATAGTCATATCTCAAGAACTAATGCACGGAATTTAATAAAACTTTAGGTTCAGTTAGACCTTGATATAAATTGGTGCTGATTTTATTTAGAGTATGCGAAATCTGTGTGAGATAGAAGAAAGTTTTGGGATTGGCACATCCGACTAGTTTTCTTATAAATTCAGATAAAATATTCTATTAATTTTTTATTGTGCTTCGACATTACATTATGATATTAAGATATTTATTATTTATACTTATCTAATTTTTGCTTTAATATAACTTTACATTTATAAATAAAAGTTATTTTATTAGTCATATAAACTTTCACGCAATATGTATTTTGCGGTATTCGCGACATATTATTTCCTTCACAAATTCTAATAATGCATGTGGATAATTTTCAAAATGTTCAATACTGCTGTCCGTTAACGTTAAAACCAATTGTTCTTCTCATTAACATCATAACTTTATGAAACACCTTTTTAATGAAAAGTAATTCCCAAAAGGTGTTTTCTGTTGTATAACTTTTGGGAAATTGCTCTCAGCGGAATAATTATCATGTTTGAGTGTTGAGGACAAACTTAAAAAGAATAAATCTTCATTATTCCTCTCTATAGTTCCAACAATATAACTTTTATGTATTTTCGAAATTATTCAAAGTAAGAGCTTATGGGTGATTACAATTGAGATGTAAAGGAAACATTTTTTTTTCTATAAATTCAGATAAAATATTCTATTAATTAGTTTATAGTACTTCTATATTTATGTTGTGATAAAAAATTATATATTATTTATACTTATCTAGTTTTTCATTTAATATAACTTTATAAATAAAAGTTACTTTAATTAGTCATATAAACTTTCAGGCAATATGTATTTTGCGGCATTCGCAACATATTATTTCCCTCACAAATCCTAAGAATGCATGTGGATAATTTTCAAAATGTTTAATACTACTGTTCGTTAACACTACAACGAATTGTTCTTCTCATTAACATCATAACTTTATGAAACACCTTTTTAATGAAAAGTAATTCCCGAAAAGTGTTTCTGTTGTATAAATTTTGGGGAATCGCTCTCAGCGGAGTAATTATCATGTTTGAGTGTTGAGGACAAATTTATGAAGCATAAAACTTCATTATTCCTCTCTCTAATTCATACAATACAACTTTTATGTGTTTTAGAAAATATTGAGAGTAAGAGTTTATGTGTGAATAAAAGTGAGATATAAAGGAAACTTTTTTTTTTATAATTTCAGATAAAATGTTCTATTAATTTGTTTATTGTACTTTGATATTTATAGTATGATATTGAAATATTTATTATTTATAATTATCTAATTTTTGTTGTAATATAACTTTACATTTATAAATAAAAGTTATTTTATTAGTCATATAAACTTTCACGAAATGCGTATTTAGCGGTATTTACGACATATTATTTTCCTCACAAATCCTAATAATGTATGTGAAAAATTTTATAATGTTTAATAATGCTGTCCGTTAACACTGAAACCAATTGTTCTTCTTATTAACATAGTTACTTTATGAAACACCTTTTTAATGAAAAGTAATTCCCAAAAGGTGTTTCTGTTGTATAACTTTTGGGGAACTGCTCTCAGCGGAATAATTATCATGTTTGAATCTTGAGGACAAACTTCTGAAGCATAACACTTCATTATTATTCTCTCTAATTCATACAATATACCTTTAATGTGTTTTAGAAAATATTGGGAGTAAGAGTTTATGGGTGAATAAAAGTGAGATATAAAGAAAACTTTTTATTTCTATAAATTCAGAAAAAATGTTCTATTAATTTGTGTATTGTTCTGTGATATTTATATTATGATATTGAAATATTTATTATTTATACTTATCTAATTTTAGTTTTAACATAACTTTACATTTATAAATACATTTTATATTATTACGCATATAAACTTTCACGCAATATGCCTTTTGCGGTATTCGAGACATGCTACTTCCCTCACAAATCCTAATAATGCATGTGGATAATTTTCAAAATGTTTAATACTGCTTTTCGTTAACACCACAACGAATTGTTCTTCTCATTAACATCGTAACTTTATGAAACACTTTTTTAATGAAAAGTATTTCACAAAAGGTTTTTCTGTTGTATTATTTTTGGGGAATTGCTCTCAGTGGAGTAATTATCATGTTTGAGTGTTGAGGACAATTTATGAAGCATAAAACTTCATTATTCCTCTCTCTAATTCATACAATACAACTTTTATCTGTTTTAGAAAATATTGAGAGTAAGAGTTTATGTGTGATTAAAAGTGAGGTATAAAGGAAACTCTTTTTTTTCTATAATTTCAGATAAAATGTTCTATTAATTTGTTTATTGTACTTTGATATTTATATTATGATATTAAAATATTTATTATTTATAATTATCTAATTTTTGCTTAATACAACTTTACATTTATAAATAAAAGTTATTTTATTAGTCATAAATTTTCACGCAATATGCATTTTGTGGTATTCGCGACATATTATTTCCCTCACGAATATAATGGATGCGGATAATTTTCAAAATGTTTAATACTGCTGTTCATTAATACTACAACGAATTGTTCTTCTCATTAACATCATCACTTTATGAAACACCTTTTTAATGAAAAGTAATTCCCAAAAGGTGTTTTCTATTGTATAAATTTTGGGGAATTGCTCTCAGTGGAATAATTATCATGTGTGAATGTTCAGGACAAACTTATAAAGAATAAAACTTCATTATTCCTCTCTATAGTTCCAACAATATAACTTTTATGTTTTTTTCGAAATTATTCAGAGTAAGAGTTTATGGGTGATTAAAATATAGATATAAAGGAATTTTGTTTTCTATAAATTCAGATAAAATATTCTATTAATTTGTTTATTTTACTTCGATATTTATGTTGTGATATAAAAATATTTATTATTTATACTTATCTAATTTTTTGATTTAATATAACTTTCTATTTATAAATAAAAGTTACTTTATTGGTCATATAAACTTTCACGCAGTATGTATTTTGCGTTATTCGCGACATATTATTTCCCTCACAAACCCTAATAATGTATGTGGATAATTTTTCCGTTAACACTAAAACCAATTGTTCTTCTTATTAACATCATAACTTTATGAAACACACTTCTAATGAAAAGTAATTCCCAAAAGCTGTTTCTGTTTTTATCTTTTGGGGAATTGCTCTCAGCGGAATAATTATCATATTTGTATGTTGAGGACAAACTTATGAAGCATAAAACTTCATCATACTTCCCTCTAATTCATACAATATAACTTTTATGTGTTTTAGAAAATATTGGGAGTAATAGTTTATGGGTGATTAAAAGTGAGATATAAAGGACAACTATTTTTTTAAAATTAAGATTAAAAAAATGTATTAATATTAATGCCTAACGAAATTTTTTTGAATTTGTTTTATACATGCAAGAATAACCGACCCGAGTTTTTCGTTAACAAAAGATGCTGCCCGTTGAACAGAACATAGATGGAAACGGTTATTTGTTTTTGAAAATTGTAATTTTAAAATTGTCCATAAAAGATCTCCGGGGTTTTGAAGCGACATTTTTTAATTCGATCATAAAATTAGGTAATGTTATATATATGTACTTAAAGATAAATTTATCAAGATTTTTACAATTTAGTAGATTTCAATGTGTGCCCCGTTTGTGGCACGGCACACATCCAAACGGTATTCAACATCTTCGTCAAAACCTATTCGACTGCGTCGTCTCAACGATTTTTTTGGACTTCGTTCACATGAAGTACAGATTATATCGCCGTTCTCTTCTGACACTCGTGGCCTACCAAGCGACGTTTGTTTTAACACATCTCCCGTTTCTTTAAATGCACTTAGCCACTCACGAACGGTTTTGCCCGTAGGCGCATTAGCACCATACACGCGCCGAAATTTCCGCTGTACAATGGTAACAGATCCAGTTACTATTAGCCAGTTAACAAACTTAGCCTTTTGGTGTGGCGTCGTCATCGCTCTGCATTAACTGAATGGAATAATGGAATGAGCGTCTGCTACGTTGCTTCAAGGTCAATAACACACAGTGCTACCTAGTGTTGAAAAAAAATCCCGAAACTGGTGTGGATAAAATTTGATGAGCTACTGTTTTTTCTAAATTAAGTGACCTGACTTAACTCATACCGTTAACTCGATATGATTTTTTAAATCCCTGGAGTTCTTTTATGGACACCCTGTTTATTTTCTACTTTTAATATATTTTTAGATTGCCCATTAACAGCACCAAAAAAATTTTTATAAAAAAAATTATGTGTTCAAATATTTTTTGAAATTTATTAAAAGTGATACTATTGTATTAACCGCATGCCAGAGGTTAATAGAAGGAAAAATCGGCAAACATTTGCCACACCTTCTTGATTCTGATTCTTTCAATCTTTAAACACGTAGTACAATTGAGTGTATCGGGTCAAAAGAGTGACAAACAACATTTTTGGTGAAATAAATCTGACACTGTACTCTGTTCTTTAATCTTGTAAACTATACTAGCCTACATATAATTTTTTTTTCTAATGTCATTAGGTGGTAGCATATGTCCCATGTTTCGTTTTTTTCCTAAGATGTTTCTAAAACATTTTTACCAAACCGGAAGTGTATATTATTACATTAATACCATACCGTTACTCAGAATATCTCAAACGTTACTCAGAAATTGACAAAAAAACTTTATATTAAGCATTTTGATTTGATTATTTGATCTAATTTTCAAACTGATAAATCTTGGACGTTCAAAAATGTGGCTTAAAACTATCTTACCCCAACACTCTCAATGTCATATCTGTTAAATTTGTGTTTTATTTATATTATTTTAATTACTTAATTATTGATTGATGAATTCTTTATTTTGTTATGAAAGACAAAAGAAAAACAATCGTTGAACTGTTTATTTTATTTTAAACTAGCTAACCCGGCTGGCATTGCCCGGGCCCGAGATAATTACAATCTCAGAGAAAGGCGTTAACCCCCTCCCTCACCATACCCGCAAATATAATGAATAATTTGTTCAGGAGAACCGCCGTCACCTACATTAACACGATCATTAAACAAAGAATTACATTTTTCTGATAATTAGAACATAACGAAGGTGCTATGCCAAAATAGCCGGCAGATGACACCCCTTTCCGACCTCAATTTCAAATCTATATCTTAATTAGGTACCTAATTTTTTGTTCATTAGTAAAAATTGGCTATTATTTCCTTTCATTTTTGCAAACTAAATGGAGGGATCAGCCACAAAAACAGATCTCTTTGTAGTTCAGTTTTTAATGAAAGTAAATCCCCGTCTGAAACTTTCTCGGATTGTTTTCACTGGCGCCGGCAAATTTTAGGGAGTTTTTTGTATAAATTAGGAAAAATTACCGACCGAATTTTTCAAAAATTACATTGACGGATACAGAAAATTATTTTATATATGTTCATAAATTTTGAAATCGATATCTTAATTAGTTTCCTTAAAATTCGCTAATTAGTAAAATAATTTCGAATTCCTTCATTTTCGCTAGGCCTTCATTTTCGCGATCCAGAACAGGAGTGCTTCTCTTTAGCCATTTTGATTTAAAAGATGTCATTTTAGAAGCGATGGTTAATGAGAGTTTAATTAATATCTTGGGTAATTATCAAAATATTAAAATTCTGAGACTCAGGTGCACATGGCC
Source organism: Maratus michaelseni (assembly GCA_963931845.1). Classification (NCBI taxonomy): domain Eukaryota; kingdom Metazoa; phylum Arthropoda; class Arachnida; order Araneae; family Salticidae; genus Maratus; species Maratus michaelseni. The sequence goes on from OZ007595.1 coordinate 199,401,923, forward strand.
TTGGACTATCCACACCTAAATGTTCAGACTTCTAAGTGGGCTAGATTTTGCTATCCATCGCAGACACACACACACACACGCGCGCACATGCACGCACACACACGCACACACACACACACAGAGCGAAACTTTCTATTATTAATATAGATTTAAACTTCGATAGGCTAACTAAATTCTGTGAAAAATGTCCGGGCCAGGATTCGAACCTGGGATCTATTGGCTGAAGTTGCCATTAGATTCATCTCAGTCTGAAAATTAAAACTCAATTGATTTCTATACCAATTTGAATAATAATGTAAAAAATCAATCTAGTGTAAACTCTGTGACTCTACATTTCCTAGAGATATTAGTCTACAGTGCTCAACTATGTTTTCTTGACCGTAGGCACTGGGTTGTTTCACTGCATGTGTCCTAGCCAGTTGTTCAACTTAACGCAGGACCGCCAGTGTTAAGTTCTTAAGCAAGCTTGATACTTATTTTATCAACCACGAAGAGATGAAGGATTGAGTGAACATTTCCAGATCAGAATTGGATTCTAGACCTGTAGAGTGGTAGTGCGAAGCGCTGACCAGCAATCGGGTTAAACTTCCGTAATCGAGCTGCACGCGATATAGATTTAAAAAGTAAATATGCTTGAAAATTCTTTTAAAAACCATACAAAATCAGTAAAATGGGATACAGTTTTCAAACAAATTCAATTTAAAAGGAAACGTTTTCCTTATTTGACGATGTAAAAATTGAAATAAATGTACGATGTTTAGAAGCAGTTAATTTTTTTAAAAGATAAATATGTTGATTACATCGTTGCAACCATAGATATAACAATGACGTCACTAAGGGACATGTTTTTGCTTTATAACATACATATATACACTTTCAATTAAAAGGATTCTGTTGTTCAGTTTCTGCATTAAAGGTTTTTGTGTACGAGAAAAAAATCATTTCCTATTTTTATTTCCGTTTCTAACAGAGGAAATCTTTTTTCTGGACCTATTATACTGCTGTTTTTATCTAGATTCGAATATGCAGTTATTTGAATATGCAGTTGCATATGCATAGTTATTTGAAGTATAACTGTGAATGGCTATCGTACGGAAAAAGTTACGTTCGGAGCATAAACATTTCGATAAAGAACTTTAAGTTAAAATGTTTATATTCATTGTTCATCTGTTATCTTTTATCAGATTTATATAGGTGGTCATATAATCTTTTCTTTATTTCTTACCTAAATTAATTCTCTAACGATTTAGTGAATAATTTTCTTAATAATATTGTAGCGGAGGGTTCAAATATACGATATTTTGTTTTATAATACAATGTTTATTTTGGTGTAGCATATGAAACATAAAGTAAATATGTATATCAATTGATTCGTTTTATGCATTAAATTAATGAAACTTACATTCTATATCAAGTCGAGAGGATACACGAATTTCAGTATCATTTCTACTCCAGTGGAACTACTTCAAAATTAATGACAAACGATAATGTGTCCTTTCAGGATTAACAACTGAAATTTAAAATGGATGCTCATGCATCTAAATATTTTTATAGGATGATGAATGATACTATATATAATGTAAATTATTGTGCATAAGTTTAATGGAACGGAAGATACATGAAAAAATTATAACAGCAAGTCAAACACTCGTTTAGATTTTTTTTGTTATAATAAATCTTACAAAATTATCATAAGGTTTCAAGTATGGGTTTAATTTATTTCTGTTGTATTTTTAGTGAATTTATATCAATTAGATATTGACTAAATCTGAATAAAATGAAGGGAAATATATCTTGAGAGTGAAAGATTTTAGTTTTATCCATACATAAATTACATTATTAATTTTAGATTTAATAAACACTTTTTACTGTAAAATGTATATTTCCGAAGTATAACGATAAACTAAATATATTTCTGCAGAATTATCTAAATATTGTGTAATAAACTCTAAATATCCTTTAATACTTTATCTATGCCAAATATTATAGCAATATTAAAATGTGTAAATAAAGCATATACATATTCTCTCAATGTAACTCTTAAAACTATATAATATTCTACGCAATATATATATTATTATTTGCATTTCCTTTCTTTCTTCACAAATGCCCTATAACGTCTAGTCGTTAATCAGAATGAAACATTAAAGCTAATAAAAGTGGGTGACATGTTTCGATAATTTGTTTTTTTCTTTTAACGTAAATGTTACAAAATGTTATTATAATGTTTCATACATGTTTATAATTTATTAAGAATACAACTTTGTATTTTCGCAAAGGTAATTTTTAATAACTTTCGTGAAAAATGTTATGTATAATAACTTTCAATTTAAATATGTGTTATAAACTGTAAATCTAATTTTATATTTTACTTTCTCATTTTTTTTATCTTAAATCATATAGTAAACTTACTTCGTGAAATTTATAGTTATAAACTATTGATGTGCCTCCTAAAACGATACAATATTCCACAGAATCCGTATACCATTACCTGTATTTCCTTATTCTTTTCAGAAATTCCCTATAGTTTATCTTAATATCGTACTGAACGATAATCGATGTAGCCTTATTGTTCCCACCTAATTAGTTAGTATGAGATATAAAATGTAATAAAAGAAGTGCGAGAAAATTTAGGGATATAAGTTACAACTGTTTTACCTGGCATAAAGGTTTTTAAAGAATGTATTTTTATGAGATATCATGTAGAATTCTAACTTATTTCTCTTGCAACTTTCTTTTGTGAAATTTATAATCAATTGAGGTGCCTCTTAAAACGATACAATTTTACACAGAATCCGTATGCCATTATCTTTATTTCCTTATTCTTTTCAGAAATTCCCTATAGTTTCTCTTAATATCCTACTGAACGATAATCAATTTAGCCTTACTGTTCCCACCTCATTAGTAAGTATGAGGTATAAAATGTAATAAAAGAAGTGGGAGAAAATTTAGGGATATAAGATACAAATGTTGTGCCAGATATAAAAGTTTTTAAAGAATTCGTATGAGATAACATGTAGAATTCTAATTTATTTCTCTTGCAACTTTATTTTGTGAATTTATATCAGTCAAATATTGAGATTACCTGAATAAAATAATGGGAAATATATTTTTTTAATTTTATTAATTTAGTTTTACCATTATTCATAAATAAATTGCGTTATTAATATGAGATATATTTAACTTTTCGAGTGTACATGTACAAGTTATGATAGCGAAATGTATCGATAAAATAAAACTACTTCTGCAGCGATATCTAAAAAATATGTAATAAACGCTAATTATCATTTGGTGTCGCGTCAATTTGTCGCGCACTATTCATCGTGGAACAATTCAGAACGCACAATTCATCGCAGCGTCACTTCGTCGCGGCGACAACTGGCGTCAATTCGTCGCAGCGTCAATTCGTTGCGACGTCAATTCGTCCCAACGAAAAAGTTTTTGAAGGCTATGATGATAAAATAAAGATAATTTAGTAAAATTATATAATGATAATTTGTTTTTTAGATATAATCGCATGTAAATTGTTAGTTATAATTCTCTATATCTAAAAAAACTAATTATCATTAAACAATTTTACTAAATTGTCTTTATTTTATCATCATAGCCTTCAAAAACATTTTTGTTGCGACGAATTGGCGTCACGACGAATTGACAACACGACGAATTGACGCTGAGATGAATTGTGCGTGAAGAATTGACGCAGAACCTCATCATTTAATAGTAACACATTGAGGACGGGTGGTTTTCGTCTTTTAAACAGAACAAACAGGAACCCCGTGTATGTGTGTTACATTTGCATGTTACACTATTTAACAGAAAGATATTTTACACTTTGTGTTTATATTATAAATGAATGTATATAATAATGGTGTTTTCTCTCATCTAACTATTAATATGCATTCTACTCTAATTGTAAAAATATTAATTTTGTGTATGTTTTTTAGAAATAATGTAACATATAAAACGCAAAAGTACAGCCCAAGGACGGAATTACAAATGTCCAAAAGACGTCTCACGTCCACAATGTGTAAATATTCGCCATTTTTTGTTTTAATTTTAAAACAAAAGTTATTTTTTGAAACGTATATTCACCCTAATAACGTGCTTCTTAAAACGATGCAAAAATCTACGCAATCCGTATGTCATAGTTTATATATAATATACTAATTCTTTTCAGAAATGCCCGATATTTGTTCTTTATTTCTACACACATAAGAAATCACGTGAACGAAAATCCCGCACCTCATTAGTCAGTATGAGACCTTAAATGTAAAAACAAATGGGAGAAAGGTTATTATTAGAGATCGACCAAAATTTCGGTTTCGGCGCAAAATCGGAGTTTTGCCGAATATTCGTTTTCGGCCTGACTGAAACTATCTGTATTTCAAAATATCGTTCCTTCTTTCGGAAATTTTCAACTTTACTCATTGACATGCGTTGGATCGGCTCAAATGAGACATTGTTTATTGCTGTGAACATGCTGGGAATGTTTATCATTATGCGTCAGACTGATTCATGATGCGACTGTAAATTATAAAGAAAGCAATGCATATATTACTAAACTTAAAAGACGCTTATCACGTGATTTTTAAAGGCTGCAAACTTAACAGGAGTAGAAATTTTTTACTTTTAAACTCCAGATTGTTTCGAATGCTTATGAGGAAGGTGTTTTTAGATCATATGAAGATTTACAAAATTTATTACAAAAGTTATATCGAGGTATGTATACTTAAAATATTTTTTATTAGATGAAATTCGTATAATTGGAAACTATTTCTGTCTTATTGATAAATTGATTGCGTTTTATTTTATATGAAAATAAATAATTTTGGATAGAGGTACAGAGAGTCAACTTGGCACCGGAGATAAAATTTTCAAACAGGATGCAATCTCAATACTTTCTTAGGGAGACAGGGAGTGGCAAAGCTTTTTTTAAGTAAACATGTTATATAAACATATGTACCATAAAAATGTTTGTACAAAATTTTAAATAATTAATAATAATATTTAGCACTATTTAAATACATATCTATATTTAAACGCCTATTAAATTAATAATATTTATAATTAAAAAAGGGTTAAACCATATTCAATGTTAATTTTCTAACAAACAAACCTCTAAGTACTTTATTTCAATCAATTTAAATGCAAAATATTAACGAACTGAAAATATGGATATATTTAAAAATTGAATATTCATTATTGAATTTGTTTTACATTATTTAACTACATTGTTAATTAATTATTGATAAATGCCTGTAATTATTGGTTGTTATAAAATAGTAAAATATAAAAGTTGTATTATTTATGTTTCATTTTTGTTTGAAACCTGTACACACACATATATATGTACGTTTGTTTGTTAGAAATGTGGTTCAATAGACGTATAATTAATAAATTAATTAGTAACGTAATTAGTTTATTATTAAGTAATTATTAATTATTTCCTATTAATTAATTAATTAATTAATAATTATATGCAGTTATGTATGTATTAATCAGTTTTTAATTTTTTTTTTTACACTTTCGGTTTAGGTCGAAAGTGGGAAGATCACCGAAAACCGGTTTCGGTTTCTGTTTCGTTCTTAAAAACCTGTTTCGGTCGATCTCTAGTTATTATTATTAATTTCAACTGTTGCATTTGACATAAAGAATGTAGGGGAAAATATTTTCTAATGTTTCCTATGTAATTCTATATTATTTAATATTCAATTTAATATATGTTAGAGATATATTGACTAAAACTGAATAAATTAACAGTCAATATATTTTACAAGAAGAAGATTTAAGTTTTACATTCATCAATATATAAATTCTTCTATAAATTTGACATTCACTAAACATTTTCGGATTAAACATTATGACACTGGAATGCAACTAGAGTGTGCGTCAGAAAAATGTATACATATGTTGTTTAACCCATTAAGGACATAATTATTTTTCTCAATAAAATACAAATATTGCAATTTATACCACTTTTATATTATAGCAACCTAAGGGTGACTTTTTCATGTTGTTTCTTGCATCAAATAAAACAAATATTTACCCTAAAACAAATTGGTGTTACCTTAAAATTTGTTATGAGAAACATATTGTTGCGAAAACGCAACGTCGGTCTCTAATGGGTTAACGGGTCATAACTTTCTAATTTTTCTTTCTTTTCAGAGTGTAATTAATTGAAAATAATGAGTGGACCAAGATTAACTTTTGAAAAAAGAATTTTTTTTTTTTTAAATACTATTGTATGTATGGAAATATAGTAGAAGTACAAAAAAAAAAAAAAAAAAAAAAAAAAAAAAAAAAAAATACCGCAGGTAGTTTCAGGCATATCTACCAATGCGATTTAATTCTATATTATTTAATATTCAATTTAATTTATGTTAGCCATATATTGACAGAAACTGAATAAATTAATGGTCAATATGTTTTACAAGAAGAAGATTTAAGTTTTACACTCATCAATATATAAATTCTTCCATAAATTTGACATTCACTAAACATTTTCGGATTTAAACATTATGACACTGGAATGCAACTAGAGTGTGCGTCAGAAAAATGTATACATACGCTGTTTAACCCTTTAACGTTCATTGGTTTCCCTATGAAACCACAAAACTTTAATTACGAAATTGAACAATGACAGCAGAATTTTAATAGAAATGTTTTCCATTTATTATGCATGTGACATATCGCCTTTTTCTTTTTTATTATATAAAAATAAATTTGTTTATAATTTCCGGTGTCAATTATTTATTTCAACATTTTAGCAATTGAAGTGCTTTATCCGTTAAAGGGTTAACCCATTAAGGACATAATTATTTTTTCTCAATAAAATACAAATATTGCGATTCATACCACTTTTATATTATAGCAACCTAAGAGTGACTTTATCATGGTGTTTCTTGCATGAAATAAAGCAAATATTTACCCTAAAACAAATTGGTGTTACCTTAAAATTTAATGTGAGAAACATAATGTTGCGAAAACGCAACATCGGTCTGAAATGGGTTAACAGGTCATAACTTTCTAATTTTTCTTTCTTTTCAAAGTGTAATTAATTGAAAATAATGAGTGGACCAAGATTAATTTTTGAAAAAGAAAAATATTTTAAAATATAATTGTAAGTATGAAAATATAGTAGAAGTACAAAAACAATACCGCGAGGAGTTTCAGGCAAATCCTCCAATGCGATTTACAATTCATCGGATAAAACATATGTTTGAAACGAATGGATGTTCGTTGACAACGTTCCGAAATAGCAATTGAGCAAGAATACACCACGACACCAAATGAAATGCTTGTTGAAGTTTGTAAATAAATAGTCCACCATTATATACACGCACTGACCAGATCAATGATAATTTTGAACATCTGCGGTAAGAAGAAAACTTATACATTTTATGTAGATTATTTTTCAATTTAAATATTAATTATATAAGAAGAAAAACTGGAGTTATAATTACAGTAGAACCCGGTAGTACAGTAGACTTTTCGGGCACCCTGTATATAGATCTTTATTTACAATTAATAACGATACAAATACATGAATGATTTATCCGCACAAAACGAAGCTTGATTTATCCGAAGAGCACTCACCTCATCACCTCATTTGTCAGAAAGAAACATTAAATGTAATAGAAGTGGGAGAAAAGTTACACAAATTAGTGTTAAAGCTATTGTTAATGTTTTCAACTAAACATTGCAGAAGAATATTTTTATAAGGTACCATATATGATCATGATTTATTAATTAAGCAACTTTGTATTTTTGCAAACATGGGTTTATAATAATGTTCGGGAAAAATTCATGCTGAATAATAAAAATAAATTAAACTTTAAATCCTAATACATACTAATTGCTAACTGTACATACTCAAATTTTAGTCTTAATTCTTAAACTAAACTTGCAACTTTAACTTTATATCCAATCTATAATTGAGCCTCTTAATATGATACAATATTCAACTCAGTCCATAAATCATTATCTGTATTTCTTTATTCTGCTCACAAATGCCCGATAATTTCTCATTATTTAGTGTCAAATGAGAATCGATGACGCCGAAAAGTTCCTACCTTATTAGTTAGTATGAAGCATTAAATGTAACAAAAATGTCTGGAAAAGTTAGGGCTATTAGTTACAGTAAAATAAAGTATAATAAACTTTAAATCCTAGCACATAATAATTGCTAATTGTACTTACTCAAATTTTAGTCTTAATTCTTAAACTAAACTTGCAACTTGAACTTTATATCCAATCTATAATTGAGCCTCTTAATATGATACAATATTCAACTCAGTCCATAAATCATTATCTGTATTTCTTTATTCTGCTCACAAATGCCCGATAATTTCTCTTTATTTAGTGTCAAATGAGAATCGATGACGCCGAAAAGTTCCTACCTTATTAGTTAGTATGAAGCATTAAATGTAACAAAAATGTCTGGAAAAGTTAGGGCTATTAGTTACAGTAAAATAAAGTATAATAAACTTTAAATCCTAGCACATAATAATTGCTAATTGTACTTACTCAAATTTTAGTCTTAATTCTTAAACTAAACGTGCAACTTGAACTTTATATCCAATCTATAATTGAGCCTCTTAATATGATACAATATTCAACTCAGTCCATAAATCATTACCTGTATTTCTTTATTCTGCTCACAAATGCCCGATAATTTCTCTTTATTTAGTGTCAAATGAGTATCGATGACGCCGAAAAGTTCCTACCTTATTAGTTAGTATGAAGCATTAAATGTAACAAAAATGTCTGGAAATGTTAGGGCTATTAGTTACAGCTGCTCTTAATCTTTTGAAGTAAACGTTTCAGACGAGTAGTGTTATATAATATCACACATAATTGCAATTTATTTATGATAAAACTTTTTTAAAATCTAATATTTAAACATATTAGTGTATAGCTAAGATAAAATAATTATAACGCTTCATATCCAATAAAATAATTAGATTGCTTCATATCCAATAAAATAATTATAATGCTTCGTATCCAATAAAATATTTATAATGCTTCACATCTAATAAATTATTATAGTGCTTCATATCCAATAAAATACAGCTTGAAAAAAATATTAAAATGTAAGAAATACCATTTTTAAGCTCATGGAATATAATTCAAATTATTAAATAAAACTAAAATTTTAACAAACACATTTAAATATAATATTTATTCTATACTAACTGTTTTGCACAAGTATTAAGTTTCTAAAAGATTTTTTTTTTCATGAATAAAATATTTTTATATTTAACTTTAGTGTGTAGCATAACTATATTGAATATTAAATAAATAAAAAAATTTGTCTGTGTGGAGAAAAATATATGTATATATATATGTGTGTGTGTGTGTGTGCGTATTTAATTTTATCAGGTTTAATATATAATTTTGATTTATTGCGTACACTAAGTTTAGGTCAGTTAGGTCTGAAATGCTAATATTAAACCTATGGGTGTAGAATATACTTATAGGGAACTTCGGGAATTATGGAATAGTCGGGTAATATGCAATGTCAAGGTTTATGTTTGGTAAAGTGCTGCCACAAAACAGTAATATCATAAACTACTTAAGAACGTTTCCAGAATGCCCCCCCCCCCTCAGAATGCGCGGTTCAGGGGGCGTTGTGTCAATAAATATTTGGTTTTCGTCTTTGGACAGTGTCAGAAGATGATTTTTCAATTTTTTTTATCCATTATTAAAAGTAATATTTTATATTGAAATTAAGCATAATGTTTACCTAAATACTTACAGTTTACGAGAAGTTTACTTAAAAAACGTTGTCGAAATAGATTTAGAGAAATAGCAAACTTTAAACTGTTCCCTAGTTATGTATAAAAATTGTTAATATTTGAATTATCCTAACTTAATTGTAGTAAAAAATTTCAATTCTACTGCGTGTGAAATTCGCGGAAAGATTTCGTTCACAGTCTCGAATAAATTTACGAACTCTCTCAAACTGTTACTGATATAAGTTTTACATAACTTGCGATTTTATGTTATTTTTGAGGCTTAGTGTTCATTTTATAATTATCAGATTAAGTTTCTGATGATGTGAGATGTGTTCCTTATATGTGTTCTACTGCTGGAAAAATAGTGTTGGAAACTTTGAATAATCCTCATATTTTTAAAATTTTATTCATGTAATACAAGGAACAAAGAGAAAATGACATAAATAAGAAGATACCAATTAGAAAATCCATTTTTAAAATTTACTTGCTGTGCAATTAAAAGTATTCATAGCTTCCCGTAAACCTTCCCGTCTTTTATTGAGGTAAAAATGTAGAATTTATACCATAAAAAATAATAAAATTATTTAATAACATGATTTGTTTTTATTCAGTAGCATTTTGACTTTATTTCTTAAAAATAAATTCTGATTTAAAGTTTTTTTTATTTGACTTAAAAACAGGAAGCTTTGACAGCTATGACCGCTATGAGTATTGTGAGAAATAGAAAATTTCTTTTAAAAATTGCCCAGTCAGTACAAATAGAAATCCACTCATGCAGAAAAATAAAAGAGTGTAAAACCCCATAGAGAATATTATCATAACTTTAATAAGATCATTTCACCCGTCTGTCTAGAAATAAATTGTCTTGAAGTCAAAAACATTTTCACCTGTCAAGACGCCCTATTTATATGAAAATGCATTCGATAAAATAAATAAGTATTATTTTGTAGTTTAATAGATAAAACGAGTTCAAACTTTTATATCACACTATATAAACTGGCAAACTCAATCTCTAAGTATCGATTTTTATTTTAGTCTTTCTAAAATACTAATTTACTCTTATTTCCATTCTATCACAAAATTTTAGGAATTTAAAACTAATTAGGCAGATGAATTTTAGATGTTTGTTACGTTATTTGTTGATCCGTACACTTTGTGTACTGATATATCACTAGTAAATATATGACTAGTAACAAAAAATTACAAATAATGCCTATAACTTAATGATAAATTTTGCTTAGGAGGTCGTCTTATATAAAAATTGTGACAAACTTTAAGATTTTCAGTACTAACAACTAATTTTGATTTTCTTCTTTGGATTTTTCGGTAAATTGCGTGAAATATACACGTAGTAATTTATTATTTATATAGTTTGAACGTTTGAAACTCCTAATGTTAAAATATTTTCATTTTTTTACAAAAAATATTGAAATGTGGGTAGTTTTTTAAGGACAACAGAATGAAAATTAATTTTTCATTCGCATATTTGAAGTTTCAAGAAATAACTTTTGGTTAAAAAATTCATAGTTTACAGTTAATACTTATTTAGAAACATATTTTAAAAAATAATTAAATTAAATGTAAAATTGTTGTAACCATTGCTTATATACGCATCATTAAAAAAAAATACGTTTTCAATATATGGTAGACAATTATTGACACAATACTGACATAATATATGTAAGATTTTACATAATGTAACATAACTGAAATATATACTATTTGATGACAATTGATTATGTGCAATTTAATTTCTTTTTATCGTTTTTATTGAACGGTAGTGTACATGCATACTTCCATTACATGCTATAGCTAATTTTCTCTATTAAAATCTTCACAGAATTTTGGGAATGTAATAAATATGTTATTTATTCTTTAATGTACTGTTTACTCTGAAAATTACTTTATACTAACAGGACACGGCCGTTTCGCTGGTTAATATTTCCAGATGAACCTAGAATTTTTAAAACATCTTTCTATTGTAGTTTCCACCACGAGGAGGCTCATTCTGTAGTAAATATAAACCTATTTCAGAACCATTCGGAACGGGCCCCCGCTACCTACGGCGCCGTATAGCTGCGCACGCACCACAACAACTTTTAGCCCCACCTTCCACAGCAAGGGGGCGCTTTCTATTCTAAACGAACCTCCGGTACTGCCTACAGTACCGAAGAGCAGGAGTGCTGCTGCAAAAATAAATTAGTTCCATCTTCCACCGAATAGGAGCTCCAGATATATATAACTTTAACATTAACGATCGAAATTAACATAAGCGACCTTTAATAAAACCTAATTAACAAAATAATAAACATAAGCGTAATATTGTGTCAATAATAATCTACCTTATATTAAAAAAAAAATTTTCTTTTAAATGACACGTATATAAGCTACGGTTACAACGATTTTATATATATTTTAATTATTTTTTAAAATATGTCTCAAAATAAGTATTAACTGAAAACTATGAATTATTTAACCAAAAGTACTTCTTGTAGCTTTAAATATGCGAATGCAAAATTAATTTCCATTACGCTAAACTTTAACATTAACGACACAATTTGACCGAACTTCCCCACACTCAAAATTTAACAATTACCTTTAACATTAAGAAATATCGGGAACTGTTGAAACAGAAACAAAATGGCTCATTTGAAAAAGAAACAAAATAGCGAGTTTTTTTTTCTTTTGTTTGACTTCGTTAATTTATTTTAGTTTTAGACAAAAAATACGGAATAATGTTTACAATTTTTACAAAAATTGGATTTTCGAGTTCAGAAAATATTTCTCCATATGTGCGGAGAGTTTTAAATCGATACCTCAAATACCGTAATTTCCGGCGTATAATCCGCAGCTCAAAGAGTCATTTTTCGACCCAGAAATTTTATTCAATAATTGTAGTTAAATATTTACAGCGATCTTTTAAGTTACATTTTATAAAATAATATTTCTGGGTCGAAAAACGACTCTTTGAACTGCGGATTATACGCAGGAAATTACGGTACTTTTCTTAATATTCGCAAAATACGTAGTAAAAACAAACCACTCGTTGACATCGGCAAAAGAGAGATAACTGCATATTCGCTGCCAATAACTTCGTGTTTCATATATATAGATATTCCTTTGTATATATATATATATATATATATATATATATATATATATATATATATATATATATATATATATATATATATATATATGGACGAATCAGCTCGGTTCCTGTAGCATCACCGAAAGTGAAGCAGCATCGACCGTGGTCTATGTTTGGGAGGGTGACAACCTCTCTTGACTGCGGCTGCTGTGGGACCGTGTACGTTAATGGGAGCTGGTGCACGTAAAATCTGTTCGTGGTTCCAATGTCCTTCAAGTTTAGAATAAGCGTTTTCTCTGGGGGTGCCAATCCAGGTGGAGGTCTCTCATCTGGAATTGGTTCAAAATTAAGATACCAACTCTTCTGGGCGGGGCATGTGAGTGTTTAAGCCATTTGGTAGGCCTCCCCATTCAGCTGTCTATTGAAAGAAAATATTATTATTATTATTTTCATTGTGTTTGAAATACTGCTACAAGTCTTTCGTGCATCCTTCGTTAAAATAAAAATACATGAAAATTTTTTCCAAATATTTGTCACATAATAAAATATTTAGAAGCAAGAAGCATCTCTTTTAAATTTAAGTTGTTACTTGTGGATGTGTACATTGTCGTTTGTCAATAATTTTGAAGTATTATCGTTCTTGCTTTCAAAGGAAAACGTCATTTAAAAAAATAAAACCAGTTCATATATATAAAGCTTTTTTGAAGATATTTACTACATATTTTGATATCCTACGGTAAAAAAACATGACATTATGAAGCAAAACGTTTTGTATTTGTATGCTCCGGTACAGAATTATTAAGCAAATTATTCCGTACATCCTTATAAAAAGCACCAAGTAATGAAAAGACTATATGACCCCCTGCATAAAGTATAAAACAGGAGAAGTAAGAACTGTATATATTAGTGTAAATGTTTTTGAATTAAAAAAATATTGAAATTTTTATGCTAAAAAATAAATGTTTTATGTAGAGTTACACACATATATATAGTATATATATATGTATATATACATATATATGTGCTTATTGGGATAATCTTGCATATCGAATCTAGTAATACATTTTAAAGGACACAGAATTAAAAAAAAATTATTTCAAAACTATATTAGCAATCGTCTCACAGTGTACCACATTAAGTACATAGTCAAGTAGTACTGAAGTGCCTCGGCGACAAAATCAGCAATTGGGCATATGACATAATTTTGCCAGGACTTCTGAGTATCTAAAATAGTGATAACAAATCGGAATGTTTTTTTAATGCACATGCACAGGCTATGTAAGATGAAGGATATGCAAGTGCGAATAATATATATTATGTGTTATTATACACGTGTATTCTTAAGCTGCGTTGAGACCCAGTTCTATTGTAGCAATTCATTTGTCGACTTTTTTGAGGTAGTCTGTCTTCTGATACACTGCAAGAGAGGGGCGTTCCAAACATTAGACTCCCTGACATGTTTAACACCTACTCTTTCTTCTGTTGAGACCACCATTTCTTTTGTGGATGACCACATAAGCTTTAGAAAATAAATACCAGGGAAATAATTTATGACATTTTGAAGCTGACTTTTGAAAACGCGGTCTAAACGCAGCTTTAGTAGTACTCATATGCACTAAGCACCGCTTTTTGAACACTAGGGCTACGCGCTGACACACAAACGCGGGTGTCGTAGACGGATTTTTTTGCAGAGTTTGTTTAGTTTAATACCTGCATTTTTCAAAGAGTATTTTTCGCCTAATTTAATCTCAGAAAAAAGAAGGTAAATAATACTTTTAGAAAATAATTTTATTTAAATTCAAGGGACCGTTCAAACGTCGAAAATATTAGCCTACAACAGAGTCTATTATAGTGTAAGCACGACAGGCGTATATACAGAAAGCTGTGCAATTTTGCTTAATTTTCTTAAAAGTCTCATTTTTTCCCCTCAAATGTTTATTCTTATACAGTTTGTTATTTGATTATTAAGGTTTAATGTTAAATACTTCTAATTTTGGTAAATTCCATTTTTATTATTTTTCATATCTAATTGATTTTAAAATGCGCGGTCTTACACTATCCTACATTATGATTAGTTTCTTTTTGTAAATATAGAGTTGTGTTGTCTTGTCTAATGATTCAATGTGTGAATTAAGAATGACGAACCTCACTAGAGTGAATAATTTTTGCGTGTTGTGCGCAATTTATTCTCTTCTTATCGTAATCGCTCAAGCTGTATCATTTTTGAGAGAAATCCATCAATTATAACATACAAGGTTAGCTTAAATGATTTATCGGGTTTCAAAAGACTGTTTATTTACAAGTATATGACGTAAAAAGACAGGTGATACATGAAAAGATACATACACTCACCAAGTGTCTGGTACATACTACAAATGTTCAATGTGGGCGCCATTAGTCATCCGGCACACATCTAAACAGTAATCCAGTTCCGTCCGTACGTTTGTCAATGTCCGTCACAATGTCAGTCATGCGTACTTGCTTGCAGCGTTGTTGACACTGGGGGTACATAAACTTTGTCCCTAACGTAACCCCACAGGAGGAAATGACATGGCGTGAGATCTGGTGACATGGGTGGCCATGAAAACAGAGGAATATCACCCAGAGCTTTTAAACGTGGTGAGGGCAGGGGTCGAAAAAACTACTTTTTGTTTGTAGCGAACTACCGTAATTTCCGGCGTATAATCCGCAGCTCAAAGAGTCATTTTTCGACCCAGAAATTTTATTCAATAATTGTAGTTAAATATTTACAGCGATCTTTTAAGTTACATTTTATAAAATAATATTTCTGGGTCGAAAAACGACTCTTTGAGCTGCGGATTATACGCAGGAAATTACGGTACAACTACAACTACTTTATGAACAATGTAGTTAACTACAATCTACAACTACTTGTTTTAAAAAGTAGCGACTACAAGCTACTTTTCAAAAGTAGTCACTACTTCGCTAATTTTCGCTACTTTAGTTATCATCGCTAATTAAGTGCACCGCAAACGATTTTTCCCCATATGTAACAGAACTCTTTTGAATGTCCCTATAAGCGAGATATAAATGCTACACATTTCATTTTCAATACTGAACATTCAATGGTAAACTTCAATAACATATAAAACTTTCAAGGCAATCCGAGTATATTTACGAGAGTTAGAGCACGTACAGACAGACAAAGCGAATTCATAGACACTTTTTTATTAAGCTGGAAAGTGTTAAAAAGAGGAAATTTGAAAACAAAAACTGTAATAATCTTACAAATTTATGAGAGTGTTATAGCACAGCAGCACTTAAGGTCGTTCTCAAATTCATTGATCAACAACGCGAAACTTTCTGACTCATTTTTAAACGCAAAGGCATAAAATTGGCAGACCTGACTATGGAAGCGATTTGGAATCGAAACGAGCTTTCAGTTTTTTGTTAAATAAATTACTTATCGGGTGATAAGCGATTCGTGTCACGTTTTTTCCCTTGCCCCTGCTGCGGTGTCGGAAATTCGGTTGAAAACGCCGACTTTGACAGTATTTTCAGAAAAATCTTCTGTCTTTGCCAAAAAATAAAATAAAATAAAATAAAATAAAGAATAATGGGAAACGTCTTTCGGTTACAAAGTAATTATAATTGAATAATAATTTGAACAATGATTTAGAAATTCGGTGCAAGATGCGATCCAGTAATTATTATTAATGAAGAAAATGCTAACTCACCGCTATGTACAACTTCAGGTTGTAAGCAGATGATTTTGATACTGATAACTTCTTATTAATTGGACAAAGTTTACATGCTACTGAATAATTACCACTTTCTTGTTGTTCTACAACTTCAAAATATTCATTATATGCCGACAAGACCAGGGCAGTTCTATACTATTTTTGTCTGTCATTCTATTACATCAATCTCAAAAGAAGAATCCCCACATTAAAAAAACAAGATCTAATAATGAGTAAGAAGACAAAGAGTTGCCAGCAAAAAATTAATTTCTTTGATGAGTGAGTACTTTGTGGTTTTGTCAGCAAATCCAGCAAATAATAAGCATGCTGACGCTCTAAGTTTCGGCTGCTAGTTTGTTTGAAGGCAGAAATCATTCGTTCCTAGTGCACTTTTCTCTAATAATAAAATGGTGTACTTGTTCTTTTTCTATGCTGTTTCCAATATGTATATTTTTTAATTAGAGTTCTAACGATTTTAAACTGGCAGAAAGCGAGCAGAAATTTTGTTCGAAGGGAATATTTTAGATGATTGATTATTTATTTAATGTTACTAGACAGCTAAGAATACGGAACTTAAAAAAAAAGTTTTAAATTTTGTATATCGAGAGGTGGGGGAGATTTTATATTACTGATCATTTGTCGTCACTACAGAGAACTATTTAGGGCAGAAGATTTTTGTTATATATAAAAGTAAAAATAACTTAGATTTATTTGTATGCTGGAAGGGGCGGGGGGAGTAAATTAAGGGAGGTTAGGGGACAATTTAGATGATTACTTATATATTATTATTACGTAGAAACGAATGTGGCCATTTTTTTTTAAATAAAGAGTTTAAATATTTGAAACTGTGTGCTGGATATGCCGTAAATTTTGGGGACAGGGAAATATTTTTTATTTATTGTCATTAGAGAGCAATAAATGGAGTGAAATATTTTATTTTTGTATAAAAATAAAGATTTAAAAATATTTTTAATTCCTTTGTATGCTACTAGGGGGAAGCGTGATTTTGAGAGGTCAGGGATAATTTATGATTAGACGAATCCGTTCTTTTTCCTTTCCTTTTTTTAAAATAAAGATTTTAGATTTCTTTGCTTGCTGGGGGTGGGAGGCAAAAAGGAGAAGTAATTAGAGTTAGATAAAGACTTAACATAGCCAGGCGACTATATTTTGGTAAAAATAAATGTAGTCATATAAAAATGCATTATATTGAGAAGATTTCTATGGATTTAAATGACAATACACGAAGTTTCTGACACCCAAACTATGAAAATGACAGTTAATATGCGACCGTGCCCATCGTCTATGGAAAAATCTATGACACTGGAACTGAGATTTGCTGCTCACATTTGCAAATTGTAGCAGAGAACATATTTCGCACAAAAGAAACCAGTTATGATCACGTGATTTGAAGATTGGCACTTTCTTCCTCCCTCCAAAGTAGCGTCAAAAGTAGCGTCAAAAGTAGCGTCGATGTTTGCTACAAACTACTGATATTTTGTATCGCGCTACTCGCTACACTACATTTTTTTAACGAGCGCGCTACACTACAAACTACTAACAGTAGCGGCTACTGTAGTTTCGCTACTTGTAGGGCGCTACTGCCGAGCCCTGGGTGAGGGTATGTATCGTGTCATGTATCACCAGTCTTTGTAGGTTGTATACCTTTCAATACACTGTGATCTGAAACACGATGAATCATTTCGGCTAACCCTGTACTTTTTTTTTCTTTTTAACTACTGAAGCGCGAAAATAAAGTATTTTTTATTGCTGTTTTGTAACTTGTGTTTAGTTTCAAGTATTTATTTTTCGCCTGTTAAAATGTTGTGACATTTTCATTTCAAATTTGAACTACACTGCTCAAAACAATTAAAGGATATTTGAAGTTTTATATAAAATAAAGATATAAACGAAATTTGTTTTGCCGAAAATAGAAGAAGAGAATCACAAATGCAAATTTTTCTGGTTTTCAAACTGTGGAGTATGCAAATTTTGACGTCGTGGGGCAGAATACCCCAACTCGTCATTAATAGCCTCATTGAGTCCATGCCTCAAAGGTGTTCAACGTTGCTGGCCGCCCGTGGAAACCATACCCCCTACTGAAAATGATTTTCTTTGAAGAAAACACCTTTTCTTATTCTTTTTATCTCATATGCACAAATTGTGTTTTTTCCTTTTGTACACAAATGCGCAATAAAATGCATTTTTTTCTGCCAAACATGTGTAATTTATTCTCATATAACCTACTATGTCTGTCGACCATGTATCAATAAGCTAAAAAGTTTCCCAGATACAAAATCCACCTAAAACTGCAATATCCTTTAATTGTTTTGAGCAGTGTACATTACTGCCAAAACATTAAGATAATTTCTAGAACAAGTTAAATAGTCTGAAAACCGAAAAAAATGTTTAAGTATAAGCAATGTAATTCGCTATTAACTAATTCTTTACTGATACTATTATTCAAATTGTTCAAACATGGCTAATGTGTCTAGACAAATATAGCGCCAATTAAGTAGTGTAGAATTTCTATATTTATTACAAAAATGTCTTCATTTTTGCCTACATTTAGTATCTTCAATTTTTTATACAGTTCCACAAAATTTATGTAAAATATAACTTTAAGTATGATTTAAAAACGACATTTCTTTTATTCAAACATTTTTTGTTATATTTATCATTTTGTTTCAAAATTTATAATTGTTATTTAATCAAAATATAATATATAGATATAGATATAGATATATATATATTTATATATATAATTTTTCGTGAGTGTAACGTCTAGAAAAACTGCTAAATTGTCAAACATTATAATTAGTACTATTTCATTAAGATTGAAATGTATCATTATCTCTGACATTCTTCTTCATATACAGGATGGTTATAATATAAGTATCTATATTTGGAGCTGTCTGTAGCTTAAAGGAATAATCCGAGTGAAACCAAAATCGGTACACTTACTATTCGAGAAGAGGGAAGAAGAATGGAACAATACAAAAAAAAAAGGAATTGCAGTTAATAACCAACAGATGGCGCTACTGAGTGCGAAATGTAATGTGTTATACAAGAACAAAGAACTAATACGTCAAAGGGGATGGCACACCTAATTTATTGGGAAATGTCGCAGAGAATGTGGTTACGCTTTCGCATGGCGGTGCCAATCATGTTCAGGTTCCACATGCCCATTGTGCTGGAGGACACAATCCAGGCGGTGCACGACATGCTCTACTGCTGAATGTAATGCATCATGAATGATGTTTCGCACATGTTGTGATATGCTGTAAAGACATTGAGGTTTGCAATACCCCCATGGTATACACATTACATTTCACACTCAAAAGCGCCATCTTTCGGCGATTATTGCGATTATTTTTTATTATTTTTCCATTCTTCTTCCCCTTTCTCGAATAGTAGATGAACCGATTTTGGTTTCATTCCGGTTATTACTTCAAGCTACAGACAGATCCAAATTGAGATACTTATTTTATTCATTGCCTTGTTCAGCCGCTACACGACTGCAACCATTTTATTATGTTTCGAATATGGTCAACTGTTTTCACTAATATAATACTGCTTCAATTACATATAGTTTATCGCCTATCTCCTCTCTTTCATCGATTCCATTTATTATAATATATATATATATATATATATATATATAATGTGTATACTAGTATAAATATATTGAAATATTTTACAGATACACATACAGATATATTGCATATAAATTTTAGATATGTTATACTTTTCTTAGTTTAGCAATATCCTTTTTCACGCATTCCATTTGATATAATATTACTTTTAATGGGGTTTTTCAAAGGTACAGTAACACTTTCAATAAAATTTTCAATTCTTGTTATTTTTTTCTTTTGGAGTACCCTTTTAATGTTTTATTGTTTTAAGTTTATCATCCATTTCGAATATCGAATTTTTTTTCACAAAACACTGAAATAAATTGCTAGTTCAGCTAGCTAGTTCGCACCGGCTCTAGGATTCAAAAAATGTTAATACAATATTTTGTTTTCGTGTAATAAACACATTTTGTTTAACTCTAGCTTTATATTTTGTTAACACAAATATTCAATTACCGTAATTTCGAGCGTATCCGCCGCAACTCAAACAATTCGATTTCCTACCAGAATTTATTTTAAATGAAATATGACTTACTTCTGCTTAGCACTTATTTGACTTCTTATTTTCAATAAAATTTCCGGTTTGAAAAAGAATTAACTAAACCGCGGCGCATACGCGCGAAATTACGGTACTGCTTTTCGGCACCAACACGTTGACGTAGCCATTTAAACAGAAGAAAACCTCTCATGTTCTACAATCCCGTTCACAGAGATAGTCGTGTCTAGTTAGTTTCCATGAAACTTAACACTTTACCGTCGATTAATCGACGTTTGCTCCCCAGCGCTTACCGACCGGCCGTCGATTAATCGACTTTTGATCTTTCTGTTAGATTTGGTTAGGTTAGATTGACAAGTAGCAAGCAGCAAGCATTCTTTATTCAGATAATCGGTGCTTTTTTATAAGCTTTAGCCCTTTAGAACAGGTTTCGCTTGTAAATACTGCAAAGTCCCATTACACAAAGGTGACTGTTTCGACGCTATCATAGTTTAAAAAAATATTAAACAACTTCTTTTTTCGACAAATATTGTTATATGGATTGTGGTATATTTTATGTAAATAATAAACTGAAACCGATTGTAATAGATAAAATAAATATTGTTTAACACTAATATGATTAACCCCTTCACGACGAGCGTCCTTTACAGAATTTTTAACCTTTTACCACCGGTTTTTCAAAACAGAAAATTTCACCTAATTGAATCCCAGAAATGCTAAGATTTAATGAGGCAAATCTTACATTAAAAAATAACTGATGGGAATAATCGAGGATTCTGAGCATCTTATGCGTCACGTATACGTGTCGCTCGTCCCCAAGGGGTTAAAGTAAAATATTTTATTAAATTTCGTTACCCTAGTATAACACGAAGCGTACAATTTTACCAGAGTTTAAGAAAAGCTCATATATTCCCGCGCGTCAGTATAGGCCGAAACCAAGCCGGTGTCTCGGACGATCTGCGGCTGACCGGGCGGTGAAAGTGCATAGTATGTTCGAACCGCTGCCGGTCGGTAAAGTGTTAAAATAGTCATAGGACTATGTCCCATAACTTATACACTACAGCTAATTTTCTGAATTTCATACACCGCACTGCCCATGCTAAATTTTAGTGTATTGTAAAATTGCACAATCTAATCAAAAAATCACCTCTGGCAATTTTCGCCTGTAATATATATACCATCATCATTCATCATGGACCGTTTTGAAGATACAGGTGGTGATTAAAACCTTTTCGTTAATCTACAGGGATAGCTTAGTTCCATTTTGCTTCGAATAACTGGTGCACCAAATTAGCTACAACAATGGACATGGTGTCAAGATATATTAAAATAGATTTGTATTGCAGGATGAGTCAGTGGAAAGTGCACCTTTAAGGTGCCTGACTACGTACGGAGCAATTTTTTCCAAAAAAGCTATTTAATTATTTTTTGAACTTATTTTTATTAATATTATGACTAGAAACTGTGAAAAAAGCAAAAAATATTTCATACATTAATGAAATTTTGGTAAATGGGGGATTTTGTGGTAAAATTTAGCGAAATATAGCCCAATATGCAAAACACGCTATAGAAAAATATATTGTATGTATCTTAATTTCCTTTTTGCACTTCATACTAATGACATTGGTGAAGGCAATGAACTAAAATCTAAGAGATATTTTAAATGTTTCAAAATTTATAGCATATCGCACCTTTTTACATGCTGGTTTTCATAAAATTCATCATAGTCTTTCCACGAAAGCATTCATAAAACAAAAAAATATTTATTCTAAAATTAAATCTTTAGTTCATTGCCTTCACAATAGAGTAAATAACATGCAATTTAAATTTCATAGTTATATTCTAATAACTTTTTGAGAAATCATGTTTTGCCTATGGAATTTTCATCAAAAATTACATTTTCCAAAAATTGCATTTAAAGTTGAGATTTATGTTTTACTACAAGAATTTGCACAGTAATATGCATCTAAACTTCACTGTTTTTATGAGACATACACATTTTTTTAAGAAATGAGCTTTTGTTTATTTCTAGAAGGCCATGATTTTGCTTCCCCCCCCCCCTCCCAGTTAGTATCAGATAACCAAAAAAGTTCTATCGTCTTTATGAAATGACAAACGTTAATGAATATTACACGCAATGGATAATAGATGGCGCTGCAATCGCCAAAATATGTTAATCAAGATGTAATGCAGAGTCATAATATATAAAGAAAAATGTAAAGGTTATCTCGTAACAGTAGAAAAATGAACGTGAACAGGAGTACTGCAAACTGTATAATCCGGGCTTGTATGTTGTATGAGTTTAAACTTGGAACAAATGCTATGCACACGGCCCAAAAAATATGCCAAGCTTTCGGAGAAAATTGTGTCAGCATTCGCACCACCCAAAGGTGGTTTAGAAAATTTGCTGCTTGCGATGAGTCGCTGAAAGATGCCCCAAGTGCAGGGCGGCCATATGTCATTAATGATGAGGAATTATAGGCTGCATTGGAAGAAGATTCCACTCAAACCTGTCAGATGTTATCAGAAAGGTTCGCGGTCAGTGATGAAACTATCCGTTTATATTTGCATCGCCTGGGGAAAGTGTACAAGCTAAGCAAATGGATACCTCATCAATTGACACCTGTCCAGAAGCTCGAGCGCCTGAACATTTGTTTGAGGTTGCTCATCACCATCAAACGGAACCATTTCTTGCCCTTGTATTAACCTGTGATGAGAAGTGGCTGTTGTACAGCAATTCCAAAAGATCGCATCATTGGTTGTCAGCCACTGATGCTGTGCCACAGACCACCAAATCCAAGATCGATCAGCAGAAGGTGTTATTGTGCGTATGGTGGACAGCAAATGGAATTGTTCACTATGGACTGTTGTCATTACTGCGAATGTCCATAGTGGCCAACTCCGTTGAGTTCACCAATCACTTAAAAAAAAAGTCAGCTTTAGTGAACCGTAAAGGCGTTCTTTTCCTAATGCTAGGCCGCATGTCGCGCGTGTGACCTATGACACAATTTAGCCCTTGGATGGGAACCTCTTTTGCATTCTCCTTATTCCTCTGACATTAGCCCTTCTGACTATCACTTATTTTTAAGCCTCGATAATAATCTGCGCAATCGACAGGTCAGAAATCAAGAGGCTATGGCACCGGAGTTAGATAACTTTTTCAACTCTAAAGATCGTCACTTTTATAAAAATGGAATTTATAAGCTTGTTTCCTGTTGGGAAAAGGTTATTGCATGTGAGGGTGGTTATTTTGATGAATAAATTGTCTTCTTTATGATACATTTTGCTGTTTGTTTTCTTTCACCTAAGAACGCCAGAACTTTTTTGGTTACCTGATACCTTTTAATAGTACTTCCGGTGCTTTAAACAGTACTTCCGGTTTCAGTGACAGCTATTGAATAAAATAAAAACCGCTACAACTCCGGTTTTATTTATCGTACAATAAAAATAAAAACAGTTTTGGAAAGGTACAAAGCTGGGCTTCAATAAAATGTAATAAAATCATTTTTTCAATTTTGGTCGAAAACCACTTTTTAAACGTAGTCAGATACCTTAAAAGAAAACGGCTTAGTTAGCGTTTCTATCTAGAGAAATATACACTGTAAAAAAGAGACAACTATTTTGTATTCCATGAAAATATAAACAAACACGAACCAAAATATACAATGGCCTCTCCTTAATTATCCATGAATCCGAAAAGAGTACAAACCAATACATAGTCGAGATTTAAAGAAACATTTATAAAAACAAAGATAGAATTACTAGGAAACTTTTCCAAAATTCCGTAGCAGCAAAAAAAACTGTGTTTTTATAATCTCGTATATATATTGATTTCTGAGGTTTCTAAAAATAAGAAAAAGTCCTTTCAGAATATTGGGTAAATCAGAAGAGCTTATTGTATATTTTCTGTCGTTGTTAAATTGTAGTTTCGTAAAAAAAAAAAAAAAAAAAAAAAAAAAAAAAAAAAAAAGACATTTTTTACAGTGTGTTAAAAATTATTTACAACGTTATAGTCATACGGTCCTATAGTTATACGGCGCATAATTTAGTATATGGAATATTGTCTTGCATGTAAAAATAGCTTCACCAGAAGCCCTGATATGTAATTTTTATATTCAGTCACCAGCTTAAATTCTCCATTAATTGCATGCAGATTAATTGCATGAAAATACATTTAAATTAAAACACGTGTAAAATGGATGTAAGCACGTTACAGTTTATTTTAATAAGAAAATAAAATTAAGTATACTCATCGTGTTCACCATCGATAGGAATGCAACGTACAGTGTGTATGTTTCTATATGGTAGACACATTCAGTATAATTAACTTGATTTTCTTATTAAAATAAACTATAACTTTCTAACATGTCTTTCGTGGCTCCGAATAAAGTTAATTTAACATTTAAGTCATAATTACGAACTAAATAGAGTGATACTCTGCAATTCAGTATTTTCCATTTCCCCGTATCTTATACCGCTTCCAGACCGGAAAGCGAACTACACATTTCGGTCCTAAGGGATGCGGAATGATATTTCACCGTGTATCGCTTACCAGTTTATATCAACAGCTGCCTCGGTATCACCAATCATTTGTGGGGTGAAACAACAAAATTCTTCAAAAGATTCGACATCACTTTTTTTAGTACTAAAGTGAAAATTATCTTACATCTGTATCTTTTTAGTGAAATAAGTTAATAATATGATAAATTCAATTTAGTAATATCAAATACCCAGTATTCAGTTAATCTGATTTACATCCATGATTTTACTACAAATTTTAATCAAGAATATCAACTTATCTAGCGTCCGTTTTATTTACTTTTATTATGAAAATCCTAGATATTAAACGGTTTGTTTATAAGTCGAGAAAGCAGAACATTTGTAGATTTTAATTAAATAAATCATATAAAATAAATGCGACATGAATAAAGAATACATACATATTTGTATTAATTGATGAGATTTGTGATAAATAAAGAAAAATATTTTGAGATACTATCATATATATATATATATATATATTATTATTATTATTATAGCGGAAACAACAGATGACAAGAAAGATCGATTAAAACTTGCAAAACAAAACGCGTTTGCATTTGAAATGAAAATGGAATTAAAAAAAAAAGAAATTTTAAAGAAGCTCTGAAAACGGTAAACAAGATAAAACAAATTTATTTTACAATATCTATTATAATGCAAAACATTAATCCTAAAAGAAGCATTCTATTGATTAAACTGTTTTAATACGATAGAATAATTTCATATTCTGAAAAGCAATTGTTTTCCAATATAAGTATTACAAAAACATTTATTTTTAATGCAAAAGCTATTTATAACTCATACCAAAGTTATTTTACTTATTAGTAATTAATTTAATTAAAAAAAAGTTCCATTGCCAGAAATTATAAAAATCAATATTCAGCACAATATTGTTGATATCAACGGTACTTACGACAACAACGTTTTAACATCGTTTAACAAAATAAATAAATAAATAAATAAAGCTATGTACTCTTTACGAATTGATATATTTTAATTCCTCTTTAGAAACCACCAGATATCTTTCTTTTCGATTAGAATCATGCCGTGATCGGATTATACTCGACCGATTCCGAAAATTATATCAAGTCAAGAAAAAAAACTCCCTCAAACCGGACCGCGAATCCGAAGTAGAAAATATTAATCCACATTTTTACGAAAGTATAGGAAAATAGTGCACAATTATATATCTGTTATCAACTTTATCTTGTACTTTAGAAATTATCATAAAGGTGCTCATTGATAGTAAAAAAAAAAAAAAAAAAAAAAAAAAAAAAAATCATATGAAAATATAATCTTTTTTAATAATTGAGTCAACCAGAACCCGACCCTCAAGGTTCAATTCCCAAAGCAAAATCCAGTCGAACCCAAAACAATAAAGTCCACTCCAACTTTTCCCACAGCAAAAATTATTAGCGTCAAAATAACCCGCGTCGGGATCGGATAAAAACGTGTTTTACAACAGGCATAAAGGAACAGAAAATTAATAGTTTTTCATAACATCATTTCACATCATTTACAATTAATTTAAAAAATGACATAAAAAAACATGAGTTTGAGGAGTAAATTTTCTGTATGCTTATTACTAAATTCCCAATTCCACTAGTCAAAAGAAAATACAAACAACAAAATAATAGATCTTGCGAAATGTCTATTAGAAACAGTTTTAAGACAGTTAAATCACCACTTTGTACTGTTTTATCACATACGAACTCTCGTAAAAACATTTAGTTGCACCAGTAATTTTCGAAAACAAAAATAGTAAAATCTGTAATTCTTTAATACCTCATAAAATAGAATTGAGAACGCGGAAAAAGTATTTATTACATATAAAAATTTATTTATCTTAATTTTATACTTTAGAAGATTTCTTTATTTCTTTAATCATACACATTATTTTTAATGACAACATCACATTTTCTAAATGCATACAAAATGCACATAGATGAATGTGGTATCATACGACTTGATTTTGAACATGCTTTTGACGTAGATATCGGATATTTTCGTATAACGCATTGCTTTAATAAATATTGCTGTTAATTAAAAATTAATGAAAATATACCAAGAAGAAATCTCAAAAATTGCAATGCGAAAGCTTCGCACGTGTTTGGTATACAATATTTTTTATGTCCTTTTGTACGCACATACAAAACGCATAACAATGCAGTGCAATGTTATTGAACAGCTTTTGTCATACTAATCTCACATATCGTAAACATACAGTGTTTGAATATATGATGAAACTTATGAGCAAAGAATTCTGACTGCCCTTGGAATGCCACGCAAGGGTCCGCTGATTATAAAATATTGAATGAAAATTACAGTGCATTGGCAATTTAAATCAAAGGTTGTGAGTTCGATTCCCGGTCTGGATACATTTTCACTCAATCGGAAAAAATTCAAACTGTGTGTTATCTTTATCAATCAGTATGATTTTTTGAAAAATTATAAAGTTTATCTATGTTTCAATCATTTATTATAGACTCTTTCGCTGCAGCTTATTCTTTTGAGATTTATACATAGCAGACGTAATTCTATTGACAAAAGGTTATCTGTGTGAATTGTGTCGGTCGGTTGTCGTTCCAAATAGCTGATTGGAAGGGTATTTGGCAATTTAAGGTTCTTGATTTGATTACAGGAGAGGACGCATTTTCAGTGAGTTTGAAATGTATAAAATTGTATAATTTATAAGACCGGAAAATCAGAATGGATTTTGTTTGTCTTCGGAAGTAACTAAATGATGTAAACTCTTTTTTTAAATATATATACATATATTTATATAATATTGTAGAAAAAAATGACTACATAAGGGGGTCACAAGACTCGTGAAATTCTATAAAAAACAGCAGAAATGAAGTAACCTTTTCTCGGGAACTAGTGAAGCTATTTCAATAACTTAATTTTAATAGTTTTAGCTGTAGCTGAATTAAATTTTTGTTCATTCTGCAACGAATAAAGATAAAAATTGCATTAATTGCGTGTCTGCAATTCTAAGCATTTTGTTAATAAAAATAATGCTATTGAAAATGAACTGATTTTTCAAAAAAATAACTGTCGAAATATAGTTTATTATAATACCTAAAATGAAACGAAACTATTTATGCAGCATTAGGCTTCTGTTGTTTTTGAGAAAAATATACATTATTAACAGGTGCTTTATATAGGAATTTTCAACTGTTGTTGCTTCTTTGACATAAAAAATACATTTATTATATATACTATTTCAGAAAACCATTTTTAAAATTTAACATATCTTTATACGATATATTTATATATTTTTTTCTTTTAAAAATACGTTTGCATATATAAACTAATGCATGTCGATATGTGTATATAAAAAGGTTAGATGACTGTTAAAAGGTTTTCATTAAAGGAATTTAAATTAATTTTATAAGTTCAACCATTTTTAAGAACTATCTTTTTTATATTTTATATTTTGAAGTATTTGAACGTCTTGCCAAAAAATCACAAAATACAATATTTTAAAAGTATCAGAAACATGCCTATTCAGTTTTAAAGAGATTTGGTGTTTTATTGATTTTCATTTTGCATATTAGTGAAAATTTAACTATTATCGGTTTTCAATTACATCTAATTTCGAAAACTTAAAGAGTGTTATCAAAAATATATTTGAGATCTATGACTTTCTCGCACCTGTTGTCATTCCACTAAAACAACGTACAGGACATGTTTTTTTTAAAATGGAACCCACAGAAAGGAAAACACAAAATTTATGATAATTTCTTTAATTAAATAATTCGAATAGCCTCAAAAGGTGTTGAAAACGTCACCTGGCACTAAGGTCGGTTCCGGTGTTAATTTCAGTTTACTTTACTGTCTCGGCGAATTCCGTGCGTGTCCTTGCACATTAAAAGCATCGGCAGGTCATTGTGCTGTCATTCGGTACCTGTACATCTGGAAACGCATCAGAATATTTGTTTTTGTCCGTTTCTGTGCGAGAGAGACGTAAAATAATGGTCAACAATAACGTCACAGTGTACATGTTCTAAGGTCAGGCTTGAAATTCAAAGCACTACGTCACACATAGAACTAGAACTGAGAAGACGACACTCACGAAACACTCATATCTTCGTCCAATGTTACTCTGTCAGTTGTTAAAAATTCCCTCTTTTACATTTTGCAGACTTAATGTGTATTTAAACTCAGGGTGTCGTCTTTAAAAATCTGCTCTTTATTACAGTGTATAGCAATTCAATAAACTCACAATTATTAAAAATACACTTATCTCTGTTAATATTTTAAAGTTATCATTTGAGATAACTTTATTACAAGATCAAAAGAAGGAGAAATTTTACCAACGCAGTAATCATCAGGAGAATGGAAAATTTATATAAATTTTTATTGGAAAATTTTAGCGGTTTGAATTGTTTTTTCTTTTATAAATTCAATATAATTATTTTTATAATTAATAACATACATCTCGTATTCATCTCGCATTCTTTATATTAAAGAAATCACGGAACAAACATCCTATAGTAATTAAGTTTTAATTCAACTGATGTTTAAAATTAAATAACAGTTTGAAAATTAGATATAGTATTTTTGTCATAAATATTAATACTTTCTTTACAGGGCGTAGTGGAATATATATTTGTACAAATAACAATCGGATTTCAGTTAATTATAAAATAATAAATGCTAATACAATTGTCAAGAATAAAAATGTCCATGTCCGAAACATTGCCAATAATCGAAAAAGTTATTAAGAGAGTAAGAACACTCAAATATAATAGATGTTGCTGGTTTCTATTTTATTTGTCAAACAATTTGTAATTTGCCAAGCGGTTCAATTGAAAATGAATAGTATGTAGCTGAATAATAATTTTTAAGCAGTTCCGGTGGCTTAAAGAAGACCGTTTTCATTTGATGACCGTTTTCCGCTGCAACATCAGACAACTTCTCCTGGAGAAATAGATAAATTAACACTGGACACGGCAGTCCCTGAAACTCCTGGAAAACCATGTGTGCTGATCCCACTGGTCTCTCACGTTCATTTGGGATCGTAGTTGACCGTTTGCTCGGTAGTTAAATTTGATTTAAACTATCGCACAAAAAAAATGGTAGTCAAGAGGTTAAAAAAGAAAGCATGAGCCATTTGAGAGCATTTTTTTAACATGCTTTGTTTCAAACACCGCAATTTTGCCCAAGTACATGTTAATTACTAAAACTAGTACAAAAAACTTGGACATTAAGAAATGTGCGTACAACCTTATCAATTTTAGTTAACTTGTTTAAAAGATATTAAGGTATTAGAGAAGTGCCATCATGAACAGAACTAACAGACATTCGTTGTGAGCTGTAATGTATTCTTGCTCTTTAGGGTGAATTTCGCAGGCTTTGGTAACTGTGTCTAAAGTGACTAATGGACAAAAAAGCACAAAAATACCTACTGATTAGAAATCATGTTCCAATTAAAGTACAGAAATGATGATGATCTTTTACAAGGTGATAAGTAAGTTTCCGATATTAATGATATTCCATCTTCTACCGAGATGGGACTAATCTATTTTTGTATTTTTTAATTTCAAAATGGCCTCAAAATATAGTTAGACAGTTTGAATCAATATCAAATTTTTGATGCTGATAACTTTTACACTCATGTATGTGAAAATTGCAACACCATGAAAGAATTATGCAAATTGAACTAAACTTACAGGAAATGTAAAGTGAGTTAAGACATGCAAATGATTAGAATTGCGCATGCGTGGAATGAAAACCGGTTCATTATCAGTCCCTTGTTCCAGGTATATAAAGGACGGTAAAGATGCATTGAAATCCGTTTATCTTCCTCTGTCTGTGGTAAAAGTTTCATTGATGGTCAATATGCCTCGTCAAAAGCGGAGGAAGTAATACCAATAACTAAGGGAGTCCGTACAAGGCCGCATCGTCGGTATGCGAGAAGGTGAATTTTCGTATCGAGAAATCGCAGCCCGCACGCAGTGTAATGCCACAACAGTGATGTGTGTATGGAAGAAATGGACAGAGGAGAATGAAACAAGGCGAAAACCTGGCAGTGGGGTACGCCTTGTAAAAACCTTTATGTCAGGCACAACATTTGTAACTTATACCCCTATATTTTCTCCTGCTTCTTTTATTACATTTTATACCTCATACTAACTAATGAGGTGGGAAAAATAAGGCTAGATCGATTATCGTTCAGTACGATATTAAGAGAAACTATAGGGAATTTCTGAAAAGACTAAGGAAATACAGATAATGGTATACGGATTCTGTGGAATATTGTATCGTTCTAAGAGGCACATCAATTGATTATGTATTAATTTCACAAAAGAAAGTTGCAAGAGAAATAAATTAGAATTCTATATGATATCTCATACGTATACATTCTTCAAAAACCTTTATGTCAGGCACAACATTTGTAACGTATATCCCTAAATTTTCTCCCACTTCTCTTATTACATTTTATACCTCATACTAACTAATGAGGTGGGAACAATAAGGCTACATCGATTATCGTTCAGTACGATATTAAGATAAACTATAGGGAATTCTGAAAAGAACAAGGAAATACAGATAATGGCATACGGATTATGTGTAATATTGTATCGTTTTAAGAGGCACATCAGTTGATTATATATAAATTTCACAAAAGAAAGTTGCAAGAGAAATAAATTAGAATTCTACATGATATCTCATACAAATACATTCTTTAAAAACCTTTATGTCAGGTACAACAGTTGTAACTTATATCCCTAAATTTTCTCCCAGTTCTTTTATTACATTTTATACCTCATACTAGCTAATTAGGTGGGAACAATAAGGCTACATCGATTATCGTTCAGTGCGATATTAAGATAAACTATAGGGAATTTCTGAAAAGAATAAGAAAATACAGGTTACGGATTCTGTGGTATATTGTATCGTTTTAGGAGGCACATCAATTGATTATATATATAAATTTCATGAAGTAAGTTTACTATATGATTTAAGATAAAAAATTGACAAAAGTAAAATATAAAATTAGATAGATTAAGTTTATAACACATATTTAAATTGAAACTTATTATACCTAACATTTTTCACGAACATTATTAAAATGTGCTTTTGCAAAAATACAAAGTTGTATATCTAATAAACTATGAACATGTATGAAACATTATAATAATAATATTTTGTAACATTTACGAAAAAAGAAAAACAAGTTATCGCAACATGTCACCTATTTTTATTATCTTTAATGTTTCATTCTGATTAACGACTAAACATTAGAGAGCATTTGTGAAGAAAGAAAGGTAACGCGAATAATAATATATGAATTGCGTAGACTGTTATATAGTTTTAAGAGTTACTTTAACAGAATATATCTATACTTTATTAACACATTTTAATATTGAGATACAATTTTACATAGATAAAGTATAGTTAGATAAAGGATATTTAGAGTTTTTTACACGTTATTTAGATATTTCTGAAAGAAATATATCTAGTTAATCGTTATATTTCGGTATCATAATTTTTACAATGAAAAGTGTTTATTAAATCTAAAATTAATACTTAATGTAATTTATGTATAGATAATGGTAAAAATAAAGTATTTTACTCTCAAGATACATTTCCTCTCATTTTATTCGGATTTAGTCAATATCTAAATGATATAAATTCACTAACATTATAACAGAAATAAATTAAAACTATACTTGAAACCTTATGAGAATTTTGTAATATTTATTATGAAAAAAAAATCAAAATATGTGTTTGACTTCTGTTATAAGCTTTCCTTGTATCCTCCGTTACATTAAACTTATATACAGGGTGATTATAAAAAACTATTCCGACATTTGGGCCCCTAACTATCATACCATTCACAGAAAAACAATGAAATTTTTTCAAAAGGTATTTTGAGTTATGCGCTCAAGAATGATATGGAAAACAACAATGTCACTCAAACAGTTACGGTTACAGTGAGAAAATTTCGAAAAAATCAAATAGCAACACCCAGTTTTTTGTATTGGAATGTGATCTCCATTGTGAAAAACCCTAAATAACGTTGGAACGGCAACTGGTAGCATGGAAATCACCGGAACTAGGCGAGGGAAAAGTGAAAAGGACTTTGCCGTGCACCAGATCCGGTACGATGATAATAGCAGCTGGCCTTTACGCATGCTGTGGACAGATGAGGCGCATTTCTCGTTAACTGGTAACGTGAATTCGAAAATTTGTGTGCACTGGGCAGAGAATAATCCACATGATGTGCATGCACGTCCATTACACGAGGAAAAAGTGACTGTGTGGTGTGTTGTAACGAGTACGTTCATCCTCGGCCCTTACTTTTTTGAAGAGGTTACTGCCGGTGATCTGCAAACGTGTACAGTAACGAGTGCTCGCTATCTGGACATGTTAACTCATTACGCGATTCCCGCATTGCAACGGTAAAATTCTCTATCTGAAGTTGTGGGGGTGCAAGATGGCTCTCCTCCACATGTCGGGTGTCCAGTCAAACGTGTCTTAACTCAACAGTTTAGTGACAGAGTTATCTCCCATCATTTCCCGTTTCCGTGGCCACCAAGGTCTCCTGATCTGACACCGATGGATTTCTGGCTGTGGGGATATCTGAAATCCAAAGTGTATCAGTTTCGTCCTCAAACTGCATCTGATTTGAAAGATGCCATTAGAACTGCGATTCAAGAGATTCCTATTGCCATGATACGTGCTGTAGTGCTATCCACCATCAGCCGCATGCAAAGTGTCATCGTTTGTGAAGGAGGTCATGTGGAAAATTTGTGAAACACAATAAAATGCTTTATTTTATACTGCTTCTCTCTCCTTATTGGTTGTCCTCACTTTCAGCCTATCTACTGCCGCTGATTTTGATGCTACAGTTGCCGTTCGAACGCTATTTAGGGTTTTTCACAATGGAGATCACATTCCAATATAAAAAACTGGGTGTTGCCATTTGATTTTTTCGAAATTTTCTTACTGTAACCGTAACTGTTTGAGTGACACTGTTGTTTTCTATATCATTCTTGAGCGCATACCTCAAAATACCTTTTGCCAAAATTTCATTCAGTTTCTGTGAATGGTGTGATAGTTAGGGACCAAATGTCCTGGATAGTTTTTTTATAATCACCCTGTACAATAAGTTACATTATATATAGTAGCATTCATCATCCTATAAAAATATTTAGGTGCTTGAGCATCAATTTTAAATTTCAGTTGTTAACCGTGAAAGTACACATTATCGTTTGTCATTAATTTTGAAGTAGTTCTACTGAAGTAGAAATGATGCTGGAATTCATGTATCCTCTCGTCTTGATATAGAATGTAAGCTTCATTAATTTAATGCAAAACCGAATCAAGTCATATACATAAAGTTTGTTTTACATATTTGCTTCATGTGTCATATGCTTCTCCAAAATACGCATGGTATTATAAAACAAAACATTGTATATTTCGATCCTCTGCTACAATATTATTAAGAAAATTATTCACTAAATCGTTAGAGAGTTAATTTATTTTAGAAACAAAGAAAAGATTATATGACCAACTATACAGGGTGTCCCAGGATTATTGGGACAAACTTTAAGGGGAGGTAGGGACATCACAAGGATTCAGATTTGCATAGCAACCCATGGTCGGAAACAGCTTCGTTCGCCGTTAGGTGGTGTTGTTCAGAAGAGCATTGGAGCATCTCTAACATCTGCATATTATCGCATCTGTTTATAAGAGGTGCTACCAAGCTTACTTGACACTATGCCACAACATGTCAGACGCCATATGTGGTTTCAACATGATCCGAAACGTCATGGGAAAGTAGTATGACAGGGATAACAAACGCACAAGACTGAGATCATCTGAAATAATTTATTGGTCATAGATATTACATGTGCTGTGGCATATGATATGTGAAAACGTCACAAAAGTTGTTCAAAGTTTTCACCATTGCTGGTGACGCGAAAACGTCACAAAAGATGTTCAAAGTTTTCACCATTGCTGGTGACGCGAAAACGTCACAAAAGATGTTCAAAGTTTTCACCATTGCTGGTGACGCGAAAACGTCACAAAAGATGTTCAAAGTTTTCACCATTGCTGGTGACGCGAAAACGTCACAAAAGATGTTCAAAGTTTTCACCATTGCTGGTGATGCGAAAACGTCACAAAAGATGTTCAAAGTTTTCACCATTGCTGGCATGCATTACACCGTCGGACCTTGGATTGGCTGATTCGATCAAATACACATGGAATTTGTTGGATATCCGCAGCAGCACAGACGAGTCTTGCAACCAAATCCATATCGGAATCCACAGGCGTTGCGTACACAACACTTTTCAGTGCACCCCAAAAGATAGAAATCTATGCTACGTAAATCAGGAGAACGTGGTGGCCAGGGAACCGGCCCACCACGGCCAAAGACCACCACGGCCATCGGTGACCAAAGACCTGATTCAAATGTTCACGAACACATCTGCCGGAAGATGTCCCATGTTGTTGAAACCACATATGGCTTCTGACATGTTGTAGCATAGTGTCAAGTAAGCTTGGTACCACCTCTTACAAAAAGATACGATAATATGCAGATGTTAGAGGTGCTCCAATGCCGTTTGGAACACCTAACGGCGAACGAAGCCGTTTTCGACCATGGGTTGCTATGCAAATTTGAATCCTTGTGATGTCCCCTACCTCCACTTAAAGTTTGTCCCAATAATCCTGGGACACCCTGTATAAATCTTCAAAAAGGTAAAAGATGAACAATGGATATAAAAAAAAAATTACCTAAAATTCTTTATCGAAATTTTTACGCTCCGAATGTAACGTTTTCCGTACGACAGCCATTCACTGTTATACTTCAAATAACTATGTAACTGTATATTCGAATTTAAATAAAAAGAGCAGCATAATAGGCCCGAAAAAGAGATTTTCTCCGTTAAAACCGGAAATAAAAATCGGAAATGATTTTTTTTTTTCATACGCATAAACCTTCAATGCAACTACTGAACAACTGAATTATTTTGATTGAAATGTATATATGTATATTATAAAGCAAAAACATGTATTTTAGTGACGCCATTGTCATATCGATGGTGGCAACCCATTTATCTTTTTAAAAAAAGTAATTGCTTGTAAACATTGCACAGTTATTTAATTTGTACACCGTCGAATAAAGAAAACATATCCTTTTGACTTGAATTTGTTTGATAACTGTATGCCATTTTACTGATTTTTTAAGGTTTATAAGCATTTTCAAGAATATTTACTTTTTAAATCTATATCGTCTGCAGCTCGATTACGGAAGTTTAACCCGTTTGCTGGGCAGCGCTTCACGCCTCAACGCTACAGGACTGGAGTCCGATTCAGAGATGGAAGAGGTTTACTCAATCCTTCATCTCTTCGTGGTCGATAAAATGAGTATCAATCTTGTTTGGGAACTTAACACTGGCGGTCCTGAGTTAAGTTGAACAAATGGCTAGGACACATGCAGTAAAAAAACCCAGTGCATATGGTCAAGAAAACGTAGTTGAGCACTGAAGGCCCTTAGGTCCTGCAGAGTCCAGAGTTTAGGAAGTCTTTAGCCGTTTAAATTTAAAATAAAATAAACAGTCCAGCGTTTGTTTTTGTTTTATCTTCCATAATAAAATAAACACTACATCAATCAATAAATAAGTAAATAAAATAATATAAATAAAACACAAATTTAACAGATATATAATTGAAGGGGTTGGGGCAAGAGAATGCTAAGCCACATATTTCAGCTTCTTAGGTATATCATTTTGAAAATTAAATCAAATACTCAATGTGAAATATTTAACATAAAGTTCTTTTGCCAATTTCTGAGTAACATTTGAGATATTCTGAGTAACGCATGTGATCTTTACTTTAATAATATTACTTTAATGATATACACTTCTGATCTGATAAAAAAGTTCTAGAAACATCTGGGGCAATAACGAAACCTGGGACATATGCTGCCACCTACTGGCATTAGAAATATTAATATGTAGAATATTATAATTCACAGTATTGAGCAACAAAGTACAGTGTCAGATTTATTTCACCAAAAATGTGGCTTGGCACTTTTTTGCCCCGACACCCTCAATTGTACTACGTGCTTAAACATTGAAATAATCAAAATCAAGAAGGCTCCTGTATGTAGCAAATGTTAGCCGATTTTTCGGTCTATTAACCTCTGGCAAGCGGCTAATACAATAGTATCACTTTTAATAAATTTCAAAAAAATATTTGAACATACTTTATTATTATTTTTTTTTATAAAACTTTTTTTTTGGTGTTCTTAATGGACAATAAAATATATTTAAACTATGAAAAATATAACAAATATACATTAAAAATAGAAAATCTATTACAATTTTGAAGAACAAATAACAATTTTGATAAATGTTTTGTTCAACGAAAGCATCTTTTGTTAACGGAAACCACGGGTCGGTTTCTCTTGCATATATAAAACAAACTGAAAAAAAAATTCTTTAGGCATTAATATTAATAAAAGAAGTTCTATCTTAATTTTTTTTAAAAAGGTTGTCTCTATATCTCACTTTTAATCACCCATAAACTGTTACTCGCAATATTTTCTAAAACACGTAAAAGTTATATTGTATGAATTAGAGAGAGGAATAATGATGTTTTATGCTTCATAAGTTTGTCCTCAACACTCAAACATGATAATTACTTCGCTGAGAGCAATTCTTCAAAAGTTATATAATAGAAACACCTTTGGGGAATTACTTTTCATTAAAAAGGTGTTTCATAATGTTATGATGTTAATAAGAAGAACAATTGGTTTTAGTATTAATGGACAACAATATTAAACATTTTAAAAATTATCGACATGCATTATTGAGATTTGTGAAGGAAATAATCTGTCGCGAATACCGCAAAATACATATTTCGTAAAAGTTTATATGACTAATAAAATAACTTTTATTTATAAATGTAAAGTTATATTAAAACAAAAATTAGATAATTATAAATAATAAATATTTTAATATCATAATATAAATATCACAGAACAATACACAAATTAATAGAACATTTTATCTGAAATTATAGAAAAAAAGTTTCCTTTATATCTCACTTTTAATCACACATAAACTCTTCTCTCAATATTTTCTAAAACACATAAAAGTTGTATTGTATGAATTAGAGAGAGAAATAATGCAGTTTTATGCTTCATAAGTTTGTCCTCAACACTCACACATGATAATTACTCCGCTGAGAGCAATTCCCCAAAATTTATAGAACAGAAACACCTTTTGGGAATTACTTTTCATTAAAAAAGTGTTTCATAAAGTCATGATGTTAATGAGAAAAACAATTCGTTGTAGTGTTAACGAACAGCAGTATTAAACATTTTGAAAATTATTCACATGCATTATATTTGTGAGGGAAATAATATGTCCGAATACCACAAAATGCATATTGCGTGAAAGTTTATATGACCAATAAAATAACTTTTATTTATAAATGCAAAGTTGTATTAAGCAAAATTAGATAATTATAAATAATAAATATTTTAATATCATAATATAAATATCAAAGTACAATAAACAACTTAATAGAAATTTTAACTGAAATTATAGAAAAAAAAGTTTCCTTTATATCTCACTTTTAATCACACATAAACTCTTACTCTCAATATTTTCTAAAACACGTAAAAGTTATATTGTATGAATTAGAGAGAGGAATAATGATGTTTTATGCTTCATAAGTTTGTCCTCAACACTCAAACATGATAATTACTTCGCTGAGAACAATTCTTCAAAAGTTACATAATAGAAACACCTTTGGAGAATTACTTTTCATTAAAAAGGTGTTTCATAATGTTATGATGTTAATAAGAAGAACAATTGGTTTTAGTATTAATGGACAACAATATTAAACATTTTGAAAATTATCGACATGCATTATTGAGATTTGTGAAGGAAATAATCTGTCGCGAATACCGCAAAATACATATTTCGTAAAAGTTTATATGACTAACAAAATAACTTTTATTTATAAATGTAAAGTTATATTAAAACAAAAATTAGATAATTATAAATAATAAATACTTTAATATCATAATATAAATATCACAGAACAATACACAAATTAATAGAACATTTTATCTGAAATTATAGAAAAAAAGTTTCCTTTATATCTCACTTTTAATCACACATAAACTCTTACTCTCAATATTTTCTAAAACACATAAAAGTTGTATTGTATGAATTAGAGAGAGGAATAAAGAAGTTTTATGCTTCATACGTTTGTCCTCAACACTCAAACATGATAATTATTCCGCTGAGAGCAATTCCGCAAAAGTTATAGAACAGAAACACCTGTTGGGAATTACTTTTCATTAAAAAGGTGTTTCATAAAGCTATGATATTAATGAGAAAAACAATTCGTTGTAGTGTTAACGAACGGCAGTATTAAACATTTTGAAAATTATCCACATGCATTATAAGAATTTGTGAGGGAAATAAAATGTCGATAATTCCGCAAAATACATATTGCGTGAATGTTTATATGACTAATAAAGTTACTTTTATTTATAAATTTTAAGTTATTTTAAAAAGAAAAATTAGATAAAGTGTAAATAATAAATATTTTAATATCGTAATATAAATATCGAAGAAAAATAAAAAAATGCATTTTAGTTGTTAATCAAAAGCAAGAATATGTATATAATTTACTTTAGTTATATGTTATTTGTCTGTACTTTTACACCTTATAAAAATTGAGGAAGATTATTTCATTTTCTGTTGTGTTTAAAACTATTTTCCCAATGTATTTTTGGTACTTTTCGGTTAGCCGGGCGCCAGTAATATATATACATATATAAATACATATGTATGTTCATATATATGTATATGCATACATATATGTATGTATATATGTGTATGCATACAAATGTATATGCAGATATGCGTATATACATATGAGTGTGTATATATACATGTATATATATCACTGGCGCCCGGTTAACCGAAAAGTACCATATTTTTCTATAAGTTAAAAAATATTTATATATTATTATTATTATTTAATATTTGAAAAAAAATAACATGCACGTGATTTTGTCATATGATAGATTATTCATAAAATTTTAACATAAAACTTTATAAATAAAAAAATAATAATTCATATATATTATTCTGCGGAATACTCAGCTAAAATTACTAGTGGATCAATTAAAAATAAAATTTCATAATGATATATCTCTTGCGTTGATATACACAAAATAATGTACATGTAAAATGTGATAAATATCAAACCAGTTTAATCCACTTGGCAAGGTTTCGGACCAAAAAACTTTTTCTTTTTCGTATCACTATTTTTAAAAGTAATATTTTGATTATTTTATGATAGTAATTTGTGATTAAAGTATCAAAAGCATATACACAGCGACATAGTGAGTCAAATGTCTTTCAGCAATCTTTAAGTGACGGTAAAACACACTTCAACAAGCAATTTTCATTTAAGAAATCAGAGTTGTGTTCCGTTTATTCAGTCCAAAAATCAGGATGTCTCACTCCAGTTTGAAATTTCCTCAATAACTTTAACAATAATAAAGGAATTTTAACAGAAAATATCATTATCTTTATACAAAATTACCTTTATGACATAATGACCTTTATTACACAATGACCTTTTTTCATAATGTGACGATAGCACAATAAGTGATAGGAGTGGGCACCATCTGCATACAAATAGAACTGAATTATGTGACTGGTATTTTCAGATGTAATTGACGTTACATGAAATATTGTATACTTCCAGGCTTCTCGTATTGTCTTTTCATTTCATTAAAACCAAAGGAATAATAAGAATGAAATACTACTTTTTAAAAACTAAAATAATGACAAATGTACGTGTTTCGATTAGATTGGTACTCACTGTATTTTTTGCTGAAAAAATTAATTATAACCCTGGTTCCATTCTTATACAAAAAATTGTTTATTGTAGTTATACTCTACCATCACTTAAAATTTATCTAAGGACTTTGTAAATGCCATAAATTCAAACAAGTTCAGAGTCGTTAGGCATCAAGGATATGAAAGGTAAATAATCAGTATAATAACAACGCTTTCAATTAATTATGTGCCAAAAATAAATGATAACTGAAAAAATTTAGCAAAGATTAATTTTTTTATACTAAACAATATTATTGTATAAACTTTAAAAGAAATTGTTAACTTTTTTTTCATTTCCTTGTAGAAAGGAAGCTAGCTTTGAAATGTTAATATTAGGTGTTCTTTTATGTCACAGTGAGAAAAGCCCACAATAATTTCAATCTTGTTCAAAATTAGATTGAATGGAAATTCTGTATTTTATGCTAATAAAATTTTCCAGCAGAGCTGAAATTAAGCTGGAGATTACTTATATAACAAAGTATATACATTATCACTTACGACTCAGCGTATAACCAACAGAGTGAAAAAAATCTCCAGACCGTGAATCGAACCCGGAACATTTACTATTAGGCACAATTGCTCTACCAGGCTGAGTTTAATTCGTATCTTGCATGCCACTGGAGATATGTGCTCATGGTTGAATTTCCATCTTGTGTTGTAAAGTCGCAGACGTGCCAGTACATAAGAGTGAGAAAATGCTATGCTTGATGTCGTTCATAATTCGTCTTCTGAAAAAAGTATTTGAGAAATTTTTGACAAAAACGCTAAAACGTGAGCTGTTTCAGCGCTGCTTCGGCCCATGTTTTCACTACTAAATATGCCAATTTTTAGACGATAATTTAAAGACACATGAGTACAGTTATATTTACAATCAATTAAAATTTCAGAAAATTTGGAAGATAAAGAACTATATTTTCTTTTCTGTGTGTGTTAAAGGGCCGGACGAGGAAACAAAAATAAGCGAGAAGAAAACTTATTTCTTTTCCAACTAGATATCAATATATTTTCACTAATTTTTTACACAGGCTGCAAAACCGTTATATTTATAACCAATAAAAATTTGAAAGAGTTCCGACAAGAAGAACTATTTTTTTATCTATAAAACTACCCTACGTAAAAACAAGAAAATGTCTTTTTACGAGTGTTTTTTCCAATAAATATCAATGTTCTTTTATTTAAAAATATAAATTCATGCAAAATTGGATTAAATATTTAAAATTATAGAAATTTGAGGTTAATAAAAGGTTATTATCACGGTCCCGGGCGGGTTAGCTACTCTGTAATAATAAGGAAAGAAGTTTGTTTGTATGTGTATCTGTGTATGTGTGTGCTGTGTTCTGAAGAAATCGATGGACGCAGATATACAAAATTTTGGTTACACAATTTTGCTTCCTCTAATTAAGGTTATTATCACGGTCCCGGGCATCGTCGGGTCTGTCAGCTAAAAAATTAATAAAAAATTCGCAATTTTCCAGAAGAAAAAAAAATTAAAATCAAAGACAAAACTTTAAAGCAAACTTTTACATTAATATAGTATTTCTTTGTCAGGAAGAAAGAGAAGAAAAAATATACAAATGATGGCAACTTAGCAAGGAAGTTTTTAAATGCATCAGAACGCAGTGTTTAATTGAAATGACTGACTATTTTCAGAGGTTGGAAGTATAATGGTGTTCCTAAAGTCTTTGGAACAAACTTTCAAGGGAGGTAATGCGTTTAGATAAACATTTTCCGTATAGGAAACCATCGTCGCAATCCAATTATTCAATCACAAATACAGGGTGTTTCACTAAAAACTAAACCCGAATTTTCGTCCGTTACGTAAACAATAATGAAGATATTTTGACGAGATTTTCAACATATTAACTTTGTTTTGTGTGACATGGGATGACATTATTGGAAGTGATTGAATTTTGGTCAGTGACAAAGTATATGTACAGTCATCTACATTCGAATCAATAAAATATAGAGCTTAGCGTTTTTTGTACTGCAATGGTGCAATTTCTAACACCGCTCGCTATATTTCACATAAAGTAAAGTAAGTCTGTTGAAAATACAGCTACGATATCTTTATAATTATTAAAATAAAACGAAAATACAAATTCAACTTGGAGTGAGATACTATATTTTTGAATGTTTAGTGGACTGCGGTACTGGTTGGACTGTGGTACACTGTAAAAAAATTGCAGTAAAATTACGGGCAGAAGCCGGCAGCAGAGATTCCAGTCATACCCCGTAAAAAAAATAAATAAATAAATAAATAAAATAAAATAAAATAAAATAAAATAAAAAAATAAATCCATGCCCATCATTTTGTGATGCCCGTAATTTTACGGGGCAAAGTAATATAGCATTATAATACACAGGATATAATGCACTTTAAAACACAATATCACTTTGCTTACTGTGCCGTAGCACGTAGCACGTTAGATAATCATCACTGAATCGCTGTTTTGGCGGGTTAAAATTTTCGAAACACGAGTAAAATGAAGGGTTACACCCTAGCGGAGGACAATGTATGGGGTCGTACCGTATTTTTCTAACATATGGGCTAGAACTGTAAGAATATGTGGATTGCTCTTAATTTTCTAAGTATCTAAGGGATAAGGCTGCTTATTTAGTGGATCAGAACGTTTTTCATCAAATAAGGTTGTTGCCCGTGAACATTGAAGGGCAACGCTCATAAAATTACAGTTTTTTATTAGAGTGTTCCTATAGCTC
This sequence comes from Maratus michaelseni, assembly GCA_963931845.1. NCBI lineage: Eukaryota > Metazoa > Arthropoda > Arachnida > Araneae > Salticidae > Maratus > Maratus michaelseni. The sequence goes on from OZ007595.1 coordinate 199,445,739, forward strand.
ATTAGCAATATTGCTATGGTTAGTCAAAAGTCAGTAAGGACCTTGTGTGTTAGTATTGAAAATTTTAAAGTTTTATATGTAGGCAACCCCGCTGAGCAAAATTTAAGTATAGCACTAATTAGTAAACGTTATTACTAATCGACTCGTATGGGTCATTATTTTATACAGTTGATTTACGGCAGCGGTATTAGGGGATCATTTTTTCCACAATTCTATATGACTTCCTATTTTTTTAAGTGCTCATTTATAACACATCTTATATCAGTATTGTCAATGTAACACATTTTGTTATTTTACTGACAAATCTGTTTGTCTTGAAATCTATTACATCTCCCTGAAAGATGCCTATTATCTTCCATTTTGTTTAGAAATCACACAGTTTGTGAAGAAGATAGAAACAGATTATTACCTGACAAAATCCAGAAACTTTCATTTATGCATCATTAATTCCTAGGAATGTCTTCGTTAGCAGTTAATTTTCCTTACGTGTCACTCTTGAAACACCAAATAAATAATTTAAAATATAGTAAAATGCAATGTAACAGATTATATTTCTTAATTTTTTTTTTAATGTGCTTATTTATTGTCAGTTAAAACAGAAGATATGTAATGTTTAAAAAATACTTTAAAAAGGTTTAAGTATTCTGTTTGGCCAAATATCTTTATGTTTGGCGTAACCGAGTATTTGGCAGAGCGAATAGATTGATATTCCGCCTAACAGAATATTCGGGAGTATGGCTGAATAAGCCGAATAACGAATATACACCGAATATTTGGTGTATCCTCAATAATTACATTATTTCATAAATTATAGTCAATTGAACAAACTGTATTCATAATTTATATACCAAAGTTCATAACCTGACTCTCATGAAGGGAGAGAGAAATCCTGAGTAGAGGAACCGTTGCACGCAATTCATGCTACAAGAGACGGCGACTAACTGTGGAGCTAGACAACAAAACACCTATATCTGCGCTCCAACGTTGTGCTAACACACGAGAGGACACTGTACGGTCGCCACAGCCATGCGGATGAGGTGTCTGTGTCGTCCCGTGCCGTTGTGCTATTGCGTACCCCACTGCCAGGTTTTCGCCTTGTTTCATTCTCCTCTGTCCATTTCTTCCAAACAAGGCATCACTGTTGTGGATTACACTGCGTGCGGGCTATGATTTCTTGATTCGAAAATCCGCCTTCTCGTATACCGACAATGCGGCCTTGTACGGACTCCGTTAGTTGTTGGTATCGCTTCCTCCGCTTTTGACGAGGCATATTGACCATCAATGAAACGTTTACCACAGACAGAGGAAGATAAACGGATTTCAATGCATCTTTACCGTCCTTTATGTACCTGGAACAAGGGACTGATAATGAACCGTTTCTCGCTCCACGCATGCGCAATCGCTTTGTAATTCTAATCATTTGCATGTCTTAACTCACTTTACATTTCCTGTAAGTTTAGTTCAATTTACATAATTCCTTCATGGTGTTGCAATTTTCACAAACATGAGTTTAAAAGATATTAACAATTTGATATTGATTGAAGCTGTCTAACTATATTTTGAGGCCATTTTGAAATTAAAAAATGCAAAAATAGATTAGTCCCATCTCGGTAGAATATTGGGATATCATTAATATTGGAAACATACTTATCACTTTGTAAAAGCTCTTCATCATTTCTCTACTTTAATTGGAACACGATTTCTTATCAGTAGGTATTTTTGGGCTTTTTTGCCCATTAGTCACTGTAGACACAGTTACCAAAGCCTTCGAAATTCACCCTAGAGAGCAAGAATACTGTAGAGCTCACAACGAATTTCTCTTAGTTCTTTTCCTGATGGCACTTTTCTAATACCTTAATATCTTTTAAACAAGTTAACTAAAATTGATAAGCTCGAACGCACATTTCTTAATGTCCAAGTTTTCTGTACTAGTTTTAGTAATTAACATGTACTTGGGCAAAATTGCGGTGTTGGAAACAAAGGCATGCTAAAAGAAGGCGCTCAAGTGGCTCATGCTTTCATTTTTAACCCCTTGAATACCATTTTTTGTGGGATAGTTTAAATCAAATTTAACTACCGAGAAAACGGTCAACTACGATCCCAAATGAACGTGAGAGACCAGTGGGACAAGCACCCATGGTTTTCCAAGAGTTTCAGGGACTGCCGTGTCCAGTGGTAATTTATCTATTTATCCAGGAGTAGTTGCACTGAGACATAGTGTCCCCCTGGGAGTCTAAGGGTTAAATGAAAACGGTCTTCTTTAAGCCACCGGAACTGCTTAAAAAATATTATTCAGCTACATACTATTCATTTTCAATAGAACCGCTTGGCAAATTACAAATTGTTTGAAAAATAAAATAGAAACCAGCAACATCTATTATATTTGAGTGTTCTTACACTCTTAATAACTTTTTCGATTATTGGCAACGTTTCGGACATGGACATTTTTATACTTGACAATCGTATTATCATTTATTATTTTATAATTAACTGAAATACGATTGTTATTTGTACTAATATATATTCCAGTACGCCCTGTAAAGAAAGTATTCATATTTAAGACAAAAATACTATAGCTAATTTTCAAACTGATATTTAATTTTAAACATCAGTTGAATTAAAACTTAATTACTACAGGCTGTTTGTTCCGTGATTTCTTTAATATAAAGAATGCGAGATGAATACGAGTTGAAACGAATACGAGATGTATGTTATTAATTATAAAAATAATTACATTAAAATTATAAAAGAAAAATCAATTCAAACCGGTAAAATTTTGTAGTACATTTCTTAGATAAAGTATCCATTGCCTGATTGATTATCATTTTCGTTTTTTAAAAGTTCGATCTTGTAATAAAGTTGTCTCAAATGATAACTTTAAAATATTAACAAAGATAAGTCTATTTTTAATAATTGTCAGTTTATTGGATTGCTGTACAGTGAAATACAGAATAGATTTTTAAAGACGCAACGCTGAGTTTAAATGCACATTAAGCCTACAAAATGTAAAAGAGAGAATTTTTAACAATGACAGAGTAACACTGGACGAAGATACTTGTGTTTCGTGAGTGTCGTCTTTTCGGTTCTAGTGTGTGACGTAGTGCTTGAATTTGTTGTTTCAAGCCTGACCTTAGAACATGTACTCTGTGACGTTATTGTCGACCATTAATTTACGTCTCTCTCGTACAGAAACATACATACAAAAATAAATATTCTGATGCATTTCCAGATGTACAGGTACCGAATAACAGCCCAATGACCTGCCGACTCTTTTTATGTGCATGGAGACGTACGGAATTCGGCCGAGGCAGCAAAGCAAACGGAAATTAACACCGGAACTGACCTTAGTGCCAGGTGACGTTTTCAGCACTTTTGGAGGCTATTCGAATTATGTAATTAAATAAATTATCATAAATTGTGTGTTTTCCTTTCTATGGGTTCCATTTAAAAAAACATGCCCTGTATGTTGTTTTAGTTGAATGACAACTGGTGCGAGAAAGTCATAGGTCTAAAATATTTTTTTGTTAACACTCTTTAAGGTTTCGAAATTAGATATAATTGAAAACCGATAATAGTTCAAATTTTCAATAATATGCAAAATGAAAATCAATAAAACATAAAATATCTTTAAAACTGAATAAGCGTGTTCCTGATAGTTTTAAAATATTGCATTTTGTGATTTTTTGGCAAGACGTTCAGATACTTCAAAATACAAAATGTAAAAAAGATAGTTCTGAAAACTTGAACTTATAAAAATAATTTAAAATCTTTTAAGGACAATATTTTCCCAGTCATCTAATCTTTTTATATACGCATTGCAACATGTATTAGTTTATATATACAAATGTATTTTTAAAAGAAACAAATATAAACATATCGTATAAAGATATTTTAAATTTTAAAACGCGTTTTTTGAAATAGTATGTATAATAAATGTATTTTTTATGTCAAAGGAGCAACAACAGTTGAAAATTCCTATATAAAGCAGCTGCTATTTATGTATATTTTTCTCAAAAACAACAGAAGCCTAATGCTGCATAAATAGTTTCGTTTCATTTTAGGTATTATAATAAACTATATTTCGACAGTTATTTTCTCGAAAAATTAGTTCATTTTCAGTAGCATTATTTTTATTAAGAAAATGCTTAGAATTGCAGAAGCGTAATTAATGCAATTTTTATTTTTATTCGTTGCAGAATGAATAAAAATTTAATTCAGTTACAGGTAAAACTATTAAAATTAAGTTATTGAAATAGCTTCACTAGTTCCCGAGAAAAGGTTACTTCATTTCAGCTGTTTTTCATAGAATTTCGTGAGTCTTGTCACCCCCTTATGTTGTAATTTTTTCTCCAATGTTCTCTCTCTCTCTCTCTCTCTCTCTCTCTCTCTATATATATATATATATATATATATATATATATATATATTAAAAAAGAGTTCACATCATTTCGTTACTTCCGAAGAGAAACAAAATCCATTCTGATTACCGGTCTTATAAAAATTATACAATTTTATACATTTCTAAATCACTGACAATTCGTCCAATCAGGTAATCAAACCAAGAAGCTTAAATTGTCAATACGCTTCCAATCAGCTATTTGGAACGACGACCGACCGACACAATTCACACAGATAACCTTTTGTCAATAGAATTACGTCTGCTATGTATAAATCTCAACAGAATAAGCTGCAGAGAAAGAGACTATAATAAATGGCGGAAACATAGGTAAACTTTATAATTTTTCATAAAATCATACTGATTGATTAAGATACCATACACAGAATTGCCAAGTCTCCGGCTTTTTGGATACCAGTATTTTAGTACACAAAATGTTGTTTTATTTGATTGTACCATTCTGTGATTTGAAAGAACAACATTTTTCTCAAAAAATTTACTGGTGTTCAAAAAGCCGGAGACTTGGCAACTCTGCATACAATTTGAATTTTTTCCGATTGAGTGAAAATGTATCCAGACCGGGAATCGAACTCAAAAACTTTGATTTAAATTGCCAATGCACTGTAATTTTCGTTCAATATTTTATAATCAGCGGACCCTTGTGTGGCATTCCAAGTGCAGTCTTTGAATTGTTTGCTGATAAGTTTCATCATTTATTCAAACAATGTATTTTTACGATACGTGAGATTACTATGACAAAAGCTGTTGAATAACATTGCACTGCATTGTTATGCGTTTTGTATGTGCGTACAAAAGGAATGCGACATCAAAAATAATGTATACCAAACACGTGCGAAGCTTTCGCATTGAATTTTATTAGATTTATTCTTGATATGGTTTCATTAATTTTTAATTAACAGCAATATTTATTAAAGAATGCGTTTTACGAAAATAACAGATTTCTACGACAAAAGCATGTTCAAAATCAAGTCGTATGATACCACATTCATCTATGTGCATTTTGTATGCATTTAGAAAATGTGATGTTGACATTAAAAATAATGTATATGATTAAAGAAATAAACGAAGTTTCTAAAGTATAAAATTATGATACATTTATTTTATATGTAATAAATACTTTTTCTGCGTTCAATTCTATTTTATAAGGTGTTAAATACTTAAAGCTTTTACTATTTTTGTTTTCGAAAATTACTGGTGCAAATAAATGTTTTTACGAGAGTTCTTGTGTGATAAAAGTGTAGAAAGCGGTGATTTAACTCTCTTAAAACTATTTCTAATAGACATTCCGCAGATCTATTATTTTGTTGTTTGTATTTTCTTTTGACTTGTGGAATTGGGAATTTAGTAATAAGCATACAGAAAATTTACTTTTCAAACTCATGTTTTTTGTTTTTATTTTTTTAATTAATTGTAAAGTATGTGTTATGAAAAACTATTAATTTTCTGTTTCTTTATGTCTGTTGTAAAACGCGTTTTTATCCGAACCCGAGGCGGGTTATTTTGACGCTAATAATTTTCGCTGTGGGAAATGTTGGAGTGGGGATGACTTTATTGTTTTGGGTTCGAGTGGATTTTGTTTTGGGAATTGAACCTTGAGGGTCGGGTTCTGGTTGACACAATTATAAAAAAAAATGTACATTTTCATATGAAAAAAAAATATTTTTTACTATCAATGAATACCTATATGATAATTTCTAATGTACAATATAAAGTTGATAACAGATATATAATTGTACACTATTTTCCTATACTTTCGTAAAAATGTGAATGAATAATTTCTACTTCGGATTCGCGTTCCGGTTTGACGGAGTTTTTTTTTTTTTTTTTTTTTTTTTTTTTTTTTTTTTTGTCGGATTTGGCTTGATTTAAGATTTAATTTTCGGGATCTGTTGGGTATAATCCGATCACGGCATTACTCTAACCGGAAAGAAAGATATCTGGTGGTTTCTAAACAGGAATATTTCCATTTTGAAGAACAAATCATTTTACATTTAAATTTTACACGAAAAATAGATCTATGCTTTGAATTATTATCTAAGAGGATAGTATTAAAACTTTTTTAATTTATAAAACTTTAGCTGCACGGCTTATTGTCTGAATTAAAATCTATATACTCATAAAATGAAGTTGTTTGTTTGTATGAGTGTGTGCGATGGCTAGCGAAATCTAGCACACGTAAAACTCTAGAAATGTGGGTAGAGGATAGTCCAAGGCAGGTCCTGATCCTCCCGAGGCTCAATATTTTATTTATTCATAATTACCTGAGATATTAATTATTACCTCTTCGAAAACGCATCCTTTATTTTAAAAATCGGCAAACGTGTCCGAGCATGCCCAGTTTGTATCTTTCCGGAGGACGTGGAAGAGAGTGAACCAAAAGTTTTTTTTATTATTATTTGTGTCGTTTGGTCTTAACGCCTGTCGACCAAACTGTTCGGAATACAGAAAAAGAAAGCCATATTTTTTTTTTACCCACTGAAAGCCGCAATCAGTTTGAAAAATATATACGTTAACCGTTTGAAAAAATAAATTAAAAAAAGAGTCATTTTCGCATTGACTTTTTTTCCTTTTTGGCGATGCTGCCCTAGGGCTCGATTTCAGAGCTATCGAATCAGAAAATATTTAAATCTAAGATCTTCTCTTCGTCGGTGCAATCGGTTTTGAAAAATGCGAGTTTTAAATCTTTCTAAAACATTCACGACTGCAGGTCATTTCTCATCTTACGGGACGATTTTATTCTAGGTTGAAAGTAACAAAAGGTCAGTATCTCGACACGATCACTTTCAAACGTTCCAACGAGAAGAAGTATTTGAAAAATATAAAATTTGAGACAATTTCGATGTAAACTCTAAAAAGCGAGCTGTTTCAGTGCTGCTTCGGCTCATGTTTTCAGTACTAAATATGCCTATTTTCTACACGAAATTTAAAGAGTATAGTTATATTTACAATCAAATAAAATTTCATAAAATTTGGTTGATAAAATACTATATTTTCTTTTGTGTGTGTGTTAAAGAACCCGACGAGAAAACAGCAAAAGAAAAAAAAAGTGAGGAGAAAACTTATTTCTTTTACACTTAGATATCAATATGTTTTCACGATTTCTTTACGTAGGCTGCAAACCAGTTATATTTAGAGCCGATAAAAATCTCAAAGTGTTCCGACAAGAAGAACTAATTTCTTTTAACCATAACTTTTAACTACCCTACGTAAAAATAAGAAAATGTTTTCATACGAGTGATTTTAGCTATAAACATCAATGTTTTTTTTCGTAAAAACATATAAATCCATGCAAAATCGGGATAAATATGTAAAATGATACAAATTTGAAGTTTATTTAAGGTTATTATAACGGTCCTGGGCGTACCTGGACGGGTTAGCTACTGTGTAATAATAAGAAAAGAAGTTTGTCTGTGTGTGTATGTGTGTACATATGTGTTGTCCTCTGAGGAGATCGATGGGCGCAACGCTACAAAATTTTGGTTTCCTCTAATTAAGGTTATTATCACGGTCCCAGGCGTCGTCGGGATTGACAGCTAAAAAATTAATAATTTTTCCTATATTCAAAAAAATATTGAAAATCAAAGAGAAAATTTTAAAGGAAACTTTTATAGTCATGTCGTATTTCTTTGTCAGGAAGAGAGTAAAGAAAAAATATATAAATGATGGCAACTTAGCAAGGAATTTTTTAAATGCACCAGAACGGGGAGTTTAAACGGACTGATTATTTTCAGAGGTTGGAAATATACATGGTACTCCTAAAGTTTTTGGAACGAGCTTTCAAGGGAGATAATGCGGTTAAGATAAACATTTTCTGCACGGGAAGCCATCGTCGCAATCCACTTATTCAATCCCAAATGCAGGGTGTTTCACTAAAAGCTAAACCCGAATTTTCGTCCATTACTTTAACGATAATGAAGATATGTTGACGAGATTTTCAACATATTAACTTTGTTATGTGTGACATGTGATGACATTATTGGAAATGATTGAATTTTGGTCAGTAACAAACTATATGTACAGCCATCTGCATTCGAATCAATGAAATATGTAGCTTAGCGTTTTAGGTAGATTTCGTAAGAAATACTACCTATTACATTCTCACCTAAGTTGGAAATTTTGAAAAATTTTTGCAGATCTACGCCGATCATGACTCCCAGAACCCAAAACCACCCCCAGTTCAAAACTTTATCTATCTATCTATCTATGTATGTCACTTTTTTCTGACCACGATAACTGGAAAAATTCTGCATTAATCTTTTACAAACTGATACATAAAATCAAGGGGCATAAAATCTCGGTCAAGTTCGTTAATGGGCAAAATCGAACCAAGAGGGGGAGGGTGGGGGGTCTTTTTGTGAAAACAGAAAAACCCCCATAATTTCTTAATTATTATACGTATCGAATCCATTTAAAGTTATTAATACTTCTAGGAGAAGGGCCAAAAATTTATGTATGACAGATTTTTGATATAATTAAAAATGGCTCCAAGGGGGGGGGGAAAGGGGGGTTTTAGAAGAAAAAAAATCATAGCTTCGTCAATTCACAAGATATCAAATCCGCGTAAATTTATTATTAATCCTCTTATTATTATCTAAAACTTTTATATTGACAAGTTTTTTATAGGACCAACCGTTATAGCAAAAAAAAAATTAAAAACAAAAAAAAAAAAATCCCTGCCGGCTCCGCCTGCAAACAAGTTATTTTTCGAAGTAGGCGGTTCAAACTCCCGCATCTTTTCGAAACTTATACATAAAATCAAGGGGCATAAAATCTCGGTCAAGTTCGTTAATGGGCAAAATCGAACCAAGGGGGGGATGGGGGGGGGGGCTTTTTGTGAAAACAGAAAAAAACCCATAATTTCTTAATTATTATACGTATCGAATCCGTTTGAAGTTATTATTACTTCTAGGAGAAGGGCCGAAAATTTATGTATGACATATTTTTGATATAATTAAAAATTTCCTTAAGAGGGGGGGGAGGGGGGGTAGAAGAAAAAAATGCATAACTTCGTCAATTTCCAAGATTTCAAATCCGCTTAAATTTATTATAAATCCTCTTAATATTATCTAAAACTTTTATATTGACAAGTTTTTTATAGGACCAACCGTTATAACAAAAAAAAATTAAAAACAAAAAAACCCCTGCCGGCTCCGCCTGCAAACAAGTTATTTTTCGAAGTAAGCGGTTCCAACTCCCGCATCTGTTCGAAACTGATACATAAAATCAAGAGGCATAAAATCTCGGTCAAGTTCTTTAATGAGCAAAATCGAACCAAGGGGGGGAGGGTGGGGGGGCTTTTTGTGAAAACAGAAAAAACCCCATAATTTCTTAATTATGATACGTATCGAATCCGTTTGAAGTTATTATTACTTCTAGGAGAAGGGCCGAAAATTTATGTATGACAGATTTTTGATATAATTAAAAATTGCCTTAAGAGGGGGGGGGTTAGAAGAAAAAAATGCATAACTTCGTCAATTTCCAAGATTTCAAATCCGCTTAAATTTATTATAAATCCTCTTAATATTATCTAAAACTTTTATATTGACAAGTTTTTTATAGGACCAACCGTTATAGCAAAAAAAAAAATTAAAAACAAAAAAACCCCTGCCGGCTCCGCCTGCAAACAAGTTATTTTTCGAAGTAAGCGGTTCCAACTCCCGCATCTGTTCGAAACTGATACATAAAATCAAGAGGCATAAAATCTCGGTCAAGTTCGTTAATGGGCAAAATCGAACCAGGGGGGGATGGGGGGGGGGCTTTTTGTGAAAACAGAAAAAACCCCATAATTTCTTAATTATGATACGTATCGAATCCGTTTGAAGTTATTATTACTTCTAGGAGAAGGGCCGAAAATTTATGTATGACAGATTTTTGATATAATTAAAAATTGCCTTAAGAAGGGGGGGGGTTAGAAGAAAAAAATGCATAACTTCGTCAATTTCCAAGATTTCAAATCCGCTTAAATTTATTATAAATCCTCTTAATATTAACTAAAACTTTTATATTGACAAGTTTTTTATAGGACCAACCGTTATACCAAAAAAAAAAAAAATTTAAAACAAAAAAATCCCTGCCGGATCCGCCTGCAAACAAGTTAGGTTTCGAAGTAGGCGGTTCAAACTGCGGCATCATCGTAAAAAAGGTCATTTCTTCCGCAATTCCCGACAAACAGGCGCCCCACGGTCTGCGTCTTCGAAATCTACCTGTGCCTGTAGGCCGAGCCGTCAGGGATTTTTTTTGTACTGCAGTCCAACACCTCTCGTTATATTTCACATAAAGTAAAGTAAGTCTGTTGAAAATATCGCTAAGATATCTTTATAATTATTAAAATTAAACGAAAATCCAAATTCAACTTGGAGTGAGATACTGTATTTTTGAATGTATTAGTGGACTGCGGTACTGGTTAGACTGTGGTACTGGCGGACCGTGGTACACTGTAAAAAAATGACGAATGTTTCTGAATCTACGAAAATATAATATAATAACGAATAAATTTATAATATAAACTCATCCTTGTTAACCATGATTCTGAAAAGTGTTTCTTTATATTTAGAAACCTCAGACATTAATGGTATTTCGAGATTTAACGAATCATTTAGAAAAACAGAATTTTTTCTGCCCGTAATTTTCGGAAACGTTTACGAGTAGCTTTTAAAGTGTATTAATCAGTTTTCTATGCCTGGAATATAGTTTTTTCTGATGCTATCCATTCTCCAGTAAACATTTTCATGTTCAAAAAATATGTTTAACAGACTAACATGCAAAATTAACAGCGCTAACATTCACATTAAAATTAAAATTGTTTCTTTACTCTTTCATGTATAAATTAGCTTATGCAGCTGAAAACGTTTACTTCAGAATAGATGGCATTCGATAAATAGATATTTCAGGCTGAGGAAACTGTTTAATGTACTATAAAAACTATTCGGAAACGTTTCTGTAAAATACGGGCAGCTAGAGAAATTTTGTTTTTATAAATAATTCTTTAAATTTGGGAAATGTGTTGGTTTCTGGGGATTTAAAAGGCAATGGAACACGCTTTTCGGATATTCGGATAACTCAGAAGATTATAGTATATTTTCGTTCAGGGTTATAGTATATTTTCACACAATAAGAAACATTGATCATTTTTTACACTGTACTGGCAAATCTGTTTGTCTTAAAATCGATTACATCTCCCTGACAGATGCCTATTATCTTCCATTTTGTTTCGAAATCACACAGTTTGTGAAGAAGATAGAAACAGATTATTACCTGACAAAATCCAGAAACTTTCATTAATTCCTAGGAATTACATCGTTAACCCTTTCCGGCACCGACAAATTCTGTTCGTAAAATGAGAAATTACTGACTGACACCAGAATTTACAAACGAGAAAATAAGAACTCCTTATTTTAAGCTTTCATTGTAGAAGCAAAATTTTATTTAAATATTCTTGGTGTCAAATGCAAGTTATGAATTAAAATTAGGTGTGCCCAGAGTTGGACCACTGTGCCGGAAACGGTTAACAGTTAATTTTCCATAAGTGTCACTCTTGAAACATCAAATAAATAATTTAAACTATAGTAAAATGCAATGTAACAGATTATATTTCTTAATTTTTTTGAATGTGCTGATTTATTGTCAGTTAAAACAGAAGTTATATAAGGTTTTAAAAATATATTTAAAATGCTTAAGTATTCTGTTTGGCCGAATATCTTTATATTTGGCGTAACCGCGTATTCGATAGACCGAATAGTTTGATATTCCGCCTGAAAAGAATATTCGGGAGTAGGGCTGAATAAGACTAATAACGAATATACACCGAATAGTCGGTGTATCCTTAATAATTGCATTGTTTCATAAATTATAGTCAATTGAACAAACTGTATTCATAATTTATAAACCTAAGTTCATAACCTGACTCTCATGAAATTCTGTTAAATCCGTTGGAATTCATCATTTCTGCAGACACTAAAAGGCTGTTTATTATTAATATGTCTTGGATTAAATCTATGAACGTTAAATAATATTTTACAAAATTCATGGATTTTTTTTTTTTTGAATAATGTAAAATGAAAAAATAAATTAATTTTAAAAAGAAATCCTGTATGATGTGTTAAAGATATGTTAAATGCGTTTTATTATAATATGAAATCATGATATTACACTGAGTGCATGTATATGGTTCTGTCCAAATAAGAGAAAGAATTAAAAATTAATTGGAAGATTTAAAAAAAAATGTAAAAGGAATTTGAGATAAAGATATCAAGCAGAGAAAAAAATTCAAATTTAAATTTGCTATGGTCTTTAAAGATTCTCAAACGGTGATGCTATGACAATCTCTTTTTTTTTTGTTTATTATTAAATGGCTGAAGCCAATGAAATTACCCTCTAGTATTTATCATAAGTCCACATTCTGTGTAATCTAATGGACTATGTCAAGGATAAAAATGGAATCTAATTTTCATTCTAATCTAATCTTACCGTGTAAGTCTTTAGGATATACTTTCTCTTTTTAAGAATTTGTTCAGCGATTCCTACTGTATTTTCTTAAATACATACAACAGGCCAATAAATAAATAAATTTTAAGTGATTTTTTTTTATATTGCTATTTTTCATATATTTTTTACATCATTTTAAACAATAAATATTAAATATTCCGAAGTTTTGTAATGCAGAATTGTGTTTTTTATGGAATTGAATCAGAAGAAACATATCGCTGACGTCAAAGAAATATTATCAATGGTAGAAAATATCCTGTGTTATACCTTGAGTACAGTGCAATAGAATATTAGAAAATGACAAAATTGACTAATTAAACAAACATGTATGGTTTTATCTGTCCATTCTTATGTGTACATTAACTGGAAAACATTGTTGAACATGGTGCCAGTAAAGTATGTGAAATATCCTATTATAAGTTAAGAATTTAAAAATACACTCATATTTGTGAAAATTGCAACACCATAAAGGAATTGTAAGAAATTAATGAAATGTATTTCACATATTACTGATAGTGGTACAAATAAACGATCAAATTTACAAGACAAAAAAAACAAAAAGAACGTCGGAAATTTGTACTTTGTGTGCCCGCCACGCTGAGCGATGAGAGCCTGTACACGTCGTGGCATTGAATCATACAGGTTTTGAATTTAATCGTGGGGTTTTGAATTCAATCGTGGGGTATAGCATTCCGGATGGTTTTAAATTGAAGCCAAAGTTCAGTCTTACTGTATGCCCCACTATCTGTACGAGCCAGTCGCCGACCAATGAATAACCCAGACATGCTCGATGGGAGACATATCCGGGGAATAAACATGCCATGGAAGAGGCAAAACCTGTTACGCAGTGAAGAAGGCTTGTGCAGTCTGAGAAACATATGAACGAGAATTATCCTGCTGAAATACAGCACCCGGAATGCGTCAACTAAGGGGGAGGACATCTGGCTCTCCAAGTTACCTTATGTAATCCCACTGTTGAGGTTGTCCGAAATGTGAAGTAGATGGGATAGACAATTATACCCAGTAGCTCCCATGATGCCTGGCGTTTGTGCGGTATGACACTGGATAACACACTGATTAGACGTTCCCCTCTGTAACGTCTGACGCGTACACTTCCATCATTGTACTCCAGATTATTGTAGCGAGATTCTTTGGAAAAAGAAACTTGTTACCACTGGTTACGCCACCGTGTTGCTGCGGCCATTGAATTCAGAGGCGTCTGTGATTCAGCGAGAGGGGAATCCTGAGTAGAGGAGCCTTTACACGCAATTCATGCTGCAGCAGATGACGACGAACTGTGGAGCTAGACAACAAAACACCTATATATGTGCTCCAACGTTATGCTAACACACGAGAGAACGCTGTACGATCCGTCACAGCCATGCGGATGAGGTGTCTGTCGTCCCGTTCCGTTGTGCTATTGCGTACCCCACTGCCAGGTTTTCGCCTTGTTTCATTCTCCTCTGTCCATTTCTTCCAAACACGCATCACTGTTGTGGCATTACACTGCGTGCGGGCTGCGATTTCTCGATACGAAAATCCACCTTCTCGTATACCGACGATGCGGCCTTGTACGGACTCCGTTAGTTGTTGGTATCGCTTCCTCCGCTTTTAACGAGGCATATTGACCATCAATGAAACGTTTTCCACAGACAGAGGAAGATAAACGGATTTCAATGCATCTTTACCGGCCTTTATATACCTGGAACAAGGGACTGATAATGAACGGGTTCTTGTTCCAAGCGTGCGCAATCGCTTTGTAATTCTAATCATTATTTGCATACCTTAACTCAATTTACATTTCCTGTAAGTTTAGTTCAATTTACATAATTCCTTCATGATGTTGCAATTTTCACAAACATGAGTGTAAAAGATATTAACAATTTGATATTGATTGAAGCTGTCTAACTATATTTTGAGGCCATTTTGAAATTAAAAAATACAAAAATAGATTAGTCCAATCTCGGTAGAATATTGGGCTATTATTAATATCGGAAACTTACTTATCACATTGTAAAAGATCTTCATAATTTCTCTACTTTAATTGGAACATGATTACTTATCAGTAGGTATTTTTGTGCTTTTTTGTCCATTAGTCACTTTAGACACAGTTACCAAAGCCTGCGAAATTCACCCTAGAGAGCATGAATACTATACAGCTCATAACGAATTCCTGTTAGTTCTGTTCATGATGGCACATTTCTAATACCTTAATAACTTTTAACCCTTTCCGGCACAGACAAAGTTTGTTCGTAAAATGAGAAATTGCTGACTGACACCGGAATTTGCAAACGACTTTTTTAGAAAATAAGAACTCCTTATTTTAAGCTTTCATTACAGAAACAAAATTTTATTAAACATTCTTGGTGCCGTTTGCAAGATTGGAATTAAAATTAGGTGTGCCCGGAGTGGTACCACTGTGCCGGAAATGGTTTAAACAAGTTAACTAAAATTAATTAACATGTACTTGGACAAAATTGCGGTGTTGGAAACAAAGGCATGTTAAAAGAAGGCTCTCAATTGGCTCATGCTTTCATTTTTAACCCCTTGACTACCATTTTTCGTGGGATATTTTTAATCAAATTTAACTACCCAGCAAACGGTCAACTGCGATCCCAAATGAACGTGAGAGACCAGTAGGACAAGAAGACATGGTTTTCCAAGCGTTTCAGGGACTGCTGTGTCCAGTGGTATTTATCTATTTCTCCAGCAGAAGTTGCACTAAGACATAGTGTCCACCTGAGAGTCTAAGGGTTAAATGAAAACGGTTTTCTTTAGCCAACGAACTGCTTAAAAAATATTATTCAGGTACATAATATTCATTTTCAATAGACCCGCTTTGCAAATTACAAATCGTTTGAAAAATAAAATAGAAACCAGCAGCATCTATTATATTTGAGTGTTCTTACACTCTTAATAACTTTTTCGATTATTGGCAACGTTTCGGACATGGACATTTTTATTCTTGACAATCGTATTAGCATTTATTATTTTATAATTAACTGAAATCTGATTGTTATCTGTACTAATATATATTCCACTACGCCCTGTTGAGAAAGTATTAATATTTATGACAAAAATACTATAGGTAATTTTAAAACTGATATTTAATTTTAAACATCAGTTGAATTAAAACATAATTACTATAGGATGTTTGTTCCGTGATTTCTTTAATATAAAGAATGCGAGATGAATACGAGACGAAACGTATACACGATGTATGTTATTAATTATGAAAATAATTACATTGAATTTATAAAAGAAAAAACAATTGAAACCGGTAAAATTTTTTAATGAAAATTTATATAAATTTTCCATTCCTGATTGATTCTGTTAATGATCTGTCAATAGCTCGATTTTGTAATTAAGTTATCTAAAATGATAACTTTAAAATATTAACAAATCTAAGTGTATTTTCAATAATTGTGAGTTTATTGAATTGCTGTTCACTGTAATAAAGGGTAGGTTTTTAAAGACGCAACCCTGAGTTTAAATGCACATAGAGCCTACAAAATGTAAAAGAGAGAATTTTTAACAACTGGCAGAGTAACACTGGACGAAGATACGGGTGTTTCGTGAGTGTCGTCTTTTCGGTTCTAGTTCTATGTGTGACGTAGTGCTTTCAATTTGTTGTTTCAAGCTTGACCTTAGAACATGTATACTGTGACGTTATTGTTGACCATTATTTAACGTCTCACTCACACAGAAACATACAAAACCAAATATTCTGATGCATTTCCAGATGTACAGGTACCGAATAACAGCACAATGACCTGCCGACTCTTTTAATGTGCAAGGAGGCGTACGGAATACGCCGAGACAGCAAAGTAAACGGAAATTAACACCGGAACTGTCCTTAGTGCCAGGTGACATTTCCAGCACCTTTTGGGGCTATTCGAATTATGTAATTAAATAAATTATCATAAATTGTGTGTTTTCTTTCTATAGGTTCCATTTTAAAAAACATGCCCTGTACGTTGTTTTAAATGAATGACAACTGGTGCGAGAAAGTCATAGATCTAAAATATTTTTTTGATAACACTCTTTAAGGTTTCGAAATTAGATATAGTTGAAAATCGATAATAGTTAAATTTTCAATAATATGCAAAATGAAAATCAATAAAACACAAAATATCTTTAAAACTGAATAAGCATGTTCCTGATACTTTTAAAATATTGTATTTTATGACTTTTTGGCAAGACGTTTAAATACTTCAAAATATAAAATATTAAAAAAAAGATAGCTCTGAAAAATAGTTGAACTTATAAAATTAATTTAAATTCCTTTAAAGAGAATATTTTACCAGTCATCTAACGTTTTTACATTACGCATTTCGACATGCATTAGTTTATTTATGCAAATGTATTTTTAAAAGACAAAATTATAAACATATCGTATAAAGATATTTTAAATTTTAAAACGTGTTTTTTGAAATAGTATATATAATAAATGTATTTTTTATGTCAAATGAGCAACAACAAATGGAAATTCCTATATAAAGCAGATGTTATTAATGTATATTTTTCTCAAAAACAACAAAAGCGAAACATCAGAAACATAAAGCTGCATAAATAGTTTCGTTTCATTTTAGGTATTATAATAAACTATATTTCGACAGTTATTTTTTTTTTTAAATCAGTCCATTTTCCAAAATGCTTAGAATTACAGACGCGTAATTAGTGCAATTTTTATCTTTATTCGTTGCAGAACGAACATAAATTTAATTCAGCTACTGCTAAAACTATTAAAATTAAGTTATTGAAATATCTTCACTAGTTCCCGAGAAAAGGTTACTTTATTTCAATATTTCAGTTGTTTTTCATAGAATTTCGCGAGTCTGAATATCCGAGAATTTCCGAGAATTTCCGTCCATAGAATTTCCGAGTTATTTATTTATTTTAAAAAAAAGAGTTTACATCATTTAGTTACTTCCGAAGAGAAAAAAATCCATTCTGATTTTCTGGTCTTATAAATTATACAATTTTATACATTTCAAACTCACTGAAAATTCGTCTATTCCTGTAATCAAACCAAGAACCTTAAATTGCCAATACTCTTCCAATCAGCTATTTGGAACGACGACCGACCGACACAATTCACAAAGATAACCTTTTTTCAATAGAATTACGTCTGCTATGTATAAATCTCAACAGAATAAGATGCAGCGAAATAGTCTATAATAAATGATGGAGACATAGATAAACTTTATATTTTTTCATAAAATCATACTGATTGATTAAGATACCATACAATTTGATTTTTTTCCGATTGAGTGAAAATGTATCCAGACCGGGAATCGAACTCACAACCTTTGATTTAAATTGCCAATGCACTGTAATTTTCGTTCAATATTTTATAATCAACGGACCCTTGCGTGGCATTCCAAGTGCAGTTTATGAACTGTTTGCTGATAAGTTTCATCATTTATTCAAACAATGTATTTTTACGATATGTGAGATTACTATGACAAAAGCTGTTCAATAACATTTCACTGCATTGTTATGCGTTTTGTAAGTGCGTACAAAAGGAATGCGACATCAAAAATAATGAATACCAAACCGTGTGAAGCTTTCGCATTGAAATTTTTTAGATTTATTCTTGATATGTTTTCATTAATTTTTAATTAACACCAATATTTATTAAAGCAGTGCGTTTTAGGAAAATATCAGATTTCTACGTCAAAAGCATGTTCAAAATCAAGTCGTACGAGACCATATTCATCTATGTGCATTTTGTATGCATTTAGTTTCTAAAATATAAAATTCAGTTTCTAAAATATAAAATTAATATAAATTTATGTTATATATAATAAATACTTTTTCTGCGTTAATTCTAATTTATGTGGTATTAAAGAATTAAAGGTCTTACTATTTTTGTTTTGGAAATTTACTGATGTAACTAAATGTTTTGAAGAGAGTTCGTATGTGATAAAACAGTACAAAGCGGTGATTTAACTCTCTTAAAACTATTTCTAATAGACAATCCGCAGATCTAGTATTTTGTTGTTTATATTTTCTTTTGACTTGTGGAATTGGGAATTTAGTAATAAGCATACAGAAAATTTACCCTTCAAACTCCTGTTTTTTGTTTTCATTTTTTTAATTAATTGTAAATGATGTGTTATGAAAAACTATTAATTTTCTGTTCCTTTATGCCTGTTTATACATGTTTTTATCCGAACCCGACGCGGGTTATTTTCACGCTAATAATTTTCGCTGTGGGAAATGTTGGAGTGGGGATGACTTTATTGTTTTGGGTTCGAGTGGATTTCGTTTTGGAAATTGAACCTTGAGGGTCTGGTTCTGGTTGACACAATTATAAAAAAATATTATATTTTCATATAAATATATATATATATATATATATATATATATTTTACTATCAATGAATACCTATATGATAATTTATAATGTGCAAGATAAAGTTGATAACAGATATATAATTGTACACTATTTTCCTATAATTTCGTGAAAATGTGGATTAATATTTTCCACTTCGGATTCGCGTTCCAGTTTGACGGAGTTTTTTTTTTTTTTTTTTTTTTGTTTTTTTTGTCGGATTTGGCTTGATTTAAGATATAATTTTCGGGATCGATTGTGTATAATCCGATCACGGCATCACTTTAACCGGAAAGAAAGATATCTGTTGGTTTCTAAACAGGAATTAAAATATATCAATTCATAAAGAGTACATAGCTTTATTTATTAATTAATTTATTTATTTATTTTGGTAAACGGTGTTAAAACGTTGTTGTCGTAAGTACCGTTGATATCAACAATATTGCGCTGAATATTGATTTTTATAATTTCTGGCAATGGAACTTTTTTTAATTAAATACTTTACTAAGAAGTAAAATAAGTTTGTATGAGTTATAAATAGTTTCTTCATTAAAAATAAATGTTTTTGTAATACTTATATTGGAAAATAATTGCTGTTCAGAATATGAAATTAATTTATCTTGTTAAATCAGTTTAAATGCTTTATTTAATTAAAATCTACAAAAGTTCTGCTTTCTTGACATATAAACAAACCGTTTAATATCTAAGATTTTCGTGATAAAATTCAATAAAACGAACGCTGGATAAGTACACATTCTTGATTAAAATTTGTAGTAAAATACGAAATGTAAATTAGATTAACTGATTACTGGATATTTGATATTACTAAATTGAATTTCTCAGATTATTAAATTATTTTAGTAAATAGGAGATACAGATGTAAGATAATTGTCACTTTAGTACTAAAAAAGTGATGTAGAATCTTTTGAAGAATTTTTGTTTCACCCCACAAATGATTGGTGATACCGACGCAGCTGTAGATATAAACTGATATGTGATGCACGGTGAAATATGATGCTGCAATCCTTTCTGCCAAAATGTGTTTTTCGCATCCCGGTCTCGAAAGAGGCATAAGATACGGTTAAAATTGAAAATACTAAATTGCAGGGTATATCTCTATTTAGTTCGTAATTATGACTTACATGTAAAAATAACTTTATTCGGAGCCGCGAAATCTAACTAAGACATGTTAGAACGTTATAGTTTATTTTAATAAGAAAATCAAGTTAATTATACTGAATGTGTCTACCATATAGAAACATGCACACTGTACGTTGCATTCCTATCGATGGTGAACACGATGAGTATACTTAATTTTATGTTCTTATTAAAATAAACTGTAACGTGTATGCATCTATTTTACATGTGTTTTATTTTAAATGCGTTTTCACCTTTCAATGACATACACCTGCATGCAATTAATGGAGAATTAAAGCTGGTGACTGAATATAAAAATTACATATCAAGGATTCTGATGAAACAGCTATTTTTACATGCAAGACATTATTTCATTTAATAAATTATGCGCCGCATAATTATATGACCGTATGACTATAACGTTGCAAATTGTAAATAGGTTTTACCACACTGTAAAAAATTACTTTTTTTTTTTTTTTTTTTTTTTTTTTTTTGCGAAAATATAATTTAACTACGAAAGAAAATATAAAATAAGTTCTTCTGAGTTATCCAATATTCTGAAAGCTGTTCTTTATTTTTAGAAGCCTCAAAAAACCAATATAGAGATTATAAGAACACGGTTTATTTTGCTGCTACTGAATTTCGAAAACGTTTCCTATTAATCGTAGAGTGTTTTTATAAATGCTTCTTTAAATCTCGACTATGTAATTGTTTGTACACTTTTCGGAATCATGGGTAATTCAGAAGAGGCTATTGTATATTTTCTTTCGTGTTTGTTCATTAGAATACGAAAGACTTGTCTTTTTTTTACAGCGTATATTTCTCTACATAGAAACGCTAACTAAGCCGTTTTCTTTTAAAGGTGCACTTCCCACTGACTCATCCTGCAATGCAAATCTATTTTAATATATCTTGACATCATGTTCATTGTTGTAGCTAATAAGGTGCACCAGTTATTTGAAGCAAAATGGAACTAAGCTATCCCTGTAAATTAACGAAAACGGTAACCACCAACTTTATCTTCAAAACGGTCCATGATGAATGATGATGGTATATAGATTATAGGCGAAAATTGCCAGATGTGATTTTTTGATTAGATTGTTCAATTTTATAATGCACTAAAATTTAGCATGGGCAGTGCGGTGTATGAAATTCAGAAAATTAGCTGTAGTGTATAAGTTATGGGACGTAGTCCTATGACTATTTTAAGTTTCATGGAAACTAACTGGACACGACTATCTCTGTGAACGGGATTGTAGAACATGAGAGGTTTTTTTTCTGTTTAAATGGCTATGTCAGCGTGTTGGTGCCGAAAAGCAGTACCGTAATTTCGCGCGTATGCGCCGCGGTTTAGTTATATCTTTTTTAAACCGGAAATTTTATTGAAAATAAGAAGTCAAATAAGTGCTAAGCAGAAGTAAGTCACATTTCATTTAAAATAAATTCTGGTAGGAAATCGAATTGTTTGAGGTGCGGCGGATACGCTCGAAATTACGGTAATTGAATATTTGTGGTAACAAAATATAAAGCTAGAGTTTAAAAAAATGTGTTTATTACATGAAAAAAAAAATATTGTATTAACATTTTTTGGATCGTGGAGCCGGTGAGAACTAGTTAGCTGAACTAGCAATTTATTTCAGTGTTTTGTGAAAAAAAAATTACTTTGTGACAAATGGAAACTGGGAGTGTAAAACGATATTCGAAATGGATGATAAACTAAAAACAATAAAACATTAAAAACGTACTCCAAAAGAAAAAATAACAAGAATTGAAAATTTGATTGAAAGTGTTACTGTACCTTTGAAAAAACCCATTAACAGTAATATTATATCATATGGAATGCGTGAAAAAGGATATTGCTAAACTAAGAAAAGTATAACATATCTAAAATTTATATGCAATATATCTGTATGTGTATCTGTAAAATATTTCAATATATTTATACTAGTATATACATTATATATATATATATATATATATATATATATATATATATATATAATGGGGTCATTTTGATTTACACAATTGTTTGATAATACACATTTTATAATGGACTGCGATGTGATATTTTTATATGTATATTAATTTAGTTAGATTTACATATTCATTATAATTAATTTAAATGAATTTATATTCATTAATATTAAGAATGTTTCTGATCTAATGATTTGGATTAATACCTATGGTGGACAATATCATATTTACTTCTTATAATGTTTACTTTTCTACAGTGTTAATATAAAATGTTTTAATTTTATTAAACGTTCCACCCTTACCACTTATATTAAGTGTTTATATTTTATTTAACTTTGTATGAAGGAACATTATTTGTGACTCATTCATTTCAATATCTAATCAATATTAATTTTAAATTCTTTGTATCTTAATTCAAATATTTAGTATTTTATTTTAATTTAATTTATTTGATGTTGCATTTTTGGTACAGCTATTTAATCGTTTTTGTCATTTAATGGTACATATATTTTTATGTTGCTTTAATTATTAATTTTTCCATCTTACTACTTATTTATAACATAGAATTATTCATTAATACATACATTACTTTAATGTAATTCAATATTCTATTTATTAATTAATTTCATTTATTTATTATTTAACTAATGGCTATCATTAAGATAGTAATTTGGTTTAATTATTAAACAGTAATTTCCATCCATTACTTTCTATTCAGATTATATTCACTTTTACCAATAGATGGCAGCACTATTTTATGTTGCTTTAATTATTAATTTTTTCCATCTTACTACTTATTTATAACATAGACTTATTCATTAATACATCCATTACTTTAATGTAATTCGATATTCTATATATTAATTAATTTCATTTATTTATTATATAACTAATTGGTATCATTTAAGATAGTAATTTGGTTTAATTATTAAACATTAATTTCCATCCAATACTTTCAATTCAGATTATATTACTTTTACCAATAGATGGCAGTACTAATGTTCCTGTTTGCTTTACAATCCATATTATTCTAACATTGTTTCTGGCATCATTGTAAAGCATTTTATATTTCTAAAATTGGCAACATGTAATGATTTTTTTTTTTGCAATTCATTCCCTAGTTATGGTTGAGTTTCATGCTGGATCTTGAGGTGCACAGGTATCTTTTTTAATCTTTATGGATTTTATACTTACTGACTCTATTTAATGTTTTCTCTGTATATTATAAGTATGGCTTCTTTCCTTTTTAATATTGTATTTTATTTTTTATTTTATCACTGGTTTGCTTCATTTTTTATGAGATGTAGCCCCAAAATCATATTTTTTAGCAATGTATGGCTAATATGATGATGAAACATCTCATTTCATTTTATTTGTGGTATTTAGGCATTTGGGACTTGATAATTCTGTCTAAATTCCACAAATTTCATTTCATTTCATTCATTTAATTCCATTTATTCAATTTTTATTTAATTTCTTATTCTTTTAATATGTTTTTGTTTCCATATTCAGTGTGTTGGGGAATCTTTCATTGTCAAATAATTATTACATACTTAATTATTATTTCATTGTTTAAGTTGGTGTTATGATAATGTTTCATTTATGGTTATATATATATATATATATTATAATAAATGAAATCGATGAAAGAGAGGAGATAGGCGATAAACTATATGTAATTGAAGCAGTACTATATTATTGAAAACAGTCGACCATTCGAAACATAATAATATGGTTGCAGTCGTGTAGTGGCTGAACAAGGCAATGAATAAAGTGTCCTCGAATATATCTGAAATTTCTCAATAAACATTGATTTTCACTTGGTTTTTTCCTCATTTCTTGTGTTTTTCATATGACAAGCTTCACACCTTACTTACACTATCACGCTATATTCGGGGACCCCACATGTTACCATTCAAAATACTCATATTGACGTGCTCTATCCGAATCTGTACATATTAGACGCTGCGTACCTTGTGGGACACCCTGTATATATATATATGTATATTTGTTAAATTGATAGGAGAGATATGATTGTAGAATATTTTTCCGTAATGGTATTGCAGTGGTAATTATTTTTCATCCATTTCATGTTTTTATGTCGGGTTCGGTTCCAGTTTCTTGTTGACGAATCATTATTATTATTTATTTTTTTTTTTTTACTTTAAATAGAATTGTATTTTATAATTCATATCTTACTGCAAAAATAAGTTTTATAATATTTAAGACATAAGCAATAAAACTATCATTTAATAGGTTACTTTGCCCCTTTCTCCTTAGTTTTCACATTTCATTAAAGCTGTGTGCTATGTTATATTTTTGTTACATTGCATTAATGCTGAAAAGAAATTTTTGTTATTACGTCAAGTGTTGATAGATTGAAAAATTATAAGTCTGAAAATTATTTAAAAATTAGCAAAAATCTGTAATTTTAATTGCATTTTCAGAATAAACTTTATTTGAAAGTATATATATGATCAATTTGGTGGAGTAAATATTGACATTATGCGATATTTAGAATCGAAGATATATGTAATCAAAGAGATAGAAGATATTATGACATTTAGTATTACTTTTGAGCTTAGCAATAATGACGGACATTTTTGTGCTTTATAATATTGATATTACTATCTCATGTGTCAACACTATTTTAATTATTATTTGGTATGTACGTATTTACTACGTTTTCCCGCAATCATATTTTCAGAATAACTTCACATAAAATCCTTTGTTTAGAGTCACTAAACATTAAAGTGAGTATGTTGTAAAAATTAAAAAACAACAACAAAAAAAAAAAGTCATGAATCCTATGTATCTTATTGAAACCGTATAGAATTTAAAACACATTAAAAATTTTCATCTTTTTTTTTTTTAACAGATGATAATTTTCAAAGTTTATTATAATTTTTATTGTTATTTCCATGATAATATTTTTTTATAATATTATCTTGACTAATATTATCTTTTATATATAAAATTATATTATCTAATATTATCTTTATTTATATTTATATTTATCTTAATTTATAGCTAATATTGTCTTTTATATATAAATAATTATTATATAGCTATATAATATTATCTTGGCTACTATCTTTTTTATAATATTTTTTTATAATATTATCTAATTAATATTATCTATAATATTAATTTGAAAATCTGAGGCAGAATGTGCCGTAACTGGCAACTTGAAGATTTAACAGAGGGATATTGGTGAAGGACTTGCTTTCATATCTGTTTCTGGTTCTGTTTTGTAAAGTTTTTGTTTTAGTTATTTTAGGCCATACAATCGTTATTTAAAGGACTGTTGATAAAGAGGTGTCATCTTTTTAAATATTGTAATTTGAATAAACTTTTTATACTATTTTATTAATCTTTAAATTTATATAAAAATCTTTATTTTTAAATTGTCATTATATTCAATTTAACACCGATTTTCATAAATTATCATTCGATTCTTTAAAGAATTAGTTTTATCGACAACTTCATGAATTCGAATATCAAGCTCTAAATGATGAAGTCGGTAAAACTAAAATTACATATCTATTGAATGTTTTTTTATCTGACATATAATTTGAGATGACACACAACGCATTCTATCAAGTATTTGAAAAGTCAGAGTATGAAACAAAATTGTAATTTTATATTGTTTGTAAAAAAATTAAATTTGACTACTCTTTTGTGTATTATGATGATATTTTCCCATTTCTATCCAGTTTAATGTCTTTCATGCTGATTTCTACAGTTTTTTTTTTTTTTTTTTTTTTTTTTTTTTTTTTTTTTTTTTTTTTTTTTTTTTTTTATTGAACGACTTTTTTTAATATTAAAATTGTGAAGTTTTTGATTTAAGAATGAATTATTTTTTAAGCAAATGTGTTTCCTACATTCCATACTGAGTTCCAATATTGACAATACTTATTTTATATGATTTAGGAAGAAAAACTAGAGAAAGATACTAATATATACTTTGAAATGTTTCGAATTAACGCAGGTTAAAATATTTGGATGGAAAAAACCATTATGAACGAGTGTTCAGTTATTTATACTTATAACTGAGAAAATGAGTAGTTGATCGAACAACATATTTCTTCGGCCGAAGGGGACTAGTTATTTTCTGTTCGGAACACAGACTTTGTTTCCTATAGGAGAAATGGAATAATGGAGGATTATAAAAATATATATAATTTTGTCTGATTATTTCCTTAAAATCAACACTAACTGAAACCGGAAAAAATATAGCATTTGTAGTTAAATCAAATTTAAATGTTTCATTTGATTTTGTGAAAATTTTTTATAAGTGTTCTTCTATCTAGTTGCCTGACTACTCTTGGTGGTTAGGTATTTGAAAAGTGTAAAATATAATAGATTTTCATGAGATGGTGTTAAGCAGCGTCTGGAATTGTTCCAATTGTCCGCTTATTTTTACTTGTGATATTTCTGTTTCTTATAGTGATTTATTTAAAATGAATTTAACGGATCGACAACAGTTGCGAAATCAATGTAAAAAAGCAGTCGGTACTGGAATACCTTTGCATTTGGAACTATTGAAGGTGTTCCAATGATTTTCTTTTCAAGTGTTATTAATATTTAAGATAAAAATTGATTGTTCGGCAAGAAGTAAAAATAAAAAAATCAATAGTTAAAAATTTAAATAGTTAATTAAAAAATAGTTACTTTCAGTTTGCAAATTTGTGTAACTATTGCATTTATTATTATTATTATTTCTTGCAAAACGATAAATTTATATTTTATCTTTTACCAAAACTATTAAAATAGTGTATGGGAATTTTTTCAGAAGTACTTCAATATCAGCTGTTTCAAATGCAAATTTTTATTTCGAAATCATGTAACTGTTGTACTTTTTTATTTTTATTCCTTCCGTAACGGTAAGCTTATAGGTTAACTGCTCACAAAACTGAAAAAAAAGTACTGAAATCACTTTAAGAGTTACCGAGAAAAGACTATTACAGTGTCAATTCCATTTCATGTGTCTTCAGAAGTTTTGCTTAAATTTCTGCAATAAAATACATTTTATCTCTGTATTTTCATCTTTGTGGCTTTTTTTATGATGTTACAAAGCAGAGTTAAAATTAAAAGCTAACAAATCTGAGTTTTTTTATTATTGTTAAATTGCGATTTATTTTGTTCCGGTACAAAAATTAAAAATACGTTTTCTTCAAATAATCCAGGTAAATTCACTTAAAGTGAAAAAAACACTTTTTAAAGTGGAAACATTAGCTCAGCAACAAAATATATATATATAAACAGGTGAAGCATGCTTTAAAAAGTTTAATTACGTATTTGAGACACTTGCAGGGTTTCGTTTGTAGGGTTTATGCTGTGAATCAGTACGTCAAGGATACGATCAAAGGGTATGCTGATTGTAACATGAGTTTGATGAATACATGAGCTGACTGTTTAATGAGATTTTGAACCAATTGAAGTGTATGTCAACATAAACATAAGAAAGGCTGTTTTAACGCAATATTGAATACTTGGCCATCTATTGTTTCATTGACACAAGCATTATAATTATATAAGCTTGCTGAGTTTCTAGGACTTCTGAATTAGACCATTGATTAATTTTTACCTTACATAGGATAGTGTCCGTGCATATTTGAAACAATTATAACCACATTATTATTTTTCCATTTCAGGATTATCACGTTTTATGATTCGTTAAAAAAGTAATCCCAATAATCTCTCTCCGTTTTTGGAATAATTTAGATTTTCAGAGATAAGATATTTCATTACAATTTTGACATAATGATCTCTTTCTACAACAATTCTTACGGACATCTATGATAGCAAGACAAGTGAATAAAATTATATGCTTCTTATTTATACAATCATAAGGCTTTTTGGCGGACATTTTGATGGTAAATCGAATGCAACATCTCCTCCCACTCTTCCTCTAGGAACATCTGTAACTGCTCTGGCTCTCAGATATGTTTAAAAATGAACAAGGTATTCAAATGTTTTATTTAAAGACCAAATGATGTTATTAATGATGATTAATATAATAAAATTAATTTAATATTTTGCTTGTAATTAAGTCAAACGTAAACACTTTTGCATATACAATAAGTTGCAATAACACAGGGCAGGGTTGACAAACCTATACACATGAACCAATTATGGGTAATAATCAGTTAATAGAGAAAATTCGATTTCATATAAATTTTCAAATTTATAAACTTAAAATTTAATAACGAGTATTTACTGAAAAAATTGTTATTTTTGCTGGATTTCTTACATAATATATGTAAGTGTAGACGTTCTTTAGAACCATTCAACTTATATGCTTGTGAAGTGCTTTTGTCTTAATTATTTCAACTGCATGTTTAATGACAGTTCAAATAGTAACAGGAATGATAGACTCAATTCTCTAGTCACGCAACTAATAATGACCGAATTTTAATCTGATTACGCAATCAAGGTATACGACATACAATATGTAATTTATAAATTATAAATACGAATTTCGAAACAAGAAGTGAATGTTTTTGAGTTCATATAGCACAATTAATAAGTTGAAAGTTGAAATTAGAACAAATAAAAAACATTTTTAGAAATGTTTCTGTAAATATTAATTATCATTAAGTTATTTTCAAAATAAGTATGTTAATGACATGTTAGCATATCGGAAAATAATATTTCGGAGCCTTATGGCAGGCACTTGCAGATTTGTTCGCCATTGCTGTCATACAGTAATTAAAACAAAATATTTGAGACAAAAAGAGGCAAAAAATTGCTAATTCATCATCCTTATTCACTTTATCGTTATTGGCAAAATTAAGATATCGCAATACTTGTTGAAATCTATTTCGATTTCTTGAATAATTTATGGCGAAATTAGTTTAATGAATAGATAGATCCTAGTAGAAATGTCTCCTTGATAATGGCGAATAACCACTTGTTAATGGACTGGATAAATAGATTTAAAAAAAAAAATCTTTAAAATGTTAATCTAAAACTTATTTTAAAATTGATATAATTTTTAAAAATGTAATGTTTTTAAACATGTTTTATCGAATATTTCTTTTTTTTAATTACATGTTTTTGGCATCACTCATGATTACATATTTAATTTTTTAAATAGCTTCTTTGATAATACCTGAAAACAATTTTCATTCACAATACAGAACATGAAACAAATTAATTGGGTAATCTAATTTAATAGAGAAAGAATTATTTAAATTTTACAAAATTATATTTGTTTCTATTTCGATTTCTTAAAGAATTTATTGCGCAATTATTGGGTTGTCGGGAAAGTTCCTTCAGTTTGGAAAAACCAATTCGTACCGCAAAATTCTTGCCGTCAGTTATTAGACAATGGAACAATGTAGTTAACAGCTTGGAATACCTAGTTGCGTACCAACTGAACTTCCGGGATAGAGGTAATTTGACTTGCGCGGCAAAAGGAAGCCGTGAGAAATTTAAAATGTTAAAAATTAAATAAAAATATTTAAGAGTATAAAAATAAAATAGGTGTATAACAAAAATAGTAAAGAAACAACAACAACAAATTTTATTAGATCAAAAAAAAAAAAAAAAAAAAAAAAAAAGACTGACGAAACCTGCCGAGGGTCGAACCCATCTGAAAAAAAAAGAAAAAGAAAAAAATGACTCTTTTCAGAGACCATACATTTAGTTCACAAATTACAAAAATAATTACATTAAAAATAAAAGGATAAAGATTTTATTTTAAATATGTATACAAGGACATTAGATATCGGAATTAATGTCTAATATTTGAAAGATAGAATTTTTTGGTACGAAACAACTTTCCCAAACGAAAAGAACTTTCCGAACAACCCATACATTAATAGATAAATCCTAGTACAAACGTCTCCTTGGTAATTCAGAAAAACCACTTGTTAAAGGCCCGGTTAAATAGATTTTTTAAAAAGTCTTTGAAATATTAATCTGAAACGGATTTTAAAATTGATATCATTTTTAATGTAATGTTTTTAAATAATCGAATATGTATTTATTAATTACATGTTATTGGGTATCACTGATGATTACATATTTAATTTTTTAAATAGTTTTTCATTTAATACTGAAAAACAATTTTCATTCACAATCCAGAACATGAAACAAATTAATTGAGTAATCTAATTTGTTAGAGAAAATTTATTTAAATTTTACAAAATTATATTTGTATCGCAAAACATTTAACTTTCTTCTACTTTGTGATGAATTTATTGTAATTTAACTAATTTCGATGATTAATTCTTTTATTAAATAAATAAATCTTTCCTGCTAGCTATTTTGTGCAGATCTCGCATAAAGAAATGCATCTCATTTTCTAGATTGCTTTATCCAATTATAAACAAATCATTCGTATTGCAATTCTTTCGGAAATTAATAATATCGCCCTAATGTTGATTGTAGAAAAAGTTATGTATATATATAAAAGTTTAATTGATTTTATAAATACTAGGAATTTAAAAATATCATTAGTATGATTTGTTTTGCAATATATCTAGCCTGTGAACATCCACGAATATTGAATACATAAATTATACAAACACGTATTTATCATATTATTGTAATTTTAATATTTGACATTAAATGTAATGTAATGTTCATGTTCCGTTATCGAAATCATTGGACTACGTATTTAGGGCTGTTCTTAAATCTAAACTTGATACTTTCTGACACATTCTTGAATTCATAATTTTTTATAAACTTACAAAACTGGCGGGTGTATTATTCAGAATCTATTAAATTGAAATGGTTTTTTTTTTGGTTTTTTGACTGAAAATGATGATTTGCCATAATGTTTATTGTACAAAAACGTTATGTATATACCCAAATTGTTTAATTGATTTTATAAATACTAGGAATTTAAAAATATCATTTGTATGACTTGTTTTGTAATATGTCTAGGTTGTTAAAATCGAATATCGAATAGATAAATTATGCAAAAACTTATTTAACATGTTATTGTAATTTTAATATTTGACATTAAATGTAATACAATGTTCATGTTCCGTAATCGAAATCATTTGACTACGTATTTCGGGCCGTTCTCAAATCTAAATTTGATACTTTCTAACACGTTCTTGAATTAATATTTTTTTTATAAACTTACAAGACTGGCGGGTGTTATTTTTCAGAAATTATTAAATTGAAGTTTGTTTTTTTTCCGATAAAGGCAGATAGACCGGGAGGCGGCAGCTCAGACAATCATCTCATCGAGTTCACGGCTGAAGTTCCAGAATTAATTAAAACTCGATTCGCATATTAAAACGCAATCGGTCTGCCAAGTCATATCTTGGTGGAAAACACGTGAAAACCCGATTTTAGCGGCTGACTCGTAGGTTTACCATTGTGTTTTCCTGCACCCAGTTTTCCATGTTTTCATACTTTTGTGTGCAGGAAAACACAATGGTAAACCAACGAGTCAGCCGCTAAAATCGTGTTTTCACATGTTTTCCACCAAGATATGACTTGGCAGACCAATTGTGTTTTAATATGCGAATCGAGTTTTAACTAATTCTGGAATTTCAGCCGTGAACTCGATGAGGTGATTCTCTGTGCTGCCGCCTCCCGGTGTAAGAGGATCTTTCAGAGAAGGCGCTCAAAGTCGCTCAAATTTTAATATTTAACATTAAATGTAATGTTATGACCATGTTCTTTTACCGAAATCATTTGACTACATATTTAGGGCTTTTCTGAAATCTAAACTTGTTACTTTCTGAGACATTCTTGAATTTATAATTTTTTATAAACTTACAAGATAGATTAGAGGGTGTTATTATTTAGAAATTATGAAATTAAATTTGTTTTTTTCTTTTCGATAAAGACAGAGGATCTTTTAGAGAAGGAACTCATAGTCCGCATTATAAACCGAATTTCTGGACGCGACAGCTCGTTAAAGGTCGTTAATGAAGGATACATTCCCTTATAATTCATAATATACAAAATTTATTTATCAAATTGTGTCTTATTATACAAAATTTTATTATTCTAAAAATGATTATTCGAAACATTAGTGTTATTATTCAAAATGAGTGTTACTAAACAAAATTTCATTATTCAGTGATATTATTGAAAATGAGTGTTATTATTCAGAAACTATAATTTTTTTTTTCTTTTCGATAAAGACCGAGATTCTTTCAGAGAAGGCGTTCAAAGTCAGCGTCTTAAACTGAATTTCGGGACGCGACAGCTTGTTAAAGGTCGTTAATGAAGGAAACATTCGCTTAGAATTCATAATATACGAAATTTATTTATCAAATTGTGTCTTATTATACAAAATTTTATTATTCCAAAAATTATTTTTCGAAACATTATTATTATTATTCAAAATGATTGTTATTATTCAAAATTTTATTATTCAGTGTTATTGAAATTGAGTGTTATTATTCAAAAAAATATTAAATCAAATTGAGTGTTATTATTCAAAAAAAATATTATTCAAAATAAGTGTTATTATTCAAAATTTTATTATTCAGTGTTATTGAAATTGAGTGTTATTATTCAAAAAAATATTAAATCAAATTGAGTGTTATTATTCAAAAAAATATTATTCAAAATAAGTGTTATTATTTAAAAAATATTCAAAATAAGTGTTATTATTGGGAAAGTAAGTAATTGAATTCTTTTCTTTTTCTTTTCGATAAAGACAGAGAATTTTTCAGAGAATGCGGTTAAAGTCAGCTTTTTAACAATATTTCTGGACGAGAAAGCTCGATAAAGGTCGTCATTTGAAGAAATAATCACTTATAATTCATAATGTAATTTATGTATCAAAAAATGAAAAAAAGAAAAACCATTGGATTCCGAATCATTTCGATAGTCATGCCGGCAAGTGCCACATTTTACGTTAGAAATGATCCCGCAAACGTATCAGAAAGTTTCTTGAAGAAAAACATAAAAAAAGAACTAAAACCTAAAATTAAATCATCATGCAAATAATATAAATGAACTAGCAGTGAATCAGTAGTATGAAAAGTATCGCTGAAAAGATGATATGTGGGATATCTCAACCCTATTTTGTTGCCGAAACGTCAGTGACGGCTCACTGTTGAGACGTGGAAAGTTTTTGGTTTCTGTTTGTTTGTTTGTTTGTTTGTCTGTCTGTTCCGCGATAACTGCCGTAGAAAACGTCCGATTAGCCTGATTTTGGCAGGTATGTTGGCGAGATACCCGGAATTAGCTGTACAGTTTTTGGTTAAATTTGGTTCATTCGTTCAAAAAATATAGAACATTTCTTTTTAGGTCATAATGCTTTCCTATGGGAATGCAGACGATTTTCAAATTTCATTTTTAACTGAAATGAAAATCGAATATTTGAATAATGAATTTAAACGTAAAATTACGGATATTAAATTTCCTACATAGAGGTCTTAAATATATGCAATAGCTTTGAAAAGTTGCCGATACATCTATTAGACATTAGAAATTAATTGTTTAAATTATTGGAAAAAATTTTGCAACAGTTCGGTAAATATAAAACATTTTACATTTTCTATTTTTTACAAATTTTAAAATTCATTTCTTTTTCTTTGCTCTTTCTTTTATTAATAATTTAGCAACCATATTTCAAAGAATATTAAAATAATTTTTTTAATCTAAAAAATTACAAGAATAAGAAGTTCATAAGAATTTCAGATATCATTGCATAAATCGTGTGTAATTTAACGCTTCTAATTTCTGAAACCTCCGAAGTATTTTATATGCCTATAAATATGTAATTTTTTTTGTATGTAATATAAAAAAAATTAAATTGCGGATTGTAAGATGCTAAATAATATGAAAAGTGAGATTAAAAAACAATGCCTTTCAGAGCTGACGTTGAGGCTCCTGATCTGCAGATTTAGTAGTAAGAATAAAAATTGTAGGGTTTATTTTAAAACCAAAAATCAGGCTTCCACCCGAGTGATTCCTTGTGAAATGGAAACTGCACTGATTGATGCAGAGCCTGTAGGTTCTAATCTTTCGTTTTTGTAGGCCAGGGTACATTACAATTAGTGAGGTTACAACAGTGAGGTTATTGTGTATGAGAAAGTAATATCTACTAATAAAACAATCACTAAATCTTTCTCTTTGAAATTCACCTGCAATATTTAGGATCAGAAAGCTATTTGCGATCTCCTTTATAAAGTATGCTTTATTCTTTTTCTATCTAAACATTTCATAAGTTGTATTTTTCCTATGTAAGTTCATCTCAATTGTAACTCTTTAATAGTAAAGAAGAAAAGTTCACTAAAAAATTAACCCATTGGAGGGTAAGCACGTGTGGTCTAAAAATGCTAAATTTTGCGATGTTTTGACACCAGTAAATTTAAATAATGAATTTTTACTTTCTCAATCTGCAAACAATAATACTAAATATTTTAATTTAATAATACTGGTAGCAAAGTTATATATTAAAAAGTGGTATATATTACATACCGGTGCCTCTTAAGGAGTTAAATCTGAAGAAAACACTTAGCAAACTAGGAGAAATCGACACTGAAATTACCATACACTGTAAGCAAATTCCTAAGGTTATTATTTCTTTCTTTTTCGTTTTTTTTTCGTTTTTTTTAGTAAATTTGTATTACACGGATTTGTATTATAAACCGGAATCGTTGCTAGCTGTTTTCTAGCAATTCTTACAGATTTTCTTGTAACTGAGTAAGAATACAAAAATTTTTTTAGTAATTGCAAGGATCAATGAGAAAAACTAAAATTTTTTTAGTACATCGACTCATTTTTTTATAGTGTGGGTAGATATACGGAAAAATATTTATTACTAAAATTTGTAAAATAACTACTGAAATTAGAACATTATTGAAAATGATAAAATCGCTTATTTTCAAGTAGAATGCAGTATTTCTGTATATAAATCTTAAGTGTTGTTTTTTTTCTTAAACCATCATAAATATGCATACTGTGCTATGAATGACTTCTAAATTAAATATATTAAAAAAATACATAATATGTATATCGAGTACGATATTCTTGCATAACCATATATTAAAATAGTTGACATATTTTTAAATGAAAGAATTCCGTAAAATTAAAAACATTAGTGTTATTTTACATTTACATTTTAATTATATTATTTACATTTTAATAAATTATACAATAAACAAGACAAAGAGTTCTTTTTGCTTCTTCTAACTTTGAAAAACAATACTTTTTTTCGCATTCTTTAAGAAAATTACGGCAATATTTCAGTACAGTATTCTGCAGTGGAATTATCATTATCCAAGAAGATATAATAAATTAGTATTATTTTATCCGATTACATTTATGCTATAGTAATATACTAGAGAGATACACATTGATAAATAACCTGTTTATAGGAAAATTGATAAGCAAGCATATCTAATGTATTTTCTTAATCCTTGTATTAGAAGAAACGTGCATGAGAAGTTAGCAATAAAGCACAAATGAAATACGAGTGTATTACAAGTGATTCAGAAGTTTTTTTTTTTTATACTTATACATAAAAAAATGTGTTTTTGATAATATTGCAAGGAAATTTAAATAACTGCTATAATTTGTATGTATTTTTTATTCGTTATGTCTGCAATGTAAAATATATTGCATTGTTAATAGCGTTTCTTTAAATTAACAGTTTCACTATTTTATATAACCTTAATGTAATTAAGGAATTCAAGTATCTTTTAATGATAAAAACATCTTGTATTTTAAGAACACTCAGCAGTACAAATTCAACGGAAGACTAACTAAATATAAAAATTATGTTCAAAAATTAGACAGTGAAAAAGTGCTCTTTATATTTTCCTAAATGAACAGTAAAAATGCATCACGTTTAAAAAAGAATCACAAAATTATTGATCATAGTCGAAATTCAGTTTTTTACACTTTTGGCTGAATAATGATATCAGCGCTTTTTTTTTTTTTTTTTTTTTTTTTTTTTTTTTACATTTATTAAATGTGTTTACACAAAAAAGTCTTGACATTTTGCTTTTCAGCTTTTAAAGAAGATTTAAAAAGATGAAAAGAAGAAAACGTAAAAGAAAACAGCACCAATGAAATTCTGTTACAAAATTGATATCAAATGGTTATTAAAATCTCAAGCAAAACAATACTTATTAGTATTTTTTTTTTTAAATCTTAACTTTAGGTGTTTCTAATGTCTTAAAATGCTTTGAGTTTATATATGGTGCACTTATCTTTCTATCACGTAATAGTTTTGTACAAATTATGAATAGAGTTTGAGAAAATTCACAGACGATATAACAGAGATAGAAAAAAAAAATATTGCAAAATGAATAAATACATAAATAAATAAATAATCTGTGTCTGATAAGGTAAAGCCAGGAGAGATAGCGCGATCGGAGAAATTGCACACATAGAGCGTCGGGGAGAAGGAGTAAAGTGCGCGTAGCGACTCCAGGCAATTGTAGAACTGTAGTAGTGAACTGTCTACTTGAATGTGCACGGTGATTGTTTTGAGCATCTAAGATAAAGCATTGCTATTTTGTCTCGTTTTTCCTAGCAAAGTGCTTAAATTTTCATAGCTATTTGTCAGAATTTCTATAGAATGTCAGTTGTACAAAATATTTTTAACTTAAACGATTTCTCATAAACTACTAACCTAGACTAATAGTGTGAATACCAACGGTTCGTTTTAGAAGCGCCTGTGTTTAAATAAAAGGCCACGTAATCTCTCCTACCGAAATTGGAGAGTTTGCGCATCAGTTACTTAGGAGAGATGGTGCATTGTTCCCATTAGTTTCCATGCTAGGAGAGATTACGCTGCTTATAGGTAAATTTGCATAAATTGCAAATTACATGTAAAATATACGAATGAATCAATTTTGAAATAATTTTTTAAAACACATAATTATCTAAACCTGAAATTTACCCTTTGAACATTGGAGTGATTACATAACACGCATATTTGAGAGGCTGTGATCAAGGCATGAATCATACTCTTCCTGAAACCCTTGAGTTACCACCTGTATCCACAGTTCATCAATCCGTTTCAACAACAGTACTCTTTACAACCAATGAAACCCAAACTTCTTCTATTCTAGTCCTATCCTCGTATCCCATCGCAGCAACTACATGCATTTATCAATCATCAACTTCTAGTGAGTCTAATGTTACTCTCAGAAATACACCAACGAAAGTTTTGGAGAAGGTTTCACCCATTCCAAGTAGTTTAAAACCATCGAAATCAGAAAGGAAACTAAGTGCAAGGAATGTTACTGATCCACAAAATATACATGAAAAAAGACTTAAGAAAAAGCAGCTGCAAAAAAAAGCAAACAGATGAAGAGAATATGCTTCCAGAAAAAGTGGGATCCAAAAAAACGAAAGAAAACGAAGAGCAATGAGGATGGGAGCAACTGAATATCTGGAATTGTACAAGGAGACAATTTCGACCACTGACTGGATTCAATGTATTAGGGGCTGTACATATATAATGTTAACAACTTTTTTTGGTCCCCTCCCCCCTCCCTTACGATATCATAAATTATCATTCCTTGAACTCCCCCCCCCCCCCCCTAATGATAACGTTATCAATGTCTAATTTTTTTTTTGCAAGTGATTTACGGATAACGGATATATACATTTCTTATCCACATACTTTACTGATTTAAATGAAAAGATAAAGTCAATAAAATACTACTATTATACATGAAATAACTTTACATCAAATAACATCTAAAATATATAGTTACTATTTGAAAGTATTTAAGAATAGCTTTTTGTTACATAATGCATTCAACAGTAATATTGTTTTCTTGCACTTGTCCCTGAAGGGGAAAAATTAAAGCAGAACGTCTTATCAACAAAATAGGTGGACAACAATTTTTGTCTTTTTTTTTATTAGTAAACACAAGTATCATTTCAATCAAATGTGCTTCGCACCTAGTTTCTCCGACACGGATTATAAGCGCATATGGCTGAACAATAGGAGTGTCGAACATTGGGGTATTCTATATTTTGGAATGAAATGATTTCATAATCATTTATTGACTTTAATAACTCATATTTTCATAAAAAGGACAACAGACTAAAAACAGATAGCAAACAATTTTGATGTAAAAGGAAAAGTTACAAAATAGAGAATTAAAAAAAATTATAACGACATCAAAAGACAACCCCCCTCCCCCTAGAGATATCCTCCGATATCAAGTGCCACGCCCCCCTCCCCCTAGAGATATCCTCCGATATCAAGTGCCACGCCCCCCCTCCCCCTAGAGATATCCTCCGATATCAAGTGCCACGCCCCCTCCCCCCCCCCCAAAGTGATAACGTTATATATGTACAGCTACTTACTTGTGGCAGGTCGTTGCACGAAAGCTACCCCATTTACAACAATAAGTGCATAGATTATGGACAACGCCAACTTCTGTCAGCAAACAAGAAAACATTGAAACTGTGAAAATGAAAATGGACTAAATTTAAGTTAAACGTGTTATCAAGTAACTTAATGTCATTTTGTAATCTTGTCTGGACTTGATTTTTCTGATTCTTTATTTTTTCTTTAATTATAATTTTTTAATTGTTCTAAAAATTATTCCTTTTTTCTGATTCTTTAATCATTAGGTTGAAATATTCACTCCTAATACAATAATATGTATTCACAAAAAGCTTACAACAATGTCATTTAAGTGTATTTCTTATTGTTAATAATTTAATTGTAGTTATTATTAATAACAATCTCTCCTGCCCACGTCGAAATCACACCAACCCTGTAAGGACAGATTGCGTAAAATAGTTTTTTTTTTTAGTTTTATTACAGCTGTTCTATTAAACTGCAGCTTAACAACAAAATAACAATGGAAATGCATAAAAAAACAAATGAAGTCAAAATTGTTCATGGATAGTTTAGCAAAAAATTAATATTTAGATTTTTTATTATTATTCTTTTGAATTGTGCGCGGACTCTCCTATCTTTACCTTATATATATATTTTTTTTCAAAATGTTATGTTTGTCTTATCTGTTCCCAACAAGGGAATGTTAACAACCCGCAAGTTAAAAAGAAATATGAAACTTTGGGGATATGTAGGGCTCATGGTAGCATATTATGCGGAATTATTGTAGTTTGCGCTTTGCGCAGTATTCAAAAATATAAATTATACTATGTACAATTATAGAGTTGGCTAAAAAAAATAGAACGCTCATTTATTTTAATCTCCCAATTGTCACAGAAAAATGTAAATAGGCATTCGACTGGGAATTATACCTTCTTTCAAGTTACGCTTTTTTAAATCAGGGGTCGTCTTCATACTAATATTGTGCAGAATTCTTAAAATTTCAATATGAACACCGACATTTGGCATCATATTTGAATATTTTGGAAGTATATATTTCCAAAATAAGTTTTAATTCATGAAAAAAATACAAAATATAGTGGAAAAGACCGATACATCAATTTAAACATAAAGTTTGTATAAATGATTTCTTATGTATTAAAACGATTGTTTTGTAAACTTCTTTACTTGAATATTTTTGTCAATTTTGTTTTATTATAATAGACTGCAGATCATGTCGTAATTTCTTTAGACTTTACTACATAATTTATGATGAAACGGATATTCAAAAATAAACATGGACGTTTGACATTTGTTTATTACCCAAAATTTTGTAAAAGTTGTTATAAAACCATTTTTTTTTAAATTTACTATTTCATATTTTAAACTATGACTTTAAAACAATTTCAACGTAACTGTAAAATAAATAACATTATATTTTGGAAATATAGATATTATACGATCATTCGGTCATTCGGTCAAGTAGTTAACGAATTGTAAAGGTTTAAAATTTGCAACTGCTATGTATTAGTTGTATGTCCATTCGTCGTTATCCATATGTATTCATCGTAAAGTACATTGCAATAATAGTAGTCCTTTAAGCATAAATCAAGAACGACACGACGGAATGAGCTGTAATTTAAAGCATCTAATAATGGTTTCTGTTAAAAGAACATTATATGTTGAAATTTATTATTATTATTTTATATATATATATATATGAACTTTTTACGAAGATGGTTTTATATTCCACGAGAAAATGGCAGTTTGTTAAAGATGTAGAAGGATTGCAGTCGGTATCAAGAATCATGGCGAGGTGGTTAGGGAATGATGAGACACCACAAGAGTTTGTTCAGTAAGGAGCAGCCAATTTCCAGATAAATCGTTTATTAGATAAATCGTCGAACAGGAGCGATGCCAGTAACAGTTCCCACAGTATCCGATATAAACTTATAGCCCTCAGGCTTGACGATGGCTCACTACATCATTTAATAGATCTTAAAGAGCTGATATGAAATTCGAAGTTAGTTGAACACCAGATAACCATTTGGTCAGCACTTCCAAACACGACTAAAATCCGCTCTCCAAATGCTTGCTAGCGAATTTTGTTCACGGCGCGTAGGGTTACTGACAACGACGTAACGAGCGCAAGATCCAATGAGTGAGAGGCGAATTTAAGCTAAGCGAATGAGGTGCGAGGGAGAAGATTTAACACGAAAGAATCCCCATCGTAGCCGCGCATTGATTTTGAACTGAAAAATACCCAGTGCGCGAAGCAAAGCGTGGAATGAAAATTAAAAAAAAAATGGCTTTTAAAAACATTCGAAATGACACAAGCGTCTCTCAAAAATTTATAGATTGGGGAATTGATAAAAGCTACGAATGAACTTAAAGTTTTACATTAATATTTGGAATAAGATAATTATTAATATACGTGTTATTACTTTTAAAAGGACATTAAATAGGAATAAATA
This sequence comes from Maratus michaelseni, assembly GCA_963931845.1. Taxonomy (NCBI): domain Eukaryota; kingdom Metazoa; phylum Arthropoda; class Arachnida; order Araneae; family Salticidae; genus Maratus; species Maratus michaelseni. The sequence continues at coordinate 199,486,810 of OZ007595.1, forward strand.
TGATTAAGAATTAAGGAAATAATGACTATGTCAGAAGTTAGATTAATTTAAGGCTGATCTTCACTCATTTTAAATATCCTGTTTCGCTCAGATAGCAGATCAGTGCTTACCCCCCCCCCCGTGCTGTCAAAGAGGCGTTACCGTTAAATGCCCTGAAGTACAACAACCTGCATCGGCAGTCTGTTGACAGAATTTTTGACTCTGTGGTCAGGGGAAAGTGACCCGCAGCTCTCTCCCCCTTTAGAGGAAGGTGGTCTATTTTTGTTATTAGGGTCAATAGTGAAGGATTTTCCAGAGAATTTTGAACTCTTTGAGTATTGTTATGTGTGCAACCGCTGTGACTTTCAACAGCCAGTTTGAAACATTCAGAATAATTTCGACTTTTATACCGTCATAAATTTAATTAATACCAGCTCTTTAGCAAATACTTGATGAAATAAAATTTGGCAATAAAAAATGATTCAATGTAGTTTTTCTGGCTAAAATTATTTAGATGTACTCCTTGCTAAAAGGCATTATTATAAACAGTAAAATAAGTTTTATTAGACTGTTGACATGTTTCATGATTTAGATGTTTTAGCTTACATTATATTATCTTTATTGTATCTTCAAATTTTAAAATACATATACATTAAACAAAATTGTTTCTGAACATTTTCCAAATTTAATTAGATAATGCGCAATATTTTTTAAATTTTTCTTTAGATTGCGTAAAGCAACATTAATTTACTACTGAAAAACCAATACACATTTGATTGTATAATTACTGCATTGTGTATTTTAAACAAACAAACACAAAGTATTGTTATAGATAAAAATGATTAGACATCATCATGTAAATGAAATGGAGGGAGAGTGAAGATTTTAGTAAGTCTGTGAGTTGCACATTCTTTTTTCAATATAAGATATCTAAACATGTTCCATAAATTTATTAAATACGTTAAAATTCGATATTTTCTTGGGATTTTGTGCCTATTTTATAAACAATAATATATTACCATCAGTATTTCGCATTGGATAAAACAATGAAAATCTTTTGTGAAATTGTGAATGTAGTAACTTCCGCTCTTAAAAAAAGCACCAAAAAACAAAAACAGGGAAAAGACGTCAAAGAATTTTAACAAAATATATTTGATTATTGAAATTATTTCATGCATTGGCATTTATTTTAGCATTTTCATAATGAAATTAAAATAGAGTGCAAAATGGATATAAATTATACCAAAAATACTCCAAGTGGTGTTTTCTAATAGAGCTTTATTTAGCAAAAACATAGTAAGAGATTTACAATAATGCAATAATGCGGCCATTACTACAATATTTAAAATTTATTATTATCCTTTTTTAGTTTTGATCATCTGTCAATAAAATTAACACTAATAAAAAAATATTAAAATTTCCGAAGCGCAATACATAATACTAATTTTTAGTTATTTCTGCCATTGTCATCTATACAATTAAAGGATACAATATTCAATATAAATACATTATATATGCAGCAATACATATGTATGATTCACCAAAAAAAAATACTATAGTATAATACTATTAATATATGTACTATGAGAAAAAGAAAATCATTAAATAAAAATTTGTGTTGCTTCTTATTAACCTCTGTCACGGCTGTTTTTCCTTTATTAGTTTTCCAAAATGTGAATTTTTGTTTTAAAATAGCCTCATTGGGATATAGGTTTCCACAAGATGGTGGGCATTTTATTTCTACGATGCAATCGTGGTTTTCAATGATACAACCTGGTGTTTTGCTCCTAAAAAATTGAGCTCCGCAACAACAAATAATCCACATTCTAATATTTTAATTTTTTCTAATGTTTCAGCATTTGCTTTTGCATCTCTTTCATGCATTCTACCATATACAATTCCAGGCGTGTTTAGATTGGAATATAACATCCTTTTTACAATACTTTTGCAGCTTGTATGAGGTAATTTATTGCACACACTCCCGAAATTGGATGCTGTTAGTAGCTTCCTTCTTTCTTCCATCTATAATGGGCTTTGTGCTTGGCTCCGAGTCTTCTTTTCCAATTCTTCTATTTCCTGCGGAGATTTCACAAGCTTCTGTAAAAATTCATCTTTTCTTTTCTGGAATTGTTCTTCCGGCATATCAGGTTTTTTTTGCGTGAGGGCCATACGATGCATCTGGGAAGAGAGTTCGTTTTAATTTTTTCACTGTTTTTTTCTTATTCCTCCTCTTATTGATTATCCGTATTCGCTCTTCTCTCCTCTTGCAGTACAGACCCGGACTGTTTGCAGTCAACAAGCGATAAATTTTACTGTACTTTTGCTGGCTAATATGCGATACTACAGAGAGCTTGCATCGCGCCTCATAAGAACCCCTAAGAGCAAAATTTATTCGCTTACCACCAATGTGTTTTGCAATTATGGAATTTAGTTCTTCCACCGCATTATTGTTTGCATCATAGAGCAGACTTTTGCAATGCAAATTGTTGACCACTTCCATGATTTTATATAAAATTCCGCTTTCTGTTAGTTCTGGAATGTAATTTTTTTCTCCATCTTTTTTGCCCTCACAAAAGTAGGAGTCACAATCTTTATGTTCACCAAATACATGATTTGGTGAATTCATGATGTCATCCCGTAATTTATTCGGATCATTATTTCTGCGATATCGTGAAGCTTTTGCAACTGCCTGTCGCATGCGTACTATATTGCTACCTAGAATTTTACGTAGGTATGTACACCGCAACTTACTATTATGAGCAATCTCCTTTAATTTATTGCAAAAGTTTCGCAACAGGTGGTTCTTACATTCTATTTTCTCTACTGTAAGATCATCGTACGGACGAGAATACAATATTTTCTTGTAGACATTGCTGTCACCATCGCCTATCATTTTAGAGAATTTTACGCCATAAAAAGGTACACTCTGTCGGAATCCTTCTACTATGCTATCAGCATCCAATTCGGATGAAGTACCTGACCAATTGTTAAAACATCTATGTTCAGGTGGTGAAGTATTTTTCTTATTAGAAGTTGCGCATGTTGAACAATACTTGTTCCTTTCACCTAAGTGGATAACTTTTTTTGTGTGGTATCCCACTATGGCAGCCTGTAAAGGTAAAACAAAAAAAATTCAATTTCAAAAATTAAAAAGAAAGTATTAATACATTAAGCAAAATACAAAAAATCTTAGAAATTCCAATTAGTGTCCAGCAGGGGTCCGGTTGTACCCGACACGAACCCAAAATATCTGCAAGTCAACCCGAGATCCGGCAAAAAAATTCGTCAGCCCGATCCTGATACGCTTCAACCCATACCTGAAATATTCAAACACGAACCCGAAGTTAAAGAAAATTAATCCATATTTTAACACAATTATGGAAATGGAAATATAGTCCCACAATTATGCATCCCTAGTATCAATATTATATTTTTTTATATAAAAATAATCATATATACACACATTTATATTCAAATATATAGTTTTTCATTTTTTCAGGGCTTTCTTTTAAAGAACCGGGTCAATCCGACCCAGAAGAGCCAAAACATAATCTCAAACCAACCCAAACTCGAAACATAAGTCAACTGGAACCGCAACGAAAAAAAAATAGCGTCAACACAACCTGACCAGAACCGCGTGTTAGGTTCGGGTAAAATCGGGTTATCAAGACCCGATGTAGGACTCTAATTCAAATTTTAGTCATTAGGCAATATAATTTTTGTCAACCAAATTTTTGCACCGCTCATTTTCCGTGCTCTAACTCTCGTAAATATACTCTGATTGCCACGAAATTTTTATTTATTATTGATATTTACTAGTAAATCTGCAGATCAAGAGCCTCAACGTCAGCTCTGAAAGTCATTGTTTTTTATTCTCACTTTTCATATTATTTAGCATCTTACCATCTGCAATTTATTTTTTTTTATATTACATACATATTTATAGGCATATAAAATACTTCGGAAGTTTCAGAAATTAGAAGCGGCGGTTTGTGCAATGATATTCTGAAATTCTTATAAACTTCTTATTCTTGTAGTTTTTTAGATTAAAAATACATTTCTTCAGGGGGGCTTTGCCCCACCCCCGGCACCCCCCCGTAATCATATTAAATTTATATTCATGATTTCCTATCAAATGTTTGAATAATTACAGTATATATTGGATTTCGTTTTGCACTGTGATTTTATTAGGATAAGCAACTGTTTGGAAAAATGATTTCATGTTGTCTAAATATCCAAATAGCAATATTTACTTACCTGCCAACCACGAAAGACCTTCATCTGATGGATAATTTGCATAAAATCTCATCACTGTAAAAAAAAAATCCGTCAAATTTACGGCAAAAACTGCTGGCAGCAATGTTGCCAGCAGTTTTTACGTAAAAAACGCAGTAAAATTCGATGTAAATTTTATCGCACATTTTCCGTCATTTCAACGGTTATAAGTGTAGTAAATTTCACAGCCATTTTTCCGTACAAATTACCACAAAAAGTTCTGTAATTTTAACAGCCATATTTCCGTACAAATTATCACAATAGCTGCTGTAATTTTAAAAGCCATTTTTTTAAATCATTGATTTTAATCAGCTTTCATTTTTAGATGATTATTAGAATAGTCATGAAGTTCATCGTTTGTTTGAAAAACATTGGAACTCATTATTTTATGTATAGAAATTCAATCCAACATTAAAACATTTCTTTACTGCTTTGTATATGATATATATAAGAATTCAGAATTTATTAATAGAAATTTTTTTAATGTGGCAACACTGAGACATCAAATATTCATTATAATACTATGTGTAAATACATATAGTATATAGAGAGAGTATATTTGTAGTACTAAAAATAGAAACACTTCAATTCTGAAGGGCGAGAAGAATTTAGATAATATATATTTTAGATAATATTAGATCATAATACCAGACTACAATTACAAGCTTACGTTTATCTAATACAAATATAAAAAACCATTTGTAATTATACATTGACAACTGACATATAAACAATGCAGGCTCGTAAACATAAGTTAACACACCATTTTGCTCGCTTCCGCCGTCGGGCGGGAAAGTGCACGTACTCAAAAAGTAGAAGTTCCTTGCGCAGATCATGCTAGTAAAATGTCTTTGCGCGCAGGCGCAAATCTGCAAAATGAATGATGTGATCTGATTGGTTGTTCGCATGAATGGATGTTGAAATCGGAAACATTGGTTAAATCTACTGTTATATTTGCGGTATTTTTACATACGGAAATATTACGTTGCGATCTACTGGAATAAATGTAGTGAATTTGACAATCATTTTTTACAGCGTACGAAAGTAACTTATAGAAATATGTTATTTTGCTAGTAAAATATTGCATCGAAATAGTGCGCGTTACTTGAATTTTATTATTTTGATATTCTTTGATATAGGGTAAATATATCGAAAATTTAATACCCATAAGTTTGTTACCAAATTGTTTACAAAATTTTAATGAATGAAAATGAAGTTACAGATCATGAGAAGCAAGTACGATCGATAGACGCATTTACAGTATTACAATTTAAATTTTAAAAAGTTTATTTCATAAAAAAAATGTAAGATTAATTATTAATCCTGTATATATTATTTCTGATGTCAACATCTATGTTTCTATGTACTTACAAAACACACAACAATGGATGAAGCACCATACGAAATGTTTTAATATGCTTTTCATATAGTGCACTCACATTTCGTTAAAACATGTTATTTCCTTAAAAATTGTAAGTAAATTAAAATTAATGAAAAAAAAAATCAATTAATCTTTGGAAATGCGTAGACAATATAAATTGAAAAAGTGTTTAAACTAAGATAGAAATTAAGATTATGATGTAGAAATAATCCTGCCAAGAATCTTTAATAAATTCATCCTCTTATCAAGTATAGAATAGTAAATATTTCAGTCTTCTACGTCCAAAATTCACTGAGTTATGACGCTTTGATTTTTGTGAAATTTCGACGCTTTTCAGGAATAAAAACGCTGATTAATGTTTCCAGGGATATTTTCTCCCTATTTTTAGTGTCAGAAAGCTCCGAAGTTTCATAAATTTTAAAGTATCATAATTCAGTGAATTTTGGTCGTAGAAGAATGGATTTTTCCAAATATAATTTATAGAATCCAGGAACCGTATACAAATTTTAAAAATATTTTTTTGAAATCTAATTGGCGGTATTATTTCATCGAGATCGTTTTAACCCTCTGACACTCCAGCAAAAGGGCTAAATTGTAATGTTGTTTTCTCTGCATTTTATTTTAAATGGTAAAAAAAGGTGTTTAATCCAAAATTACATAAAAAACTGAATTATATATATGAATGTAAACCTTGAATCTATCAATCATAACTCAATATAATAAAACTGCATTATATTTGTTGAATTATATAAATTTTAAAATTGCTTGTATTGCAGTGAAACCTGGAGCTTAGTGAACGTATTAACACGGGCTTGTCAGTCAGAGGGTTAATACCTTATTGTGAAGATTTGTGAAATTCTCGTTGCCTACTTATCAGATGAAACACCAAAGCACGTTTTAATATTTTGGGTGCATTCTGTACAATAGTATAAGCAGTAATTGTAATAAGTGATTAATTATAAATAGAAATTAAGCAAATATAAAATGAATTCAATTCTATGTTTCAAATATGTCAAATTACTAATCATATATTCTAATACGAGCAAATCTTGTGTGTGGTTATATATATATATGCAAATTTTATCTTAAAAACGGCTCTAACGATTTTGACGAAATTTCGTATCCTACCGTTATGGGGCACCAGAAAACCATTGGGCTAGGTCACATGTTCGAGAAAATTCGATTAGTGGGTCATTTTGGGTCATGGTCAAGCTAATTGTATCTAAAAAACGGGTCAAACGATTTTGACGAAATTTTGTATCCGACCATTTTCGGGCACGAGAAGACTATTGGGCTGAGTCACATGTTCGAGAACTTTCGAATAGTGGGTCATTTGTGGGTCAACGCGGGTCAAATTAATTTTATCTAAAAAACGGCTCTAACGATTTTGATTAAATTTTGTGTCCTACGAGTTTCGAGCCCGATAAAAGCATTGGGCTAGGTCGCATGTCCGAGAAAATTCGATTAGTGGGTCATTTCTGGGTCATTGTGGGTCAAGATCTAAAAAGCGGCTCAATTTACACTAAATTTTGCATCCAATGGTTTTCGGGCACGAGAAGACTGTTGGGCTAGGTCACATGTTCGAGAAAATTCAATTAGTGGGTCATTTTGGGTCATTTTGGGTCATGGTCAAGCTAATTGTATCTAAAAAACGGTTCAAACAATTTTGACGAAATTTTGTATCCTACGAGTTTCGGGCACGCGAAAATCATTGGGCTAGGTCACATTTTCGAGAAAATTCGATTAGTGGGTCATTTTGTGTCAAGATCTAAAAAGAGAAGACTGTTAGGCTAGGTCACATGTTCGAGAAAATTCAATTAGTCGGTCATTTTGGTCATGGGTCATTGTGGGTCAAGATCTAAAAAAGCGGCTCAATTTACACTAAATTTTGCTTCCAATGTTTTTCGATCACGAGAAGACTGTTAGGCTAGGTCACATGTTCGAGAAAATTCAATTAGTGGGTCATTTTGGTCATGGGTCATTATGGGTCAAGCTATTTTATCTTAAAAACGGCTCAGACTATTTACACTAAATTTTGCAATCTATGGTTTCAGGGCACGAGAAGACTGTTAGGCTAGGTCACATGTTCGAGAAAATTCAATTAGTGGGTCATTTTGGTCATGGGTCATTATGGGTCAAGCTATTTTATCTTAAAAACGGCTCAGACTATTTACACTAAATTTTGCAATCTATGGTTTCAGGGCACGAGAAGACTGTTGGGCTAAGTCACATGTTCGAGAAAATTCAATTAGTGGGTCATTTTGGTCATGGGTCATGATATTTGAACTCAAATTTAATTTTGACCGAGCATAGCTCGGTCTTCCCTGCTCGTGATAAATATAACATTTACTTACCGCTCCTGACAAAGATGCATAATTTGACTTGTAAGATCGTTTGGCCCAAGTACCATCCACTATAACTGTTAGGAGAGGAACACCATTAGCATCTATATCCCCTCTTTGAACCAAAGCCATTAAATAATAAGCCCAGTCAGATAGTGTTAAATTTGTTAGCGACACACTAGCGCCAAACCTCTGCTGCGGAAGGAGGACAAAACAGAAGTGGGTCGCAGAGAAACGATACGATTTATTTATATCGATATTTTATACGATTTTTATCGATGTTTTGTTTTTGCACTTCCTTTAAAGCTTGCCAATTATTGGGATCTTTTACATTAAAGCTAAAACTATAATGAAAAAAAAAATGTGGAAATTTACTGGATTAGTATTTCTATATAAATATAGTGGTGGCGAAGAAGTTGATTTATTTATTAAATGTTAAATAAAAAGTGATGGAAATTTACATCACCATGCAATTAACCCTTTCCGGCACAGACAAATTATGTTCGTAAAATGTGAAATTACTGACTGACATCGGAATTTACAAACGACTTTCTTAGAAAATATGAACTCCTTATTTTAAGCTTTAATTTTAGAAGCAAAATTTTATTAAAATATTCTTGGTGCCGAATGCAGCACTCCCAACCGCTAGATGGCGCTATTTTCAACTTGCGAAAAGTTTCCCATTTATCTGACTGGGCTTATTATTTAATGGCTTTGCTTTGAACGGCCATCTCTTTTTCCATGTCTACAGCCTGCTTCATTTCATTTGATGCGCATTTCTCCCAAGCATCAGGTACTATCTGATGTTGTTCAGCGTAAGTATTTTGCGACATACAAGGGATATCCATAACGCTGAAAAATTCTTCCTAGTTGGAAAATCCTGCACCTACACCAATTATTCCAATGACAGCTGCTTTATTAATTTGGAGAGAAAAAGAATTCGAAGCAATGTCTGTCCAGATGACTTTTTCAAAGTTGCACATTGAACATCTGAACTTTATTCCAGAATTAAGACCTCTTCTTTTTTCTGATATAATCTTCATGTCACTAAAGGAGCAACCAATTACAGAGTGATTGTTTAAAGATTGCAATAGCTGAATGAAATAAAAAATGTTTACAATTCTTCTTCCAGAGAGTTTATTAGTAGTTAAATTTTGCAGGCATTGATTGGGAGTGGAGAAGACAGGAGATGAAGTTTCTGTAACAGAATCGGAGATGCCGGCGTCTTTATTATCATCGGATTTTAAATGGTTATTTCTTGAAAAAATGGGTATGTCTTAATTTCAATTACAATAATTATTTTTATTTGTAAAATAAAAATATACATAATAAAGTTTATAATTGCGTATAGGTGAAATCAAAGATAAGGGATAGTCAGTAGCATTTCACAAAATAGAACAATTCTATTCCGTTGCGAAGCACGGATATTTAGCTAGTTTTTAATAAATTTGACATGGAGAATCTTGCGTTATTAGCAGTTCGTTATTACAGTCTAAAGTAGCATGTTATTATTATTATTATTGAAGAGTAATTTTATTTTAATAAATTAATTAAATAATTAAGTTAAGTAATATTCTAAATAAAATAAATTTATAGGACAAAAGCAATCAAATTAAAGTGTAATTATTGCTTAAAGTGATAAAAACTGCTACTGTTTTTAATAATAAAACTGCATAAAAATATGAATGATATTTCGAGATTGTGGTTAATTTCTAAAGTACATTTTACTACACCAGAAGTGAATGCAGTATAAAAAATGTATAAAGTATTCAGAAATAAAATAATAAAACAAACCCACCTTTTACTTTTTATCCATCGTACTATATTCTGTCCCGTATTTTTCTTACGATGAGCAGAGAAATGCATTTGACCTTTTCTACTCCTACGTCGATCGGCAGTCATATTGGTGAAAAGTTATATGGAAGCTATAGTACTACAAACTTCAAAAAAGAAAATAAAAGAAAACTGATATTTAACAGAACAGATTCCACCCGAAATCAGTTCTAATACTTTTTTGCTAAAATTCTTTTGAAGTACAGAGATCTTCCAATCTCTGTTAAAAAGTCAAATCACTGTCGTAAAGTAAGAAATATTCAAAGTTTGAACGACTGACACTTGTAGTTGAGAACAAACAATAAAGGCTGGCAAAAGAAAGTGCACAGTCACCTATATAACCTGCGCATCAGTCGCATAACAAAATTTATTTCTCTAGCCACTTGGAGCTCTAGTAGATGAGATCACAACTCAAGGTTTGCTCTCATAGGATGAAAAGATGTTTCACGATTTCGAAGCGGAAAGTTTCACTTTCGCCTAATGGATTTCACTTTGTGAGGTCTTCGGTAAGTTGAGATAGATGCCACCCCGCCTTCTGCATTGAAATTCCTGTCGCTGTAACGTCAACAGGGATGACTGATTATAACGGATCGAAATATTTGATGTTTTGCGTCAGATTTTTGGAAGAGCAGAATTGCTTTTACATGGCTTTACCTATACTGGTTCGCTGAGCAGTATACAGAAGTTTTGAGCGAGATATTGTAAATTACAACAAAAAATACCAGAGCATAAAATTAATATATGTATAAATAAAAAAAATAATAATAAAATGAGTACTGTGCATGCTAAGTATCCCCCCCCCCCCACACCACATCCCAAAAAACCCCATAACAATATTAACTGAAAGGGAAAAAATTAAATGTTTGGCGCTGTATATTTCAATCTGCACTTATATTAATTTATAAAATCATTTTAAATTTTAATAAAGAAGATATAAACTGCTTTCTCTAAAAAATTTTTTTTTTCGAAGTTTTGTTACCTTTTATTTGAGTTTATGAAAACTTCGTTATATTAAACAAACTACTACAATTTCTGTATTTACATAGCTACATCGAATGTACATATATGATTTTATTATTATTATTATTATTATTACAGGGCATTAAAAAAAGTGACATATTAGAATTAGAGAGAAAAATAGGTTGTTCTAGACATATTACGCGGTATAGTGAAGTGACATTTACTGAGTTTGTCGTGCTATTTTCTAAATGCACCTAATTGTTTCAAATGTATGCTCACTTTATACGAATACTACCGGTCTGCGGCCGAAATTTCCAGACCTGGCCCGATCTGCAGAAAAAAAAAATTCCCGACTCTGCTCGTTATAAAAGTTAAAAGTTCGGCCCGATCCTTTCCCGGTATAATGACTAAAAGTCAAATACAGTCACATCAATTCAAAAATGCTACACCTCCCAAATTTATTTCTGCCTATGCCCAGTTAAACTACCATATTGATTTATTTTAATGAATCTCTACTTGTTTGTAAATGTATGAGTTATCATTAAAATCTTTAGTCCATGTTCCATGGCTTGGAGACTTAAAAATCTTAAAAATGCTATACAGCAAAATCATCTCAACACGGAATCGCATAGGAGAAAAGCAAAATCCGTTATAGACAGGTACTCTGTTTATCATGTACATCGTCTCCTATAAATGTATACTCTTTTTTTCACGAATTATTATATCTTTTCTATCTTGCATGGATCAACACATTTTTTCCGTAGACAGGATTCCGTCATAGGCAGGTTCCTTTTCATAAGTTTTACTACACTTTAATTTTTTGCTTACATATATATGTCATATTCTTAAAAAAATTTCAATTGTAGAATAATGTCGATATAAAAATATCTGTCTATTTTTTACAAAAAATATTGGAGCAGGCCAAATTTTACAGATTTTACACAGGGCAGGCCGGGCCAATTGATATTCATATGGTTTCGCGGTTTGCGTCGGGACCAGGCGTGAAATTTCCTCCTATACAGACCTCTAGTAAGCCCTGAAAAAAGAAGTCTGGTCCGGCCCGGGCGTAAAAAGAAACGCTTCGTTAAAAAGTAAGGCCCGAGAAACCTTTCACCGAAAAGAGCAAAGACTAGGCCCGGCCATCCCGAGTCTCGCGAATAAAAATAGACCTGAACCCGGCTCGTGGACTGGGCCTGACCGGGTTCCAGATTCACACCCATGCAGATCTCTAGCGGATACACTGTGCTATTCCCATACATGCTATGCCGTTTTCTGATTGTCCTGCGCTGTTATTAGTGTTTAGAATAAGTAATATACAAAAATAAATGCAGCTTATTTGAAAATTAATCTAAATATAATAACCAACGATACCATTTAAAATTATATTTCGCATTATGCTCAAGTAATAGTCATTTGCCAAATACAAATATGCAATTTCCAAATAGTATATAGCATAGTAATAACGCTTGACGGCAGTGTTTTAAAAAACTGTAAAATGAATTTATTTCGTGATTGCATTATTAGTAACGAAGAAACTACATATAATTACTTTGACACGGGTCAAAATTTTAATTTCATCTTTTAATAAAAAAATTTGTGAAAAAACATACAGAGGCTAAAATTAAAATTTGTGCTTAAAACAATGTAATAAGAATTAACGTAATAATAAAAATAATTAATTTTTATGTTGATGCTAAATGCCATTTGATGTATTATTTTGAGTATAATAACTCGCCTACCTTATATAAATTCTAAAAGTGAATGTAATTACGTAAAACAGTTACAAATTATGTTACAAAAGTTACAAATTATGTAAAATTAACTATAATGCAAACAAAGTGTTAAAAATATATTTGAAAATTATTGAAATAAACTACATAAAGATTTAAAATAATCAAATTAAAAACATGGAAATAAACTGTGCTTATGAAAAACAGAATTCTGGATAAGAAATACACTATACTAGCTTGAACAGTTCTCTCCTTTACCCCTAACTAACCCCTAAAACATCTCCCCCTACCTAACTCATCACACAAATCGAAAAAAGGGATCGGGGAATCCTTTAATATCGGGTGATAAATTGCCTGGCGGGGGGAAAGAACAGAACTGATCAAAATAGAAATATGTATTTTATATTAATTATAGCTTCTTCCCTAATAAATTAAAATAAAAAAAAAATTATATCAATGTATAAATCAGAAACACTAGTTTTTTTCCGCATTTTTTAAAATTTCTAAAGAACCTATTAAAACTGCCAAAATTTCCAATTTACTGAGGCATAGTAATTATTTTCATCATACTCCGATTATTCCACATGAAATCAAGTATTTAAAATTATTTTTTAAAAAAATTGAAAACTGGGGTAAAGAGCGAAGTTTTAAGAACTACATGCAAAAAACAAAATTTTAAAAACTCCATTTTTTCATGAGATATCCTTAGAAAAGTGAGGAAAATTATCCCCGTTGGATTAACATGGAGAACGGAAAACGAAAATTTAACTGATGAGCAGCCTTAAAGGAATAATGCGAAATAAATGCGAAGGATATGCAAAGGAAATAAATTTTTATATGACATATATATATATATATATATAAAACTTTAAGTAAAATTTAACCATTGAAACATAAGAAACTGACCACATACACTGAAATCCCGATACCAAAGAGCCCTGTCAATTTACAAATTAAAATTGTAGTCCTAATAAAAGTAACATTATTAATTCAAATTAAGAAGAAGAAAAAAAATAAAAAAATAAATAAATAGAAGATAAGGAATGAAATATAAACCACACGAGTATATACACAAATAAAAGCTTATAAAGTAATTTACTTTTTCAAGGGCAAGAAAATCACATTTATAAGCAAAGAACGATTGTTTTCTGTATATGACACCAGCTTTTGCTAAATATAGTGCCATATCTTGCCCGAACAATCGCTGAAACAATATTGAATAACAAGACCTTTACAATGGAATATTATAAATTATACATACAATTTGAAAAGGAGTGTGAAAAAGAATTAAAAAAAATTAATATATATATATATTACTTATATTAATAATATCCCAAGATATTTAGTATATTGTGAGCACATGTACAAAGTTGTATCCAAAAGAAGAGATTAAATTCACAGTTAAATAGAGAATCCTTCAGATCATAAATTGTAACCTAAAGTTACAGTTATTTTTATTTAACTAAATAGATTACAACATTTTAAAAAATGCAGAAAAAAAATTATGATATACATATAAATAAAAACCATTAATTATTTTATTTTAATTTTAATTTAATAAATTAAAATATATAATATTACTTGATAATTTGAAAGTATTTCATAGATATTATTACCTCCATACTAAATTTCCAAGTTTTAATATTTTAAATAAGCTATACTACTGCTATCTATTGTAAAAATATTAGACTATTTTAGCATACTATCAAATACATTGCTGCTGACATCTGTTGTACAGATATTCTACTAAAACTTTAATATTGTATGTATAATTACTTATCTGCAGCTATAATGTAGTGTAAATATATTAATTTTACTAGTTAATATTAATGATATATATAGAGAATAAGAGTTACTAGTATAATATAATTTATATTTTAACTAACCCATTTAAAATATATCTTAATTTAACCCAAACATTAATGTAGAATCCATATGATGCTTTCATTATATAAATTAGTATTATACTTAGAAATAACATAGATTATTCAATATGGTAATGCACTTATTATAATTTAAATCCAGCTATTTAAATAATATCTACCATGAAAAAAATATATAAAAAACATAAATATTAATTAAATTAAATGATCTAATAATAAAATAAAATAAATAATATAAAACTAATAGATATGTTTATTAGTGTACTATATTTAATAAATATTTAATATTTACTAAAATTAAATATGTTTAACATATTAATATTATATTGTATTGATTAACCCATTGTAACATCCTTGATAATTTTAACTTTTGTTACAACCCCAATAATATTAACTCCATATAATCATAACAACAATTATAGAATTTGCCCACATGTAAATTTTAATTTATGAATGACTTTTAACTAAGATGATCCTATGTAGCACATGCTCTTAATATGAGTTATAATTTAGCGAAATATATCAACAGTCAAAAGTTGAAAATTAACGTTAAATTTTAAAATATGAATGACATTAAACTAGGATAATCCTATGCAGCAACGCACACAATAGGATTCATAGTTTAGCCAAATATATCAACAATCAAAAGTTGATTATCATTTTTATCAAGGAGATTTTAACAAAAAAAAAAAAAAAATACAGACATTTAACCCAAATTAAATCTATATTTATATGTGTAAAATTGATTTAACTAAATAGTAAGGATATCCATAAACTTGTGCAATTTGAAGGATATGTTTTAAATTTTGATTTTTAAAGTTATTTGAACAAAGATTATTAATTCTATGTGCGAAATTTAGTAAAATATTTACAAATACTGATTTATGTATACATGACAAATAGTTAGTAAATAAGTTAACCTTAAAAGTAAAATCATTTCGCTTGTCATAAATGTCAAACAAAAGTTTATTATCTTTAAGAATTATCTTAAGATCAAGAAAATTAATTTCATTATTTGCCATAACATTGAAACTATAAGTTAAATTTTTATGATATTTTATAGGTAATAAATAATTTGAAATATATATATTGATAATATATATATATATATCAATTATTTATTATATATATATATAATCAATTTTCAGAAGCTTTAAATATGCGAATATGAAATATCACCTTATTCCACCGCATAGATTTTCAGTTATGTTTAAATGTCTTTTTTTGTTTTCCTTTTGAGATTAAACTATTTTAAAATTAAATTCAAACCTTCATGAAAGTATTTCTGATCATAAAGAAAGCTAAATTTCAAATTATCTTTAAGATTTTTTAAACGATCTTTAATGCAGCATCCTTTTAAAATCTCTTAATTTATTTTCTTAACACACAATAAGCTTTTATAAAAGACATTGTAGAATAATGAAAGATTCTTAAACTTACATACTTTAAATTAAAATAACTTAAAAAAAATAATTAAAACTGTGTGTTTTATACTTTAAGTTTTTATGTAAATATCTCATTTATCATAAACTACGCAGTAAAATCTTAAGAAATGACGAAATGAACTAAATAAACGAAGACAAACTAACTATGATGAACTTAATGAACTAAACGACAAAATAAACAAAGTTCATAAAACATTTGTTTAAAAACATGAAAAACGTTTACACAAATTTTATTTTTATATTAATGCTTTTTTCTTTTGACTATTTTTTAAATTTTAGTATTAAAACCTTTTCAAAAATAAACTAAAAGCGTTCTAAAATGTTTCTGAAAATAAACATAAAAAAGGTTTTAATAATATTTATGGTTATTTAAATTTTATTTTGTTGAGCTTCATTCTTAATCTGTTAAATTGTTTTCTGAAAACAAAAAAATATATTAGAAAAGACGTATAAAATTTAAAGGGGTTTATATTTTCTTCATTTTAAATTAAGATAGCTTTAAAAGTTTTAATTAAAACCGTGTGTCAATTTTTAAAATAATTTATATAAGCTAAATTAATGATTTTGCAGATAGTATTTTTGTGTTAAAATTTCAGCTTTATTTTTTATCTAATAAATGAAAGGTATAATTTTTTTGTGTATTTTTCATGTTAATAAATAAAATGGCTCATACCATGTGTAATTATCATGGAAGATCATATCATATAAACCCTAAAACGTTAATTATAATATTATTTATTTACGTTCAAATTATTTTAAAGTCATAGTTATTAATACGAAAAATAAATAAAAAGCAAAAATGGTTTCATAACAACATTTACAAAATTTTAGTTAATAAACAAACGTCAAAGGTCCATGTATATATTTGAATATCTGTTTCAGCATACTTTATGTGGTAAAGACCAAAGAAATTACGCTATGATCTGCAGTTTATTATATAATACAACAAAATTGATAAAAATATTAAAATAAATAAGTTTACAAAACAATCGTTTTAATACATAAGAAGCAACTTATACAAACTTTATGCTTAAATAAATGCATCGGTATTTTTCACTATCTTTTGTATTTTTCTCTTGAATTAAAATTTATTTATAAAATAAATTAAAAACCTCCTGAAAAAGGGTGCTTTAAATTCACTTTTGTATTACCTCATATTAAAATCCGTTAATTTATTTTCTCAATGCAAAGAATATATTAAAAAATTTGTTATATAATAATGAAAGGTGCTAAATTAAAATACCTTAATACTTTTAATTAAAACTTCGTGTATGATTATAAGTTAATTAAAAAAGGTTTAGATTGA
The DNA here is from genome assembly GCA_963931845.1 of Maratus michaelseni. Lineage (NCBI taxonomy): Eukaryota > Metazoa > Arthropoda > Arachnida > Araneae > Salticidae > Maratus > Maratus michaelseni. Next base: position 199,503,944 of record OZ007595.1, read on the forward strand.
TCATACTAGCAGTTTTGCATTAAAATTTCAGCTTTAATAATCAAACTTTACTTTTTATAAATTATGTAATATAAACAAAATATATTTCAATTAAAAAAAAAGTTGTGCTTGACGGATTATGATACCCCATCAACAGAAAAAGACCACGTTATTGAACGGTAATTTGTGGTATATTCTTATTTTCTTTTCTTTCTTTCTCTTTTTTTTTTAAAAAATTTTTTATGTTTAACTTACAGTTAATTTAACAAACTTGTTAATTTTTATTAAAAAAAAAATATTACGCTTTATTTGTTTTTCCTTTTATATCAATACTGTTATTTCTACCAATAAAAAATTGTATGCCTATCACTTAAAAGTACCTTGCACTTTTGGGCATTTTCTCCTTCAACCCGACAATTTCAAACATTGTAAAATTTCTCTTTTTTCATTTTTTTAAAATTCAACTACTTTATTTGTTTTTTAACTGTAATTATACTTCTCATTTTAATGTTATCCTAAACGTTTTTCCATCTATATTTATGCTAGTAAACCGCTGGATCTATGAAAGTTATATTTCCTCTTCTACTAGTCCTCATATGTCCATATCCTGTGCAATCTAATGAATTCTAAGCTGGATCTAAATGGAATCTAACCTTGACTCTAATGATATTTCATGGCTTGTCGTGTACGTCTTACGTATATACTATCTCTTTATAAATATTTGTAGAACGATTCCTACAGTACTTTTTTAATGCATACAATAAGCAGTCAAATTCATAAATCTTAAGATTTGTTTTAAATATTTTTCATTTTTTAATACTGAAGAATAAATAAATATTCCAAAGTTTGTGTTCTATAAAGAATTTCATCTCGAATGTCACAGAAATATTGTTAGTGGAAGAAAATATTCCTTGTTATATCTGGTGTACAGTAAAATTGAATAATATAAAACAAAAAAAATGAATAATAAATTAAACGTGCATCGTTTGATCGGTTCATTTTTAAGTGTTCATTAACTGAGAAACATATTAGAAAATAATGTCTGTAAAATGTATGAAATATTCTACTGTTAAATTAACGATTTAAAATTTTAACGTAACAACATCAAAAAGTTTATGTTGATTCAATCTTCCTAACTGTATTTTCAAGGTATTTAGAAAGGCAAAAATGGCAAAATAAAATGCTCACTTCACGAACAAAAACTGGGATAACATTAACATCAGAAACATACTTATCACACTCTAAAAGTTCTTCACGATTTCTCTACTTTTATTGGAATACGATTTCTAACCAATATGTAATTTAGTGCTGTCTTGTACATTAGGCACTTTAAACACAGTTACCAACGCCTGCGAAATTTGCTATAGATCGTCAACCGACCGCCGCGAATTCGTCATATTCCTGTTAGTACTTTCACCATGGTAGTTTTCCAATACCTTCACAACTTTCAGACAAGTTAACTGAAAATGATAAGCTAGTATGTACTACATTTGTCAATGTCTAAGATTAGCTTTACTATTTTGAAAAATTATCATTTACATGCACTGTTAAAAATTTGCAGCAAACTGTCCAGACATTCGACCGTTTTTATAGAAAACTGTTATATAACTGTAATTTAACTCAATTTTGACCATATTATTGTCTATATTATGGTCAGAATAGTGTTAAATTATGGTTATGTAACCAATTTTACAAAAAACGGTCGAATGACTGGACAGTTTGCTGCAAATTTTTAACAGTGTGAAATAAGTGCGGTTTCAAGAACAGAGGAGCATTCCTGTGGCTCAAGCTTTCCCTTTTAAATGAAAACAGTTTCCTTTAAGTCGCATGAACTGCCCCAAAACTATTATTCAGCTACAAGAGTCTTCATTTTCAAAAGAACTGCTTAACAGATTCCAATTCGTTTGACAAATAAAATAGAAACATCAACATCTATTATGTTGCAGTTTACTTTCTCTCTTAATAAATATTTGGATTATTAGGAATGTTCCGGACATGGACAATTTTATTTCCTGATAGTTATATTAGCACTTATTAATCCTAATAACTAACTGAAATGAAGAATTTTATTTGTAATAATATATATTCAACTACGTCCCGTAACAAAAGTATTAATATTGCTGATAAAATTACTATAGCTAATGTTCAAACTAATATTTAATTTTAAACATCACTTGAATCGTAAAAATCAATTACAAGAGGTTGTTTGTTCTGCAATAAGAATCCGAAATGTATGTAGATATGAAATGAATGCGAGATGTATATGTAAAGGTGAAATGAATGCGAGATATTTGTTGTTAATTATGAAAATAATTATACTGAATTTCTAAAAGAAAATACAACTCTTATACCGGTAAAAAATATTAGTAAAAGTAAACACAAATTTTCAATTATCTTTCAAAGCGTTTTAATTAAGTATTAGTAACTGAATCCTGTAATAAAGTTGTCTCAGACGATAACTTTAAAATCATGACAAAGAACAGACTATTCTTACTACTTGCCAGATTATTGGATTTCTATACTGTGTAATACAAGGCCAGTTTTAAAGATGAAACACGGACACTAAATGCACATTACGCCCACAAGATGTAAAAAATATACAGATTCCAACTACTTTCAGAGAAACACTGGACCAAAATACACGTCTGTGAGTATCATTCTTCACGGCTATAATTCTGTATATAACGTAGAGCATTGAATTTGTTGTTAGCAGAAATGGTTTTAAAGCGTGTACAATGTGACTTTGTTGTTGACTATTATTTTGCATCTCACTCGTACTGAGATATACAAAACAACTTTTCGGATGTATTTCCAGATATACAGTACCGAATAAGAGAACTATTAAACGAGCTGTAGGCCGTTTTAATGTACATTGCAAAATAATCAGAGACAGCGATGATTTTCGTGCTGGGGTACATTTTCAAAATATTTTGCGACTGTTCGACTTATGTATTTGAAAATTTATGATAAATTGTTTATTTTCATTGCCGTTGCATTTTAAAAACTTACCCTGTACAATTGTTCTGCAAAAACAATTGGAGAAAAAGTCATAAATCTTAAATAATTTCTGAATAAAACTCATTGAATTTTCTAAACTAGATGTAATTGAAAACCGATAACAGGTAATTTTGCAAAATCATGCAAAAAGAAATTCACTGAAACACCACATCCATTTAAAACTGAGTAGGAATGATCCTGCGGGTTTCTAAATGATTGCATATTGCGATAAGTATGGCAAGATTTTCAAATACTTACAAATAAAAAATATAAAAATGATAGTTCTGAAAAATGGTTGAACTTTAATGAATTACTTTAATGAAAATACGTTTCCCGAATCGAAAAAATACTCAACGGTCTTAAAGGAATATAAATAGGAAATAAAAAACTTTGCGCATTTCATTACGTTTAAAAAACTAACATATCTAGTCAGATGTACCAATCCAAAAACTTTCTTCTATCACATACATGTTATTACTTCGAAATTCGCTTCGTATACATAATAATAATAATTATAGTACTACTACTACTAATAATAATAATAACATAGAAATAATTTTAGAATACAAAAACATGAGCGGGAACTTAAAATGCTTGTAAAAAATGTATAAATAAAGTGTCTTAATGATAGATTTCATTAATAAAAATGAGATTATACTTTTTTTTTATTTAAACAATATATTTTTTTGCAAACTTTAAAATTTTTTTTCTTTGCACACGTCATATAATATTATTTTAGATTTACAGCGGTACCTCGGATGAAAAAGATAGTTCAACCAGAATCACTTTTTCGAATCAAATATTTGGTAACCGAAACGTGATTTCCCCATGAAATTGAAATAAAGCATGCCAGCGATATGTTGCAAAGTGGAACAAAAACAACAACAACAACAACAACAACACAAAATCGACATCTAAATTCATATATTCGTTTGTCGAATAAATAAAACAGCGGAAAATAGCTTCATTAGCTGAGGCACCACTGTATATCAAATTTTGTAATATCACTTTTAAATACACAGGGTCACCAAAAATGTTTGAACATATTTAAATAAATCGTAACTCAAAAATACGCTGAAGAAACGCAATAATTTCAACTGCGAAGTACTCGTCAGTTTTACAAAATTCGTTAGATGTAACTATTTCGAAGCCGTGATCGTGAGAAGCTGCGTAGAAGCGATACGCCGTGAAAGACGTATCCGTATGGTCTATCTTTTTTCAATGATCTCAGGGAAGAAAACTTATAAATTGCGCATCCAATTAATTTGTGAAGGAATGCAGCTACAAAATTATTTTTCTTATTTAATAGCAATTTTTGGCCGATTAAATGATAAAATTTAATATTAAATTTTAGTGTTCAAAAATCAGCGCAAAAGTGATGTCTACAACAACGGTTAGTGGAAAGTGAATATATGCTACTCAAATTGATATACCGGCAGCAACACTGGCCGCTGAATGCAAAAATTAGTGCAATGATTCCGAACAATATTATTTTAAATCTAAAAAAAAATCAAGCAATTTGAAGAATAGTTTTGTAAAAATTCTGACTGATAAAAATTAATTTCGAACCTGAATTTCCGTATACATTTTTCTATATTTACCATATCAGAAAACAGCATAAAATTAAGGTTTCGATAATATATATTTTTCGTATATCCGAAACATCATTTTAAAATATTATCTACACCAGAAATATATTACAGTTAATGATTATTTGTAATAATTAAAAAAAAAATTCCAGCCAGCTAAAAACTGTTTATCAATAATCTTTCCAATGAAATTATTTCTGAACTCGGAATATGATTTCTCTGACACCAACATTAGATATGCAATGCTGATTGAAGATAATACGTATTTTTTTGCTTCTGTGTTATGCTTAATTTACATTTAAATTAAACTTTTCTCAATTTTTATGTAAAAAATGTTTTTTTTTTTACTTTTATTTCCTTTGAATGTCTATAATGTTACTTGGTACAAACTAAAAATATGACGGTCACTGATAAGCGCCTAGTATTCTTATATCTTTACTCTTTCATCTCAACTGTTTTGAGCAATTCAATAGTTTAACTTTAATCCATTTTTATGTAATTACTATACCTGATTTTTTAATTATAATTATATTTCTAATTTTTAATCCTATCGTACGGTTTATCTATCTTTATTTATATTTAGAATTATACATACTCTTATGTACTTTGTATTACACTTAGACTTCTACTTTCTTATGATTACTTAAGTTTTAGAAATACAGTTACTCCTATACTTTGCATAAAGTTATAGTCAACTAGAAAGCCATTGAAATGTCTAAACTGCTCCATTATTCTGTGTGTGTGTAATGCGTACTTATATACATTTTGTTTTCAGGGAGCAGGAGATTACGACAGAAAAGAGGACAATTTAAAACTACCGTTTTCAAACTGCTTATTTTATATTCTGCTAAACAAATTCGACTACAGTTTGAAAATTGTATGTTATCGAGTTTTTATATGTTAATGGAAGAAGGAAGAGGAAAAAAACTCCATCGTAAAAGTGGTTATTCAGTTGATTTGGGAAATCATCTATGGTCTCATATTGTCTTCGGAAATTTTCCGTTTATAATGCGCACCCCGCATTTTAGTAATAAAATGTTGGACAAAAAATGCGTATTATGCATGAGTAAATACGGTAATCAGTTTTGAAAACATTCATATATTATATCCACAAAAGGATATCATATATTCTAATACGAGCAAATCTTGTGGGTGGTTATATATATATATATATATATATATATACAGTGGAACTTCCCTTTAACGAAGTCCCTATTTTACGAAGTTTTCTACTTAACGAAATTTTCTACAGAACTTTGACTTTGAACACCATTAAAATGTAAATTTATCTCCATATTACGAAAAATATATTCTATATAACGAAGTTTTTTCCACTTTTGTACTTGTACAGTATTCAAACTAAGAGGTTGCTGTTGCGAATTTATTTCAGCGGATTGTATGGAAATGAACATATTTAAATATTTTCCATTCTGTTTGATGCTAAATAAAACAATTATTTTTCACACTAAGAAAAACGCTTGATATCATTACTCTCCCACACCTAGACTCCAGTGCTGACAGTTGGGGAAGTCAAAACCCCCTTTTTACATTCAATGATATAGAAGATGCAGTGTCGCAATGACGTCAGATGCATTGAAGCAAAAAGTATCAATTAGAGTCCGACAGTTACCATTCTGAACTTCCATTGTTGGTAGGCAATTGCTTTGTACATCCACAAGAATGTGCTTCAAAATGCAAATCGAAGAACATCAAAGTTATTTGTATTCCTGTTAATACAACTTCTAAACTTCAGCCATTAGTGTAAGGATAAATAAAAAATCTTGAAGTACATTATCGAATAAAACAGAAAAAAGAATGTAGTGAAAATAATTTGTTTGAGAGTAAATTTGTTTGAGAACCTGTGTATCAGAGTTGATGAAAGCTTGAGCCAAAGCTTGGGAATGTAACGTGATTTCTTTGACCGTACACAACTGTTTTATAAAAGACGGCTTCATAATTGAAACTGAATCAAATGCTTCTGAATCCAGTACCTGTTTGTCATATCTGAAGGAAAAATTTCATGAATTTAAGTTGATTTCTATTTAACGAATTTTCTTCATAACGAAGTTTTTAAGTGTAACGACGAGACTTCGTTAAATGGAAGTTTCACTGTATATGCAAAAATTATCTTAAAAACGGCTCTAACGATTTTGACGAAATTTCGTATCCTACCGTTTTGGGGCACCAGAAAACCATTGGGCTAGGTCACATGCTCGAGAAAATTCGATTAGTGGGTCATTTTGGGTCATTTTGGGTCATGGTCTAGCTAATTGTATCTAAAAAACAGTTCAAACGATTTTGACGAAATTTTGTATCCGACCATTTTCGGGCATGAGAAGTCAATTGGGCTGGGTCACACGTTAGAGAACTTTCGATTAGTGGGTCATTTTTGGGTCAACGCGGGTCAAATTAATTTTATCTAAAAACGGCCCTAACGATTTTGATTAAATTTTGTGTCCTACGAGTTTCGAGCACGATAAAAGCATTGGGCTAGGTCGCATGTCCGAGAAAATTCGATTAGTGGGTCATTTCTGGGTCATTGTGGGTCAAGATCTAAAAAGCGGCTCAATTTACACTAAATTTTGCATCCAATGGTTTTCGGGCACGAGAAGACTGTTGGGCTCGGTCACATGTTCGAGAAAATTCAATTAGTGGGTCATTTTGGGTCATTTTGGGTCAAGGTCAAGCTAATTGTATCTAAAAAACGGTTCAAACGATTTTCACGAAATTTTGTATCCGACCATTTTCGGGCATGAGAAGTCAATTGGGCTGGGCCACATGTTCGAGAACTTTCGATTAGTGGGTCATTTTTGGGTCAACGCGGGTCAAATTAATTTTATCTAAAAACGGCTCTAACGATTTTGATTAAATTTTGTGTCCTACGAGTTTCGAGCACGCGAAAATCATTAGACTACGTCACATGTTCGAGAAAATTCGATTAGTGGGTCATTTCTGGGTCATTGTGGGTCAATATCTAAAAAGCGGCTCAATTTACACTAAATTTTGCATCCTATGGTTTTCCGGCACGAGAAGACTGTTGGGCTAATTCACATGTTCGAGAAAATTCAATTAGTGGGTCATTTTGGTCATGGGTCATGATATTTGAACTCAAATTTAATTTTGACCGAGCATAGCTCGGTCTTTCCTGCTCGTGAATGTAATGTGTTCGAAAATGGTCAGAAATATTTAAAAATTTTATAAGAAGTAAACAATGACAAATATTGAATTTATTTTTGCAGGAGATAAATGGTTTGCAGAGTGGCTTGTAACGGCTAAGTATCTGAGTAAGAGATATAGACCGAGGAGGGGGGGGGGTTGCCCTCCCTGGAATACTTCTATGGGGCTTAACCCGTATTTACTATAGGTTCGAAAAAACCCACGGAAAACTCCTAAAACCTACGCTGACGATCGCGACATGGTTTCTAACACAGCACTGTACTAGCTTAGAGAGTAGAAACTCACAGACACATTTAAAAAAAAAAAATTAATACATCATTCTCCGTAACGATATCACAATGCATGTGTACAGTAGGAGCCATAAAGTACGAACAGGTGTTTCTTGCTACCCAGCAGTAATTTGACCAACATTGACGTCAGCTGCCCTTTCCTTATACGTTATAATGTGTCTAATTACAGTTTGAGACAGCACAATGCCATTTTTCGGTGATATTTCGAACTAATACATAGTAGCGTAGTAAAGATAGTCCTCACTTTAAACATTAATCTTTTGCAAGAATAACCTCAATGTCTATGACGTTTTACTTCATGAAATTATAAATGTTTCAATTCATTCTGGAAAACTTCGTAATTATATCACATTATGGACATGCATATGGTAGTTTTGAAGATAATGAAACTGGATTGCTTAATTTTTGAGTTTCTATAAACATCGTAAAAATCTATGAGTTTTAATAATTGTTAAATATGATTTTTTTTTTTTAAGTTTCATTGCGCCCAAAACTGTATCCTATCACTGTACAGCCAAAAATTGTTTTTTTTTTTTTAACATTTAGGACTAACATATTTTAACTCAATATAAAGAAGAAACTTTTAAGAAAAACTATGCAAAGAATATTTCTAAAAAGATACTATTGCATAACATGAACTTTTCTGACAATGTATAAATGCTATTAATGTAAGTTTCAAAACCTAGCTGACTAAATTTAGTTTTACAAAAAAAAAGTATACCCTTACTTACTTTGCCACTGAAAACCGCAACTTTTCTGAATTTATTTTGCGATATATTGTCATTAAACACGCTATGAATGTTCATGTCATTGTTATCTACTTAAAAAAAAATCCCATAAATAGTAAAATTATTCAAATTCTACACACTAACACTACATTCACAATACCATTTTTATCCGCTACTTGCATTAGTATAATATCTTACAAATAAAGTGATGGTCACATTGCTTGTCTTCGAATTATAGCACTCGTTTCTATGAACAGGTATCGGGTCCGAATCCTGATTCAATCTTACATATTAGTATTAGTTAAGATTTCAACAGAGGTCGCGGTTTGTTTATATCTCCCGTGTGACAAATAACTGTAGATATCAATGCCCGCCAATCAAAATGATAATTAGAGAAATAGAAACTCTGCAGTTTAAATATTATATGCTAAACTGAACAGCAATTAAATTAAGTACAGTAGTTAAAATGTCATGTTTTAAAAGCATCCTTCAATAATATTTACCTACTAAAATAAAAAATATTTCTAACTGCGAATATAGAAAATATCGCCATTTTTATAATTAATCCCCGCTTTCTGCAGTAAAAATAATTTCCAGGGATATTCTGTACTTTACAGTTTTTTTAAACATACAAAATATTTTTAAAGAAATATTCGAAGAGCTTCTCTCTATAATTATTTTGCTAACGGAAAAAAGAAAAAAAAACACATTAAAGAAGGAAATGTTATGCACAAGATTTATTTTATATTGTTTCGCCATTTATTTTTCGATTAATAATCTATAACTATTCAAATTCAATGATTGGAGTATCATAGTTGAGTTTAATCCAAGAAAGTGAAAAATGTCCAGACTAGGACTCAAACCTATCTATCACTGTACAGCCACAAATTGTTGTTTTAAAATTTAGGACTAACATATTTTAACTCAATATAAAGAAGAACTTTTTAAGCAAAAGTATGCAAGAAATATTTCTAAAAGATACTATTGCATAACATGAACTTTTCTGGCAGTGTATGAATACTATTAATGTAAGATTCAAAACCTAGCTTACTAAATTTAGTTTTGCAAAGAAAAAGCATACCCTTACTTACTTTGCCACTATAAACCGCAACTTTTGTGAATTTATTTTGCGATATATTGTCATTAAACACCCTATGAATGTTCATGTCATTGTTGTCTACTTTAAAAAATCCCATAAATAGTAAAATTATTCAAATTCTGCACACTAACGCTACATTCACAATACCATTTTTATCCGCTACTTACAAATAAAGTGATGGTCATTTTTCTTGTGTTCGAATTATAGCACTCGATTCTATAAACAGGTATCGGGTTCGAATCCTGATTCAATCTTTCATATCAGTATTAGTTAAGATTTAAACAGAGGTCGCGGTCTATTTATATCTCCCGTGTCAAAGATAACAGTAGATATCAATGCCCGCCAATCAAAATGATAATTAGAGAAATAGAAACTCTGCAGTTTAAATATTATATGCTAAACTTAACAGCAATTAAATTAAGTACAGTAGTTACAATGTCATGTTTTAAAAGCATCCTTCAATAATATTTACCAACTAAAATTTAAAATATTTCTAAGTGCGAATAAAGAAAATATCGCCATTTTTATAATTAATCCCCGCACATGATAGAGAAATGTCTGCTTTGAAATTTGAAAATTTTACTAATTACAGTAATGTGAAAGAGTGTTTACGTTCATATACGTTCTTTTAATTACATTCTGGTTTCACTTTTCTAGGCCACATATTTTTAAATCAGCAGTGGTTTGCGGATTATTTTCATTAATTAAATTCAAAGTTTACGAGGGTGTGTGATTAATTATAGTTAAATATTTTAATGCCAACGTAATTAATTTAAAGATTTAAAACTATTCATGTTTTAGGTGATAGATATTTTAATTAAAAACCATTTATCAGTCTATAAGCAGAGACAGTGGATATACTTTCAAAATTAGTGTACAAATTTACTAACTTCAATTTAATCCCTACAATATTTACATAGTGGAATTTTTATTGGAATCTTAATTTAAAAGCTTTTTAATTAATTTTTTCTTATGTTTTTATACGTATATTCAATTTTCATTCTTAAGTAAAAAGAATATCTACGGATTTTCCGTACTTTACAGTTTATAAAAACATACAAAATATTTTTAAAGAACTATGCGAAGAGCTCACTCTATAATTACTTTGCTGACGGAAAAAAAAGAAAAAAAAAACACATTCAAGAAGGAAATGTTCTGCACAGTATAGTCTTTGTTTTATTTTGTTTTGCCATTTATTTTTCGATTAATAAGCTATAACTATTCAAAGTCAATGGCTGTAGTATCATAGTTGAGGCTTAAACCAACAGCGTGAAAAATGTCCAGACTAGGACTCAAACGCTCTTCCTTCTGAGCTACCTGGACGATATCATTGCTGGCATAATTCACTCTTATTTGTTGGACATGGCTGCGAACTCCAGCGCTAATTTCATTCATTTTGAACTCAGGTTCGAGTTCTGGTCTGGACATTTTTCACGCTATTGCATAAAACTCAACTATGATATTCCAACCATTGAATATGATTTATCTAGATTAGTTTTGACTTATTCAAATTGGTAAAGAAAGCATATGAGATGTAATCTTCCCAACTGGGCGAAAAAGTTGAATCCTGGCCCGGACTTTTTCGCCCCGTTGGGAAGATTACATCTCATATGATTTATCTAGTTTAAAAACTTTCCTCACTTCATTATGATCTAAGTACATTTTATACAAAAGTTTCCGTTTTATATCATACTTTCATCATGTAAATGCTATTGTTATAGTTCTGATGAATGAAATTAGTGATGCATTTCACAGATATGTCCAACAAAGGAGAGTGAATTATGCGAGCCAGAATATCGTCCAGGTAGCTCAGTAGGAAGAACATTGGCACGGCAAGCCAAGGTACCCAAGTTCGAGTCCTGATCTGGACATTTTTCACGCTGTTGGATTAAATCTTAGCTATGATATTCCAACTACTGAATATGATTTACTTAGTTGAATAAACTTTCCTCGCATGTAAATGCTATAGTTATAGTTCTGATGAATGAAATTAGTGATGTAGTTCACAAGCATATCCAACAAATAAGAGTGAATTATGCGAGCCAGGATATCGTCCAGGTAGCTCAGTAGGAAAAATTTTGGTACGGCAAGCCAAGGTACCCAAGATCGAGTCCTGGTCAGGACATTTTCATAATTGTTTAATTTTCCAAAATAGAGTTTTATTTTATTTTTTTATTAATTTATATCTGCATATAATCTGCTTTAAAAATGTATTTCTTTTAAAAAGGCATGCAATTGTCATTTGAAAATGAACGTACACAGTTGTCTTAGTAAAATTATACATTGAATGCCATTCAGATTTTTCTATACAATATTTTTTAGTTCTGATGAATGAAATTAGTGATGTAGTTCGCAACCATGTCCAACAAATATGAGTGAATTATGCGAGCCAGGATATCGTCCAGGAAGCTCAGTAGGAAGAATTTTGGCACGGCAAGCTTAGGTACCCAAGATCGAGTCCTGGTCAGGACATTTTCATACATGTTTAATTTTCTAAAAAAAAAATTATTTTATTTCTTTTATTAATTTATATTTGCATATAATCTGCTTTAAAAATGCATTGCTTTTAAAAAGGCATGCAATTGTCATTTGAAAATGAACGTACACAATTTTCTTAGTAAAATTATACATTGAATGCCATTCAGATTTTTCCATACAATATTTTTTAACGCTTCGAGACACCTGTTTTTTTTTTTTGTTTTTTTTTTTAACATTTTCTAAGAAAGTTGAAAAGTATTTGTGAATTCGGTTTGTATGTCTGTCTGCCGTCTCTCCGTGATCTAACTTGCATAAATATACACAGATTGACATGCAATTGATATATGTTATTGCGGTTTACTCTGGCATGTTCGGTATTGAAAATGAAGTGCGTATCATTTATAGTTCATTTACAGAGACACTCAAAAGAATTTCGTTACATTACGAGCTATTGGGAAAAATTGTTTGCGGTAAATGTTAATGATGTTACTACATTTCAAACATATTGAAATTGATATATGTCACTGATGTTAATTACAAGATGATTACTATAGATTATGGGGTACATAGCACTCATCCTTCATTTACAGGGACACAAAAAATAATTCGATTATAGTACTGTGTACGATGAACAATATGAACAATAACTGCTGAATTACGTTTTCAGTTCTGGCATGCATTTTTAAATTTAACTAATATTTTGCATATTGCAAGGTGTGCATAATTCTAAAGATCATGTACGTGTGTATAGATCTGCACAAAAGATCTCGAATACACATCCATTCATTGTCGAGAATTGCCGATTGAGATTTTTGAACTGTGCTATGCTTTTCCTAACTGAACTAAATTTTAGAATTTAAAAAAAAAATCGAATGTTTTTCCAGTTATTAATGGTAATTATTGAATTTGGGTTTTTAAATATGTTATACGTTTTCCAAATTGTTTACTTAGATATAATCTTTTATCTTACTAATCTAAGAAGTTTTGCTGCAGTATTCTGAATGTGTTGGAAAGTGTTTCATAATATATACTTAAGGCATGATTTTTCGTCCTTCTTTTAATTTACTTCTGATTTAATCGTAATACATTATTTAATTGCATCATTCCGTCTACTCAAATATTATGACGGTATACTTCTACCTTCTGGTACAATGCTCAAACAACAGCAGATTTCACAAAATATTCCATATTTTATTTTGTTTCGCTATTCCATTGGCTATATATTAAATTCACTGTATTATAATTTCTTTGAATTTTCGGCTGCCTGTAATTGGGTTGTATGTGCTACGAAATTGACAAATATTCATATAATATTGTTTCTTTCGTTTTTCTTTTAGCTTCATAAAATATACCTATGTAATACATGCTTATAACAACAATAATCTAAATTCAATTTGAGTCCGTACTTTGGTATCATTGATATGAAATATTTTAATTTCATATGATAGAGAATGAATTGTCAAACATCATTTTCATCTCAGTTTTAACTAGAATGATAATAAATAAAACATAGCAAGTGATGTACTTCTTTTTGATAAATTCACTAATTCCATATTTATATCAAGCGTAAATCAAAGCGGCGAATTCTCCAAAATCGGCGCTCATGTCAAATTAGCTTATTGTAATGGAAATAGTTTCGTAACAACATGAGCATATTAAAGCATAAAAGTAAAAATATTTATTTTTAAAACACTCTTTTATAAACATTCAATGTAACATCTTAATGTAATAATAATATGTAATAACACGTTTAATTTTATGACTGCAATTCATGTTGTTAAGAAACTATTTCCGTTACAATAAGCTAATTTAACATAAGCCCCGATTTTGGAGAACTCGCCGCTTTCATTTACGCTTGATATAAAGCTCGAATTAGTAAATTTAACAAAAAGTATTACAACATTTGCTATGTTTTATTTATTTTTTTATATTATGGCAACAGTAAAGAAAAAGAAGGCATTATTTAAACTATCTGTTCAGGATTTCTAAATTGTGTTCTCGACGTATAACGCTGGTCAACAACATTTCTGCTACTGGGGAAAATATAGGTGTTCTAGACGAATTTGAATGTGCTGATTCTAAATATGAACTCCAAATTTATCTATCACGTCACTATCTCGAGATATAGAAATTACCAATATTTAAATTTTACATAATGAGACTGTTTTGCACAAATGAAACTTGAACAATATTATTTGTTTTAGAGCAGATTCACAATCTGGATATGTCATTTTATATTTATTTTTCTTTGAAAATTCGGATATCTTTGTCATATAGAAGTGACGGTCGGAGAGGTTATTTTTCGGTTCACGCCATATAATGGGCACAGAAAAATACATCGCTTTTCTTTTACCATTTAACCATTGTGTTAGCCCTGTATTGTACACAGTACAGCATATATGTGGTGCCCACCATTTATCCTGATCTTAAATTTCCACACCAAAGTAATGATGGTAATCAGTTTCCACTTTTGAAAAGGCAGGATAGCAATATCTTTATATCCTGACATGATAGAGTAATTTGGAGTTCAGATTTGGAATCGGCACACTCAAATTAGTTTAGAATACCTACATTTGTCAAAGTAGCTGACAAAAAGTATTTTTTTTACCAGTTTGATCGTAATTTAATTAATATTAAACTAATATAATAAAATCATTTGTTAACTTTAAATTAAAGAGTAATATCCCAGCTAAAAATGAACTGCAGTTTTTCTACAGAAGTGAAGTAATTTTGAAGTTTTTCTACAGTCAACTGTAGATTTTCTGTAGTGCAATCTCAACTGTAAAAATACTTCAGTTATTTTGAAGCTAATGTGAAGTAATTTTACAGTAATTTATTTCAAAAAGACTGTGAGCTATTATCTACAAAAAACTGTAATTTATGTGAAGTCATTTTGCAATCATAAATTAAAAAAAATAATGAGAGTTTACATTTGTAGTATTACTACAGTAAATTTGAAGTAATTTTACAGTCATATTCAGAAGTATATTTTCTGATGTATCTGCAGTATAACTGTAATTAGTGTGAGGTAATTTTACATAACTTAATTTATAGAAAGCTTGTGTTATATTTTCTGTAGTTTATTTGCAGTTTTTAAAGTGAAGTTAAAGTTTTTCAGTTTTTGATATTGTTGCATGACTCACTATTTACTTTATTAATAATAATTAATACTGTTTTCAAGACTCTTATTTTAATGACCTAATTTTAACACCTGGATAAGTCCCCGCACCCTTCTTTAAGTGAAACAAAAGAAATATTAATAGAAATTAAACTTTTACATTCAAAAGAAATATACATACAAAAATTAATCAATGTTGTTTATCGTTAAAATCCCAGATCTAATCAGGGACCGACTTACAGATTTGGCAGCCCTGAGCACAAACATAACAAGGGCTCTTACAACATTTTAAGTGCAAAACTAATGCATTAAAACCATATCATCTGTTATACTAATTTGCTATTCTTACAATATTATATCATTATCTTACACATTAATTTAAAAAATAAAAGTACTATGAGCCATAGACTTATTATAAAATATATTTTAAAAATCAATTAAAGCTTCTAATTATATAAAATAATTATACAGAGGGTGTTCGCACATTTTTTAGACAATTTCGGCGTTGTTGTTTTTTAACGTTTAAAATATGAATATTGCTTTCTGAAATATTCTATATGATAATCTTGTTTCTTGATTCTAATTCTTTCGATGGTAGAAGGTTTTTTGTAAAATTTACAGGGTTATTGCTTCCCATGCCTCTTTAAAAACTTTCCAGATTCGATCAATCGTGGTGGTTTTGCGCTTTGAAAGAGCTCGTTTCAGCAGACCAAATGCACAATAAACCATAAAAGAAACGCAAGGTGACTTCTTAGGAATATGTTGAAACGTATAAATGCAATTCCTGTGTGGGTTTTTAATGTTTTCAACGAATACAGCGGTAGTTTTTGAAGTATGAGCGGTGGCTTTGCTTTGATGCAGTTTCACCCTTTAAAAGTCGTTGAAATAAAGAAAATAGTATTTTTTTCTGTAAATATCGGATGTAACACATTCTCTTAATAAGACAATGATTTGATTGTAACATTTTTGTTCAATATTCTTATTTTTATTTTCCCACTGTAAGATAAATTTGCGACAGTCATAAATCCTTACCTGAAACTTCATTTTCAGCCTTTTTTTTTTTTATGTGTTTTTTTTTTTTCATTTTGAGTACTGATTTTCGGGTTAGCTCTTTTTACTTAATGCTGATGTTTATTTTGCACTTAGAAATTTTTATACCGTAATTTCCGGCGTATAATCCGCAGATCAAAGAGTCGTTTTTCGACCCAGAAATTTTATTCAATAATTGTAGTTAAATATTTACAGCGATCTTTTAAGTTACATTTTATAAAATAATATTTCTGGGTCGAAAAACGACTCTTTGAGCTGCGGATTATACGCCGGAAATTACATGCTGCTTTACAATCATTATAAACTTCCGAATAAGAATATTTCTTTTCGGAAAACAAAAAAAAAGTATCCTCTGACTCACAGCTCAATTGAATGCGACATCTTGATAGAAGAATAAATTTGAAAGCATCAGACAATAATATGAATTACAAATAATAAATATGAATTACAAATTGTTGAAAGAACGTTTTCCTCTAAAATAATTCTATTTTTTAAAATCATTTATTAAATTTGTCTAAAAAATGTGTGAACAGCCTCTGTATATATATATATATATATATATATATATATATATTATTAAACCTCGCTAATATAGTTTCAATCAATAAAATAGATTTTAATAAAAATATCTAAAGTTCCCATGCGTTATTTTATTTAAATATCGTTCACAATTGCTAGAACCATGTGCATATACAAATTAATTTGAAAAAGAACATATACAATTTGCTTACTGAAATTATACATTGGATGCCATTCAAATTTTTCAATACAAACTTTTTTATGTTTCCAAATACTTATTTTTAACACTTTCCAACATAGTTGAAAAGTGTTTATGACTTCGGTTTGTCTGGCCGTCTGCCGTCTGTCCATGCCCTAACTCCCGTAAATATGCTCGGATTGCCTTGCAATTTTTATATGTTATTGTCGTTATCTACAGCACGTAAAATCCCTATTTCAACTGAAGTGTGTAACACTTATAATTTTTTTACAGGGACACTCAAAAGAATTCCATTGCAATACGGTCTATGGGGAAAAATCATTTGCGGTTTATTTTAATGATGTTACACAATTGCAAACACATTGTAATTGATATATATCACTAAGGTGTATTACAAGAAACTTAATATGGAATAGGGTGTGGATACCACTTATAGTTAATTTACAGGGACATTCAAAAGAATTCCGTTACATTACGTCTATGGAGAAAAATCGTCTGCGGTTTATTTAAATAATGTTTCACTATTTTAAACGCATTGAAATTTATATATATCACTAAGGTGCATTACAAGAGGCTTACTACAGAATAGTGTGTGTATAGCAGTCATCGTTCATTTACAGGGACACACAAAAGAATTCTCTACTGTCTGTTAATAATAATTCCTGGAAGTGCGTTTAGAGTTACTGAACGCGATTTTAAATTTAACTCACTTTTTGTTTATTACGTGTTGTGTATACATTCTGTAGATCATATACAGGAAAGCACAAAAGTTCGCGAACACATTTCGGTTTATTGACAGAAACTCCAGAAGGAGAATTTTAAACTGTGCTACGCGTTTCTTAACTGAACTAAAATTTAGTATCCTATGTAGTATATATACAAATCTATAGATCATATACAGGGCTGAATAAAAGTATTCGGATATTTTTCCGAATATTGTATACGTTGCGAATTCCTGAAATTTTGTTTTTAAATATGTTATACGTTTTTCAAATTGTTTACTTAGATTCAGCTTATTAAACTGTATGATTTATAAAATTATTTTGGAAGCGTTGGGAAGTGTTACATAATCTATGCTTGACGCCTGATTTTTCGTTCTTGTTTATATTTTTAATTTACTTTTGATTTAACAGTAATACATTGCTTAATTGCATCATTATTTAATTTAATCATTATTTAATTTCCAGCTATTTAATTTTTAAAGATATACTCTGGCTTGTGGTAAAATGCTGAAATAAAATCATACTTCAGATTATAATTAATGCTTTTTAAAGCGACATTTGAATACGCTGTATATTTTGCGAAACAAAGAACATTTTTTGTAAGACTAACCAGAAAACCACGCCATAGTGTAATAATGAAAAAAAAATCTAAGTAAGCAGCAATCAAAAGAGCATAATAAATCGTGCTTTTTAACTCATAAATCATCTGACCTCGTCTCCTCGTTATATAATTGAGATATAAAGTTTTAAAATTTGCTAATTTGTTTGTTTAATTTAGGGAGAAAAGGCGTGGTTCTGATTCAGAAATTTTAAGAATCAGATTAATTATAATATACAAAACATATTTAGATATAGTGATATAAAAGTGAAAGAAGGCTTAAAAAAAATGATGCTATTGACAAATGTGGTACTGAACCAAAAAATTATTGAAGTATTGAAAATAGTGGTACCAGAACATTTCTTTAACTTAATTGTAGTGCAATGTTTGATTACAATGGTCCACATCCTGCGAAAAACAAAATTGCAAGGGCGTGCCAAATGAAAGTGGTCCAGTTTACTCTAATCCAGTCTTCTACTAAGCATACCGAATCATGTCGGAGTATTACGGCTCACTAGACTGGATATGATAAGTGACTAGAGTTGATGATGTTGTTACGTTGAAAACGCAATGACTCCTCCTTCCATCCTATTAAATTAATAAATTAACATATTTTAAGACTTTATATCACGATAACGGGACGAAGGGCAAATGATTTATGCGTCAAAAACACGTTTCACTATGCTCTTTCGATTGGAGCTTATTTAATTTTTTTATTATTATTACACTAATGCCGTGGTTTCCTGGTAAAAATTTGTATCTATTCAGAAAACATTACAAATTTACTGTTAGCACCAGAAAAATATAAAAGAAATTATAGTTAAATACTGCATATCGTATATTTTTTGCATCTTCTCCCCAATACTAACCCCAACTTAATTTTTTATTATTATTACACTAACGCCGTGTTTCCTGGTAAAAATTTGTATCTATTCAGAAAACATTACAAATTTACTGTTAGCACCAGAAAATATATAAAGGAAATTATAGTTAAATACTGCATATCATATACTTTTTGCATCTTTCGCAGATGGTTGTCAAGATTTTTCTTGTTGCAATTTTGTCGTTTCAGACGATCATACGATTTTTGTCGATCATCCGGTATATCCCGAAAACAAATTGTGGTAACAACGCCAATTTTTTTAAATAACTTTATAGAGGTCGATTACAAAATATATTGTTCTCAATGCTTAATTTTATTAAGAAAATTCAAATATGCGTATAACAAAAGCTACAGAGTGAAATATAGAACGTTAAGTCGTTTTTAGAAGTTTGTCATATATTTTAAACAGCTTCCACAGCTACTGCGTTTTTTCCTTACTTCCAACCATGCACAATATATAGATGGGACTTTGGATGAAAATAACAAAAGGGCATAATAAAATCGTTTATTTTTTTTATAAGTTGCTACTTTTTAAATATACATTTGAGTACGTTAATGAGATTTGTTTTGAAAATATGTGATTTGAACTAAATAAAAACTAAAACACATAAACTCATTTATTGTTTCACAAAAATAAGTTTTGGTGACTTTTTACTATCAGTTTTGTTCTTTAATAGATGTCATTCAAAAATTGTGCAAATAAGATGTAAAATGGGATAAAAAAATCAGAAAAATGTTAGGACGGATTTAAAATATATATTTAATAAACAAGTTAAAAATTTAAAAGCAAAACCTCTTGTTTCATCAAACATATAATATATGGCCAAACGTCTCCGGAGGCATTCGATTTTAGATATATCGGCGAATATCTAGAGAAATACTTAAGAATTCTGCTTGAACTTTAGGACTGGAGAAAACAGGTTTTACCTCATATTTTCAGCAAATGTTTCGAAATCACTAACAAATTAAATATAAAAAGAAAATGTTTGCGATCACTCTGCAAAATAAAATGTTATAAATGATCTGTAGTTGTTCCAGATGACCTATATAAGTCCTACACAACTTTTCTGTTCATTAGCATAAAAAAATCTCGCATATTGTTAGAAATATAAAAACAGAAAAGTGCCCAATTAAACTGATTATATTGAGCTCACAGGCTATTCACACTAATTGCATATTATACTCTTATTTCAAAGAATAATGTCCTTCGAAAAATAAAGAAATCGAGAATAAATTAAGGGGGATTAGCCTCTCGTTCCCCCTTATTATTAACCGATGAACTCCCAAAACTAATCAGGGAAGCGCCTTATCACAATGAACCTGTACATACAAATTTTGAAGCAAATCGGATAATTATGCATGAAAAAACAATATATCTAAATTAAGGAGGGGATTAGACCCCCGCTCCCCCCTTTGTACCAAAAGAATGAACCCCCAAAACTCATAAGGGAAACGCCTTATCAAAACGAACCTATATACAACGTTTGAAGCAAATCAGATATTTCTATCAAGAGTTATCGCGTTACGTATGTACATACATACAGAACCAGCGGGTACATAAGGTCTCAGATAGATAGCCTGAGCGTTAAAAATTTCTTTTGAAAATCATGTATATTATTTCTGTCGTCAACGTCCCTTTTTCTATGAATTTATGAAACGCTCAACAACGAATGAAGTAGCTATTATTCGAAAGGTTTTTGAAACGGTTTCTGACATGGTACACTCACATTTCGTTAAAACAAGTTATTTGATTAAAAATTGTAGTTAATTAAAAATTAAATCGGTATTGGTTTCAATAAATGAAATAAAAGGTTTTCCTCAAATTAGTGTTGCCACAAAAATAATATACGGCATTGTGCGTTACTCAACGATGAATATAAAAAAAAAAAAAAAAAAAAAAAGTACAAAAAAGATAAATTATGGTTTCTAAGCATGGGTTTATTTCAAATTATGGTTATAAAGCAAAATTGAAATTGAAATATTTAGAAGAAAAAGACAAAATCAATCGATCTAAATAGTGGCATTTCAAGTGTAGAATAAAATGTATGCTTTGTTATATTAGATTAAATTGTATTTTAAACACATTCAAGTTATTATTATTTTTTTTTACGTTTTTCAAGAAGCGAATGACATCATTTTCTAATACAGTTAAAATACGATTGCTGTTTTTTTTTTTTTCTCGCGTGTGCCTTTTGCTATATTCAATCTGTTTTTACTGTAACGTTGATGGAATAAATGAGAGGATATTCTGGCTTCACTAATGCTGTTTCCAGATATTTTTTTCTTTAATTTTTCTTTAGAAATTTAAACCTGAATCTAAAAAATATTAGATATTGCTTAAAGACTGTAGTGCGAAATCTTCACACGTGTCCATTGGTTTAAACAAGTTTCGCATGTGTATTATTTGCATGGCAGGGTTTGCAAACACATTTAACGACACTTTCACTAAACGTACCTGAATGCAGTAGTACTGTAATTAGAAAAAAATATATATTAAATAATTAATGAAATATTAGCATTTGTATGAAATAATTTTTAAGTGCGCTGAGCATACACGAATGCATTTTTTCATAATTTGGTATTCATTTGTATAAGGCACTCGGCACTCATATGGAAAAAGTAAGACCGATATATTGAAATTTCATAAATACATCAGCGATAAAGTAAGCTGAATTCCATTTGCTTTCTGGATCCTTTGTATCACCACTTTGAATATCTGCAACATAAACAAAAGCCATTGTTACTTATATAGTTTTTTATTTATTGAATTAGAATTTTATGTTTTTTTGTGATGGTTAACCATATAATGTGTAAACAAAATCATATCATAAAACTTCTCATAAAGTTTAAAAAAGAATTAATTTTTTTTTAAAATGTGGGGAAATTAAAATCGTTATAACTCGAAATATTATTCGTCAAATTTCAAATTTTTTTCATTTAATTATACAGAAAGGTATAAGCTTTAATTTTGATTCAGCATTTTTTTAAATATTAATTTAAAAAAAATAAAAATATTTAAATTTAAATTTAAAAAAAAAATAATTTATTTTTAAAAAATCATATTTTCAAAAGTAAATATTTATTTCAAATTTTCTGAATCGAAATTAAAGTAATATAACTGAAAAAGACATGTTCCAAATTTGAACCAATTATCTTTAACGGTTCTTGACTTATAACGATTTAAAGACGAGAATTCGTAAAAAAACCTGTCATGCAGAAAATGCAAAAACGTTTACACGACAACCACTACTTGAAAGCTAGATTTTTAAAACAAAAAAAAATAATATATCCTCTTCTAATTAAGATAGAAACATCATTTAAACGTCATTTTAAGCGGATAAAAACAGAGAAGGTTTTAAAACAATAAAATATTTTTAAAAAATTTGAAGATTTTTGTGTCCCGGACCCCTTAAAGGATGTGCTTTAAAATTTGTATTTCAGCCTAGACTAAGATTATAGCATCACATCACAAAAGTAAAACGATTTATTTACAACGAATTAAATCAAGCTCTGAAACAATTGAAAAATTCGTCATAAAAATTGAGACATTTTAAAGAGAAAAGGTGCATTTTCATACATTAAATTGAAACATTTTACGTAGGACTTCGCAAAAATGACTAATTTTCACTTACGTTCAAGAATTACTATAATGTGAAAATTAAACGGATTTTTATTTGGCCAATCTGTTTTCAATCTTTAACGTAACCATTTCGCTACGTTTACTAAAAATCTAAAGCTATAATACAAATTGATTTTTTTTTAATATCACATATTTTATACCGTTTAGAAACATTTCATACCTATTCAATTTATAACCCTGTAAGTTTCAATCGTCAAATAGAAATATTTTCAAATATTAGCCGGTCAGCACACGCACTGGGATAAAATCTACCCCAGCTCCCAACTATTACTTTAAAATGTGCGAAAATCGTTCGTGATCATTCTGAGCTTTATAGTACCTTTCAAGCTGAAAGATATCAAGATGTGGCCAAAAAGAATTTACCTCCGGTGGTAAGATTTTCCATTCTGTTGTTATAAAAATGTCACGTGGGAGGAAATTTACCCCACGCGTATTATAACGTAACCCATAATGATAGGAAAATGTTAATGCAAATGTTTATGTAAAAAATATAGTGTGCAAATAATAATATAATTTTTCTTTAAAACGTTAACAACTCTTGCACATACAGTTTCTATATATCAGTTTTATATTTTTTGTATTTTTATGGCTGAATTTGGACTGTAAAAGCTTTGTATGTAATGATATGCAGAAAAAAATCTTAGTACTAGATTTTTTTTTTTTTTTGGCTTTAAATATAAAAGAACCTCTTATTTTAAGTTAAATTATGTTTTATGTTGATTTACAGTTTGTTTCAAAATATAAATTTTTGTTTATAATAAAACCGGGGGGAAATTGACACAAGAAAACCCATTGGGGTAAAATTTACCCCGTGCGTGTAGTAACGTAATGGCGCGTGTGCTAACGGGTTAACTGGCGATTCTCTTCTGAAAATTATGTAAGATTTCCAGGGCGAAAGTGGTGTTCCGCTTAGCAGCAAATGTGCATTTTTATCCATCATACCGAACATTTATTGTCGTTTGAGGTGAAATTAACATAGATTTTACTGATTTTGCATTCCACATATGCTGAAATTAAGGTATAAGAAGGGAAGACTACTAAAATTTAGCCCTCTCAGTAATTTGAGGTTATACAGAAAAACGAACACCAGCGGAATGAGTGTTGTTGTTGGCTGTCTTTTGAGATTTCGACATTGAGTTTCATGTCTTTGGGGGGATGCCATTTTTGTTTTTAATGACATTGATGATGTGAGTCCAAGTTATTCACGAAATGTACGTCTCTTCGTTTTCATGGTACTACAGTTGGATATTGTGTGTTTAAATGTTGGTTTTTGTATTTAATTCCAATTATTGGTACACTCTTATAAAGGCACTCCAATTTTCTGCAGTTCAAGGCAGAGTTTCACATTCCTCTTTACTATGTATGACGCATGCAACAAAAGATGTTTTTAATACATTAAATATGAATTAAACAAAACAGGTAAAACGTAATTTATAAAATCGTTTACATCAGATTTCGTAAAACAGAAAAATGTTAAACTGATATCTACATTTCATATACGACAGTATTTATATTACAGCATTAAATATTCAATATTTTGATATTTTAATAGATAAATGAAAAACTGCGCTTCTCAGTGCTGTACAATAAAGTAGTAGGTATAGTCTAGGAAAGTAATTTCCTAGCTTATATGTATCTGAACAGATATAATAAATTTGTGACACATAATCCGATTACATTGATACTATAATAATATACATAAATACAGACTGATATATAATCTTCTTACTAAAAAATAGATAAGTAAGCATAGCTGCAGTATTATACTAAGCATTGTATTAGAAACTTATATAAGCTGGTAATAAGATTAGAAAGATTTGTATGATATTTATTAGTTTTCTTTTATACCCTCAGCATAATATTGAAATAATAAATACGAAGTTGTTTTGTTTCTGAAGAAAATATTTCATAGGAATTTCTTTAAAGTGAAGCTCATAATCTATATATTTAAAATGTAAGCCGATTTTTTTGTGTCAATAGTGATATAGATAAGCACTAGCTTTTTAAAAATATATATCACCATTTTTATATGTAATTTTTAATTTTACATATTTTCATACTATTTCTTCAAATGACAACCGAATTAATTCCATTGTGGCAGAGAAAATGGATATAATGTGATCTAAATATCTTTCATGTCATGATTTATATTGATTTCTTTTTCGCATAATAATTAAAAGGAAAATATATTTTAATTTTGAAATCATTTGCGTTTTAGGAAAATAAGAGACTCAAAGGCCGTAATCCATTTAAAAACATGAAACTTTAACATTTGCCTATAGCTGCGTGAAAAGTATATCATTATCAGCTATTTTTTCTTTTAATAAACACAGAAATTAGAGACCAAATCTTCAAAGGAATAAAAAATCCCTTCACCTGTAAAAATTACATTATTTTTTTTAAGGCAGTGGCTAAAAACGAACACTTTCATTCAGAATACTAAACTGTTTTGAACTATTGATTCTAAATTACGTAATTTACATTAACTTTTATCCCTGCTATACGAAGATTAGGCTCATAGGGCTCAATCCATACACTACAAAGGGTCGTAACCATTGAAAAGCATCATGCTTGTATCAGTGAAAAGGGCGTCATGTTTAAGAGAGCATACGCATTTTATTTCATAAAATTGTTAAATTTCAATACAGTTGAGTCGAAATGATTTTCAACAATTTTTCACATTTCTGGTACTGAGTAAGAAGCGTCTGGCTTTGAGCTTATACTGAAGAAATAAAAAGTAAGTGAAAAATTGCGTGATATTTACGCGATTATTGTAGATTTATAAATCAAAATGCATGATTATGCCGTTATTTTCTATTGGAGAAAACATTCCGTCATTCTGCAATTACGGGCCCTGATCTTACCAGAATCAGCTGAATGGGGAGGCCTATTACATGGCTTAAGCACTCACAAGCCCCGTCCAGAAAAGTTGGTCTCTTAATTTTGAACCAATGCCAGATGAGATACCTACACCTGGATTAGCACCCACAGAGGTAACGCTTATTCTTAACTTGGAGGACATTGGAGCCACGAACAGATTTTATGTGCATTAGCTTCCAGTAACGTACACGGTCCCACAGCAGCCGCAGTCGAGAGAGGTTGCCACCCTCCCAAACAATTGACCACGGTCAATGCTGCTTCATCTTCGGTGATCTTACGTGAACCAAGCTTATTCGTCCGCGCCACTGCGGGACTTAGGCCCTGATCTTACAAAAGCGACAAATGATTCAGAGTATGAAAATGACATCATACTTAAAAATAACGCAATTGCAATAATCAGGGCTTGACAAATGTGGTTGCCAGGTTGCCATTGCCACTAAGTATTTTTATCTAGCGACCAAGTTTTTAATCTGGCTTTTATTTTATTTTCTACAAAATTTTATTTAAGAAATGAGCACAATATTTTTCCCTCATTCCCTCATATTTTTCTCTCTCATTTCTCATAAGACGTTCTGATTTTAAATGTTGGAAAGTTACGAAATAAATGTAGTATAATCAGAAATTGTGCTAAATCAATAATCTTTTTAACTTTTGTTTTTTATTTGGCAAAAAAAAAAGGGTTCATCAAATGCAAATTTTACAATAATAAAATCACAATTATTTGCAGGAATTCAACAAGGAACTACGCAAAAAAATTGTTCTCATGCTTCGCTATTTCATGAATGCCCCATCATCAAATACGAATTTGTAGCACTTAACTATCCAGAAATTTGAAACATTCGGCACTCAGCATTTCCAGAACATGCCGGTTAATTCAGCATTTGCTGTATCTCTTTTCTTCAGAGATTTTGATAAGTTTGATTATAAAACGTTTATATTATCTTTTTAAATTATGTAATATTCTAAACTATGTAACGAATAATTCTAAACTATGCTTGTTATTAATTTTTCTCAATTAATTCATAAATCAATAGTCTTTTTAACTTTTGTTTTTTATTTGGCAAAAAAAAAAAACGTTCATCAAATGCAATTTTTACAATATTAAAATCACAATTATTTGCATGAATTCAACAAGGAAATAGGCAAAAAAATTGTATTCATGCTTCACTATTTCATGAATGCCCCCTCATCAAATACGAATTTGTAGCACTTAACTATCCGGGCATTTGAAACATTCGGCACTCAGCATTTGCAGTATCTCTTTTCTTCAGAGATTTTGATAAGTTTGATTACAAAACGTTTATATTATCTTTTTAAATTATGTAATATTCTAAACTATGTAACGAATAATTCTAAACTATGCTTGTTATTAATTTTTCTCAATTAATTCATAAAGCAATAGTCTTTTTAACTTTTGTTTTTTATTTGGCAAAAAAAAAAAAAAAAAAAACGTTCATCAAATGCAATTTTCACAATATTAAAATCATAATTATTTGCATGAATTCAACAAGGAAATAGGCAAAAAAATTGTTTTCATGCTTCGCTATTTCATGAATGCCCCCTCATCAAATACGAATTTGTAGCACTTAATAATCCGGACATTTGAAACATTCGGCACTCAGCATTTCCAGAAAATGCCGCCGGTTAATTCAGCATTTGCAGTATATCTCTTTTCTTCAGAGATATATAATTTTGATAAGCTTGATTATAAAACGTTTATATTATCTTTTTTAATTATGTACTATTCTAAACTATGTAACGGATAATTCTAAACTATGCTTGTTATTAATTTTTGTCAATTAGTTGCCGAAACGTCAGTTGAGTCTCACTGTGAAGACGCGAAAAGTTTTTGGTTTCGTCTGTCTGTCTGTCTGTCAGTCTGTTCCGATATAACTACCGTAAAAGCGCCCGATTTGGTTGATTTTTGGTGAGAATGTTGGTGAGGCAGAGTTGCCAAGTCTCCGGATTTTTGCACACCAGTAATTTTTTAGAGAAAATGTTGTTGTCTTAAATCGCAAAATGCTCTGATTAAATAAAATAAAATTTTCTGTACTAAATTACTGGTATCCAAAAAGCCGGAGACTTGGCAGGTCTGTGGTGAGGTACCCGGAATTGGCTGTATAGTTTTTAGTTACATTTGGTTCATTCGTTCGAAAAATATAGAATATTTCGTTTTAGTCACAATGCTTTCCTATGGGAATGCAGACGATTTTCACATTTCGTTTTTAACTGAAATGAAAATCATATATTTGAATAATAGATTTAAACGTAAAATTACTGCTGCTAATTTTTTTATATGGAGGTTTTAAATATATTCAATAGCTTTAAAAATTTGCCGATACATTTATTAGAATTTAGAAATTAATTGTTTAATTTATTGGAACATTGTTTGCATCTGTTTGGGAAATATAAAACAATTTTTTTTCATATTTTTTTACAAATTTTAAAATGAATTTCTTTTTACTTTGTTCTTTAATTTATTAGTTGTTTAGCAACCCTATTTCAAAGAATATCAAAACAATAAAATTCAAGTAACTCTCACTTGCTAACAATATTTTATTAGCAAAATCAATTATTCTTGGGAGATTTTAATATTCTACTGACATAAATGAGAATTTATTTTGATACAAGTTTATTTTTCTATTTAAAAAGTTACAAGAGTTCATAAGAATTTCAGAATATCATTGCGTAAACCGTGTTTATTTAACGCTTCTAATTTCTGAAACCTCGGAAGTATGGTAATATGCCTATAAATATATATGTAATATGAAAAAAAATAAATTGCGGATTCTAAGATGCTAAATAATATGAAAAGTGAGATTTAATGACGTTGAGGCTTCTGATCTGCAGATTTACAAGTTCATAAAAAACTTTTGTGCTTTCTGAAAATCAATGATTAAAAAGAGCCGGAACCGGGATGTGGAAGGGCGGAACAGTAAATATTTTTTACTGGTGGCTAGAATTTCCTGCTGCTATCAGATTTTATCAAATTTTTAAAGCGCTGGTAATAATAATAAAAATCTATTATAGAACTCTGAAATCAGTTATTTTACCATGCTCAATAGGAAATAGTTATAAAATTTTAATGTATCTAAAAAAAAAAATCCATAGAAAATAATAATGTGTTTCTTTGTTAACAGAATACAGTTTAGCATCGAAATGTCGTATTTTATGTGGAATGAATTCTTATGATTAATATCCCTAGATAAATGGCGAATTTGAGCTAATGTGATTAGGCGGAATCTTTGAAACTTGTAAAATAAATGAAAATTTTAATTATAAAAATAACGTAACATATAACCATGAACTATATATTTTGTCACTATAAATATTTTTTTTTATATTTTTTGCAATCTTTGAAGTGTTTCTCATCACACTGGCGTTTTAGATATGCAGTGACCTCTCACACGACTTTCAGGGGACTGTAGAAAAAAGGCGCATAACTGAGAGACCGTCTTATTATACAAGTTTCAAACTTTATATGCATTAATTATTTTACCTATATTAAAAACAATAAGTTTTGAGTACTAAAAACATATTTTAACAAAATTTATAAAATATATTAAAAAATAAAACGTAAAATATATTTTTGAAAAGTACACAAAATAGTTCACTTACCACTATGTTTATTTTAAAGATTTACAGATCACATTTTCGCAAAAATGACATGATATTAGTTTGTCTCTGTCGTCGACGAAAAGAGAAAATGTATTTTTTAAGTCTAATAAAGCTGGGAATAATTTTGGGAATGATCATTTTGATCGGCATAATTCTTTTATGTATTTAAAGAGGATTCTGAAAAATTTACACCAACAATAACCTTTCTCTCATCTTCGCCATCCTCCTCGCTCAAGTCTTCGTTATTGACATCCTCAAATATTTCTTCAGCAGTTCTCACTTCTGACAGAAGTTTTCATCACCTTCTACAAAATCTTTAAAATTAATACCTTCGTATATAAATATTTCATCTCAGTCTTCGCCATTAAATGATTTCCATATGCACTCAAAATCGGATTCATTCGTTGAACTAACAGTTTGGTCTTGTAAAAAACAACATTTCCTAAAACATTTCGTAATTGTCTACAATTTCACATTTTTCCAGGTTGTTATTTAGCTTTTGTTAAATGGCAGGCAGAAGGGAATTCTATACAACCGCCCTTCCGCCATAGATTTAATCGTTAATAACACACGAAGGTAGATGAGAAATGTTATTCATCATTGATAAACACTTTAACAATAGTGAAAGGATAAGGCTAAGAAAACATGAATGATTTGTACTTTAAAGATTATAAAAATGAATTTTTGAAGGAAAAATTGTAAAATCGCCGGATCGTTTAAAGCGTCGTTTAAGTGAGAGAAGCCGTCGTATAACTGAGAGACGTTTAGCATTATTTCCCGCATAATCGAGAGAGTCATATAACTGAGAGTCGTATAAGTGAGAGGTCACTGTATATATAAAAGCTCTTTAATCAAATGTTAAAAGTGAAATGTAATTTATAATATATATTTTAATATTAATTTTAAAAATATTAGTTTATACAAATCCCATCGATGACATTATGATTTAGTAACCTTTTTGTTACTGAAGATATTCATGTATTGTAGAAAATAAATGCATAAATTTTAAATCCTTGTATCTTATCTAATAAACTAAATAAATGTTTAGGCAGAAAATACGCATTAATCGATATTTGTTTAATCAAATTAATGTTTTTCCGAGTGAAGCTATTTTTTCGTATTATACAGAAATAACTCATTCATACTGATTATTTTTTTTCTTTTAATGAAAATACATCATTTCAAGATTCTAATGCATAAAATAAATGAGTTTGTTGACGATCGATGTAGAGCATTACTAGAAGAAATTAATCATAAATAGAAAACGCAGCATGTCTTACACATTTTTTTTTTTTTAAGTAAGTTACAATTTTACAGTTTGTGACGTTAAATGAGATTCATTTTATAATTATCACGCATAATCAAAATATTTAAAAATAATAGGTTGATTTTTATAAAGTATATGAATAAGCTCGAAACCACAGGCCGTCGACTTTGAGTTAAATGCTTCCGGCCCTTCCGAAACTAATACCTGGCATAATTAACTTACTGATTTTTGCTGTAATTGTTTTCCCGTGAGATATTCCGTGATCGGGTGTACTATATTCCTGGGCAATTTAGAAGTACCCGAGATTTCGTCTGTTTAGTGAGTAATTGCATCGTCTATCTTGAACATGTGATGATAACCTTACAAACCACTTCTAGACATTCTTGTATCCTTAACTTCTAATGAAGCTTGGTAAACATGATATGTTCGTTTTGGTGTTTATATATTCTATTGTTTTATATAGTTTAAGAGTTTTTTTTCAACTCATTATAATGTATCATATTGCAGTATTTTTAAAAATGTTTCAATTTTCACATTTTAAAGGGTCCGTTTTTAGTTAAAGATTTAATATAATACAATGAGTAAAATGACACTTTCAAATCTGAGTAAATCCATGTTTTCATTTTATTATGAAACTTTTTGTTTTAAATATGACGACCCTATGCTTTCCATTCTGAAATATCAGACATACTCATAATATTGAAACATGGACATTCTCAAAACTGAGCACATAGAGGTCAGTTCATGCTCATTTTTGAAACATGGACATACTCAGAAATGATTAGAATCAGTTCAAACTCCTTTTTGAAACATGGAAGTACTCAAAAATGAGCACATAGAAGTCAGTTCATACTAATGTTTGAAACATGGACATACTCAAATATGAGCACATGATGTTTTATTCTTGAGTGTGTGCATGTTTTCTGAAATGAGTATATAGATGTTTCAAACTTGAGTAATTTTGATTTGGAGCCATTTTGACTATGTGACATACCCAGATTTGAGTATTTTTTGCTCAGTTTTGAAAATGTCGTTTTTAGAGTGTAAGAAGAAAGTTTAACTGTTTTAGGTTTATTAAAAAAATCTATTAAACATATTGAAATGTAATATTTTATAGTTATAATTAACAGGTGAAAATAAATACATTATTAATTTCGTGAAAAAAAAATGGCTGGCTGAATTCAAAATAGAAAGTGACCTCAGAGTGAAACTGCATCCAAAATTAAAAAATAAATAAATAAATTAATTAATTAATAAACAATACTGTAAAGTTTGACGTTGATCTCTGACATCTCATGCCACAAGAATCATTTAAGTATATTATGATATAAACGTGCATTTTTTGAAATGCTTCCATTGTTTATCCTTATCTTCCAATAGTCGCTGCTTGATTCAAGCACGCTTGGTTTTTTTGTTGTGGACTTATGAAATTCCCTTGTACCAAGATACAACTTACATTTCATAAATGAGGCATAATAATCTTTACCTTCTATTAACTAGAATATTGCTTGTCTATTCAAATCAAAATTTACTGTTGAGGACTAAATAATTGTTTAAGACAATAGTGTTCAAGAGTAAATAAAAAGAACAGTTTCATAACAGTTGTTTACAGTAATTTGTGTAAAAAACAAATCAGTTCAACTATCGTTTTTCATTTCATATAACGTAACAAACGTAATGGAATCCTTTACAAACCGGATTATGAACTTCTACCTTTTTAAAGAAATTAAGACATGTTTTGCAAGAGGAACTAATGCAGTAAACTATATGTAAAAAAAATATCACTGAATTATTTTAAGTTGACTAATTCTAAGCAGTTTTATTTTAATAGTTTTATTTTAAATTAACTATCATATTACGTGTCCATTTTAAACAAAGTACAATATCGTGTTAGAGATTATATATAAATAACAGTTTCATAACAGTAATTTACTATACATTGTTAAAAAACAAATTTCTCAAATAACAAAATTTATTTTAATACGTCATGGTAGGGATCTTAACATTTAATCTCTTACATACCACTTTCTTAGGCATTTCATGTGTGCATACCCCTTTTTAAATAACTTCGGTCCCAAAAATTTTTAGTTTTGTTCGTTAGTAATGTTATTATATTAGTTTGAATGTCAGTGGCAGCTCTTTTAAGTATTCCAGCCGTTAATAATTTATTCATTTTGAAACACAAAAATATATCAACATAAAATCATTCAGAATAACAAATATTAGTTAACAATTTCAAATTAAGCACTCTTAATAAAAAAAAAATAACGAAGCTATACCCATTAATCATTGACCCAATGGCGAGCAGTTGCAAATTAAACTATGACTATTCCGTCCTTTTTTTCATATTTTTGAAATTACTGGATAGAAGTTAACATTAAAAGAAAAGTTGTTAGTACAGTAAAAAAAAATGACAATTATGGCGAAGAGAGGGGGGGGGGTTGCACACTTAATCTTGCGATGTTGGCTTGGTGACAACGAATTATTAACCAATTCTTTGGTTTAGCCATTTTCCATCATGTTGTGAGTAGCCTATTGGAGTATATATGTCTCTCTTTGCAAAAAAAAAACAAAAAAAAAACACTACAACTTTTTGTTTTAAGTTGTCATTATAAACTATATTATCTTTGCATATTATTGCCGATGACATTGCCGATGTAATTTTCACGTACCTGATCCGCTAAACTCATCCAGGGATACGCGTATCACAGGATGTAAAAATCATCATGAAAAAATAAAAAAAAACTTTTAGAAGCGATGTCATGATTTTCTGTCTATTTATCTAAATTTAAAATATTTAAACATATGCTTTACAAGATGAAAACAATTAGCTTACACATGAGTCGGTTTGGTTACATTTTTGTTACCACTATTTCAAGGTCAAAGCGCATACGGAGAGACAAATCCGGTCGTGCACGATAAAAGTCCCCCAGGGCTTGGGTTCGGTGGTCGCCAACTCGCCGGGCGATCCTCAGGCTCCTGGCGGCGTAGCTTTCTTTTACCACTATTTCTAAACAATAATTTTCATTTTACATTTCTCTTGTAAATTTTGCAGTAAACCACTTCGTTGTAGGTTTCTCTTGTGAAATTGGCTGATACACAAAGATTACTGTTTTAAATATTGGTGACAAAACAATATATATATATATA
The DNA here is from genome assembly GCA_963931845.1 of Maratus michaelseni. NCBI lineage: Eukaryota > Metazoa > Arthropoda > Arachnida > Araneae > Salticidae > Maratus > Maratus michaelseni. The sequence continues at coordinate 199,537,925 of OZ007595.1, forward strand.
TATATATATATATATATGCCTGACGATCACTTTTTTCACAATAATTTATAATTATATAGTTATATTTAAAAAAAAACAGATTTTATTTGAAATAGTTTAACTAGTTTTATTATAGAAGTTTTATTTTAAAGAAACTATACTATTACTCGTCTGAATTATATAATACTTATTGTTTACAGTGTGGAGAGAATATGGTAATAATAATTTTTTAACAGTTGATTTTGATATTTTATGTAACAAGAAATTTGTTAAACAAAAGAATTTTCCTTCGGTTGTTTGATATACTGTAGCAACCATAATAAAAACCTTTACAAACGGCCGGCGTCATGAACGTCTGCCTATTTCACTAATTGTAAATCTCGATGAAAAAACAACTTAAACAAAATTTTATGCTAAAATTAATCTCTCCGTTTTTATGATTACTTAAAAATTAATTTCTTTCGCGTTAAAAATCTTTAGGAAATTATAAATTAAAAGCGTTTTGAAAAATGTATGTAGTGATAAACAGGACAGCATTTTTAATTATCTTGAAGTTTCTTCAAATTTTTCTTTTATGTACTTTATTTTTAAAATGTTTAATTTATTTTTCAAGACAGAGAAGTAAAAATCTAGAGTAAAAGTACTTTTATAGAAATAAAACAGCTTTAAACAAAACTTCACTTAAAGTTAAAATAGCTTCTTAAGTTGTTTAATTAAAACTGCTGCTCTTTGTAGATGTAAGATGTTTTTAAAATTAAAGATAATGTTAACAAAAAATTTTAATTAACAACTCAATTTTTTTCCTGTATACAAAAGGTATACATTCAATACACGGTACAACAAGTTTTCACATCCTGGCAGGCCTCGCAAATAGTCCGCTTTTCGAATACCGATATTTTCTTAGAAAAATTTTATATTTAGATTTATCTTACAAATAAATTTTGCAGAAACCACCGTGATTTATTTTGTTAGGAGGTTTAATGTAAACAAAATATGTTAATCTTGTATTTATTTATTTTTTTTAATATGCAGTATCATCTTGATTTTCCGTTTTTACAGTTTACGTTTTCCCACAACTTACAATCTTCCTTTACTTCCCTGGAAATGTGTTAACAGGGGCAGATTACCAAAGGGGCAACACGTCTATCAGTATACTAGTACAGAACTGTTCGCCCAATTTAATCAGATACATATATTTTTTTTTTATCCTAAACAAAACGAAAAATTCCCATAAAATAGTGGTAGAATTTTCCCCAGGCGCGGCGGTGGAAAAGCGGAATTAAGAATACTTATTTATTTTACAACCAGATAAAAATATCTCTGACGCAATTTTTACACGGTCTGTAAAACAGTTACATTTATGACCATTGAAAATTTCAACGTGTTTGGATAAAAAAAATATTTTTTTTAACTATATAACGATCCTACTGGAAAAAAGAAATAAATGTTTTTTTTACGATTTGCGATTTTGTCATTAAAAATATAAATTCATACAAAATCGGGCAAAATATACAAAATAATACAAAATTTGGGTTTATTTGAGGTTTTATCACGGGCCCGGGCAACGGTGGGCGGGTCAGCTAGTATTTCTATAAAAATATTCATAATTCTGACGATTTAACTTTTTCTCTAAAAGTGGATTTGGATTAAATAAGCAAGGATATTGAGCTAAATATGTAAACATATACCAGTTCTAGTTATACTAATTAAAATTAAAATGCATCTACAAATAATTTGACATTCAAAAAAATTTAAAATTAACAATTTGCTAGCATTAGACATTATGAGAGCTGGAACCATATATTTACAAACAATGTTACGTAAAGCATGCGAAATACTTGAATAATGTTATTTTGTATTAATAAATCTTCTATTCTTACGGTTCGAACGCAAATAGACATTTATCAAATTATATATTTTTACCGTTAAAAATGGAATGCGTAATTTATAATATCTGGAAGTGAATTAATGAATGAAAGCAAATTTAAGGAGTAAATGTTCTTTTTGAGATTCAGTATGTATAGAATAAATAATATTTTAACGTGAAGATAGTTGATTTTTTCTTCGCATTCTCAGTCGAAAATCTTTATAAAATGGCCATAGAATGTTTAACCCGTCAGCACACGCGCCCCTTTCCATTACGTTACTACACGCGCGGGATAAATTTTACCCCAATGGGTTTTCTTGTGTCAATTTTCCCCCGGTTAGATTATAAACAAAATTTTATACTTTGAAATAAACTGTAAATCAATTTTTTTTTAAAATCTCGCACTAAGATTTTTTTGTGCATATCATTACATACAGAGCTTTAACAATCCAAATTTAGCCATGAAAATACAAAAAAGTATAAAACTGATATATAGAAACTGTATGTGCAAAAGTTGTTAACGTTTAAAAGGAAAATTATATTATTATTTGCACACTGTACTTTTTACATAAACATTTGCATTAGCATTTTCCTATCATTATGGGTTACGTTATAACACGCGTGTGGGAAATTTCCTCCCACGTGACATTTTTATAACAAATGAATGGAAAATACACAACCGGAGGTAAATTCTTTTTGGCCACATCTTGATATCATTCAGCTAGAAAGGTACAATAAAGCTCAGAATGATCACGAACTATTTTTGCATATTTTTAAGTAATAGTTGTAAGCTGGGGTAGATTTTATCCCAGCGCGTGTGCTGACGGGTTAAGTTTCCTTAAATTTAACCGAAATTTTCAACATGACATTTTGATTAAAAAGATATTTTCTTAGATGGTTGTCATTTTTTTCAATTCCATCTATTAGTGCACACTCTCTATATATTTATATATCTTGTTCAAATTTTAAATCGTTAATAAAATATTTTATATTCATCCACTGAAGTTCAAATATATTTTTTAAAACTTGTAGTGGATGACACTTGGTTTTAATGCAGTTTTTTTAAATATTAATTCATTAATTAAATTTAATTAATTAATTTTAGTTTTCTATGGGAGAAAAAAAATGTCTCCCATTGTTTTCATAAATGAAATGAAAGATTTTCCTCAAATTAGTGATGCCACAAAAATAAAATACCGCAACGATGATTATGAAAAAATGTTCAATAAAGATAACGTGGGACATTAATGCTGCATGGCTTTATTTTATATATTTATGATTAAAAAGTAGAAATTGACTTAAAAAATTTGTTTTTATATTACTTGTTTTCTTTTAGTTTGCAAATTATTGCTTTATGCCTATTTTTATTATGTACATATCCTGTTTTAAATATCTGATATATTTGAAGTTTAAAGCATAATGAACAGAAGAAAGTACTTTCAACCAGGTAAATTACATTCAATGGTTGGAGTATCATAGGTGAGATTTATTCCAACAGAGCGAAAAATACCGGGACCAGAACACCAACCTGAGTACTTTGGCTTGCCGGGAGAACGCTTTTCCTACCGAGCTATCCCAACGATATCCTGGCTGGCATATTTAACTCTTATTTGTTGGACAAGGCTGCGAACGGCAGCGGTAAGTTCATCCATCCGAGATATAGCTATAGCATTTTACGTGATGATTTTGATACAACATGGAAACTCCTGTATGCCATGTAATATTACATGGTATACAGGTACAAATTACATGATATACAGGAATTCTCGTGTTATTTCAGTTTCATCATGTAAAATGCTATAGTTATAGCTCGGATGAATGAAATTAGCGCTGCAGTTCGCAGCTTTGTCCAAGAAATATAAGTGAAATATGCCAGCCAGGAGTTCCGTTGGGATAGCTCAATAGGAAGAGTGTTGGCCCGGCAAGCCAAAGTACCCAGGTTCGAGTCCTTGTCCCGGCATTTTTCGCTATGATGGAATAAATCTCAACTATGATACTCCAACCATTGAATATGAGTTTAAAACATATTTAATTTATAACATAAAACATATTAATTTTTAGCCTTCGATATAAATTCTACATAAATGTTTGAAATCTATTATTTATTAGACTTGTTTCTCAATATAAATCTTACTGAAAAACTCTACAACTTATTTCTAAAAGAAAAATAAACAATTCTCCCTTATAATAGATTTGCCAATCCGGAGAAAGTCTATGGGAGAAAATGTCCGCGGTAATTGCCAACTTATTAATTGACTTTTTCCGGAAAGTATCGCCGCCTGGTGGATACTACCGATACTAGTTCATAAGCAAATGCATAGAACAAATGGAGCTGTGAAAAAATTTCATGTTATTTCGTGTCGTAAATACTCCTATTACTGACGATTGATGGCGCTAGTAGCAGGACAACATAGCGGTCAAAGGAAACTTGCTGATTGAGAGGTCTGATACTATGATAAGGAGATCTTGAAAAAAAAAATGTATACGAAAGAAAAAAGAAATTAATAGAGTTGTTTTTATAATGAGAATTTGCATCACTCTTTTCAGACGAAATAAGTTTTCATGGCAAAACATCATGCAAATAAACTTGCATAAGAATGTCAAATCTCCCTTTAAAAATGGAAATGATATTGATAGCAATCCAAATTTTATTTGATTTATGACACTTCTAGAAACTACATCAGTAATTTCATTTTCGTTTTTTTGTCATTGGAGAACATGATTAAATGTCAAACATAAAGCATTCTGAAAATTACTGTACACTGTAAAAAATGACCAGTGTTTTTTATTTTATGAAAATATACAATAACCACGAACGAAAATATAATATAATCTTCTGAGTTATCCGAAATTCCGAATAGCATGTTCCATTCTCTTTTGAATCCACAGAAACCAATACATTTCTAAAATTTAAAGAATTATTTATAAAAACAAAGTATTTTTCGCTGCCCGTATTTATTAGAAACGTTTCCGAAGCGTTTTTATAGTGTATTAATGAGTGTCCTCAGCCTGGAATACCTGTTTTTCGAATGTCATCCATTCTCAAGTAAACGTTTTCAGCCGCATAAGTTAATTTATACATGAAAAAGTAAAGAAATAATCTTAATTTTAATGTTATTGTTAACGCTGTTAATTTTGCATGTTTGTCTGTTAAGCATATTTTTTGAGCATGAAAATGTTTACCTGAGAATTAATAGCATTCGAAAAACAGGTATTCCAGGCTGAGGACACTAATCAATACACTATAAAAACCCTTCGGAAACGTTTCTGAAAAATACGGGCAGCGAAAAATACTTTGTTTTTATAAATAATTCTTTAAATTTTGGAAATGAATTGGTTTCTGGGGATTCAAAATACAATGGAGCACGCTATTCTGAATTCCGGATAACAAGAGGATCATATTATCTTTTCGTTCGTGGATATAGTATATTTTCGTAAAATAAGAAACATTGGTAATGGAAACAACGGAACTTTTAAAACGACTCACACAATTTAGAAACATTTTGAAATTACAGAGAAATCAAATAAAATATTTGACACGATAATTACAGCGTTACCTTAATTTCTTTATATGCCCTATTCATACGCGTCACATTTCTCTGGCGCACAAAATATTTGATCAATATATCAACACAAAATATTTATTTTTACATATTTTAAAAACAAAAGCTAACAATGAAAGTAATGATTGTTATTGATACCCAAAAAATACATAGTACGTTTAATTAAAAAAAATTATTAAAAAAATAAATAATGTATACTTATTTTCGTAAGTTATGTAACATATTAAAGTAATATCATGCACTGAGATATTAGAAAAAACTCTATTTTGTGCATACAGGTGTTAAAGCATTGATCAAAAGATCAGAAGTGACAACAGAAATTCGAAATTATACTAACACTAAAATATTCTATTTTGAAATTCAAAACTATATAAACATTGTAAATGTGTAACTTACAAGTAGATTTTTCATTGCTAAACTAAGCGTTTAAACCGATAGAGTGAAAAATGTCCCAAGCCGGAAATCGAACCAGGGTCCCCAGAATAGCGCTCTGAGGCTCTACCACTGAGCAACAATGAACGATATTCCAACTCGGCATCTCTTACTCTTAGATATGTCAAAAGGGCTACAATCGCACCACAAGATGGAAACTGCCATCCAGAGCACACAACCCTGTGTTATATTTTAGGCATACACATACAAGTGACATTTTTTTTTCACTAGTTTCGGACGAATCTCACTCCTGGAAAATTAATTTTATTTCACTTGTATGTGTTTTCTATGCTGGACTTGCGTGAAAAAAAAGTCGTCTAAATACTATGCACAGGGTTGTGTGCTCTGGATAACAGTTTCCATCTTGTACTGAGATTGTAGCCTTTCCAACATATATAAGAACAATAGATGCCAAGTTGAACTCAGTGGTAGCCTTGTAGCTCAGTGGTAGAGCCTCAGAGCTAAATATTTTTTTTGAGTAAAGATGAACGAATTGAAATCATGCTGATGTCCAGATAAGAAAGCAGCCGCATAATACCAATAAAATTTAACAGATTTTATACAAATGAAAATTTCATTTTTGCAAAAGATGTTCCGTATGTATGGAAACTTATGGCCAACACTGTATAATTTTTAAACACATAATTAAGTAATTAGAAGCACATTAGTTCAAATATTTTCTAAATTTCTGACTCACTAACATAAGTTATCACTAGATTTATAAAGTCAATTTTCAACATTTATATCTTCATTCATTTTATGGCATTGCCTTAAATTTAACATAGAAAATTTTATTTGTATTGTTCTAAAAGTCAGTAAGGGTAGTAATTATTTTAAAAATTCTAAAATTAATTAGTATACATTGTTAAGAGAATGTGTACTTTTGAAATTTTAAGTTATTACTAATTAGAGTACTGTGAAAGATTATCTGCAAAGTCATCCATCTATTTAAAGCAGTTTGCTAATAATGTCAAATATTCCATCGAATTTCGACCGAGTACGCATGCGTCAAAAAAGGACCGGCCAATGAGACGAGGGTATATTCCTGTCTCTAAACGTATTTGGGATCAAGATCAACTCCTGTTGTTTTGATCTTTGATGGCTTCCTCCATGTTGCGTTAAACATAGGAATATATTTATATAAAAAACTCTGGAGTGTTTAAAAGGTGTTTAAAGTTGTATTTATTGTAATTTGTATGAATACTTAGGTATCCATTTCGGATTTACTGTGTAACATGAATTTAGGTTCATTTAACGTTCGCGAAATCAAATCATTTTGTTTATATAGTACAGAAAATAATTATTCAATCGTAAATAAAAATATAGTAGAACATGTAATACAAAATTGGACCACTTATAATCCGTTTATGATCGGGTATGAATCTTATGGTGTTCCGATTGCTAATGAAAACTATTATGTAAATATAATGTCAAAAGACAGTACGCACGGTAGTAATATTTTTATTATTATGTGTTCGAAAAAAGCGAATCTGAGCGCCTGAATATAAATTATAAAATATTATTTCTATATTTAGCAACTAAATATTTAATAAATATGCAGGAATGTGACTAGCTTTATGTGAATGTATAATATATGTAAGTCTGAACTTTAGCATTATTTTTTAACAGAAATATATTATCTCTATTCGATTTAAAAGTTTTGTCATTACATAAGTGTGCTATTTAATTTGTAAAGAGTATGTATGCATTATATTGTTTGTATGTATACAAATGTTTAGAATGTTTTGATTTGTAAACTCTTAATATTTGAATAATGTTTACATTATATTTGTTTGTATGTATACAAACAATATATGTATACAAAGAAGTATATATACAAACAATATTAATATTTACATTGTATTGTTTGTATGTATACAAATCTTGAATGTTTTAATTTATTACATTCACTTTTTACCAGTTTGCATGTCCGTTCATGGGCGATTCATATGAAACTCATAATTTGTCACAAATTGGTGATTTTATTGATTTAGTGCTTTGCCCAAGAATGTGGAAAAAAAAACTATTTTTGACATCGGGTGAAATGAATGAGGTTATTTCGGTTTTTATTTTGTATATAAAAAATGTTATATGTAAAAAAATCCTGGCCATTAATCACATTGTTTTTTGTATATTTAAAGACGATTACTTATTCTTTGTAATTATTTTTTTGCTGGGGGTTTTTGAGCAAAATAATATTACTTCATAGCTAGAACCAGTTCCGCTAATCATTAATATTTTCTTAATCCTTTGACCGCTGAGCAAATGGGCAAATTTGTAATGTTTTTTCTGTTATTTTTTTTAAATGTCAAAAAAAGATAAATTTTCAAAATTGGTATAAAAAACTTAGGTACTTCTCTATTATCCCATCGTCCACTTTTCATAACAAAATACTATTGCCAAAATGTATGATTAAATGCCAAAAATGCAATCCCATTTACTTGATGTCGGAAGCATTATACGTGTTTGTTATGTCGTCAAGTGGTTTTTAATTCAACATTTGCGCGTATTAATGACAACGTTCTCCCGTTTATTTGGCGTTACAGTTTGGCGATAGTTTTTTGTTATGAAAAGTGGTCGATGAGATAATAGAGAAGTACCAAAACTTAATTACGTATATGAGTAGATTCCTTGACTATATTAATCATTACTCAATATTTTAAAACTGCATCATATTTGTAGAATTATATTAATTTAAACAATGCTTCTATTGAAGTGTGAAGAAGCACATACTTCTATGAAGAATCATATATTTACATAATCGTTTTCATTAGCAATCGGAACACCATAAGATTCATCCCCGATAATAAACGGACTATAAGTGGTCCAATTTTGTATTACGTGTTCTACGATATTTTTACGTACGTTTGAATAATTATTTTCTGTACTATATACACAAAATGATAGAGATCTAAAAACACAATTTCCATCGGGATTGATTTTGCGAATGTTAAATGAGCCTAAATTCATTTTTAAACAGTAAATCCGAAATGGACACCTAAGTATTCATACAAATTATAATAAATAAAATAAATACCTTCTAAACACTCCACAGTGAGTTCTATATAAATACCTTCCTAGGTTTAATGCAATGTGCAAGAAAAAAAAAACAGGAGATGATCCCAAACACGTTAATAGAGACAGTAATAGACTCTCACCTCATTGGCCGGCGATTTTTTTGACGCATGCGTATTGGGTCGAATATTGTTGAAAAATGATTTTGAAGAAAAAATCGGGAAATTCACAAAATGGTTTCGGGAAAAACTTCACCAAATGGTTTAAAAATTCTTTGAGTGACAGCGGGAAAAAAATTTCGTTTTACATTCAATCATCGCAATTGGCGAGTGTGACTCTTAAGTTTAGCCAGTACTGGCAATAACATCAATTACCAATTTTCAGTATTACTCGCCGATTGGTGAGTGTTAATTTTGTCTTATATCACAAACTGTATTTACATATACTACTAGATATAATGATTATGAACCATGATTTTTCTATTATTGGGCGAGATTCATGTTTTTTCAGCAATTCTTTGACGAAATTCATGTTTTTTCAGCGATCCTTTGAAGAATTTCGCATTTTTCTCATGATCCTTAACGAAATTCGCATTTTCCAGCGATTCTTTGATAAAATACATTTTATTCCGCAATTTTTAGACGAAATTTAGTAAAAAAGCATGACCTTTTGGTGAACTTTCCTTTTTTGCGATTCTTTGACAAAATTTGCTTATCTTTCACGATCCTTTTGCATAATTAATGTTTTTTCTGATGTCTTTTAACGAAAGTCATGTTTCCCCATGATCCTTTGATGAATTTAGTGTTTTTTCCTCAATCATTTGACGAAATCTGTGATTTCCCCCCCCCCGCGAAGATTGGTTAGATGTTTTTAGTCTGCAGGTGCCCTAAAAAGTCTGTGACGCCCGTTGCTGCATTGCACACATTCTTTCTTCCATGGTGCATCGAACGAAGAAAATTCATCCTAAAGAATCATTGTTTCATTCTTGACATTTCTGGAAAGAAACAACGTTCAACTCATTGGCTGAATTGTAAAGGGCGAAATGTGTCAAACATTAGCGGAAAGAAAGTGCGCAATTTGTTCGTTCATGGATAAAATCATGAAATTCATTAATCGATAGTTGATAAATTCGTCAATCAATAGCGGAAAAATCGCAAAATTCATTAATCGACAGTGGAAAAATCGCAAAATTCATCAACTGGTTTCGGGGGAAAAAGTTTTCGAATATCGTCAAATGGTTTCGAGAAAAAAAATCACAATCCGTCAATTTCGGAGAAAAAATCGTGAAATTCGCCAAATGGTTTCGAAATTTGTCGAGCGACAGCGGAGAAAAAAATCTTTTTCCATTCAATCATCGCAATTGGTGAGTGTGACTATTATGTTTGACCAGTGGTGGCAATAAAGTCCATTGCCAAATTTTCAGGATTACTCGCTGTTTGGCAAGTGCTAATTTTGTCCTATACTTCAAAACCCTTTTGATCATATCATCAATGTGCAGGACAATTTTTTTTACGTGAACCATTTGATGAATTTTGTGATTTTTCCATTATCGATTGACCGATTTTACTGCTATCGATTGTTGAATTTTATAATTTATCAACTATTGATTAGCGAATTTCATGATTTTTTCCATGAACGTTTGACGAATTACGCAAAAAAATTAAGAATATCGTTAAATTGTCTTGGGTAAAAAAAAATTTAATATTGTCAAATGCCTTCGAGAAAAAGTTGCAAGTTGGAACGCCTGTGACCTCTTTTTCATGTTATGCATCTCGGGTCTATCCCCCCAAGTGGGACACTTTTCTAAATTTTGCAGACACCTCTCATGTGATATATCGCTGGAAAATTCTTTGACCGCTTATTCATGTTATGCATCTCCGGGGTCCATCCCGCCACCTCCCCTCCCCCCCAAAGGGTACTTTATAAATTTTGCACACAACCCTCATGTTATATATCATTGGAAAGGTCTGTGACTGCTTAATCATATTATGCATCTCGGGTCTATCCCCCCCCCCCCAAGTGGGACACTTTTCTAAATTTTGCAGACACCTCTCATGTGGTATATCGCTGGAAAAGTCTTTGACCGCTTATTCATGTTATGCATCTCCAGGGTCCATCCAGCCACCCCCCCCCCCCTAAGGAAGGCACTTTTATAAATTTTGTTGACACATCTCATGTGATATATCGCTGGAAAAGTCTTTGACCACTTACTCATGTTATGCATCTCTGGGGTCCATCCCGCCACCCCCCCTCCCCCCCCAAAGGGTACTTTATAAATTTTGCACACAACCCTCATGTTATATATCATTGGAAAGGTCTGTGACTGCTTAATCATATTATGCATCTCGGGTCTATCCCCCCCCCCAAGTGGGACACTTTTCTAAATTTTGCAGACACCTCTCATGTGATATATCGCTGGAAAAGTCTTTGACCGCTTATTCATGTTATGCATCTCCGGGGTCCATCCCGCCACCCCCCCCCCCTAAGGAAGGCACTTTTATAAATTTTGTTGACACCCCTCATGTTATATATTGTTGGAAAGGTCTGTGACTGCTTAATCATATTATGCATCTCCGATGTCCATCTCCCCACTTTGCCCCCCCCCCAAAGGGTACTTTATAAATTTTGCACACAACCCTCATGTTATATATCATTGGAAAGGTCTGTGACTGCTTAATCGTATTATGCATCTCTGATGTCCATCTCCCCACTTTGCTCCCCCCACCCCCCCAAAGGGTACTTTATAAATTTTGCACACAACCCTCATGTTATATATCATTGGAAAGGTCTGTGACCACTTAATCATATTATGCATCTCAAATGTCCAACTCCCGACTTTGCCCCTCCCCACCCCCCCAAGGGATACTTTTCTAAATTTTGTTGACACCCCTCATGTCATATATTGTTGGAAAGGTCTGTGACTGCTTAATCATATTATGCATCTCCGATGTTCATCTCCCCACTTTGCCCCCCCACCCAAAGGGTACTTTATAAATTTTGCACACAACCCTCATGTTATATATCATTGGAAAGGTCTGTGACTGCTTAATCGTATTATGCATCTCTGATGTCCATCTCCCCACTTTGCCCCCCCCCACCCCCCAAAGGGTACTTTATAAATTTTGCACACAACCCTCATGTTATATATCATTTTAAAGGTCTGTGACCACTTAATCATATTATGCATCTCAAATGTCCAACTCCCCACTTTGCCCCCCCCACCCCCCCAAGGGATACTTTTCTAAATTTTGTTGACACCCCTCATGTCATATATTGTTGGAAAGGTCTGTGACTGCTTAATCATATTATGCATCTCCGATGTTCATCTCCCCACTTTGCCCCCCCCCTCCCCAAGGGGTACTTTCTAAATTTTGCACACAAACCTCATGTTATATATCATTGGAAAGGCCTGTGACCACTTATATCATATTATGCATCTCCGATGCCCATCTCCCCACTTTGCCCCCCCCCCCCAAAGGGTACTTTCTAAATTTTGCACACAACCCTCATGTTATATATCATTGGAAAGGCCTGTGACCACTTATATCATATTATGCATCTCCGATGCCCATCTCCCCACTTTACCCCCCCCCCCCCCCCAAGGGGTACTTTCTAAATTTTGCACACAACCCTCATGTTATATATCATTGGAAAGGTCTGTGACCACTTAATCATATTATCCTCCCCACTATGAAATTTGTCAAGTTAAAGCAACTATATATTTTATTTTTATGGTACTATCAAGTTGTTTGCCGTCAAATTTTGACGGGTTCCATCTAGTATGTTATTTTAATTGCATCTCTTATCATGTCACTAGACCACATATTTTAAACCAGCAAAGACATGTTAATTAATTACATTAATCAATCTTAAAATTTGCAAGAATATATGATTAAATATTTCTAAAACGGTTACCAATGCATGCAAAATTTATTTAACGATTCCTAATTATTTGTATTTTACATAAAATGTAGTATTAATTCAAAATATATTACACTGTTGTAAATTAAATTACCAGGTATACAATGTACAATATTTTAGAATTCTACTTAATATATATATATTTTTTATATTATGACATTATTTTACAAATATAAAGTTTAATAAGTGCAGATATGCGCCATTATTGAATTGTGTTTTAAATTCTATGGCTTCAAAAAGCAACTCATATTAAGATAAGTGATTTTGCGCTAAATTCAGCGAATATATATATATATATATGTACTATATGTAAATTATTTTTTAATTATATGCTATAAATTCATTTAAAATCCATTTCATATTTTCTTCGCAAAAATATAAGCAGGATATATACATGATATGAATTTGTAATGTGCTATTTGTATTTTTTTAAATAACTAGGGAGCTCTGCCCCCTGCTCGCTACGCTCACCAACCCTCGTTCTGATTTCACAGCCTCTTAAAACCTGGTAATATATACTGTTTTAAAAAGCTGATGATGATGATATCACGAACGGCGACTATCTTCTGTAATCAGGTTATAATGCTTTTTCATTTAATTCATCTTTTTTATTTTTAATATTCATGTGTAAACACAATTTTTAGGACGTAATTTTCTTTATTTCCTGCTTTCAACACGTGATCATTTATTTATTATTTTAAACTTTCATTATTGTTTTTAATAGTCTCGCGCAAATACATTTTTTTAATTGAGATAAAATATAATCCTTTGCGCTTATTTAGAAATTGGCAACAATATTAAAAAATGATTTTATCAATAAAAGATTTTATACTTGATATGATTTTCGAATCCGTAGGATGACTAGAAAAAAGAGTAATAACTCCTCAAAAAAGTCCCTAGTAAAAAAGCGATGAGTATAACCCGGAATACCTACGCAGAATTTGATTGGTCCATTTCGTTTTTGGCTCAGTTCCAGATTACTTTTTTTTAATGTAGAAGGATAAGTATAATTGAACAAAAAATCATTAAATTGATATTTAAATTGTGAGAGGAATAGAATGGTAATTTTTGTTAGACTTAATGCCCCCTCAATGGTTTTCCTATTTCACTATGTATCAGTCATCATAAAGTCAAAAAAAAAAACAGAAATTACAAGATTACATGTCGGTTTTTGTTAAAATAGCAACGTTACAATTACCTAAACACTTTTTGCACAAATATTATTAATTATCAATATTATTTGCTAAAGACTTGCTATTACAATATTTTCAAACTGAGAGAAATTCATCATCAATGAGTTCTTTGGCTAATTCAAATAATATATGTATGGAAAAAAAAACTTTGAAATACTATTTGAGAAAAATCATGTACTTCTCAACTGGACACAACGAGATCAAAACAAATGTTTGCACCCTTAAAAAACTTTGACCCCCCACCCCCACAAGAAGGTTTTGAAATTACGCAATGGTTTAATGTAAAACAAATATAAAGCAACCGAAAAATATATTTTCTTAGCCGCAAGGATGAACAGGGATGACCACCTCGGGAACTTACGCTTTGGGATGATAGTGCAATCCCGAGGCGCAGACCAAGTCCTCTTGCAGCTTGTGTTAGAAATAACCTTTTCAATGTCTATACTACAATATTAGAATTTCACATTCCAAAATAAATATTTTAAAGAATTTTTGTTAAAGAAATTAAACTTCTTTATAGTACACTGACAAAAATGACACTTTCAAATCTGAGTAAATCGATGTTTCCATTTTCTTATGAAATTTTTGGTTTACCCAATGCTTTCAATTCTGAAATACCAGAAATACTCACAATATTGAAACATGGACATACTCAAAACTGAGCACATAGAGGTCAGTTCATACTCATTTTTGAAATATAGACACATACAAAAATGATTAGAATCAGTTCATACCCATTTTTGAAACATGGACATACTCAAATATGAGCGCATGATGTTTTATTTTTGAGTGTGTGGCTGTGTATGTTTTCAGAAATGAGTATATACATGTTTCAAACTAGAGTAATTTTGATTCGGAGCCACTTTGACTATGCGACATACTCATATTTGAGTATTTTTTGCTCAGTTTTGAAAATGTCGTTCTTAGAGTGTAAACTCAGGTTACAATTGATTTATTATAGAAGACTACTTCACTAAACCATATTTGTGAAGTTTATACTGAATTGACAATTATTAAAGTATGCCAGTAATATATAACCACAGAAAACAGAATACTATAACGACAACATCAGATTACGATACTATACGCTTACATAGCATGTTATAATACGATGATAACACACAAAGGATTGAACAGATATTTCTAACAACTTAAACAACATAGTATTTTGTAATAGCTCATATTATGCTTTTCAAATTCTTAGCCGCAGTATGTCGAAACTTTACAAGTGAATAAATTTTACAATAATCTATAGCGTGCCCTACGGCTTTCTAAAATACTTAAAAGTCATAAAGTCGTTCTCCTCAAAATCTCATATTTTAATTATATGCCTCTTTTACTAAAGTTACTTTGGGATATATATTTTTTTTAATTTAATGATACTTCACTCTCATAAACATTTTATGTTTAGAAAAATATTAGTGCTAAAGAAAAGGACAGAAGTTTTAATTAGCTTCATAATCATTTAAATTTTGGTTTATTCTGATATACCAAAAGCTTTCAATTATATTATCCCATGAAAAATCTGGTTGTTGTAAATTATATAACTACGTCAATAAGGTTATTAAAAATTTCTCTGTAGTTTTTATTTGGGTATTTCAATGTGTTTTTAAAATTTATACCTTAAAATTAATTAAATAGTTTTTTACTTTAATCAGAAACCTTAGAGATGCCTTTTTTTAGTACCACTATTCCAGAATGGTAATATTTCCATAATTTAACCGCAGAATTCTGAGATAAAAAAAAAACCCTGGGGATTACTTTTCAGAAAATTTTGTACAAGAAAATAAACAGCCCTATCAATCCTACTTAAGGAAAACACAGAAATATATAGCTAAAGCTTTTAAAAATTTATCTCGAATTAAATCAATACGTCTTGTATTTTTCTGTTACTTCGTTTATATTAATTGTTGATCGTTGGAGCCAAAACTATATTTAAAAACGAAACGTAATCAATACATGGAAGCTCTATTAATTGATAATTAAAACCGCTGTCTTGATCCACTCTTTTTTAGGTGCGTTCTTAATTATGTAAATACGTAGCACCTATAGTCATCGTTTTGTCCGTCCGTCTGTCAGCATATAACAGCGCAAAAACTACCCAACCGAATGGTTTGAAATTTAATACGTATAATCTTTGCAGAATTTTGCAAAGATTTGCAAAATTTTACAACTTCAAATTTTATTAAAATCGAATCAAAACTTAAAAAGATAGTAATAAAAATTTTCTTTATTCTATTAAATCCTATCGTACGTAATTAATTCAACGATACCCCATCTTTGGTACGGATTCTATGTTGTCATGGTGATTACGTCATATTTAAAATGGAGTAATATTATTTCCGCATTACTGTATTTAAAATCCGAATTTGTATACTAAAATTATTTATTATAGCAATCATATAATCTACCTACAGTTTTTTGGATATACGTTTCCGGAGAAATAGATATTAAATATAAAAAGTGTGTAAAAATTCATTTCAAGTTCTGAAATTTTCAAAAATTTTCATAAATATCAACAAAAGATAAAATGTTGGCAACTTAAAATGTACCTTTTTAATCACTCAAATTAATCATATTATAATAACAGACGATATAATTCATTTGACTGAAGTAAGAAAGATGATTGTTTTTACATTGTCTTGTATTGGATATTTGCGCATTGTATAATTTTAATGTAGCTGAATTGTAATTAAATGTTTGTAAAAGTGTATTGAAACTTAATTTTATAAAATAAAATTAACATTTATAATTTAAAAATCTGCACATAAAATAAATTTTGCATTCATGCATTTTAGCATAAGACAGCTATTGCGCCAAGATCTGAATGTTTATAAAATTAATTATAATACAAACGTACCACATTTGTCACGTTTGACGAACAATTTCCAACTTGTTACATTCTCAAAATTGTATATACGGTTTGTTTAAACACGATTTCTGAAATGGATTGTCGATTGCATAAATCATTGATTTTTTTTTTTTTTAGTTCTGAATGTTTTAGAGAAAAATATACTGAAACAGAAGTGATTTGAGGTAGAAGAGGCACATAAATGTTTTTCATACACATCTCAAATCGAAATTAAGCCTAACATGGCTCTATCTTATCGCCGATTGGTAAGACTGAATGGTTCGCAACTAAATCGTTACAGTGCGTTTTAGTATATTTAGATGAATATTATTAGTATCTTTTAAAAATACTCTTGCGCGAAATCATATTTTCTAATAAGCGTATGGACCTCAATATGGGAGATTAACCGTAAGATCAGATTTACCATAAGACACCGCATATTGATTCTACACTGAAATTTGTGAATGAAAAGACAGATGTTCAGTTTATGTTGAACATAAAATTAATATCAAATTCTTTTGAATTGGCTAACCGATAATCTGCATCAAAATGTGATAGGAAGCATTATTTATGATGATCGTTAAACTATTATTATTATTTAAGCCGACTAAGATAATTATACATTTTTTCTAGCTATCTTGTTCTAAGTATTTCAAATGAGGCTAAATTGTCGTTAAAAGAAAATAAATCTTATGTGAGTTCAAATTTCAAGAACTTAGTTGCGTCAAATTGTGATGGTTATAAAGATCGAATCCAAATATTTTTTGTTTCCAAACAAAAAATTGCTACCTCAATATGTAATATACATAAGAACCCGTGAGTGTATATTCAGTCTCTGCGAAATTTTTCTTGTGCTTTATCATCCGCCTTTTTATTTTTTCCAGTATCCCATAGATATATATTTCTAATTAAATATATGATCGGAATTCACACTGGTCAATCTTTAATTAATCCTGACTCAATAAATTTTAACACTATAACAGCCATGAATTTATATATGAAACATACATTAAACCATAATTTTTATTTCATACTCTTTAAATTTGTATATTCGATTTATTTACATAAAAAATTTCTAGTTCGAATCAAATATAGTTATTTTTTCCCCAGTCAAATCGACCACTATAAGCCGTTCTACTAAGTAACATGCATTCGGGATGATTTACTTTACTTTTATACAATTTCTAGCCATCGTAAGAGAATAGCTAGATTACCTGAGCATAAGCAAATCTACTTAATAAAATGTACATTTTAAACCGTTTTCAATTTCTTAATTAATATTTTACGTATACTTTTACCGGTATTAACTCTTTTTATTTTATAATTTTTTAAACAAATAAATACTACTTTTTCATGAACGCTATATTCTACGAAAATATGATGGTTACGTAACCTGTTATTCATCTTCTAAGTCGTCAAATTGTACTGTAAAAGCCTCTGGTTTCGATCGATTTTTTCGTTTTATAGTGATATTTGAATTTATAAAATTGAATGTAAACGAATTTCGTTAGCATATCCCTCGAATATTATGAACCACGTAACTGCAGAACATTATTCGGGTAGATTTTGACTTACAAAAGACGCAGTGTGGGATATTTAATTTCATTAAGGACTAGATATAACGAAGAAAAAAGAATTTTTTAAACATATTTTTTAACCTATCCTTCATCTAACTACAATCTTGTACATTTATTAAAGGGATTTTCTACAGTAAACGATGCAAATTTTTACATGCGGAGACTAATATTTTGGTACTACTCTATTATCCCGTCGACCACTTTTCAAAACAAAAAACTATCGCCAAACTGTAACGCCAAATAAACGGGAGAACGTTGCCATTGGAATATCAAAATAAATAAAATATAAGAATTTAAGGACACAATTGTTATTTTAATTAATGAAATAACTAATAAATCAGTAAAACATAATGAAAAATACAGGCAAATGTCGAATTAAAAAAACACTTGATGACATAACAAACACGTATAATGTTTCTGACATCAAGTAAATGGGACTGCATTTTTGGCGTTTAATCTTACAGTTTGGCGATAGTTTTTTGTTATGAAAAGTGGTCGACGGGATAATAGAGTAGTATCAATATTTTTAAACAGCTACTTCAATATCATAGTTATGCGTTGCAAGGCTTGAATCTGCAGAAATATGTTTCTGTTTTAATTTTGATCGACTAGGACGAAATAATTGCTTATAAACGCTTAATTAAACATGTTCTATTAAGTAAAAAATCAGGATATTTGCCTTATTTTTTTTAACTGAAAGTGTATATATTCCCGGAGCCCCTGACCGATACTTAATACACACACACACACACACACACACACACACACACATATATATATATATATATATATATATATATGTGTGTGTGTGTGTGTGTGTGGTGTGTGTGTTAGATTTTATAAACAGAATATAATTAAATTTTTAGTTCAACATTGTTACATTGAATTTCACAGTCTGCCATTTTCATTAAAAAATGCAGAATCGTCGATCATGAATTAGATAATTATGCAGTTGTACGCGATTTTTAACATTTTTAAACAGAATTGAATTTTTTTTCTTTTGGCTTCGGTTTGTATGGCATTCTACCAGGCCATCTGCCTGCCTGTCTTTCTGAACTCTAACTCGCGTAAATAAACTCGGATTATGATGTAATTTATATATGTTATTGAGTTCGGCGCATTTTAATCAAAGAACAGTCCTATTTTGAACTGTACGTCATGGTACATGAGCACCAAAAACTGTCCATCTATGAACTGCGCAAAAGGTACAGTCGTACCAAATTTCCCTATGTAAGAACCACAGCTTACCCCTGTCTGTCGCGAGGGAGCTCTGGCCCAAGTGACTCTGGCAATGCAATGTAAATATTTTTTACTTTTAATCTACAGTTTACTTATATTTCTTATATTTTTTCAGTCCCTGACCCTTGCTCGCGTGGAAGACGTTGTCCCGGCAAGGCCAGCCTTTATTGGCCTAGTATGTGTCATAACCATTGTTTTTTCTGGGAGTTGCGGTCGTTCTGTCGGGCATCTATTTTGACTATTTTTAAAAGGACCGCTCTGGCTATTTGAACTGAATTCTTCTTGGTGGGGCCCGCGTCTTCGTTGGTGGTCACTGTGCTGTGCTCTCCCTGCCCGCCGACGGCTGAAGTAACTCATCACGAATCCTCGCGTGCCGAGGACTTTCCCAGGGGAGGCTATAGATTCCACGTCTGGGCTTCGCCAGGACGAGTGACCTCTCTTAGGCATTCAGTGGAATGTTCCCTATTGACAATGAATTGTGTAGAAATTATAGTTCGTATACAGGAGCACAATTGCGAATTGCGTTACATTACGGTCTGTGGGGGGGGGGGAAATCATTGGCAATGTAATTTAAAGATGTTACACTCTTCCAAACATATCGCATCTGATATAAAGCATTGAGGTGCACTACAAGCTGCTTTCTCTAGAATGTGGTGTGTATTTATCGTTCATTTACATAAACACACAGATGAATCCGGGTACCGTACAGTATATGACCGAAAACTTCTACAATTTCGTTTTCAGTTGTTGCATGCGTTTTTAAACTTAACTAATTTGCTACATATTATTTGGTGTGAATTAATCGTACAGATCACATACAGAGTTGCACAAAATAATTCGAGTACATTCCTTTTTATTAGCGGAAATTGCTGAAGGAGAATTTTCAACATAGTAATACGTTTCCTAACTGAACTGCATTTTTACATGTTATGTAGTATATATACAAATCTGTAAGTCATATACAGTGCTTCCCAAATTAATTCGAATGCTTTTCGAACTACAGATGGTAATTTCTGAAGTTGGGTTTTCATATGAGTTATGCGTTTTCCAAATAGTTTACTTAGATTATCGTCTCTTACAAAACGGTCAAATTTTGTTACAATATTCGGAATGTGTTGGGAAATGTTTCATAATCAATGTTTGATGCATGGTTGTTCGTTCTTGCCTTTCCTTACTTTTAGATTAAGCCACTCAGAGAAATCTCTGGCAATGCGGAACGCTACACTAGGTGCTACATCGAGGACATAAACTTAGTCCAAAAGGCAATTTTTCTGTCTATTCTAAAAAAAATAGTAACTAATGCTGTTGCTACAGCTGTAATTTAATTTATTGTGACCGAGGCTCTCTTCCGGGTTATATTAAAATGTTAAAAAGTATTGCATCTAGAAACGTGAAACCTAATAGTATTATATACAAATGCAGTATAACTACGCTAAAGCAGTAAATTTTTAAATAAAAAATTATTTAAATTCTTTTAAATGTTGAAAACGGCCAATGGAACTCAGTTACATAAGCTTTACAGGATCAAAAACCATGCATAACAGTTTAGCCATTTTCTGCAGGCACATACTTGAATAGATTGCGATGTGCAGTGACCATTCATTATTTAAATATGTGTAATTTATTGGGTTTTTTTTTACTTTTTACTCAGAATGTCATTATTTAAATAGAGATTTAACTCATAGTTTGCAATAATCGCTTTTTACCTACTGGCGCCTAATTTTAAAAAGCCCAAATAATAAAATTTACAAATATTTCTCAATTGAAAAAATATATTTACAGGTGACTATTCAAAAAGAAAGAAAACTTTAAATTAAGTAAATTATTACATGCGAAAAGCATTTAATGATAAAAATTACGTCATATTTAAAACGATATATTTATAACGTCTTATTTAAAACAATTGTCTTATAGCGTCGTTATAAATGTCCGAGTGGCAGCGACATTATTTACTTATCCATTTTGTACAAACTGATTTTCAAATCTGTAAACGATCTTATTTAATCAATCGCGAAAACAGTAATAAGATTTCGCGATAGATGTTGAATCGGCCTTAAGAAACGAAAAATCCTACACTCAAAAGGAAATGAAAGGCGACCCAATTACAGAAGATTGCCAGTGGTTGGGATAATGTAATTCAATCTTCCGTAATTGAGTAATATTTTTAAAACGGAGAAAATTAACGTGTTTTTAAAGCCTTTCTTTACAAAAGTCTCCCGTAATGGCATCCTACCTACGGTAATATGGCCAAAACTACCCCCTGATTCTTAACAACACAAATCCCAAAACCTTTTGATGAAATTAAATATATTTTCCAATTTTCACCAAAATACTAATACAGATGACTTTATACACGTGAAACCTCGCTTTTCCTCTGTAGTTTAAATTTTCCAATGACATAAATATATTTTTTGGAACTTAAGTTTTCATTTCTTATTTACGTTTACATAATCCATGTTTGAGCTCCTATTGAGATACTTTGAGTTTTATTGCATATATATAACTGTAGAAACATTTCGTTGTTGAATTACCGAAAAGTATTTAATATTTATCTATAAGATTATTTAGAACGTCAAGAACTTTCTTGTAAATTAAAAGAAAGCTTTAAAATTAACAATTTTTGTGCAATTTAACAGCTATGTATTTGACCTCATATAAGAAAAACACACAGAGACGCACATATACAATCCATAGACGAATAAATATTTAATTTTGAAACTTTAGCATTATTATAGTAGCCTAATAATTTACGTGGTAGTTAGATCTAGTTATTTACAGTACCATTAAAAGCAGCAAACTTAAATACAATTAGATGTTGCATATTTGATTAATGATGTCGGAAGTTGAATCCGCCTGATTAATTTACTTGCATGTAACCTGCATATCAGTGGCATACAGATATATGTATTTGATATACTCGGTATCATTTTATTTAATTTTATATTGTAATATATTTGAATTCTATTTGTATTTGAAAATTTTGTATGAATCATTGACAATAAAAGTAATGTATTATATCACATGTCTTGAAAATCTCGTTCTGTCTTAAAATATGAATTAATGGAAATTTCACCTTCCAACGCATATTTCTAAATTTGTGAAAATATGTTAGAAAATATGTGTAATTATTAATTCCATTAGGAACGAGCGTCACTTATACTTCTTTTAATTCTTTGGCACCAATTTTTTCATAGTATAATATTTATGTTATAAAATCTCGCAATCATCTATTCGTTTACTTTTCGATGTAAATATTCTACTTTAATACTTTTCTATTCATTTTTATATGTTTCTCCTCTTCCTGCCAAATTTTCAATAAAATCCCGCCTCTTATACTGCAAGTTAAACTTGATTAGCTTCTTTACACAAGTTAATTTGATTAGCTGGCTTACTTATTACGGATTGGCTGATGAAGTTCTCAGTCGAATCTTTTACTTTTCTTTCATTTTTTGTGCATTATTGCTATTTTTATATATTTCTTTTTCATGGCTCCTCTAAGATGTAACCTCTGTCGCGCTCGTCGACCTAACCGTTCGGAGTTTTCCGTGGTTTTCTTCTAACCTTGTCGTGAATACGGGTTAAGATCCCTTAAAAAGACACCCACGGAGGGCGCTCCCCCCAGGGCCTATATCCCTCCTGTTGATAATTGGCCATCATAAATCAACCCAACTCTCTAAGATGTTCTACACAATTACTCATATACAGCGTGTGGAGTTGTTTACAACTAAGGATACCATTCAAACATTCAAGTGTTACTGTTACTGTTAGGATTCGAATTGTTGTGAGCTCGGGGTTCGAAAGGACTGATGCAAATATATAAGAACAATAAAAAGGCTTTATTCACTATAAACAGTGTAATACGATCACAAATATCTTCTGAAAATTACAAGATATTCAGTAATCTTCAAATCTAATAAAAGCGCAGCAAAATTTCACACAGAAACAATGCGTTCAATACGACGTATCAACGACAAAATCAATCCGAGAAACACAGTTCTCAATGCAAAGCCTCTCGTATGAATTCAATCGCAGTTGACAGATAACTCACTCTCTGAACTGATGGAGGTCCTTATATAGGTTTCAGAGATCTTTCTAGATTATTCCAGAGCCTTCAGATGCTAGAAATTACCAGAAAGTGCTTTAACTTTCGAAAGAGAATCCAAGCAAGAAAGGATCCCAATGTATAGGTATAAGGGGGGTGTGGTTGCACAAAAAGTCGCCAAATCCGTCGCCAACTTGGCGACATTTGGCGATATATCGCCAAATTTGGCGACAAAAATAAGTCGCCAAAACCATCGCCAACTTGGCGATAAACCCATTCCTTGGCGATATTTCAATAGACTTCCATTATAAAGATGAGGGTGTAAGGTTGTTTTCCTTGCAAACCATCTGAGGCCTTTAGCATTGAGTTACATGATGCTCAATAGGAAATACATTAATAATACTTCAATTTTCACAATAATAAAATAAAATAAATTTAAACAAATGGAATAGTTACAGATATATACAAAATTCATAACATTGCCCCCCTCTCAAGGACTGCACGTCCCGGGCAGTTCAACCTTTGATCGAAAAGCAAACCCGTTACCAACAAATGCTATACTATTTAAAACACATTCATAATGCTGAATTATACAAAATATACACTTATTTAAAAATAAAATAAAATTAAAGCATAGACATTATTACATACAAGTATTTAAATAATAATAACAATAATAATGATAATGCTAAGCAAAATAAATAACTACATTAATTTATATACAAGACCATGGTCATACTAATTTACATTATTTACATTACACTATTTACAATCAATGAACTAAGTACTATGGCCATAGTATGGAGCCAGCCTGTCGTAATGAACGACTCTAGGCTTCGAACTTGGTGACTTTCGGATCCGAATTACGACATCGTTCAGTCTGTTTAGGACTGTATAAGGACCGTCCCAGTGCGATTGCAGTTTGGGAGAAAGTCCTTTACGTCGAGTCGGATTATAAAACCAAACCTTGTCACCTTCTTTGAATTGATGTCCCGTGGCTTTTTTGTCGTACCTGGTCTTCATCTTCTCCGTCTGTATATTGATCCGCTCTCGAGCCAATTTGTGGACGTCTTCAAATCGTGCCTGGAGATTCTGCACGTATCCCTCTGGCGATGAAGGCGCATCTGGAGGGCGACCAAAAATCAGATCACAAGGTAGACGAAGATCACGACCGAAAAGCATCTGAGACGGGGAATAGCCGGTTGTTTCATGGACGGCGCTGCGATAGGCGAGAAGAAACAAGGGAAGTTTTTGGTCCCAGTCTTGTTGGTTTCTTGAGACTAGCAGTGAGAGATTGTTAAGGATGGTACGATTAAATCTCTCAACCATGCCATCCGATTGTGGATGTAAAGGCGTCGTCCTAGTTTTGTCCATTCCGAGAAGTTGACAGAGACCCTCAATCACAGCAGAGATGAAATTTCTCCCCTGGTCAGAATGCATTTGAAGGGGGACTCCATACCTTGATATCCACTGGTGTACCAAGGCATCCGCAACCGTAGAAGCTTCTTGATCAGGGATGGCATAAACTTCAGGCCATTTCGTGAAGTAGTCCATGACAACAAGGAGGTATTTGTTGCCATCAGCACTTCTTGGCAGAGGGCCTAGGATGTCAAGGGCGATGCGTTCGAAAGGTGCTCCTACATTGTAGAGATGTAGTCTTCCTCGGCTACGTTTCTTTGGTCCTTTTCGAGCTGCACATGCATCGCAAGATTTGCACCATCGTTCGACGTCTGCTCTCGCTTTTCCCCAGAAGAAGCGCTCTCGGACTCTATGTAATGTTTTCATGACTCCAAAATGGCCACCAGTGGGACTGCCATGTAATTCTTTGAGGACCTCTGGTATTCGGGATCGAGGAAGTACCATCTGCCACCGAGATGTCTTCCCATCTTCCGATTCGAATTTTCGGAACAGGACACCATTCCTGACGTGGAGAGAGTTCCAAAGAGCCCAATATTGCTTCGTCGTAGGACTGTAAGTCGAGATGTCTTTCCAACTGGGCTTCGTGCTAGAAGATTCTAATAACTCCAAGATTGGTTTGATCTCAGAGTCTGCCATTTGATCTTCTCGAATCTTCTCATCACTCCAGGGATCTGGTGGCGTCAATAGTGAAGTCTTCGTCTGGCGTATGACATATTCGGGATTATACTTGCTCTCCGCTCTAGAACAATAGCGACAGCTCTCGGGACACGGTCTTCTTGATAGGGCATCGGCGTTTCCATGCGATGAGCCTTTGCGATGCCTGATGTCAAAGTCGTATTCCTGGAGTCGTTGTATCCATCTGGCTACTTGGCCCTCTGGGTTCTTAAAATTCATCAGCCATGTTAGGGATGCGTGGTCAGTACGAAGGAGAAATTTCCTGCCATAGAGATAGTGATGGAAGTGTTCTATGGCTTTCACTAAAGCTAATAACTCCTTGCGAGTGACGCAATAATTCCTCTCTGGTTTCGATAAACATTTGCTCCAGTATGCTACGACTCGTTCTTGGCCATCTATTTCTTGGAAAAGTACAGCGCCGACACTTTCATGGCTGGCATCCGTGTCCACAATGAATTGTTTGTCGGGGTGTGGATAGGTAAGGACTGGAGAGGATGTGAGAGCTTCTTTCAGTCGCTGGAAGGAATTCTCGCATTCTTGTGTCCATAGAAACTTCTGCTTGCTTTCAGTGAGCCTATGCAAGGGTCTTGCGATGTTGGAGAACCCCTGTACAAACTTTCTGTAATAAGTGCATAGTCCCAGAAAGCTTCGCAACTGATGGACATTTTCCGGACGCTTCCAGTTTTTTACTGCAGACACTTTTTCAGGATCTGTTCGGACACCTTCAGCTGAGATGATGTGTCCTAAATAATTTACTTCGCGTTGGAAGAATTTGCATTTCAGAGGGTTCAGCTTTAAATTCGCCGCTCTTAGCTTCGTTAACACTTTTCGAATATTCTCTAGATGTTCTTCAAACGTGCTGCCACCAATGATGACATCATCTAGGTAGATGAGACAAGCTTCAAAAGTCAGGCCTTTTAACACTGTCTCCATGAGGCGCTCGAACGTTGCTGGAGCATTGCAGAGCCCGAACGGCATAACTTTGAATTGCCAAAGTCCTTGTCCAGTAGTAAATGCGGTCTTCTCTTTGTCATCAGGATGGATCTCTACTTGCCAATATCCACTCTTCAAATCCAGTGTGGAAAACCATTTATGTCCTGAAAGAGTATCTAGCGTGTCGTCTATTCTTGGTAGAGGATAGCTGTCCTTCTTCGTGATATCGTTAAGCTTACGATAATCCACACAAAATCTTGTGGAGCCATCTTTCTTTCGGACCAACACGATAGGAGAAGCCCACGGACTTGATGACGGTTCGATGATGTCACTATCCTGCATCTCTCGTAAGAGCTTAGAAACCTCTTCTTGTTTTGCAAACGGCAAGCGTCTTGGATGCTGTTTAATCGGTGGATGGTCGGCAGGATCAATTCTATGACGTGTCAGAGAAGTGCGACCTATATCATTCTCGTTTTGTGAAAACACATCCGTAAATTCCTGGAACAGTCTTTCTGCGGCATGTCTCTGCTCAGGAGATAAATTCTCATTTCGTCCAATTTCAGGTGTTAAACTTGTAGGCGGCTCCGACAAGGTCAAGCTCGGGTCTTTGCAAACACAGGTGACTGGAGCACAGGTAGCAAGCACTTCACCCTTCTGGATAGTTCTAGACTTTTCACTTACATTCGCCATCCTCACAGGGATCACATCTCTCGACAGATCTACCAGCGCTGATGCTATTAGCACTCCCTTTGGGCTCTTCTCAGGATATCCAGTCAAGCCATACTGGAAAATTCTTTCGTTTCCAGTTAATCCAGGTATCATCATTTCGGTCCGAGGAGGGATGATTACATCTGCCTTGGCTGTGATCCGTTGAATAGACCCGGACTCATTTCCAAGTTTGAAAATAGTGACATCTTCTTGAGCAGAGCGTAACTCATTATTCTTAAAGTCCAGTGTAAATCCATGCTCTTTTAAAAAGTCCAGTCCGAGTATGAAAGGGTCTGAAATATCGGCCACGTAGACTGTATGGCGATAAGCGGCGTTCCCAAACTTTATTTCCAGTGTCATTCTTCCAAATATATCGATCTTATCTCCTGTCACCGTTTGAAGGATTACACGTGGCGGGGTCCAGGAGAGTTTTTCTTTCAGCCGCTGAGCTAGATCTTTCCGAATGATGGTCACATTGGCTCCTGTATCGATGGTCATATTACAGGGCAAATCATTCACACTTCCGACTAGAAAAACTCCGTTCTCGCCGCAACTTCTTGCAGAAATTTCACATACTTGAAAATGAGGCTTCTTAAGATCTGGAAACCTCCGCCCCGCAAGATGGTCAATAATCAGTTTTCTTGCTCCTCCGTTAGCGGGTGAGCTATTACCTTCGGTGCTGGGTCGTCTTGGGCAGTCGATTTGGATATGGCCTTCTCCACCGCATTTCCAGCATTTGATCTTCCTGTAAGGTTTGTTGGCCATTAAGGAGTTCATCTTTCTCATTATGTCATTCATCTGCTGCTGTAAGCACTCCACAGCTCTATCCGACGTCTCAGGCAGGTTGGCTGCTCGCACAAAGTGTCGATCTTTCCTAGTAGCTTGCTGGGCTGCCTCGAATTTCAGAGCGTAAACCAAAGCCCCTTTTAAATCGCTGAGATCTGCAATCCGGAGTGCTTTCTGGATCTCAGAGTCACGCACACCATCAATAAAATGCTGCAGAGCCAAGCTTTCTCTAATTTCAGTCGGACAGTCAGGATAAGCAAGATGGGAAAGTCTCTCGACATCCGTAGCAAGATCTTGCAGGGATTCAGTGGATTTCTGCTGTCGAGATTTGAGCTGGAGTCTCCTATATTCCTTCATGCATTTCTCGCCAAAGCGCAATTCTAAGGCACTGACGAGCGTTTCAAAATCCAGCGGTTCATTTGTAGGCAAAGTCTGTAGGATGTCGGCAGCATCAGCTCGTAGAGAAGCAGCTAACTGGCAAGCCTTTGTCTGGGAATCCCATCCATTGGCGTCCGCTACGATCCCAAATTGTGTCTTAAAAACTGGCCATGAGGATTTTCCGTCATAGGTCGAGAGTTTAATAGAGGCCCGAGGAAGCATACCTTGATACTTGACATCTTCGGGATAGTTTTCGGCAGTTATCTTTTGTTTCTTCACATTTTCCAACTCCTTTTCTACACTCTCAATCCTTTCTTCTACGGTTTTGGAGATCTTTTGAACTTTTTCTTCTACTCTTTCTTCTACGGTATTGGCTGTCTTTTGAACTTTTTCTTCTATTTCCTGAAATCTTCCTTCAAATTTGTTTTCCACGCTGTCAATTCTTTCATTTAAAGATGTAATTTTATTATCTATTAATTCTTTCAACTCACCAAGGTTGGTTGACATATCTTTCTTCATTTCTTCCGACATCTCCTTCATTTCAGCCTGGTTTGCAGTCATTTTCTCATCTATCGCTGACATTTCCTTCTTCATTTCTTCCGACATTTCCTTCTTCATTTCTTCCGACATTTCCTTCATTTCAGCCTGATTCTCAGTCATTTCCTTCTTCATTTCTTCTTTCAACTCAGCAAGGTTGGTTGACATCTCAGCCTGATTCGCAGTCATTTTCTCATCCATCGCTGACATGTCCTTCTTCATTTCTTCTTTCAACTCGCCAAGGTTGGCAGTCATTTTCTCATCCATCTCCCCTAATTTCTCCAATAATTTAGTCAGCTGTGCCTCCATTGCTCTGGTAATCGGCATTCAACCCCACTCCTGACACCAATTGTTGTGAGCTCGGGGTTCGAAAGGACTGATGCCAATATATAAGAACAATAAAAAGGCTTTATTCACTATAAACAGTGTAATACGATCACAAATATCTTCTGAAAATTACAAGATATTCAGTAATCTTCAAATCTAATAAAAGCGCAGCAAAATTTCACACAGAAACAATGCGTTCAATACGACGTATCAACGACAAAATCAATCCGAGAAACACAGTTCTCAATGCAAAGCCTCTCGTATGAATTCAATCGCAGTTGACAGATAACTCACTCTCTGAACTGATGGAGGTCCTTATATAGGTTTCAGAGATCTTTCTAGATTATTCCAGAGCCTTCAGATGCTAGAAATTACCAGAAAGTGCTTTAACTTTCGAAAGAGAATCCAAGCAAGAAAGGATCCCAATGTATAGGTATAAGGGGGGGTGTGGTTGCACAAAACGTCGCCAAATCCGTCGCCAACTTGGCGACATTTGGCGATATATCGCCAAATTTGGCGACAAAAATAAGTCGCCAAAACCATCGCCAACTTGGCGATAAACCCATTCCTTGGCGATATTTCAATAGACTTCCATTATAAAGATGAGGGTGTAAGGTTGTTTTCCTTGCAAACCATCTGAGGCCTTTAGCATTGAGTTACATGATGCTCAATAGGAAATACATTAATAATACTGCAATTTTCACAATAATAAAATAAAATAAATTTAAACAAATGGAATAGTTACAGATATATACAAAATTCATAACAATATGTTTCTCCTCTTCCTGCCAAATTTTCAATAAAATCCCGCCTCTTATACTGCAAGTTAAACTTGATTAGCTTCTTTACACAAGTTAATTTGATTAGCTGGCTTACTTATTACGGATTGGCTGATGAAGTTCTCAGTCGAATCTTTTACTTTTCTTTCATTTTTTGTGCATTATTGCTATTTTTATATATTTCTTTTTCATGGCTCCTCTAAGATGTAACCTCTGTCGCGCTCGTCGACCTAACCGTTCGGAGTTTTCCGTGGTTTTCTTCTAACCTTGTCGTGAATACGGGTTAAGATCCCTTAAAAAGACACCCACGGAGGGCGCTCCCCCCAGGGCCTATATCCCTCCTGTTGATAATTGGCCATCATAAATCAACCCAACTCTCTAAGATGTTCTACACAATTACTCATATACAGCGTGTGGAGTTGTTTACAACTAAGGATACCATTCAAACATTCAAGTGTTACTGTTACTGTTAGGATTCGAGGCAAAATTAAACAGCACGTATACGTGCCACCCCTTCGCTTAGGAGTGAAATAAAATTAAAAAAAGTTTCGGCTTTTTAAAATAAACTAAATCAGTATTTATAGGGAATTTTTGGAATATTTACAACTTTACTCGAATCATTTCTTTAAAATAGTTTTTTTAGCTAACTAACGTATTCATACATCTATCGATATTTAAGTGTCCAGCTGAGAAATTTTGTAAACTGTTGCAATCAACATTTTAAACATCAAAGAAGAATCATGCATGAAGTATAGATTATGACACACTTTACAACACATTCAGAATAGTGTAACAAAACTTCACGCTATAATAAAGTGAAAGATGACAAGTAAACAATGTGGAAAAATCAATTTCAGCAATAACCATCTATATACGGGAAAATATCCGAATTCCTTTGAGCAGCCCTGTATAGGATATATAGATTTTTATGTAAATTACAAAGTATGCAAAAAGCTTGTTCAGTTAGAAAATGCATAACACAGTTGAAAATTTCCCTATAGCTATTTTCACCAAAAAGCGTAAATGTACTCAAATTCTTTTCTGCAGCACTGTACAGGATCTATAGAATTTATACACACCAAGTAATATGCAAAATAAATTAGTTAAATTTAAAAACACATACAGCAATTGAAAACACACGTCCAAAAATTATTCCTCATAGACAGTACTGTGTAAACGAATTAATTTGTGTGCCCCTGTCAATAGACGATACATGCAGTAGTACTTACCTACCGTAATACTTACCCATCATGGATATGCATAATATAAAATATGAAAATGAAATATGTGTAAAATACTTATAAAATGCATTTCAATTAGAATAAAATCGTGGCTTGATGACGTCACATTAAATGCTCTATTACTGAATTGCGTAAAAGAAACATCCTTATAACTCCAAAAATGATAATCATATTAACTAACGGTTTATTGCATCGGATTAAGCGTCTCATTACCAATTAAAATATATCTTTGAATTGAAATTTGGATGAAGTACAGTATCATGAAAAATGGAAGAGTGTGGAAATACGATTACAAATATCTCGGCAACTAATTATCCGATCGACTTCATTCTTTATGCAAAATTTGTTTTTTTTTATTGTCTTCATTCCTTAAAATAAACAATTTCAAAAAAATTTACATACCTTTTATCAGAACGAATATTTTGAGAGTCCGAAAAAAATAGTTTCGGATAAACGAGGTTACTGAAATACAATAAGCTTCTTTCCATTATTACATACTAAGTACATATCAAATTTCAAGTCTCTATCTCAATTTGTTCGGGTGGTAGAGGGTTTACAGACACACAGACAAACGGACAACAAGTATTTTTTTTTTATGTTTTTAGGAATCTCTAGTGTCTGAAACGTGTAAATCAGTCAAAAAAATTTCGACTTTTAAAAGGATTACAAGATTTACCTTACACAATACGTATGATGGGTAAGTAATACACCGAAAATAATTTTTCCACATACACCATAAAGTAACGGCATTCTTTTAAGTTAAACGATCTATAAATGCTACACACTTCATTTGCAATATCAAACATGCCATGGTAGACCTCAATAACATATATCAGTTACATATTAATCCGACTATATTTATGCGAGTTAGAGCGCGGACAGAGGTGAACAAACAAACTTTAAGTGCTATGCACACTATATTCAACAGTAAGCATCTTGTACTACACTTCAGTGATGTATGTATTTTCAATATATTTTCAATAGAGTAAAATTAAAATACATCTCAAATGTTTTTACCTCATAAACCATAATGTAACGAATTTTTTTTTTTTGCGTGTCCCTGTAAATGAATTGTAAATAGTACACACTTCATTTGCAATATCAAACATGCCATGGTAGACCTCAATAACATATATCAGTTACATATTAATCCGACTATATTTATGCGAGTTAGAGCGCGGACAGAGGTGAACAAACAAACTTTAAGTGCTATGCACACTATATTCAACAGTAAGCATCTTGTACTACACTTCAGTGATGTATGTATTTTCAATAGAGTAAAATTAAAATACATCTCAAATGTTTTTACCTCATAAACCATAATGTAACGAATTTTTTTTTTTTTTTGCGTGTCCCTGTAAATGAATTGTAAATAGTACACACTTCATTTTCAATACAGAACATGCTATGATGAATCTCAATAGCACATATCAATTATTACATGCCAATCTAAGTGTATTTACACGAGATAGAGCACGGACAGGTAGAGAGATGGCCGAACAGACGGACATACAACCAGACAAAACAAATTCATAAACACTTTTCAACTATGTTGGAAAGTGTTAAAAATGCAAGAATACTGTGATGATTTGCAATGCCTTAAAAAATGCTAAATTTTCTATTAAGTTTACAAGCAAATAGTAGCAAATATTTTTATTGAGTACTTTGGCAGAAGTCTCAAAACAGCTTTCCTGATTACAGTAAATTTTAATAATAGTGGTATAGGAGCACATGTGAACAACGGCCATTTAATCTAACTAACATCGGATAAAAATCGTTTAAATTTTCTCAGTTGCTTATATGAACCCTACACTGTAAAAAAAGTCAAATATCTCTTAATCTAGTGAAATATAATATAACAACGAACGAACATTTACAATAACATTTTCCGAGTTACCCACTATTCTTAACATCGTTCTTTTTCTTTAGAAACCTCAGAAATATAAAAATGCAATTAAAAGAAAAACAAATTTTTTTTTCTTAACACTGATGTTCGGAAACGTTTACGAGTAGATTTCCATATTCAGCAAACATGCTTTAAAGACAATCTTAAAAAATTAAAAGCATTAGCATTAACATTAAAATTAATGTTATTTTGTTATTCTTGCATGTATTAATTAAATTACGCAGCTAAAAAGGTTTAATCGAGAATTGAAAGCAACCTGAAAAGCAATATTAAGGTTTGATAAGACTGATTAATTTACTACCCTTTGAGCATCTGAGTGATTTCCTGTATTTTCATAAAAATATTTGTAAAACTTAAAATAATTTAAAATTTCTTTCCCCGTTTGTTTCTAAAATACACTTCATTAGCAACCGGTTAATTAACCGGTAATTAGCCAACTAAGAAAAAGCAATTAAAGCAACAAGACGCACTAAAACCACGTCGGCCTATAGATTTATCAAACACATCCTCGCGAAGCGGAGACCAGGCGAATCCTCGCTTCGTTGCCACGTATCAACCCGTTAAGCTTGGAAAAAGCCTGGCAGGTAGGGGCTTGGTCAGCGGTCTAAAAAAAAATACACTTCATATCTCTTTATTTTACATATATCTTAAAATACAATTTTGTTTAAAAAAAAAATTGTCTAGAGCCGATTTAATTTGTTTTTACGAAACGAAAAAATGCGGCAAAACGCTTAGAGGGTTTAAAATAATCGGAAACATTAAAAAATAATAATAACTTTCTTTTTATAAATGTTTCTTTAATTTTTTTAAATATATTGTTTCCTAAAATTTCTACACTGAGAAAAATGACTCTTCCAACTCTATGTAAATCGATGTTTTCATTTTGTTATGAAACTTTTTGTTTCAAATATGACGAACCAATGCTTTCAATTCTGATATACCAGAAAATACTCAGAATATTGAAACATGGAGATACTCAAAAATAAGCACATAGAGGTAAGTTCATACTCATATTTAAAACATGGACATACTAAAAAATGATTAGAATCAGTTCATACTCATTTTTGATACATGGACATACTCAAATATGAACACATAATATTTTATTCTTGAGTGTGTGCCTGTTTTTAGAAATGAGTATATGCATGTTTCAAACTAGAGTAATTTTGATTCGAAGTCATTTTTATTATGCGACATACTCAGATTTGAGTTTTGAAAATGTTGTTTTTAAAATGTAAGGATAAAGAACTCTTTTTGCAAATGTGGGTAACTTCGAAAAGGTTAATGTATAATTTTATTCGTGGTTATATTATATTTTCTTAGATTAATAATTGTTTCTCCTTTTTACAGAGTATCAACTGCCGATATTTTATCTGATGTTAATTAGATAAAATGCAGGTTGTTCAGAGAATCCTATCTTCCAATATTTCACCCATTAAATGCAGTTTCAAACTGTTTGATATGAATCATTAAGTACCGTTTCAATTTTAATAATGCATCACTAAAACATTATAAAAACTATTTGACCTGAAATAAATACACACACTCCTAGATGCTAAATCTTTCTTATAGCAGAAAAAATATAAAATAATACAATATTATATTAATGTTTTTAAAGCATAAGCATTTTCGGTGGGTCGCTTCCAGTCATTTCAAGGTATAATCAGTCTCTTTGGACCGATTCATGTATTTAAAGAATAGCGAACGACCCCTTGAAAGTAACTCTTAATTTCTTTATTTTTCGAAATCAGTCTTAAAACAGTTATTAAAAATAAAAGTTCTAAAAAGAATATGTGAGAAGCACAAGCGTAAAAACATATTTTACCTTTTAAATTTGACATTTGTGGTTAATTCGTAATACATATACATTGGAACTTCCCTTTAACGAAGTCCCTATTTAACGAAGTTTTCTACTTAACGAATTTTTCTGCAGAACTTTGACTTTAAACACCACTAGTATGTAAATTAATCTCCATATTACGAAAAAAATATTCTATATAACGAAGTTTATTCCACTTTTGTACGTGTTCAGAATTCAAACTAAGAGGTTGTTACGATGAATATGCGAGTTTATTTCAGCGGATTGTATGAAAATTAACACATTTAAATAATTTCCATTCTGTTTGGTTCTAAATAAAACAATTGTTTTTCACACTAAGAGAAACACTTGTTATCATTACTCTCCCACACCGAGACTCCAGCGCTGACAGTTGAGGGAAGTCAAAATCCCCTTTTTACATTCAATGATATAGAAGATGCAGTGACGCAATGGTAATAAAAGCAGTGGCGTCAGATGCATTGAACAAAAAATATCAATTAGAGTCAGACAATTACCATTCTGAGCTTCCATTGCTGATAGACAATTGCTTTGAACATCTACAAGAATGAGCTACAAAATGCAAATCGAAGAACATCAAAGTTATTTTTGTTTCTTTCCAATGCAACTTTGCTTAAATTTCAGCCATTAGTCTAAGGAATAATAACAAATATTGAAGTACATTATCAAAAAAGACAATGTAGTGAAAACATTAGTTTGAGAACTTGCGTATCAGAGCTGATGAAAGCTTGAGGCAAAGTTAGGAAATGTGACATGATCTCATCGACCGTACACAACTGTTTTGCAAAAGACTGCTTCATAATTAAAACTGAATCAAATGCTTCAGAATCCAATACCTGTTTGTCATATCTGAAGAAAAAATTTCACGAATTTAAGTTGATTTCTATTTAACGAATTTTCTTCACAACGAAGTTTTTAAGTGTAACGATGAGACTTCGTTAAATGGAAGTTCCACTGTATTTCAAAAAATCAGTTAACTCGAAAACTTTCAAAGCCCCATTACATTAGATATAAAAACTAAAACAAATTATCCCCTTAATTCAAATATTAAGCACTAAAAGTAAATTAATTAAAAAAGACGGAATTTTTCACGTATCATGAAATTTCTTTGATGTGTCTATTTTCTCAAAACATTTAAAGTACAGTTAGGCTAGATTGTTTAGCCATCGACCACAATCCCAAGAATGTGATTCCTACGACTTTTAACAAACTTTTAACTGTTTTCCTTAAAGTTTTAGATGATATTGTTTCTTTACCGAATGTGGATGTGCACATTTGTCCTTCTAGAGTGCTAACAGGTGAAATTCGACTAACTTCAGAAAGGTCAAGTAGTTTGTGGTTGCTTAAATGCATATTTTTAATGGAGTCCGAAATGCATGCACTTCTTAGAATTTTTATGGAAACGTTTCTTTAAATCTTGCAAATATGTTGTGTTCTGGGGTTTCTAATGATAAACAATTATTTTCGGGTTCATGTGTGACTCCGTAGGGGTTATTGAACATTTTCGTTCGTGATTATATTACATTTGTGTTGTTTAAGAACCATTTGTCTTAGTTTACAGTATAAAAAATCACTAATCTAAAATAAAAAATTTGAAATCCTCCAATACCTAAAACTGCATTTTCTTCAAATCACAGAGCTGTTCTTTCAACTGTGCAATTTTTACGAATCCTCCATTTCCCACAAAACAGGAAATATTTACCAAACAAATATCAAATTTCCCGAACATTTTCCAGTCAAAAGAATTTTGACTGCAATTTCTGCAAATAATTAAAGAAAACTCTTCCAATCAGAGGGATAGCTCGACAACTTGCTGCATACACTTTTTACGTTTTCAAGTTTTTTTACGTTTTTAATACCTTTTAATATCGTTTTTGCTACATTTAATCGCCAGCTTCAAATTTGTGGTCACCAATGCCAACATGACGATCGCATATATTTCTCCCTGACCTAAGTCATAAATATATATTAGATAAATTTTAATGCGTATAAGTAAATATTAGATACATTTTAAAGCGTATAAGTAACTATTAGATAAATTTTAAAGAGTATAAATAAATATCAAAAGAATTTTAATGGAATATTAAAATAATATATCATGAGATCGGCACCTCATCATGCCACATTCAAAGTTTGTTCTATGACTATCCCTCTTGATTGTTGATGTAATGCACATAAGCTTGATCATTCGTTTTATTATGTGTGCTCAATTCCTTTTAAAATAAACCTAACATGGTGATATTCAATTTTGCTCGAAAATTGGTTACTTGCAGCAATTTGTACAATTCGGTTTGGATTGATTCAGCTATTTGCATTGTTGATGTTTGATGAAGAATGTGGATTCTCCACACAGGGACTTTGTTTGAAAACAGCCTTGATCCCTCAAACTTCCGTAAATCAATCTGATGGCTAGCAACTAAGGAACTCCAGGTCATACTGCAGGTCCTAGTCACATGGAACGTACAAACTTCATCAATATCATAATGTGAGAAGTCTACTCTTCTAGAGCAGTCGAATGGTGTGCGTGTCCCCATTCCAACAAATGTCTATCAATATTAGTAGAACGAGGAAACTTTATTGCACCTCGAATAAATGCAATGTACCGGGTGCGTCATAAATTCGTGAAAACTTTAAAAAATCATAATAAAAGAAGTAATGCTCGGAAAAGTTTTCGGTTTACGCGACTATGATCAGAAGGATTTTGGAATTATTTTCCATGTATAATAAAAATGATTCAAAAAGTAACCGATAGAGGGCGCTCACACGTCATAATGAGCCGTTTTATGCAAATCAGGCTCGCAATAAACCACCTGGCTGGAAATGGATTCATCATTCGATCTCGGTAGCATGCAATCGTTACCAGATCGAGCACTGATGGTTAAACTTTTCTACAAGAATGGTGAATCTACAACTATTGCATTGCGAAAGTTTCGCACGGAGAAAGGACTTAAGGCGCAAAAAACCCCTATTTCATTGAATGGGATACTCAGTTTAGTACGACGTTTTGAGGAAACGGGGAGTTTGCCTGATTTGCATAAAACGCCTCAGTATGACCTGTGAGCATCCTCTATCGGTTACTTTTGGAATAATTTTTTATTATACGTGGAAAAAAAAGATCCAAAATCATTTTGATCATACTCGCGCAAACCAAAAATTTTTCCGAGCATTACTTCTTTTATTATGAATTTTTAAATTTTGCACGAATTTAGGACGCACGCGGTATATGGAAATATTACACTTTCGATTTTGGAACTGATATTTCATGTGGATTTAAGATTTTTCAATTAGTGGAATGTCATAATTTTATATTAGTGATTCCATTTTCATTTTAATTATAAGAGTTACTGGCCAGTCGTCCTCCTTGATTTGTATAAACTTTCAGATCGCGCTGATTTTCACTTAATGATTTTCTACTGTATTTCTAAATCTAGTTTAATCTTAATTTTTTCGGCAATTCCGAAAGGAAATAAAGATATTGGAGAAAATGTTACTATTTGAAAGGATTCTTTTAACACATTGACGGACAGTAGGAACAAGTGAAGTTCGAAAATTGATACTATGTGTTTTTGTAATTATTAGAATATTAGAAGTATAGTTTTACTCTTTCTGCTTAAATAAACTTAATTTTGATTAATTCAGCACATTTAATTAGGTTGCACTACTCCCTTCACAACCACGACGTGCATACTGAAGCTGCAACTCGTATAACAGGTGGAAAACGAACTTCAACCAAAAAAATTGTTTCCAAAATATGACACTGGGCTTCTACTTGTACGCCGGTAAATGCATATTTGTGCTGCTATAGACGTAGTGTCTAAAAACGACCGTTTCGTTTTGTGCGGCTATTGCCGTCATGCCACATAGTGAACTTCGCTTTGACGACTATAGCCGCAAGTGTCCGTCAACGTGTTAAAAGTATACAAAATGCGTACAGTA
The DNA here is from genome assembly GCA_963931845.1 of Maratus michaelseni. Classification (NCBI taxonomy): domain Eukaryota; kingdom Metazoa; phylum Arthropoda; class Arachnida; order Araneae; family Salticidae; genus Maratus; species Maratus michaelseni. The sequence goes on from OZ007595.1 coordinate 199,577,066, forward strand.
TACTACAATTTTCGAAAAGAATATTTTGCTTTATTTAATCGCAGAAAAGTATTAAAAATTTTGCCATTAATCGCAGAAAGATTTTTAATCCGAAGAAAAATATTGGGTATGGTTTTATTCTGAAATAGTTGTGCCATACACCTTTGAAACCATTCTCCATTAAAAAGGATGTATATATAACTAAGCGACAACAAACTACTTGAAGTTTCTAAATTTAATCAAATTGCATCTGTCAGCACACTAAAAAGAAACCTTTTCATATCTACTTTGGGAAAAAAGCAATGGTCCCACCTAAAACATTAGTGCAAAACAGTTAAAAGCTAATGTTACCCCACGTGTAAATCACCTTCTTTGAATTGTGTTTAAGATCGGTAAAACAAGCGATTGTGGCTGTAGTAAAAATGTTCTGAGGAGACAGTCACATCGCAAAAATTTCTTGACAGGGGAGAAATTCGGTTGTATAAGAATTTTCTTATCGAATTAATTTACTTTTCGTGCCACGTATTCGAAATAAGAGAGATATTCTTATTAGTTTGTATACCCAATATAAAGTAATCTTCAACTGTTTTCGAATGATCTTTTTTTTTTTAATATCCGGATTTCGACTTTTTATTCTGAAATAGTGGTACCATACACCTTTAGAACCATTCTCCATTAAAAAGGATATCTAACTAAGCTACCTCAAACTACTTGAAGTTTCAAAATTTAATCAAATTGCATCTGTCAACACACTAAAAAGAAACCTTTTCATATCTACTTTGGAAAAAAAAATCAATGGTTCCACCTAAAATATTAGTGCAAAACAGTTAAAAGCTAATGTTACCCCTCGTGTAAATCACCTTCTTTGAATTGTGTTTAAGATCGGTAAAACAAGCAATTGTGGCTGTAGTAAAAATGTTCTGAGGAGACAGTCACATCACAAAAAACTCTTGACAGATGAGAAATTCGGTTGCATAAGAATTTGTTTATCGAATTAATTTACTTTTCGTGCCACGAATTCGAAATAAGGCAGATATTTTGTATTAGTTTGTATACCCAATGTAAAATAAGTTTCAACTCTTTTCAAATCAGCTGTTCTTTTTAAATATCTGGATTTCAAAACGTGATTCCACTGTAAAATGAAAGTGTCGTTTGATAAACAAATTATGCTTTCAAGTATGTATTGCTACACAGTTTATTTGTACTTTTCTGTTTTTTAACTGTTTTAACTGTAATTTCACAATTTAAAGAATTTCCTCTGACTTTATACTGGCCAATGATCATTCTTTATTCTGTGACTGGATTCGTATGCTTTTACCACAATGTTTTAATAGAATTTTTCTATTTATTATTTAAATAGCAGGAAGTGGAGACGCCTCGTTTAAATGCAATATTTGTAATGCTTCTCTGCATTTAAATAAGGCTAAAAAGGCTATTTAAAAAATGTGATTAAAGTGTACGAAACCTGTTGTGAGTAAATGAATCCATCCAAAGAGATGGATTATGCATTGAAATGGCTGATTTACTAAGATCAATGTAAAAATAATATTAAAAAAATAAACTGAATTAAGTTATTTCTATACTTTTTCCAGTTTGGAGAGATTTCACGTCTATTTGTGTGTATTTGTAGTTCAGTATCAATCATACATTTTTTATAATAACTCAATAAGGCATAATTGAAATGAAAAATGTTCTTTATGATTCTTAGCAAACATTTCAAAATATATATTTAAGAGAACCAAAAACGTTTAAAATGATTAAAAATTGTACTCATTATTATTATTATATGTATAATGTTCGAACCTTTAAGAATTTCGTATAGTCAGTCCGATAAGAAAATCCCCCAAATTTCGGTCGTACAAGGCATAAACGTTGAGATGCGCAGACAAGAGATTACATGCGAAGGTAAAACTTAAAACTCAACTATCTCAAAACATTCTTTTTGAGAGGTTTTTCCACAATAACTTTTGAACAAGTTAACGATTTTACATGTATATATATATTTTTTAATAATGGAAATTAAATTCTCTCATATTTTACTTGGAAATTTTTCCATAGAAAATTTCTCACGACATGCACTCATAATATTCAAATTTTAATTGCTTAATAGGCGTATAGCCAACATAGTGAAAAAGTACCCAAGCCGGTACTCGAACCCGGGTCATCAGTATAGCGCACTGACTTTCGACCATGTGGTTCAGTTGGTACCTCTACCAACTGAACCTGGTTTTCTCTACCAACTATACCTGAAAAACAAACAACAACTAACATTTTTAGATGCATTCGTAAATATATAAATACGTAGCACCTATAGTCGTCGTTTGGTTTGCCCGTCTGCATATAACAGTGCAAAAACTACCCAACCGAATGGTGTTAAATTTAATATATATAATCGTTGCAGAATTTTGTCGAGTCATTTCGAATTTTATGAAAATCGAATCAAAACTTAGAAATATATTAATAAAAGTTTTCTCAATTCTAATAAATTCTACGTAATCTATACAATAAAAGCGCAAGTCATGTGACTGGGGAAAACAAATACGTGCTGATCATTTTTTTCGTATGCCAAGCGGCCATTTTTATTCAAAATTATTTTTTCGAATAAAATTGCATAAAAGTTACATTTTTAGAAAGATCGTTCACAAAATATATATTTGTTTGAGTTATGAGTTGCATTCAAATATGTATAGATTCTGAGAAAATTTCAGTTGAAATTAGATTGACAGCCCAATATCGCAATCAATTAAAGTAAATAAACAGAAGATATTATGAGTCATAAAAATATTAAACTATGGAAGTAATCATTCGCAAAGCAAGACCCCTATGGTGAATTTTGCAGAACTGTCTGGTGTCTAAAAAAATCGCATCTGTGAACTTGGCATACATAATAAAAGAAAAGGCAAGGCATGTTCATTCGCTCATAACAGACGATATAATTCATTTTACTGGAATAATAAGGGTGATATTTTTTACATTGTAAAACTGGTTACAGTATGAACGCACTTCATTTGTCCACCTTTAAAGAAGAATTGTACAAAATTCATAAAACTGATCGTGAAAGGGTAAAAAATATTTGGCGGGACGCTTCCCTTCTGATGGAATTTGATATTCAAGAGTGCAACAGTCATTGCAAGTCAAACTCAAAAAAAAAAAAAAAAAAAAAAAAAAAAAAAAAAAAAAAAAAGCAGAAATTATGTAATTCAGTTTTGCATATTACAAAAAATGAGGATTTTACGAGAGTTTCATCCAGATTAGATACTTAATAAAAAAGGATTGCTTACTGTTAAAAATTAATTTTAAAGCATGATTGCACCTGAAGAACTAAAAAATAATAATATGATAAATAAAAGTATTGTTTTATTTAAAATATTGTAATTCCCACATTTTAAATCCGTTACACTATATAGACATAAGCTTTCAGCATATGCTTTTCAAAACATATTGCAATTTTTTTTTTAATCAAACAGTTGCTGAAAATTATTAAAAGTAAATTGTTTTGACATAGGTTGGAACATTTTCCCTTATTATCTCAAGAAAACTAAAGATATATTTTTGAAAATACCGGAAAAGTTTACAAAACTTAAATGCAAATTACTAGGTAAAATATACACATGCAGACAGTGTACAATTTAACTTCGCTTCTAAATTATTGTATCAAAATACTTATTATTTTTTCCTTTTCTGTACTACTTAAAATGAAAAGAAAAGACAACTTAAAAATGTGAAACAGTATCTAATATTATAAAGTAGGGCTTAAATATGTGCAAATAAAATTGCATCTGTTTTATAACTGCTGGAGAAATATCCATTTATCAATGATAAAACATAAAGCAATACGCAAAATCTGTGCTGAATAATAATAATAAAAAAAATATTAAAATCCTCTAAGAGAATCGGTTGAATTTATGTTAATGCAATCCTTATTTAATGATCAACCGGTAATCCTCTTAAATCAAGGCACTTAAACGTAATTAAATAGCCAAAAAGTATTAACTGTAGAAAAGAAATGCCTTATCGATTGCTATGTCTCATTAATTACGTTTCTTTAAGTAAAGTTCTTTCATTAACTACCATATATATATATATATATATATACAGGGTGTCCGAAAAATCTGGAAACAGTCGAATAACTCGAGAAATATACATCGTATTTGGAAACGGAAAATATGTGTTCAATATTTTTGTTAAATCTATTTAGGGAAGTACCCCCCCCCCCCAACTCTGCCCACAGGGGGGCAAATGGGAGCAACTTTGAAATATTAAATGACAAACCTAATTTTTTATTGCAGATTTGGATTCTAATGGAAAAATACGTATTTTTGTATTTAACATTTTCTTCTAAAAATCGTAGATGGCGCTGTAATCGAGTAAAATTCAGTGAGAATTGTTTCCCGTGAAAAGTCTGGAAACGATCGAATAACTCGAAAAATATACATCGGATCGATAAGCAGAAAAATACGTGCATAATATTTTAGAAAAATGGCAACTTGGATATCCCTGAGATTTTTTTATCTAAAAGTAAAAAAAAAAAAAAAAAACTTTAATCCTTTTGGGAGTTATATCTTCGTCTTTACAAGGCTGAAAATTACCGACAGGTTTTATGTGAATCAAGTGGTTTCAATTTATCTCCATGTCAAAAAACTTCAAAAGTTTTCAACGATGCCACTGTATATTAAAAGACTTCGAGAGCACTTCGATATCCTCTCTAAAAAATTATTTCTACATTCCTTTATCAGGTAATAAACCTTGTTTTGTCAATTAGTTAGTGACAATTTACAAGCAGGAGATGTACAGGAGAAAAGCAAAAAAAAAAATTATTTGTCGATTACTGATTTTGCAGGTTAAAATAACTCCTACGGTGAAGTTTTAAATAAATTTTCTTAACATACAATCGAACTGCACTGTATAAAAAAGACAAATGTTTCTAAATCTATGAAAATAGTCTTTAACAAGAATTAAAATATAATATAACATCTTCTGATTTACCCACGATTTAAAAAAAAACGTTTCTTTATCACCAAAATATCTAAAAACCATTAGATTTTCGAGATTTAAAAAATCATTTATAAAAACAATTTTTTTTTACTGCCTGTTATTTTCGGAAACGTTTCCGATTAGCTTTTACAGTGAATGAACTTGTTTACTCAAACCGGAATAAATGGATTTATCAATTATCAAGTAACTATTTTCATATATCCATTAACAAATTTGTTTAACCGAAAGACGTTCTAATTTAACAGCATTAATATTAACATTAGCAATAATTAATGTCCCACAATGCTTAAAGTGATTAAAAACAAAAACATAACACAAAATATTTAAAATACCTGTTTTTAAAGTAGATATGTAGATAACATACGTTTTCATGCACAACTACCGGTGACATCTTCAGATCTTAATGATAAATACAAAATTCTCGCATATTTGAAAATAGTAAAACATATACCACGAGACCGCATGTCCAAAGTTAGTAGGTGCTTAATTTGGCTAAAACTGGGAAACGTGAAAATCTACATATCTACATTAAAAACAGGTATTTTAAATATTCTGTGTTATGTTTTTGTTTTTAATCACTTTAAGCATTATGGGACATTAATTTAAAGTTAACAAGTGATTGTATTATATTATTTATTAGCAATAATATTATTCTGTTACTATTCCATGTATAAATTCAGATATTCTGCAAAAAATATTTACTTGAAAATTGATAGCATTCGAGAAACCAATATTCCGGCTGGAGAAAACAGATAAATACAGTGTGAAAGCTACTCGGGAACGCTTCCAACATAGTTGAAATTTTTTTATTATTTTTGTCTCTCTGTCTATCTGCCGTCTGTCTGTCCGTGATATAACTCGCGTGAACATATTCGGATTTTCAAGCAATTGATGCATGTTATTGAGGTTTACTATGGCATATTCGGTATTGAAAATGAAGTGTGCAGCACTTATAGTTTTTTTACAGGGACACTCAAAATAATTTCGTTGCATTGCCGTCTATTGAGAAAAATTGTTTACGGTTTATTTTAATAATGTTTCACTATTTCAAACATAGATAATTGGAAAAAAAAATATGAGATTATAATGAAGAAGTGGATTTTTTGGCAAACATTGACAAAGCTGCTTTGGATGTTTATCTGGTCGATTCATTATTCCAAATCGCGTCAATGTTTGTTAATGTTATACAAAGTGTTAATTTTATACATTTTGTATTCCCTAATTTGAAATGTTAGTTGTTTTTACACGATCACTGAGAAAAATGACATTTTCAAATTTGAGTAAATCGATGTTTTCATTTTGTTATGAAACTTTTTGTTTCAAATATGACGACCCAATGTTTTCAATTCTGAAATACCAGAAATACTCAGAATATTGAAACATGGACATACTCAAAACTAACCACATAGAGATCAGTTCATACTCATTTTTGAAACATGGACGTACTCAAAAATGAGCACGTAGACGTCAGTTCATACTCATTGTTGAAACATGGACATACTCAAATATGAGCACATCATGTTTTATTCTTGAGTGTGTGCATGTTTTCATAAATGAGTATATGCATGTTTCAAACTTGAGTAATTTTGATTCGGAGTCATTTGGATTACGCGACATACTAAGATTTGAGTATTTTTTGCTCAGTTTTGAAAATGTCGTTTTTAGAGTGACGAACGCTAAACTGAAATATCTAAAGATTTATTGCGACATGGGGTTCAATGTGTTTGACAGTTTTATTATGGCTGAACTATTCAGCTCTGGACATTCGAATTTCCTACATGACAAAACATATACATGTACATTAAAAACATATGTACAATAGTAAACATTTTAAATTCGCTCGAATATTACATCATTATTTGAATCGAAATGTATTTTTATAATTTAGAGAGCAAATAAATATCTCTATAAAAAATGTATACTTTATTCATTGCCAAAAAGAAAATTATCGAACAGCAATTTTTTATGTGAATGTCTGGCACACAGTAGCAACCATGAGAAAAAAAATTACACAAGGCATCCTAAATTTCCGACTATTTAAATAAATTCAAAAACTTTATAAATTTGTTTTAAAAAATGAAAAACGGTTTACACAAGACTTTATGTTAAAATTAATCTCTCCCTATAGACGACACTTTTTCAAATTTCTTTTTTTCGTTAAGTTAATTTTGAAAACCATAAATTAAAAGCTATCTGAAAAATGCATGTGATCATAAACATGAAAGTGTTTTTAATTAATTTGGAGATTCTTAAAACTCTCTTTTAGGTAGTATATTTTAAAAACTGTGAATTTATTTTCGAAAGACAAAAAAATTTAAATAAAATAAATAAAATAAAAAGCGAATATTTTATATTAATGAGGATTTTTCGAACTTCGTTTTATTTTAAATTAAAATAACTTCATAAAAGCTTCCGTTGAAACCGTGCATTTAAAAAAATTATTTTGTTTATTTCTATATTTAAAACTATTATATAAATAAACAATCATTTTGATGTATAAATTCAGATTTATTTTCTTTTAATTATTTATAAAACCTACGTGATCAATATATACAACTATCTAACCCATGATTATTTCAATAAAAGTCGATTCTTAAAAAAGTAATTTTTTGCGTCACTAAATTATACAAAATAGTTTCGGAAGCAGAATATGATTAACGTCTCTATATCATGCGAAAAGTAACTGGGTACGAAATATAAAGTGGTCTTATAAAAAATTCTGAAACCAAAATCAAAAAAGTTAATAAAAAGGTTGTGGTTGGAGATTAATCTCAGCTATCCTGTTTTTTTTTTAAAAAAGAAAGAAAAGGGAAAAAAATAAATATCAATGAAAAATTTCAAATGAACACTCCCATAGGTTTAAAATTAGCTTACAAGCTTTGTGGTGTTACTAACGTAGGCTCTAAAGTCTCAATTTAGAGCTAATTCAAATAGTGAAATTTTATTCTCTAATACACAAAAACAAATTTACTTTAACTCTAATTAGATATATCCTTAAGAAAATTATTCCTATGTTAATTACTTATTCAATTTTAAATTTACCATATGCTAAGTATTGCCATCAATGGAAGTAAGAAATAACATTTCATATGAAATAAAAATAAGAACGTAGATAAGAATTAAAATAACTAAATAAGAACTACTGACTAAAATAAGTAAAACTAAAATAAGAACATATTGTACATTGTTTCACAATACTTGTTTGCACGAATTCTAATGACTTAATTTCTGCAAGCAGTTAACAGAACTAACATTACTTATGCTTTTAAAGTAATTGTAAACTAATATTTTCAGTAGTTACTACATGATTATTCTAATTGAATTTTTCGACTAAAATACTGTGCAGAAAAATATAGTAAAATCTTTAATAAGCATATGTTTGCAATTCATTTTATTGCTTTGAAAGTGTAACACTTTATGTAAATTATTCGGATTGATAAAAAAAAAACAGTAATCATTCCAATTACATTATAATAGCATTACGCATTTTCGCTAAGTCAGTAAGTAATAAATAAACTATAAATTCTCAAATAAGTTTAATATGTAACATTTTATTCTATAACATACACAAACTAATTGTCATTAATCCTAATTAGGTAAATAAATATAGTTAATTACTGAAACTTTTGGAATTAACTAAAGTATTCTGTAGTTTCATTTTTGTAATTAAATGAGAATATTTCTCCGGGACATAAATGAAAATGCAATTGTACATTGTTTTGAAATACTTATTTACACTAACTCTAATCGCATTATTCTATAAGCAAGTTAATGAACTGATATTAATAAGGAATTTCAAGCAATTATGTCGAAATGTTCAATAACTAGCATATGTTCAATGAAATTGCATGTTCGACACAAACTCAATACAGATACATTTAATTTAAAAAAGAAACAATCTGTGCAACATGTTTTAATCGCTTACAAAAGGAGATACAGGGTGTTGCTTATAATCATTTAGCAAATTCATAAATAATTAATTTAAGAGGAATAGTTCCAATTAAAAAAAAATTAATATTGTTCTTCATTATATAAAAATCCATTTATATTCATTTAAAAGTTACAAAAATAAAATTTTTGTAATTAGGTCCTATTGAAAATTAGCAAAGTAAGTTTAATATGCAACAATTTTAAGTAAATTTTTAACCGTACAAAAATAAAATTTTTCGTACGGTTTCTGTGTCCTTAAGTTATATTTAGAAAACCTTTTTGCATGCTTTAACAACTAAAACAGCAAAATGTTCATTTCTGTACGACCAAAACTTACGACCAGAGTTATGATACTTTGAATTTTATAGATTTTTGGTACTTTTTGGGCATTAAGCATGCGTTGTTCCGTTTTCAATACCAGAAAATGCCGAAATCGCACAAAATTTAATGTATCATAACAATGTAAATTTTGGAAGAATAGAATTTTTACAATTTTACAAAAGTTAGAACATGGAGGACGTTTTATCTAAATAAAACTTTAGAGAACTTTACAAAATTTCAAATTTCGCAACTTTTGAAAAATAAATATTTTAGTGTTAATCAATTTTCATATGTTGAAGACCAGCTTTGGGACCAAAGCTCCGATTTCATATTTTCTTTGTTGGAAATGTCACATTCTGCTGGCATTCTTGTTTTAATTTCAGTCGGACCTAAAACGGATATGTCTGTATGTCTGTCATGTTATCTTATTTTGAATTTATAGCATAATATTAAACCAATCGTCACGAAATTGCAGTAGGGTGAAAAGGTATAAAACACTATTTTACATTTTTAAAATAGTTGTTATATCGTGTATAGTTTTGTATGGGGACACGTCAAAAAATTTAATACATCATCGTTTATTGCTCGTCAAACTGAGAAATAATGGTAACAATAGAGGTTCAAATAAATATGGATTATAGCCTGACTTCGCGTCGGGTAACTAGGGTTTACTCGTACCCGACACGACCAGGAGTTCTGGTCGGTACCGTTTAGGCTCGGATTAGGAATCTATTGTACGTAACAATAAAGGGTTGCCACGTATATGAAGGTAAGAAACAATCTATTGATGCCGGTTCTATTTAAAACTTACTTGCTAACGGGACACGAAATATTGTAACATAGATTTTTAAAATGTACAAAAAAAAGAGTGTGTAATAAATACATTGTTGATTTTGCAATACTATAAGAGTTCGGTAAAAACAAGTTATTGTTATTTTTCAGAAGAAAGTGGAATTGCCTAAAAATCGCTAATTAAAAATATATAATAGAATGATTTACAATAAGAAGGTTTGTTGGTATTCTAAGGCAGAGTTTCAAAATTTCTAGACTTTTAATTTGTCAGTTTCTGTTCTTTTATAATTTACATGTATCCATATTACTATCTACCCTATTAAAATCCGTGCGCGTATCTATCTATGCAACCTCAAAAACTCGGAAATCATAGGGCGCAGGGCGCAGAGTTATGAAATTTGGCACACGGGTTGCGTGATAGAGGGCCCATGAACAATTGGGGCAAAAAATTCGAAAATTTTAAATATACATTTTTTTATTTTATGTTTTTGACAAATTTTTGCCTTTTTTATGTTCAACCCGTAATCGCACGAGTTCTAACCAGTTCTAAATGTTTACTGTGAGATATACATACCACTTACGCCACGCTAAAGTTAACCCCAAACTATGAAGCTGCAGCGGGTATTACGATAATTATTTTACCTCGCATGAAAATAATTAGAGGTAATTGCACTTAGTTATTACCTTTTTTAAAAAATAAAGAAAAACATTTTATCACAAACATCAACAAAACTTTTTATTCTATTTATTCCCTTATTCCAAATATATCGTTTTATGGTCTGCTGCCATAGCAACATGATAAATTAAATTTCATTAAAAAATGCACATTAGTAGAAAAATATTTTTATAAATCGAATAGTTATTGAAAAACTCAACACTTTAACGGGGGAATTCTTATTTTTATTTAGACATTTGTTTGTTTGGTTGAACAGATTTTTATTTTAAATTATGGTTTTAGAACTAAATTCAAGAACTCCCGTGCGTAGAACGAATTAAACAGCTACTAAAAATACTAATATTTGTAGAAACATACTGATAACATATTCATACATAAAAATTGTCTGTTTTTGAAAAGAAAAATAGAACGAACTCCGAATCGATCAATTATGAAACATTGGAACAAAAATATTATTCCAGTGTTTGGGATACTAAGACATTTTAAATATGCAAGAGGATATAATTTTGGTTTGTCTTTAGTATTGCTGCAATTAAATAAATATTTTATAAAAAGTTTAGTCACCACATAAATTGGTTTAAGTATCAAAATATGTTTCGGGGATTTTGGCCTAAAATAAATTATAACATATGTCCGTATGATAGATTGTCAGATAGGAGTCAGACAATTTATATTTTTATGTTTATTATTTCTATTTAACTACTCTTTTAACTGTTATATAACATAAATTTTAATGGGCATATTATACAGCTACATTTTCTAGAAAATGTGCATTGTGAAAAAAAATGTAGTGAGAGCCAGTTTAATTATTTTAAGAAGAATTATCTTTAAAAAAAATCTGTCTGGGACAAAAATGAATGAAAAATATTAAGAATCAGCTTAAATTTCTTAGAAACCTGTGCATTATAACCTATTGCGTAAGAAGCATAATTAATAAAATTCATGAAGAGTTTTTTCTTCACAAAATATATTTACCGTAAAGTCATTTATTTTAATAATACCAGAGGTTTAAATTTGCTTTTTAAAAGCCATGGATATGAAAAATGCATATTTTACTGTAAGAACGTTATTTTCAAAGAAACGTTACTTAAAGTTGTGAAATTGCCAAATAAAATTTGGATTAACATTTAACATAACGTATAAAGAGCTGATATGTAAATTATATGAGAAATTTTGAAATGTTTTTGAATACTGAAAACATATTAGTTATTATGACATACTTTCTTTTCCTGGGCTTTCGATGTTCTAAAATCTTCATTTAATTAATTTTGTTAACATGAAAAGGTTTGTTGAAGATGAACGAGGGCCAAACGTTATCTGATGTATTAGGTGATTTATGGATATGGAAATGAGATATTAGGAAACAAGATAACGTTTGGCCCTCGTTCATCTTCAACAAATGAATGAGATGAATATCTCATATAATGAATGAGAACCGCTAAAGCACCATAGATCGGAACCTAACACATGTAGCAGAAGCTAATTTATTTAATATCATATATTCTAATAAGAGCAAATCTTGTGTGTAGTTATATATATATATATATATAAATATATGCAAATTTTATCTAAAAAACGGCTCTAACGATTTTGACGAAATTTTGTATCCTACCGTTTTGGGGCACCAGAAAAACATTGGGCTAGGTCACATGTTCGAAAAAATTCGATTGCTGGGTCATTTTAGAGAATGGTCAAGCTAATTATATCAAAAAAATGGTTTTGACGAAATTTCGTATCCGACCATTTTCGGGCACGGGAAGACTATTGGGCTGGGTCACATGCTCGAAAGCTTTCGATTAGTGGGTCATTTTTGGGTCAACGTGGGTCAAATTAATTTTATCTAAAAACGGCTCTAACGATTTTGATTAAATTTTGTATCCTACGAGTTTCGGGCGCGAGAAAAGCATTGGGCTAGGTCACATGTCCGAGAAAATTCGATTAGTGGGTCATTTCTGGGTCATTGTGGGTCAAGCTAATTTTTGTAAAAAGCGGCTCAGACTATTTACACTAAATTTTGCATCCTATGGTTTTCGGGCACGAGAAGACTGTTGGGCTAGGTCACATGTTCGAAAAAATTCGATTACTGGGTCATTTTAGATAATGGTCAAGCTAATTGTATCAAAAAAATGGTTTTGACGAAATTTTGTATCCGACCATTTTCGGGCACGGGAGGACTATTGGGCTGTGTCACATGCTCGAAAACTTTCGATTAGTGGGTCATTTTTGGGTCAACGTGGGTCAAATTAATTTTATCTAAAAAACGGCTCTAACGATTTTGATTAAATTTTGTATCCTACGAGTTTCGGGCGCGAGAAAAGCATTGGACTAGGTCACATGTCCGAGAAAATTGGATTAGTGGGTCATTTCTGGGTCATTGTGGGTCAAGCTAATTTATCTAAAAAGCGGCTCAGACTATTTACACTAAATTTTGCATCCTATGGTTTTCGGGCACGAGAAGACTGTTGGGCTAGGTCACATGTTCGAGAAAATTCAATTAGTGGGTCATTTTGGTCATGGGTCATTATGGGTCAAGCTATTTTATCTTAAAAACGGTTCAGAGGATTTGAAATAAATTTAGCATCCTACAGGTTTAGGTTACGAGAAGACTATTAGGCTAGGCCACATTTTCGAGAAATTTCGATTAGTGGGTCATTTTAGCAATGGGTCATTATGGGTCAAGCTATTTTATCTTAAAAACGGCTCAGACTATTTACACTAAATTTTGCATCCTATGGTTTTCGGGCACGAGAAGACTGCTGGGCTAAGTCACATGTTCGAGAAAATTCAATTAGTGGGTCATTTTGGTCATGGGTCATGATATTTGAACTCAAATTTAATTTTATCCAAGCATAGCTCGGTCTTCCCTGCTCGTTTAAATATATAACAGAAATGGACCGTGATTTGTGAAAAACAGATAGAGGTTCCGGTGATTTTTATAAAAGTGCGTGTGCAATATATTTCTAAATAAATAATGTTTCTAGTGACAGTTTAAACATGAGTCCCAACGTAATCTTCAACAACGTACGTCAATTTGAGGTGTTGATTTGGCAAGAAAATGCACTATCTCATTTCCAGCTGTACGGGAATGCTCATCAGGTTCATGCCATGGTAACTTACGTTACATTTAGAATAATTGACTTCAGTATTTTTAGTAATATAACACTAAAAAATATTCAAAATGCAAAGTTTATATGATTTGTTAATTAAACCTAAAAACGCTAAATTTGGAATAAAAATTACTTAAATTTAGTATTATTTCTTGAACGCTAAAAATTCTATTTACTATGGTAACTTACGTTTCTGACAAAAAGAACGCAAGTTATCAAGACCATAATAAATCTTATGGCCAGGGATAAAAAAATAGCACTAAAGGTAGGTAATTTTCATCCAAATTTCGCTTTGGAGAGGATTAATTAACAAATCATATCAACATTACATTTTTAATATTTTTTGGTGTTATATTATGAAAATTACTAAAGAAAATTATTCTGAATGTGACGTAAGTTACCATGGAATGACCCATCAGGTAAATGGGGTGATGTATGGATCAACCTTTTAATATTATACTCCAGTATTGGTGTTTTTAATTTTTAAAAAGAAGAAATCTTATTTTTATTATTACTTTCACAGATTTTAAAAGTATCCTCGATGTATTTTTTTTTTAATATATCGGATTAAGCGGACACATATTAAGTACCATAATGTTAGATAGTTTTGTTTGATAAATAAATTTGAATATGTATATTTTTAAAAATAAGATAAATGTAATTTAATATGACAAAAGGTGTTTCTACATAAGATTTAACTTGTAAAAATGAAAAAGATTTGTATTTTTTTTAATATATCGGATTAAGCGGACACATATTAAGTACCATAATGTTAGATAGTTTTGTTTGATAAATAAATTTGAATATGTATATTTTTAAAAAATAAGATAAATGTAATTTAATATGACAAAAGATGTTTCTACATAAGATTTAACTTGTAAAAATGAAAAAGATTTTACGTATCCTGATGTTATATTTTAATTCAAGGCATATCTATCATATAAAATATTAGGAATTGAAATATATTCATGGAGAAAATTTGGTTCATAAAATATACAAACGTATTGTTTTATATTCCATACATTTGATTCCAGTGGGTATTATGTTATGAGGAACATTCTTATAAATGTCAAATTTCAAATTCAAAGAGCAATTTCTACCAAGCTTACATTTCAGAATGCCATACATGCAAGTCTACTCTGAACAACTTTGTTTCAATTGGTGAAATTATAGTAAAAGAAAATGTAAACCCAGTTATTTATGTTCCAGTAAAATTTTATCGTATAGCTATATGAGACGATTTAGGAAACAATTATACACATACTTTAAATCATAGTAAACGTCATTTAAACATAAATTAACTAGCTACCTATAGATATGTTTTGTACTACAAAAAGCAATATGTTTATTTATAGAATCATAATAATTTATAAAAAGCTTTTGAGCTGCTCTGAAAATAAGCAAAATATTTAATGTATTATTACTATTTTTTAAACTTATGTTATTAGTTTTTGTCATACATAATTTAAAGTTTAGTTCGTTAAAAGAATTTTTAGAAGAAACAATAACTTTTCAATGAGCGTGCTGTCATAATTTTTACAAAAAAAAAAAATATTTGCTTTATACTTTGACTCTCAACTTAATTGAAAATCAATATTCCATTTTTGTTACTGATTTCTGAACTAAAGTCTATTATCACAGCTACAAAATATCTTTCATTAGTAACAAATTGCACTACTGCATGTGGAAAATCCGACACGTGCCTGTTTGTGCAAAACATTAAGTGCGCCCAATGAATGGTTACATAAAAATTAAAAATATTGTGATGTTATATATAAGTTAAATACTATTTCTAGATGAAAAAATATTTCTAAAATTAAAGTTTTCGAAAAACGACATCTGTTTTCCATTGTTATTATTGCAAAATGAAAAGGAACCACCAGATGGCGCTAAGCGCGTAGAACTTTTAGACTGACTGACTGTTTTTGTTTACTTTACGTTTGTACATAGCTTGTCGTGTATTCGTTCTGTATCGTCATTAAGTGTGTCTACCTGTCCAATAAATAATCTTCATTAGTAAAAGAGTTTCTACCTTTAAAGAAGCTCATAGAACACGAACCAGAAAATTAGGTGAGATCAAACCTTTTATTTACTTTTATTGTCTTGTATGATTATAAGAAAGTTTACGGAATTCTCTTTTATGGTGCTGAAATTCCCAAGAGTTGAAATTTAGAAAATGGCGCTACCTAGCGAATTAGATAAATCAAAAAGTATGCGTAAGTCTCTTAGAACATCTTTAACGAAGATTATTAACAAAATAACTGAATATTTGGCAGGAGACGAAAAAGATATAGACGAAATTGAAGATCTTAAAATTCAGTTAATCGAGAATGCAGAACAAGTTTACAAATTAGATTCAGAAATTCAGAAACTTGTAGATAACTTAGAAACGCTAGAAAAAGATGTATCATCCAGTTAAGAATATCGCGAAAAAATTACGAAAACGAAAGCTAAAATTGATCGATATTTAAAGCGTAATGCTCCTAACGAAAGTAAAATAAACTCTTCTATTCTATTGTCCACAGAACCTGATGAATCAAAGAATTTTTCTCACGTAAGATTACCGAAGCTTACAATACAACCTTTCGATGGGAAATATGAAAATTGGCAGGAATTCTGGGGGCAATTTGAAGTAACTATACATGAAAATGTAAAGTTAACTAACATAGAGAAGTTAAATTACTTAAAGAATTTCTTAACAGGAGCAGCTTTAAAATGTATTCAAGGTTTAGCTTTAACACAAAATAATTACGATGTCGCGATCGGATTGTTAAAAGAAAGATTCGGAAAAAATGAATTAATAATACGATCGCATGTAAACAGGCTATTAAGCCTAAATCCTGTAAAATCTGGAGCGAATTTAAGAGAGCTTAGACAATTGCATGATACCTGTATTATTCAAATCAGAAGTCTGGAAACAGCCGGAGTAGAATTAAATAACTATGGGGGAATTTTATTCGCTATTTTAGTCAAATTAATTCCTGAAGAAATCGTTCTAGGATTCAATCGTTCTGCTGGCGAAGATTCTTGGAACTGTGCCAAATTATTAGAATTTCTGAAACATGAAATCGAAACGCGAGAAAAAACGTATATGTTTCGAAATGATGAAGTATTTGAAAGGAATAAAATTAAAGAGTTACCTTATCGAAAACATGAAAATCATAAAAATATACCCACCGCAGCTACATTAAATACTCTTATCAAGAAAGACTGTTTATTTTGCAATGGGGAACACGAAAATTTTAACTGCCCCTTAACCATTAATGAACGAAAATCAAGTCTTTTACGAAAGGGTTATTGCTTTCTTTGCCTTCGCAAATCACATGTATCAAAATTTTGCCGCGAAAAAATGCGTTGCAACATTTGTACTCGAAGACATAATGTTTTAATTTGTGACGAAACTGAAAAACAAAATAACAAACGGGAAGGCGTCTCAAAGTCTCCCGAAAGAAAAAATGATTCCAATGCTCTGAGTTGCGCAACAACTGCAGTAAACGAAAATGTATTTTTACAAACAGCTGTCGCCTTTTTAAGTACTAATTCTCAGGAAAGAAAAATAAAAATTATCATGGATTCGGGGTCTCAAAATACGTTCATCGATAAAACGTTATCTCGTAAATTTAATTTAGAAGTTATAGGAAAAGAAAAATCAGCAATTTATGCTTTTGGGTCAAAACCAATGAAATCTATTGTTAGAAATAGGGTAAAAGTAAATTTACGAAGCATTTATGATCCAAAGAAAATTATTTCTATAGAAGCAATTGAAACATCTTCCATATCGGAAGCTGAAATTCAAGGTCCCAGTAAAGAAATTCACAAATTTTGTAATGAAGCCAAAATACAGATAGCTGATATTGAAGGGTCTGAAAATTTAAGGGTTTCTCTTTTAATTGGGTCAGACTATTTCTGGAAAATCGCTAAAGGGAAAGTCAAAAGAGTGTCCGGTGCTTTAGTAGGAATGGAAACGAAACTAGGTTATGTATTTAATGGTTCTGAAGCAAAACGCAAGGATTTTAAGGATGTTAGCGTAATGAATGTTATAGTGCGTAATCAAAATTTAGAAGAATCAGACATTTTGAAAAGATTGTTCGATTTAGAAGGTTTGGGAATATCGCGTAGTGACAATCTGAATGAAGATGACGAAGTTATGAAAGAATTTGAAAATTCTACGAAACTAATCGAAGGTCGCTACCAAGTTAAACTACCATGGAACGAACATTCTGAGTCGCTAAATGATAACTATAGTAATGCTAACAACCGTTTGCGAACACGTGTCAAAAGATTTAAGAAAAATCGAAATTTTCATAGTCAGTACAAGGACATTATTTCAAAGCATCTAATTCAAGGACTAGCTGAAAGGGTCAATGAAAATGAATGTGGTGATAATTCTAAGATCTATTACATGCCACACCACGCAGTAATACGCGAAGCTAAAACAACGACGAAAATGAGAATAGTTTTCGATGCCTCCTCGAGTGAACATAATCTTCCGTCCCTTAATGACTGCTTGAATCCAGGTCCGAATTTAACGCCCGATATCCTAATACTTCTTTTGCAGTTCCGTCTGAATAAGGTTGCCACAACGGCGGATATAGAAGGTGCATTTTTGCAAATTGCCCTGGCGCCAGAAGAAAGAGACGCAGTTAGATTTCTATGGGTTACGGAAGATTTAGACGATGAACCCGAAGTTTTGAGGATGACGCGTGTAATTTTTGGAGCAAGATCGAGCTCATTTTTACTGAACGCGACAATTAAACATCACATCAAGAAGTATGAGGATGTTTATCCAACTGCCTTCAGCGTTTTGAACAGTAGATTGTATGTAGATGACCTTATACACAGTTCAGAAGACACAGATTTAGCGTACACCGTCCACGAACAAATAAGGCTCATTTTGGGAGAAGCAGGCTTTAATATGAGAAAATGGAAAACAAATGTACGCTCATTGCAAGATCGATTTAAGGAAGAAGTTAACGAGGAATCCACGTTATGCAAGGTCCTTGGCTATTGCTGGAATTCAGCAGATGATGTCTTAAGCGTTGATAGTGATAAACTTTTAAGGGATAAGGATATGGCAGAATTAAAATTTACGAAGAGAAGCGTAATAAAAACTAAAGGAAGAATCTACGACCCGTTGGGTTTAATATCACCATTTGCAGTTCGAGCTAAAATACTACTGCAAGACATATGGAAGAAAAAACTCAATTGGGATGATGCTTTACCAACCGACTTAGCAAAAATATTTCAAGATTGGTGTGAAGAATTGTTTTATTTGAAGCAGATATCTGTACCAAGACATCTATTCTCAATGAAAGGAATGGAAGAACTTACGGGCTGTCAATTTCACGTCTTCGTAGATGCCAGCAAACGAGCTTACGGAGCAGTTATTTATGTACGTTTTCGCAACTCTGACGGAATTTTCCATTCCAATTTAGTCACTTCAAAGACTAGGGTTGCACCAGTTAAAGAAATAACTTTGCCCAGGTTAGAGCTTCTTGCTGCACTTATAGGAGCCAGATTGTTCGATCATATTCGACTACATTCAAGTACACCGAAGGATACGAAGACTATATTTTGGTCAGATTCCACGATTGTTCTTCACTGGATCAAGAATAATTCTCGAAAATTGAAGTTGTTTGTCAAGAACAGAGTAGATGAAATCAAGAAAATATCTGAACCTGATTGTTGGAATCACTGTCCTGGGAATGATAACCCTGCTGATATTTTAACACGGGGTGAAAACTTAACCAGTCTAAAGGACCTGGAGCTTTGGTGGTTTGGGCCACCGTGGCTAAGGAAGTGCGAAAGTCAATGGCCACAATCCAACGTTCATACCGATCAGGAAACCAACTTAGAAAATAAAGAATATGAAGTGGTGAATATGCTCCTAGCAACGAAACTTGAAGATCTTTTCGATATCCGAAGATTCAGCAAACTTAAACAAATATTACGAATTACTGCATGGATTCAAAGATTCATCCACAATACAAGGAATCCTCAGAGTAAGGGAAGTGGTCCCTTGGCTACAGAAGAACTTGAATTTGCCGAAGAATACTGGATTAAACTTACACAAACGGAGCCATCATTAGTGGACCGGTGCAGCTTCTTTGCCCTCTTGAACTTTCGACACTTTCGTCTCCAGACGAAATTCGCCTGGCGGAAGTTATTGCAAAATGAAAAGGAACCACCAGATGGCACTAAGCGCGTAGAACTTTTAGACTGACTGACTGTTTTTGTTTACTTTACGTTTGTACATAGCTTGTCGTGTATTCGTTCTGTATCGTCATTAAGTGTGTCTACCTGTCCAATAAATAATCTTCATTAGTAAAAGATGTTTCTACCTTTAAAGAAGCTCATAGAACAAGAACCAGAAAATTAGGTGAGATCAAACCTTTTATTTACTTTTATTGTCTTGTATGATTATAAGAAAGTTTACGGAATTCTCTTTTAGTTATGATATCACTTATTTAATTTTATATTTTCTACATTTTTTTCCAGTATGTTAAGATAATCCTCCATTCGGAGACTGCTAGTTTCGTGTATGAGAATGTAATAATCCATTATAGTACTTATTTCTACATGAAAAAATATTAATAAAATTAAAGTTGTCGAAAAGCGACATCTTTTTTTCATTCTTATGACATCACTTCGGATTTTTTTTCTCATTATTTATAGCTAATCCTCCTTTCGGAGACTGCTGGTTACGTGTATAAGAATGTAATAATCCTCTAACATTCGCAAATATTGATTAATCGAGATTAGAAAAATTAGAAAAATATCTGAATAATCCGAGTTATGGTTTAGATATTCTTTTCTTTTCTTTTTCAGTACAGTTTTCATTCTGATATCGCGTAATGGACGATATATTTTCCCTTTCTACGTTCATTCTTTTGCTGTGCCTACATAACCTCTGACATTCAGTTTTCAGTTGTTGCAAAAAGTAAGGTTTACAGAAAAATATCTAATATTCAAACTAGACTTCCTTGCAAAAGCGATTTTAGAATGCAGATTGAGATAATGACAACTTTCCTCTTTCCTCGTTTCTTTTTAAATGACTTGCTGATTTGTTTCGTTTACTTTTTGAGCACACAGTGTGAGAAAAGTATTGTTTTAATGACTAGTATGTATACAGGTTGAGGAAAAAATGTTGAATGCTTTGTGTATCAGGAACAGATTTTGCAGAAAGTGCTCAAGCTTTTTGCTCAAAAACACTTTTTCTGTACGAAATTTGGTGTTTCAGTAAAACTCTGCACCAGCCCATCGCGCTATCCAGACTCTTCGGGCGAAGAACATTGATTT
The DNA here is from genome assembly GCA_963931845.1 of Maratus michaelseni. NCBI lineage: Eukaryota > Metazoa > Arthropoda > Arachnida > Araneae > Salticidae > Maratus > Maratus michaelseni. The sequence goes on from OZ007595.1 coordinate 199,598,165, forward strand.
CATTTCTCCCACCGAATGGCCTGCTATCTCGCCTGAAATCAAAACAAATGGATTTTTCCATTTTGGAAATTTTGAAGGCAAATGCTTTGGTTACTTCTTATAAAAGTTTGAATGGTCTGAAAGCAAAATTTATTAACGAATGGACCAATCTTACCGATGAGATACATCGTGCCGCAGTCAATGGTGTCCCAAAATGACTTAGGGTATGCAGCAAAGAAAAAGTTGGATAATGTCATATATAATCTACTCTTCCATTAATTATATGATGTCAAATTTAATTGTTATTAATAAATTGTTGACATTTAAGGGTTTTTTTCGAAAATAATGGATTTTATGTCTATCCAAAACTTTTTCCGCAACCTGAGTTATGAATATGTTATTGTTTGGAAATATTGATAGCCATAAAAATAAACTATGTTATTTCCAAAATAAACTTGAGTCATGAAAAACACAACACTTAATTGAATCAAATTCACCTCTGTACTGTAATAAATGTTTAAAAACAACACAAAATGTCACAAAAACATATATGCATCATTTATTAAAAACTTTTACTTTGGGTGTTTTAAAAATATACAAAACTGCATTTCACATTAAAAACCTAGCGCTTTCGAGCCGTCCTGGCTCATCATCAGGGTTAAAACATCACCACGCAGATACACACAAAAAGCACAACTCCACACAAAAAACACAAGAGTTGTGTTTTTTGTGTGTATCTGCGTGGTGATGTTTTAACCCTGATGATGAGCCAGGACGGCTCGAAAGCGCTAGGTTTTTAATGTGAAATGCAGTTTTGTATATTTTTAAAACACCTAAAGTAAAAGTTTTTAATAAATGATGCATATATGTTTTTGTGACATTTTGTGTTGTTTTGAAACATTTATTATGTTATTTCCTTTGGCTATTGTTTTTCCTTTTGTAAATCATATGTTTAAAAAATTTTAATGCTTGATGCTACTAATACTTGATTCATATACTGCTACTAATACTTGACTCATATCCGCAAACCTGAATATGAGTGAACATGATAACTCTCAATCAGTACTTCCTATTTGCATTTGGCAAATATGTTAGACACTACTGTCACAAGAACGTCATAGAGAATGGCCGAGATTTTGGGTATTTAATTAATTTTTAAACCATTTTTAAATCTTTTCTACAGGGAAAACTACCATGGAAATGTGACGCGTGTAAATGTGTGTAAGTGATAAATATTGCGAAGATGAATCAAGTATTAGTAGCATCAAGCATTAAAATTTTTTAAACATATGCTTTACAAAAGGAAAAACAATAGCCAAAGGAAATAACATAGTTTAATTTTATGGCTACCATTATTTCCAAACAATAATTGTCGTTTTAGATTTATCTTCCAAAAGTTTCAGAATATTAGGCCATTGTAGGTTTCTCTTGAGAAATGCATCTAAAAATAACAGAAGGATTGGTATTTGGAAATATTTATAGCAAAAAAAGAGTGTTCCCTGACGACCCCTTTTTACACATTTATTTTTTTAATATAATTATATTGTCTATTTCAATAAACAAATTTATTTTAAATAGTTTTGTTAGTTTTATTTTAACTAGTTAATATTAATTTTAAAGTAACTGTATTATTACCTGTCTGATTTAAACAATATTTATTGTTCATAGTGTGCAGAGCAAATGGAAATAACAATTCAATAACAATTGATTACAATATTTTTTGTAAAAAAAAAAATATATATTTTAATGTTTTGTATACTATAGAAATCTTAATCAAAACATTTACAAACGGCGTCATGGATTTCTTTCTATTTAACTAAATCTTAAAAATCTTTAAACACATGTTTTACGAGACGAAAAAAACAATTTCCACAAAATTTTATGTCAAAGCTGATTTCTTTCTGTTTATGGGTATTTAAAAACAAATTACTGTCGTCTTGAAAAATATTTAGAAAATTCTAAATTAAAAGCATTTTGAAAAATGTATGTGATGATAAACATGACAGCATTTTTAATTATCTTAAAGGTTTTTTTAATTTTCTATTATGTACTCTATTTTAAAAATGGCTAATTGATTTTTGGAAGCCAGAAGAAAAATAAAGCTGCTGTAAAAGGAGTTTTTTGGGAAATAAAATAGGATAAAACATCTCTTTACTTAAAATTAAAACAGCTTCTTAAATTGTTTAATGAAAAGAGCGCTTTTTTAGGATGTTCGACTTTTAAAAATTAAAGAACATTTTGGAATTAAAACAACATTTTGGAATTAAAAATTCCTTATTTTTTTATATAAAAAATGTGTAAATTCAGTACATGGTATAACATGTCTGTACAACCAGGTTTTGTCAGAATATCAGTATTTTCATACACTACTATACACGTTATTTAGCCTCCTATTTTCTGTTATTTAATAAGGCAAAAATTACGATACGAAACTGTTGGGATTCCGTAAATGCCAACTTGGACAGCTATGCGATACAATATAACTTATGATTCTATATGCAAGAACACGCGGTTAATTATAAGAAAAAAATAAAGAAATACAAAAATAAAGAACGTATAAAGATAATGGCTAGCAGATAAAAAAAAACAATCCTTAGCTAATATATATATATATACAGTAGAATCTCTCAAATCCGCAACCCTAAAATCCACAAACGCCTATAATTCGCACATCGCTTCGGATGTAAACGATGAAACTTACAGTTAAGATTAAGTAAGTTTTTTTTTTAATTTTTACATCATTCTGTACACATTTTAATATGTACATAATTCTGATTAATCATACTGATCATGATGAAAGAAGTATAAATTTATTTATCAAAAAATTCACGATAGCGATGATATCAGTGGCGATCGCAACCTTTTTACCAAATACATTTATGTATTAATCAAGCTTTTTTGGTTACTAAGTATGGCTAAATATGAAATAAAACTTTGTTATTTTAAGTTTTAGATGTGAAATATTAGTGTACCTTTATAAGACGCGTCTCACTCAATAATTCGAAAAAAAAATTGTCTCATTATGATTATGCATATTTAGTTATGCATTATTAATTATTTACTTGACATGTGTGCGCTTCTTGTACTGGGAATCACATCCAAAAAATGCTTTATTTCATTTCACACTTTTAAATATAGTAGTAGATTGTACATTAAAAAGGTATGTAACTACTTTTTTCAGTTTTCGATGGGTCTTTTTACTTTTTCTTTTCTTTTTTCTTTTTTTTTTTTTTTTTTTTTTTTTTTTTTTTTTTGCTTTAAAAATTTTTGGAATTGATATTTTTAATGTGCTTAAATAAACTTTTTGATCATAATAATCATTTACATCCAAACCACACTTAGAAGAAGGTTAACATTAGAATTTCAAATTTTTACACAAATGGGGAAAACTCTGTTATGCCACTGATTAGGGAGGTTCTGTAAACCTAGTACAACATAGGACCTTCTTCCGATCTTAATTACCCTACACTTTTGTCTTCCTGTTCAGCATTGACGTATAATAAAAAGCTAGTTAGTTGCGTAAGCAGAGTAATATTATTTATAGTTTATTGTTTTATCGTTTTATTTAAAGTGTGGGGACGCCATCTTGCACGGGTAGTGAAACGACTTTCTCGCAGGAAGACATCGACCTAGCCAGTTTCTGGTCGGTAACGATCTCGTCTATTACCCGTGGCATCCCAGGTTCGATACTGGCTCCTGCACCTACTCCTGCATTGGTGACCTTGGACAAACGAACACGTACCTTCGCCTCGAGTCCAACAGATGGTAGCACTGAAAACACCTCAGGACGCAAAGCCTGTGAAACGATCACAGCACGAAAAGCTTGTCACGCCGCACATATCGGGGTCACACGTGCGCACGCCATGACAGCAGCACCCTGGCAACCGCCACGCAATACTATTGAACATTGCTCGTTCAACGTCAACCATACGTTCTCCTCACTGAAGCGGAGTACTGTGGCGACGCATCTTCAACGGGCAGTAAAACGAGTTTGCAGGAAGCAATCGAGCTAGCATTTTGCTAGGCGGTAACGATCTCGCCTATTACCAGTGGGATCACAGGTTCGATTTGGCTCACGCACCTACTCCTGCAAAAGTAAACAAACTCGTATATTATGAAATTCCAATTTTTAACACTGGGTAATGATTAATCATTCTACATAGACCCTTTTTCAACAAAAATTGTACTTTCCAATGTTGAAACATAGGACCTTTTGCCAGTTTCATTATATTTTTCTTGAATTTTAAAATGGATTACGAACTTTTGGCTCAACATGTACTGATAAATATAAATTTAAAAAAAGGTATAATCTTAGTTCTTATTCCACAACTCATGATTTTTAATTTTTAAACGTAAAAAGCAATCCTTGCATAAATGGAACAAATAGGGATGTAAATTCCAAGATGATGAAATTTAAACGTAGCTTTCGTCAGTTGCTGGTACCTTTTTAGCTCACATGCTATCAAATCCTGAGAGCTAATGTGCCCGCCGAATCTGTATGTACGTATGTATGATGTACGTATGTATGTAGGTATGTATGTACGTAACGCGATAACTCTTGATAGAAATAACCGTTTTGCTTCAAATTTTGTTGATTGTGATGAGGCGCTTCCTTGATTAGTTTTTGGGATTCATTGGTTAAGTATAAAGGGGGAGGGAACGGGAGACTAACACCCCTTAATTTAGATAAATGTGTTTTTCAAGCAAAATTATCCGATTTTATAGAAATTTTGTATATAGGTTCAATGTGATAAGGCGCTTCCCTGAATAGTTTTAGGAGTTCATTGGTTAAGTATAAAGGGGGGGAACGGGAGGATAACCCCTCTTAATTTAGATAAATGGGTTTTTCAAGCAGAATTATCCGATTTACTTCAAATTGTGTATATAGATTCATTGTGGTAAGGCGCTTCCCTGATTAGTTTTGAAGGTTCATTGGTTAAGCATAAAGGGTGGGAACGGAAGCTAATCCTCCCCTTAATTTATTGTCGATTTCTTTATTTTTCGAGGGGCATCATTCATTGAAATAAGAGTATAATATACATTTAGTGTGAGTAGTCTGTGAGCTCGATGCAATCAGTTTATCTGGACACTTTTCTTTGTTTAAATTAACTTATACGATGTGGCATCTAGAGGTCAGAACGGGTAGAAAATTCTGTAAAAACTTTTCGCCTCGCTCGGCTCGTTATCAAATATACAAATTCGGCCCAGTCCCGATACAATTCATTTTCTATACATAACACGCCGATATTTCTGAAACATTACCCTATAATTTAAGTTATTCAAACGCTTACATACTTTATAAGCATAGATTTTATTTTCAGATTATATGTCCGCAATTCATGGAATGCGAATATAAATAATATTAATAACAATTGTGTATGTAAATAGTGATTAACAAAATTAAATTCAAATGATGATTCAATAAGAAAATCAACGCAGTTTAGAAAGAAAAAACAAAAGATCGTAAATGAAAACCACAATTTAAAAGCTCTACAAAGAAAATAATATATTCTTAAAAATAATTCTCTGTAATTTATTAAAACAAATTAAATATCTAAACATTCCGTTAAACAAATATTCAGTTCCACTTTATTTAAAAAAAAAGAAAAATAAAATAAAAGAATAAATAAAAGGATGTTCAACATGGGTCGGGGGGGGGCGAGAAAAGTCCAGTACCAGCTTGGCCCGAAAAACAAAATCTGGTGTGGGGTGACCCGAGTCTGCAGAAAAACATAAAACCTGTGCCCAAGTTTAATGAAGTAAAACTGGCCCGAGTTCGGTCAGTGGCCAGAATCGGGTTCGGGCCCATAACATCTTTAATTCTTGAAATAAAAGAAAATTCTCTTTAAAAGAGCTGGTAGTTATTTTTCTTAAATATAACTCCTGAAAATAGATATTACTGTTTAAATTGTACATTGATTTCAAATAATACAATGTAGACCACAAGTTTCACTACATATTGTTTTTAATGTTTTATTTCTTATATTTAAAATACACTAAAAGTGTGTTTGAGAAAAGAGCAACGGATTAAGTCACATAGATAACATGGTTAGAAAACAGTTGCATGGTTGTTATAAAATTTGACAGATATTATATAAATAAAGATAGTTTTCGTATTTGTGTTTCATTTTTGTTATCGATTGTGTTTCCTATGTATGGAAACATATGGCAAAACCTGTATATATTTTAAATACACAATTAAGCAAATACAAGCACATTAGTTCAAATATTTTCTAATCGGCTGACTCACTACACTGTTATAAATTTGCAGCAAACTGTCCAGTCATTTGACCGTTTTTATAGAAAACGCTTACATAGCCATAATTTAGCACCATTCTGACCATATTATTGCCCATATTATGGTCAGAATATAGTTAAATTACGGTTATGTGACGGTTTTCTACAAAAACGGTCAAATGACTGGACAGTTTGCTGCAAATTTTTAACAGTGTACATAAGCACTATATTGCCAAAAGTCAGTTTTCAATATTTATATCTATACAAAATATCCCTGTTATAACATTGCCTTAAATTCAGAATACTAAATTTTACAAGTATTATTTTAGAAGTCAATAAAGGTAGTAATTATTTTATACATTCTAAAATTAATTAGTATACATGATTGAGAGAATGATTGCTTTTGAAATTTTAACTTATTACTTATTGAAGTAATGTGAAAGATTATCTACAAAGTCATACGTTATTTTAATTACATATGTGTTATCCTGTCACTAGACCACATATTTTAAACCATCAAAGATGTGTCGATTAATTTTATTAATTAAACTTAAGGTTTGCAAGATTATATTATTAAATATATTTAAACCTGTACGTGTTTGTGAAATTTATTTAACGTATCAAAGTTATTTGTCTTTGGCATAGGTTATAATATTAATTAAAATTATATTTCATTGGCACAGGCTAAATTTCTGAGTAAACAGTTTAAAATATTTTATAATTGTGTTTAATTTTTTTAATCTAAGGTATGCTTTAACATTTATTAAGTGTAATAATAAAGTATATAAAAAATAAGAAAAAAGTATTTTAAAATTATTTGATTATATTTTTAATAACGCTAGTTTATAAATTAATAAAAAGAAAGGTATCTAGTTAAACTGGTGGCAATGAGCTCACTAATTGTATATTATACTCTTATTTCAAAGATTAATGCCTTTCGAAAAATAAAGAAATCGACAATAAACCTGCCTACCAAATTTGAAGCAATTCGGATAATTCTGCATGAAATACACATTTAGCTAAATTAAGGGGAGGATTAGCGCTGTACCCCCCCCCCCGCTTTATACTTATCCAACGAACCCCCAAAACGAATCAGGGAAGCACATTGCAGAATCAGCCTATATTCAAACTTTGAAGCAAATCGGATATTTCTATCAAGAGTTATCGCGTTAGGTGCATACATATACGTACACACATATGTACGTACATACAGAACTTTCGGGAACATTAGCTCGGAGGCTTTGATAGCCTGTGAGCTGAAAAAATATAATTGTCGTAATAGAAACCGCATTAGATGAATTTTAAGCTTGAATTTTATTATTAATGAAGTAAGTTTTTTCCATCAATTATCAAATTTGTGTTATATAACTTAGCGATAACAAGGTCGTTGAAGCGATAACAAGGTCGTACTGAAATTGTAACAAACTTCGAAATTTCCAAAACGAACACCTAATTTTGACAAAAATTTAGATTTTTCGGTAAATTGTATCTTCACATACCAAGCGGGAAGTTATTTAGTAGAGTATTTTACGACTATTAAAATGTAAAGTTTCAAACTCGCAATTTCAAATATTTTTTTGTATAATTGCAAAACAATAAAACAATGTGGGTAGGTTTTTAATCATAACTGAAAAACTACTTGACAGTATGATCTATAATTGCGGATTCGCATTTTTAGAGTTTCTAGAAATCGACTTTTGTTACAATATTATCAACGCAGGATACATATACAGAATATGTTACAACACATTTTTTTTCGAAAATTAATTTCATAGCTTTAAAGTTTTCTAAGAAGGGAACGTGACGAAATAGAGTACTTTAAACGTATTTTCTGTTTCAATTGTACAAATAATTTATAAAACAACTTATACGTTTGCAAAAAACCTGTACGTAATGTAATAATTATATATATATATATATCAGTAAAAATTGGAAAGCTATGAATTGCTTATAGAATCTTCAGAAGGGCTTTATAATAATATTCATAGTAAATACATGTTATTTCATCAAATATTGCCAGGATTGTGCCTAAAATCGACAATGTTAAATCCCTAATAACATATATATACTTCAACAAACAAGAAATTAATAATCTACATGAGATTCAAATGACAAACTAAATAAATAAATAACTATGTAACTTGTATAGAAATTAGATAAATAAACAATTATTACACTTAAATGGAAATTAGATCATAAAATAATGTGCAAGACTCACCAAAAAAGACAAATTTTACAGTAGATTGAATAAGATTATAAGTACTTGACAAACAGCCAGTTATCATTATCTCAAAATAAATGCAATCTATGCTGAAACAGTGCATAGAAAAAAATGCGAATAGGAAATAAAATGTGTAGTGCTGCAATCTATCACAGAAAAGTATAAGTAAAAGTTGAAATTGTAGACAAGTTAAATAATAAGTCTAGTACTGCCATCTATCATGAATGAAGAGAAAATAAAATCAAACGAAAAAAAATTACAAAGCAAATAATATTTGAAAGGGGAGGAAACTAAAGGAATTAAATAAAATTTAAATATAATAAATATGAAATAGGAAGACATGTACAATAATTAGCAATTCATGATGATACACTGTGTGAGTAAAATGAAGAGTGTATTATTTATGTTGTAATACATATATATGTACGTATATACAGTGAAGCACCGTTTATAGTTTTTCAAGGGACTAAGAAAAAAACGTATAAATGGAAAAAATGTATAAACGAAATTGACAAAAGTACGAATATTTTCGTAACCAGAGGGCCCGTGCGAAGATTTCGCACTGAAATCTAATATTTTTAGGTACTTCTCTATTAACCTGTCGACCGCTTTTCATAACAAAAAACTACCGACAAACTGTAAGATTAAACGCCAAAAATGCAGTCCCATTTACTTGATGTCAGAATCATTATGCGTGTTTGTTACGTCATCTAGTGGTATTACATTCGACATTTGCGTGTATTTTTCATTATGTTTTACTGATTTAGTAGTTATTTTATTAATTAAAATAACAATTGTGTCCTTAAATTCTTATATTTTATTTATTTTTTGAGATTCCAATGGTAACGTTCTCCCGTTTATTTGGCGATAGTTTTTTGTTATGAAAAGTGGTCGACGGGATAATAGAGAAGTATAATTTTTTATCAATATGTAATATTTATTAGATGCAGGTTTAAACTTCTAAAGAAAAAGCAAGGATAAAAATATCTGCAAACAACATTTAGTTGTTAGTCAAGCCAGAATATAATCTAATTTATTCCATCAAAGTTAGACTAAAAACTGATCCAAGATTGCTAAAGGCACGCGCGAGAAAAAAAATTAACAATCGTATTTTGACTGCATTAGAGGATGACGTCATCCGCTTCGGGAAAACCATGGGACTTAGGACTTTTTAATCAATCTAAACATTTCAATTTCAATTTCGCTTTTTAATCATAAGTATAAAATAAACCCGTGCGGTGTTTTTTATAATAATTGCTATGAGCATCATATAATGTGGTATTTTATTTTTTTGGCAACAATAATTTCAGGAAAACCTTTCATTTCTTTCATGAAAACAATGCCGATTTAATTTTTCAATTTCAGCAAATTTTAATCAAAAACATGTTTTAACGATTTGTTAAGTGGGCTATGTCAGAATCCTGTTCTAAAACCTTTCATATGGTATCTCATTCGTTGTTCTGCGTTTCATATTTTCTGAGTAAAAGGGATGTTGACAGGAGAAATAATATATAAGGATAACCAACAATAAAAAAATGAGAGGTAAATTAAATTATTACATGAAAATGAAATACAAGAGGTATATAATACCAAACTTTTTATTATAGATTTAATGTACAACTAGTACTACTACTCATATTCATTCAACATGTACAAAATATTATTATTATTTTTTTATTATTTTAGGCTGTATGGCTTTCTTGGAATGCATAGATAAAAGTTCATTGCGCACAGTTAAAAGTGCCATCTTAACATTATCATTTAAATCACTGCTAATGAGGTATTCTTGCATGCTGTTAAAACCTGCCAAAGCTTTCTGAAAACTTAGCAGTGGATTTTCAGTGCAACTGTCCTCTTCTTCACAGGACAGATATAAAATAAGAAACTTTATTTAACTTTACATGGTTATACTTCCCAAAATTTTTATATTTGCACTTCGTTATGGAAATTAATTTAAATTTTTCTAAAACTATTATATTCTGAAAAACATGTTGAAAACTAATGGTTTGCAACATATTTTTCAGAATATAACAATTTTATATGGAAATATGGATAGAAATAATATATACATAGTTATGTATAATATTACATTATTATCTTCTTTCGGCAATAAATGTACTCCGAAAAAATATGCATCGTTACACATGATTTCTTCATCATTTTATTTATGGCCCACTTTTTCTGTGGAATAGGGTAACGTATGGAAGACTCGATTATTTTGAAACATATCTTTTTCAAAATTGTCTTGAACTATATCATATCATAAATTCAATGTTTTAAATAGCACGTACTCAACTTTTACTTCATAAAAAAATTGATTATGTAACATAATAATGTTCCATAGAAACATAACTATGTATATTTGTAATCATATAATTATACTTATTTATACATTTTACCAATATTTTCAGACATTATTTATAAAGAAGCATGGTTAAACATTTCCATTAAAAACGTCTTTCATTTAAAAAAATTAAAAACAGTCTCTAATAAAAACTTCCACCACCTAACAAAAGCGCTTTCACCTCCCGCCAGGGCATCATCAGTTGTGATCTCTAACCAACTTCCTCTCCATTATATACATACCATTATATACATGGGGGTGAAAGCGGTTTTGTTAAGTGGTGGAAGTTTTTATTAGAGACTGTTTTTAATTTTTAAATGAAGGACGTTTTTAATGGAAATTTTTAACCATTCTTCTTTATAAATAATGTCTGAAAAAATTGGTAAAATGTATAAATAAGTATATGTACAGACATTAACACGTGAACACCTATTTTTTTAACGTATAATTATATTTGATGAGATATAACACATGGGCTGATAAGTTCCCGGTCTAATAAAGAAAACACAACTTTTTAACAAAGCTTTATAACTTTATGACTTTATAACTTTAATAAATAACATAACTTTAATAATAAATAATAATAATTTAATAATAATGATAATAATTTAAAAATAATAATTTAAAAATAATAATTTTATAATAATAATTTAATAATAATAATTTTAAAAATAATTTAATAATAATAATTTTATAATAATAATTTAATAAATGATTAATAATAATAATTTAATAATAAATAACATAACTTTATAACGAAAAAGCTCCAAAAAGTGCTCAGAACTCTTTGTTGTTTTTGGTCAAAAGTCAACACGCGCGGCAGCCACTTTGACAACAGCTTTTTCATAGACAAATATTCATTCAAAATAAAACCTACACGTTCCTTGGATATCTTCAGAGTCTAAGCTATCTCCTGCAACTTCACTTTACGGTTCCCCAAAACGATTTTGTGGACTTTTCTTATGTTTTCCGGAGTAACCACCTCTTTTGCGTGGTGCATCACTGGTGTCCGTACGACCACGTTTAAATTCAGCAAACCAGTCAATAATGGTTGATTTACCTGGTGCAGTGTCCGGATAACGCTTATCTAGCCAAGCTTTTGTTTGAACGGTATTTTTTCCCCATCAAATAACAATTCTTGAAATTCTTGTTATCCATTTTTTTGTTTATCAACAAAGTCGTTCAACTAAAACCACTATAACGTTTTATCCATACGGTGAATCGTCATGGCATTTTTTTCTACTACCTTTTAAAGGTTAGTATTTACTAAAAAAAACATCGGTTCGGCGATTGCAACGCCATCTGTGTGCCAGACCGGAAACTTATCAGCCCATGTGTTATTTTGAACTTCACTTTTTTCATATGAAATGTTTATACTATTTATTTATCGGAATTTAAAAAGTAAGTTTCGAAAAGACAAAAAGAAAACTTTCAAAAGTTTATGCAAAGTAGAGTGTTACAAAATATTTCCAAGTCAGTTAATTCTCTAAAATTTTTTATATATGTCCATTAGTTATTAATTAATTCGTTAAACATTTATTAAATATTTATTTTAATCTTATTTTCAAGAAACAGTTTTATGGAATGCTATATATTTTGCCATAACACTTCACATATAATGATTGTCATAGATATAATTAATAATCTTTATTTAATGCCACGTGGTATTACTGCTGAAACTTATTGAACTGTTCTAACTTATTATTGAAATGTATTTCGTATTTTCAAAATATATCTTTCAACAACTGTTTCAGATTAAATATTTTTACGTACTAATGTGTAGGGAAATGTATACATATTCCAGTTCTCCTTATTTCCTTGTCTTCAATAAAATTACTCTAAAAAATACAGCCTTACGCTTTATTACCTCATCATTACATTTATTGCCAATTATTTTATGGAATAGCGCAACATGTGAAAGAAATAATTATTTTAAAACGCATTCTTTTCAAGATAGTCATGAACAATATCATATCATAAATTCTTTGTTTGAAATAAATAAATCTGTACTTATTCAAGTTAAACTATCATTTTCATGTCATGAAAAAAAAATGACCTTAAAGCATAACAATATTCAATAGAAACATAATTGCGTTACGGCTAAATATAAATTTTATTTGGAATAAATATATTTACAGGTTTTGTATACTACACTTAAATTTTCTCACACTATTTCATAAATCTTTAATTTGGAGATCCTTCAAAAGTAAGTAAGGAGGGAGATTTGCATTTTTCGAATACAAAGTTGCGCAGAGAAGGGGTGGTTAGGGGGGTAATGAGAGGCCCCCAGGAAAGGGGGAGACCTCGCTACTAAGATTTGCACACTTCTATGGGAAATATATTTTTTGGAACTTTCAAAGTTTAAATTCTATTTTTTCGAGGTACAGAAATAAAAACACACACTGCTCAGACGTAAAAATTTATAAGTTTATACTGATTTGAAAGAATCTATTTTAAGGTTCTTCATTTATTTTAGTCTAAAAAATAATGTAATGTGCCATACGCACTATTTCTGTATAAGAAGGCGCGGAAAATTACATTTAAAATCCTTCTATAGATGATAAAACAAACATATACGCACATGAAGATGTTATTATCAAAATATTATGTTCCGTTAAAATCAAAAACCGTATATAATTATTAATTAAGCGTTAATTCGTTTAATAATAAAATTAATTAAAATATTAATTGAAATATCAATTGAAATTATTTAATTAAAGAATAAAGTGTTTAAAACATATAAATAAATTTAATTTAAAAATAAGAATTTTATAAACATTATTAATAATCAGTGGTATATAATGCCCTCTCTATAGGAGGTTAGTATGTGGTAGATGGGTGTGATTCCCCCTTTCCACTAGCAATAAAATTCGAGGTGAAACTTGATGTAGCATCTAAAACATAACCACAAATTTTGTCAAGTCAGTCGGATCGAATCTTGTTTACTTATCTAGTACTTTTGTTACATGCTTTGTCATTTTAAAACAGAATATTCAACAATTTTCCTTTTTATTTCTTTATACAAAAAAAAGAAAAAAAAAAGAAAACGTATGTTTTATTGCACAGTTCATAAAATGTAAAAAATATATTATTTTGAAAATAAAGACTTACATATTCAAATGAAAAGTAAACGGAAGCTCTTAACATAAAATTCTTGCACTATGCTGTTAGAAATATATTGCAAGCGACTACTTCGAAAAATACTATATGTAAACGGATTTTTTATTTTAAAATACAAAAACTTAAGAAAACATCAAGTCCTACTTTCCTTTAAGCGTAAAAATACCCTTTCTCGAGCCACGATTGTTTCTCAAATCGAAGTAAACTGATACATGAATAATGCATATGTCATTTCGTTACTTTTCTGTATCAGCATGTGGACACAGACAAATTATCCCATTACGTAAATTTACATTAAAGCCAAACCTAGAAAAAAAATCCAAAAATTAAAAATGTACTTGATTCAAAGTACGGAGAAAACACATTTGAAGAAATGAGAAATATTACCATATAAAACCTCTATGTGAGAGACTGTAAAGTTTTTACGAAGAAATGCAAAGTGGTTTCACCTTTTCAATTTTAGTTTCCGGCTTTTAGAATAATTTCGCTAGTGCTGAATTAAAATAATATGATTTTCCAGCGTCCATATGTAAATGAGAAAAGTAATCATTTGACAAATGCATTATTCATGTATCATCATGTAAACATATCATACACATCATCTTCACATTATTATTATTATGATTTACTTATACCTTTTTTACTTGCCGTAATTACTTTGATTATGACAGCTAAAATATTTTAGACAAATATATACTTGAACTAATAAAAGTTGATATTAGTTAGTACTAATTTCAACTAATATCAAGTTAAATCCATGAAGGTATACATTTTAAAATGAAAATAATTATTTTTACTCATTTTTACTTTATTTTTAAATTGTCTTATCCAAATATTCATATTAAAATGCAAACTAAACTTCAATGCTTGAGATCAAATTCTTTTTAGAAATATATTTCTAGCTAACAATGTCATATGTAAACGAATCTTTAATAAAATTTTGTAAAATTAATAAAAGCAGTAAATCTAAATTTTATTTAAAAGTAAAAAATCTGAATCATGATCATTTTTCAAATCGTAGAAAGATGATACATGAATAATGCATTTGTCAAATGATTACTTTTTTCATTTACATGTGGACTCTGGCAAATCATTGAATTACTTAAATTCGCTTTAAATCGAAATCAAATTACTGATATTTCAAGAAATATATTCTGTAGGTAATGCGAAAATTACACCAGAAGGAATAAGAAATTTTATCATATACAATCTGACTAAGATGAATTCTAAAACATTGAAAACAAAAGCTAAACAATTTCTTCATTCTGATATTTTTTCTTAAATTTTAGATACTCATTTTCTAACACTTAATTTATAAAGCACTTTTTCAAACTCTTTAAAACAGTATGTTTATTCATTACTATAACATATAAATATTTAATATTTCAATTACATAAATTTGCATTGGAAGTAACAGAAGAACATAATGAAGAACAAGTTGGACATTGTACGTCAAACGTGACAAATGAGGTGCATTCGTACTATAGCTAGTTATAAAAATATTCAGATCTTGATGATTTTTAATTCTGTTAAATGAATTCTATCGTCTGTAGATTAATTTCTGTCATAAAATAAGTATCTCGGTCGCTTGACGATTAAACCTCGGAAGCTCAAATAACAAAACAGCACCGATTTAAAAAAAAAATCTAATTTCTTAATAAATGTTTTTATTAATATTTTCTAAAGTTTTGATTCGATTTTCATAAAATTTGAAATGTCTCGACAAAATTCTGTAAAGATAACATATCTTAAATTTCAAACCATACGGTTGGGTAGTTTTTGTGTTGTTATATGAGGACGGACGGACAGATAGACGGACGGACCAGACGACGACAACAGGTGCTACGTATTTATATAATTACGAATGCACCTAAAAAGAGTGAATTCAAAAGGTGGCAGGGATATATTTTTAGTGCAGTCAACGAAAAAAAAAAAAGAGAACACCCGACACATTTTAATCAACATAATTGTCCCAGAAAAAAAAAATGGAGAAACAATTCACATTGAAAATATATCTTCTTTCAATTTATATTTTAAAAATAAACATAAGTGGTCTTACACTTATGTTTACACTTATGTACATTACATTAAAATTTTACCAAACCCTGAAACTTTAAATTACGAACATCTACTTTTGATACCACATCTGGCTTTTGTGATAAGTTTTACTTTAATACACTAAAGGGAAAATCATTCGGTCAAGTAGTTTAAGAATTATGAAGGTTTAAAGTTTGAAACTCCTAATTTAACTTTAATTTTCAATCGTTTCAAAAGTGATTGCAATGCGGGTAGATTTTACAGCATAACTTTACATGTTCCAAACTTTAAAATTTAATAATTTCGAAACTGCTTGACAAGATGAACTTTTGTTAGGTATCCTAAAAATATTTGCCGAAAAGTCAAATATGATGACAAAATTACTTGTTTATTAAATTGAGATATTTGCACATTTTGAATGTGATCCCTATCTCCCCAAGACTGATTTTAACATAAATTGAAATAAGACACAATTTCCAATTGATTGGTTAGCTCCGTAATTTTTTTAGGGATAATTTGGGGATAATTATTGTTATGGGAGTATTATTATTATTTTTATGGTCTTCTGTAGTAAGATACATTATAATATATAAACTGTCTAATAAGACCTAAGAAAAAATTGTTATTTTCCATAGTGATCCCCATTTATTATATTCTTTTATCTAATTGTTAATTTCAGAAATATTTTTTTGTGTGTTTTTAGTGATATATTTATTAAAAGTAAGAATTTTATAAAGAATATATTCATTCAAATGATTCATTACTTAATTTTTTAAAAATAAAATCGTGAAAAATAAGGATATTTAATACAGAAAGTAGTGAAAAAAATCCTATTCAAATTAAAAGTAATGTAACGGCTAATCCTTGCGCAGCGCAGTTAGACATATATTTCAAGCGAATAATCAGAAAAGTACTATATGTAAACGAAATTTTTATTATTCAGAATAAAAACTAAAGAAATTAGTATATCCTAACTAGCTTAACTCCGAACCCATACATTTATTTCACATTTTGTAAATATAATAGCATATTGTCTGAAATTTGTTTCACATAAAGTAAAAAGAGGTTTAAAAAATGTCAAATTTTAAATAATGTTATTTAACAGCTTTCACCGCAACCGCCATTTAATTTTTTTTTAAATATTTTATCGCCAGTTTTTTAAAACAGAATTATTTGTGGAATGATTTTTACTTACAACGATGTTTAATTTAAAAACAATAACACAAAATTTTAAATTAAAAATTACTGGTAGAAACAATAACTAATTCTGGGTACTTTATGCGTCACATATCCGCAAAATTGCTAATTGTAAAGTTCATCCAGTTATAAAATTAAAAAATACATTATTTTCTGGATATTTGTGTGGATCTAGAAGCTCCTATTCAAAGGAAAAGTAATCTTTGTTGATGGACATCAAATCCTAGCGCAATGCGGTAAGAAATATATTTGAAACGGACACTCAAAAAAGATCTGCACATAAACAAATCTTCATATTTAAAAATACAGACTTAGGAAAGCAACAATTCCTAACTTCCATTAAGAGAAAAAATGCTCTTTTCTGAATCAGGATCATTTTTCAAATCGCTAGTAAATTTATCTATGGATAATGCATTCGTCAAATAGTTTCTTTTCTTCATTAGCATATAGACACTGACAATTTACCCCATTATTTAAATTCGCATTAATGGCTAAAGTAGTTAAAATCTAGGATATTTAAAAATTACTTGACACAAGGTACTGTGAAAATGCATTAGAATAAGCAAGATCGATTTCCATATAAAAACTGCTTATGTGAATTAATGAAAACTTGTTAAATTTAAATAATATTATAAAAGTCACCAAAAAGTAAATGTTATATACATAAAGTTTTCTAATGATGGAGATCATCTTTCTGATACCGCCCCCCCCCCCCCTCCAAAAGTAAAAAAAAAAATCGAAAGTGGGATTTCATGCTTTGTCCTTATAAAATAAATATTTTACTAGTATAACGTAAAATACGCCAAGTATACAAGTAAGTATACATGTCAAATATCTCAGTTGAATGTTTTCGGAAATTTTGTGCAAATTATGGCGTCATATGGATTGTGGCAATAACCTGAGTAATGAATTTTGTTTTTATCGGAAACGTATTAACTTCTGAACATCGCACAATTTCAAGTTTTACAACGTCGAATAAGGAAAAATTATGTACTTTAATATACATTTTTCTTTAACTGTATTAGAATTTACTGAGTTTTTATTGTTTATAAAATTATTTTCAAGATTGTAATAAACAATCTATCTCTATCGCTTGCAGCCCGATTGTCAAAAGATTAACCTGCTTGAACTTCTGCTACATAATTAAATGCAAATTAGTATTTCGTTAGGACAGTTTGTAACTCAGGTTCTACTGAACGGATTTTAATGGAAATTGCACTGTTAATTAGGTATTTGTTTGGGGAAAATTTTAGTGTACAACGTATCGGTTTGCATTGCTTAGTTATGGAGGTATGGAAGAAAGTTTTAGAATTAGGGAACCGTACTTTGGAAGACTAGCTTTAAAAGAAAAATTACCCGACGAATTTGGATTGGAGTTGCACAGTTAGTTAGATAATGTTTCAGGAATGCTGTTAGTATATTTCATATCATTCTACGTTATATAGTTACAAAGCTATGGGGGGAAATTATGTAATTAGGATTATGAAACTATTAAGATATATCTACAATCTATCTACTCTACACTCTAAAAAACCCTGCAGATTTAACGAAAAAAACTGCCAGATATACTACCAGATTTTCCCTGTAGTTTGTGCAGAGAACATCTGTTAAATTGATACAGACTTTCCCTGTAAGCAACAGAATTTCTCCGTAGTATAGGCAGAGGAAACATGTTATCTGGTACAGAAATTCTCTGTAGTATAGACAGTGGAGATCTGTTATTTTAATTTTTAACGAAACTAATAAAATTATGTATTTATTTTAATTTTTAATCTTTTTATTTTCTGTTTACTTTTTATAATTTATAATGGCATGAAGAATATAAATATTTTAAAAGAGATTATTTTCCGAAACATTGTACATAATTTTTTAATTTTAAAGTTTATAGTGTTCAGCAATTTGATTTAATTAAATATTTATTATATGATGTTAATATTTACACAAAGAGTTTGTTACAAAAACTCTTAAGAATTAAACCAAAAATAAGATTAAAAAGAAATAATCTGCCCAGTTTCCATTAAAAATTAAAATATTTCAGCCCTCTGCGAGTTTGTTTAATTATAGGATTGGAAATTTTTGATTGACGTTATTGTCATACTGCGGCGAAATAAAACTTTTTTTCAATTACTTAGTTTAAAATGTTTCTGTACCCTGTTTATAAAACCATGAAATAATTGTGATTTTAAGTTTTATTAAATCCGTCACAATTGAATATTTCTGCATAATTTTATTTCGTAAAGATTAATCTCTTATTAAGAAATATATAAAAAAAAAGTTTATATATTTCGTGTACAAAAGTAGAAAAATACATTTCTGTAGCATTATTAAAAACATTTTTATACGGTATACATGTTGCATATTTTCTTATTTTTAATTTTTATTAAATTATCTAAATAAATTTTCATTTATACAGAAGGACAATAATTTTTCAGAATCATTTTCACCTTACATTATATCTAACTTGATGCTCCATAATTTCATTCTTATTTAAATCAAGAGACATTATATCCATTTTTTCTTAATTTTTTCTAAATATTTATTTTTGAAATATAAATATCCATTTTCAATAACTATGTATAATATTATGTACATTTAAAATATCAAATATTTAAATAGATTGATTTAATCAAAATTATCGTATTTTAAAGTTCATAGAAATAAAGTGTGTTGAACGAATTTAATAATAATACTTTAAAATTCAAGCAACTTGTACAAAAAAATTTTAATAAATTAAGATTGCGCATACAAAATTATCTGCTGTTGAATAGTATTATTAAATGAAAAATTATACAGATCAAAGTGTTAGGATACTTGAAAATAAAATGGTTTAAATGATTCGAAAAATAAATGATTTAGTAAGTTTGAATAAGTTAAGGTTCAAATATTATAAATTATTATTATTAAACAATCGAAATTTTTGACGATGTTTTAAGTATATGAGTATTTTAAAATTGCAGAGAAAGGAACAGATAAGAATCTAAACAAATAGTAATCAAATGTCATTCTGTAATTATTAGAATGAAAATACGTTTAAAGCATTCGCATTAATTAAAAAGAACTAAAAATATAAAAATATGCTACATTTCATTAAAGCTTAAATAATAAAGCTGCAGAAACATATATCCCGAATTTCACGACAACTATCATTTTCTACAACGAAAATATCGACGCAAATTTAATTCTTATAAGATATTAAAACTTAGCGAAATAAAATGTATTAAAAAATAATGAACTTAATTAAGATTAAAGTGGATTTAACAAAACAAAATTGATGAGCTTGCTCTGAACAGACTTACCGAAATATCACAACTTAACGTGTTTTCCACATTACTCTGCTTTTCCGTGTATCTAGCTTTGGCAGCGAACACGAGGTAAACGTTCCCTGGGATCTGGCGATAGCCTCCTTGAAAGGACTAAAACTTTCACGTCAACTTACCAACTTAATTGCCTCCTTCCTGTCTCGTCGGCGGGCTCTGGTAGACTGGATGGCCCCATACCTATACTATACTTTCAGAAAAGATTTTTCACAGAGCTCATGTTTGGGACCATTTCTGTGGCTACCCCGCATGGAGACCCAGTTGCGGATGTTCAATGTAAACGATTGTGCGAACGTAGCATAATAGGATGACATATTTTTGATAATAGGAGCTCCAACAAGAGCACTACTAGAACTTAAAGGAGCCGAAGCACTAAACGTTATTCAAAATTTGGTGGCGACCAACAAAATAGAAATTTTCTTCAAAAAATCAATGTCACTAACATTTGGCAAACCAAAAACACTAAAAAGAGGACAGCAATATAAATTACAAGGTAAAAACATTAAATCGGATAACTACTTAGTTTACTTAGGGGTTAAATTAGATCGTAGTCTTTCATTCCTTGCACATTTGGCACAAATAGACAAAAATTCTAAACATTGCACATTTTCGATTTTTACACCGTTATATAGAAAAGAAAGTCTGCTTTCAAATGCAATTCGTTTGAGAACTGTATCTTATATGACTGTTTTATTATTGCTTTTAAAGTAACTTTTAAGCATGATTTTTTTCCATTGCGTGCAGGCCCATTATGAAAGAACAATAAACAATTTACACTTAAAACAACATAATTAGTTTAACATTTTTCTCCGGCTAATTTTCCATAACGAAATCAAAACTTCAACAATAAATAAATAAATAATTTAATAAACAATTTACACTTAAAACAACATAATTAGTTTAACATTTTTCTCCGGCTAATTTTCCATAACGAAATCAAAACTTCAACAATAAATAAATAAATAATTTAATAAACAATTTACACTTAAAACAACATAATTAGTTTAACATTTTTCTCCGGCTAATTTTCCATAACGAAATCAAAACTTCAACAATAAATAAATAAATAAATGAATGATATAGTATAAAATAAAACACAAATTTAACAAAGAATCGAACAATTGTTGATCCGTCGAATGGGGAAAAAATGTGCTCTTAAATATGATTTGTTTAAAAACTCTACTCAGTTTACTGATTGTTTATGTGTTTTAAAATAATTTACAAGCATGCATTATTCTTAAATCTATCTCTATCGCATACAGCCCAATTGTGAAAGATTAATACGTTTGCACTTGAAACAGTATAAATAGTTCTGTAACGCAGAAAGCCCCTTCCAGAAAAATGGTCTCTCCCGGCTAAATGCGCAACGCATCACGTGATCTGAAAAGAGACTTTTGATCAGTTACGACGCGTGAGCTTAGCCGAAAGGAGTTCGTTATTCGAAGAGCGGTGATGTAAATAGAAAATTGTTATGTCGTGTTTTTTTTTTTTTTTTTTTTTTTTTGTTCTCCAAGAATGTAAAAGTCAAGCAGTGTTGCCAGAAGGCTACTTTTTTTTAAATTCAGCTTTCTTGATTGCCACCAGTTTTTAGAGAAAGTAAAATTCGCTTTATTTAATGATAGATTAAGTAAGGCGAAGAAAAGGTTAATAATACCATTTCAAAAAAGTGGTGTCAATCAAGCAATCTGAATTTTTAAAAAAGTAGCCCACTGGCAACACTGAAGTCAAGTGTCAGTCTTATATATCTGTGTGTAATGTGCCGTTTCGTGATGTGTTTTGTGTCAACAAGTAATAAAATATATGAAAATGCCAGCAAAGTAGTTTTTCTGGTGTTATGAAAGAAATATTCTTTCCGCCCCGAGATTCTAAAGGTATAATTATTTGACAGTGTTGATACAGTTCAGCATTTGTATCCAGCTAATATTCCAGAACGAAATTAAAGTTTCATCATTAAATAAATAAATGAAATAATATAAATAAAGTACAAGTTTAACATAATGTAATCGAACTACGCACTTAAACCACTAAAATTATCAGAATCTAAAGCTTGCAGTAAATAGCGATATCTTTGGCTATTAAATTCTAGAAAGCAACTAATACGAAAGTATCGCTTTTAATAAATTTTCAAACTTTATTTGGATACATTACTGTTACATTCAATGGTTGGAGTATCATAGTTGATATTTTTTCCAACAGAGTAAAAATATGCCGGGACCAGGACTCGAACCTGTGTAATTTGGTTTGCCGTACCAACGCTCTCCCTACTGAGCCATCCCGTCGATATCCTGGCTGGCATATTCCATACTTATTTGTTGGTCAAGGCTGCGAACTGCTGCGCTTGGGCCAAAGGTTAAAAAAAACTGGATTTCATTCATCCGAGCTATAAATATAGCATTTACATGATGAATCTGAAATAGCACGGAAACTCCTGTATATCATGTAATTAAGTCATAATGAATAGAGGAAAGTATATTCAACTAGGTAAATTACATTCAATGGTTGGTGTATCATAGTTCAGATTTTTTCCAACGGAGTGAAAACATGCCGGCAGAGTTGCCAAGTCTCCGGATTTTTGAACACCAGTAATTTTTTAGAGAAAATGTTGCTCTTTTAAATCGCAAAATGTTCCGATTAAATAAAACAACATTTTCTGTACTAAATTACTGGTGTCCAAAAAGCCAGAGACTTGGCAAGTCTGCATGCCGGGACCAGGACTCGAACCTGGGTACTTTGGTTTCCCAAAAGTACCCAGGTTCGAGTCCTGGTCTCAACGAGTCTCCGAATCTCAACTGTGATACTCCAACCATTGAATATAATTTACCTAGTTGAATATGCTTTCCTCTATTCTTTATGATATTACTGTTATTTTTTATATAAAAAATGCCTCTTAGTGTTGTTAAGATCTTAATCTAAAAATATACATTAAAAATAAAAAAAAATCCATTAGAGTAGATTTAGAAAAAAAAAAAATATTTTTCACCTAGGTTCTGTATCCCAAGAAGCCCGGGTTAAATCACCTAGTACAGAGTGTCTCATTTATTTTGCAACCCCAAAAACAGAACAATGTACAAACATTAATTTTTATTTTACAGAAGTGCTTAAATGACTACAAAAGGTGTTGGAAGTAAACCCCGTCTTCATCTTTACATATCTGGGCCCGTTTGAGGAGGTTTCCAGACACATTCTGTAATGTGTTAGGTGTGATAGTGTAATGTGAGTCTTCTCCGAGAACTCTTCCGTAATGTGAATTTTCAGTTCAGTAATCGAGACTACCAGTTCACGGAACACGCGATTTTTCAAGTAGCCCCACAAGAAGAAATCGGGCGGTGACAGGTCTGCACTGCGTGGAGGCCATAGTCCATTTGTAATTAGCTAATCACCAAAAAATTCTTGGAGAAATGACAGAGTGTCATTGGCCGAGTGTCAAGGCGCGGTACGCAGTGGTTCGGTGAACGTTTGTTTGTAAAGCTAATTCTCTTACTGACGTGGCCGGTTTCTCCTTGATTTTCACCTCGACTTCTTTCATTTTGTGGTCAGTTAGGACAAACGACAGACGGTTCTTTCTTTTCGGTTTCACAGTAAATTCTGTTTGAAAATGGTCCACGATTCGCTTAATTATGCTTTTATTCGTCACCACCGAGTCTGGAAACTTGTTTTTATATCGTTCCTTGCTGTTTTGTACGAAGACGTTCGAAAATAATGCTCAATAATAAACGCGCGTTTTTCTGCACATAGCACCATGTCTCAAAACTACCTTTCATTTCGTTCTCCTTAGCACTGAAGTGTCTCGTGCGGTTTTCTAGAGTGTTGGTAGTGTTGCTCGCACGCCCTTCCACACCGCAACCTGCGCTAACGGTGTGCGCGTGCTCTCGTGTTGTTTATTTGCTTCGCGTTTACGCGGGTTGCAAAATAAATGAGACACTCTGTATATATAAAATGAAAATTCGAATTTCATTCCGGCTGTTCATAGCAGATCTTCTTCCCATTATTACATATTATGTACATACCAAATTTGAAGTTTCTATCTCAATTTGTTCGGGAGATAGAGCGATTACAGACACACACAGGCAGACGGAAGACAATTTTTTTTCCCTAAAAATATGTTTTTCGGAATCTCCAGTGTCTGAAACGTGTAAATCCGTCAATTTTGTTTTTCGCAATTTTATAACAATAAGTTTCTTGACATTTTTAGAAAATAATCTCGCGTATGCTGTAATGTGCTGCCCTTTCCGCGTACAATTTGTAATGTTTTACTGGCTGTATTTTTTCTATCACTGGTGTAAAATTTAAAATGTGTTCTGCAGTTTTACGCTTGTAAATTTACATTGTTTGGTGTTTTTATAAATGCAAATTTCTCTTTTTAATCTGGGTGTTTCAGCTTTCTGTAAATTTCCACTAACATTTAAGATGAATAACATCACTAGATTTTCAGAAATTAGCAGTGCATGTGCTCGAATTTTTACTATTTCCCATAATTTATGAAATAGTTAGACCTTCACTTACACTTAAAAACAGCCTTCATTACATTTTCTCTTAAACGGAATATTTATCTTTTGTATATGTGTAGTTTTTTAATAAATTTCGGTAAAATGTAAATTTCGTGAAATCTAAATTAAGCGTATGCAGATGAATTCACTTGAAACGATTTTATTCAAATAGAGCATAAATGGGGAAATTTGGTGTAATAAAAATATAAAAATCGGAGTGCTATTTTAGTACTACGGATAATTGAATTTTATTTCTTTAATAATATAAATAAATTTATATAGTAAAAATGTCATTTAATTTAATGAAAAATCTTCCTTCCAAAAACTGCACAAGAAAAGTAACTGTGTAAATTAGATAGTGGCATTTAATTAAAATGCGCGGTGATTTATAGCGTAATGCTTGAATTTGATCAGTTTGGAATTTTCTTTCGTTTTATTAATCTAGTTAGTGCTTACACGAAATCAAATTACTATAAGTGGACGGAAACTAATAAATTTCATTATTTTAACAAAAAGTGCAATTATTGTTCAAAGATTTTTTATTTCTCAAAAAACAGAATTTTTTTTAATTTATATAATTTTTACTTATATTGCATAATCATTATATTATACATATTAATTTTGTATTACTTTTTTAAGTACTATTTATAATGTTTTCAATTATAAACTTACATTAGTAGAAATATTAAGTTAAAAAAAAATACCTAACTGATTTCATCATGGTTTAATTGTTTTATAGTATATATTAGTTTATTTATATTATATTATAAAACAAATTCTATTTTTTAAACTTTGTTTTAGTACCATATCACTTTTTTAAATATAAACTAAATATTTTAACTATTATTCGTTTATTTTTATTGTATGATATGATTAAAGAATAAGTTTAAGATATAAATTTCTAATTATAATGCACTGCATATATAAAACACTTGGAACACTTTGAAATCAGCCAGATTTGAAATAACTTAATATTTCTTTTAATGTTAATTTATAAACGAAATATGCTATAATACATAAAAAAGGTAAAAAATAAATAAAATAAATATATTTTCGTTAAAGTTTAATGCAATGCATATAAATACAAAACATGTAAATACAAGTTCTGTATAAAAATCTACCTTAATGTTTATATTGATTTAAAAATAATGGCATTTGTTATTTCTCTGAGTTAATTAATTTTATAGTTTTTTAACTAAAATGTATATTTGAAAATATATAAAATCATTTTGAAATATTTTATATTTTTAATGCAATACAATTTATAATAAAACTTTCTTATTTCGAAATTAATGCAATCCTAAAATATGCAATAATAATACCTGTAGGAATTTAAATCGTGTTACCTCTAGAAACTAGTCTTTGGGGGACACCGTAATACTTACCCATTATGAATATGCATAATATAGAGTATTAAAATAAAACATGTGTAAACTATTTATAAAATTCATCGCAATTCGAATAAAATCGCTGCTTGATGACGTCATAAACTGTAAATGCTCTATTACTGAATTGTGCAAAAGAAACATCCTTATAACTCCAAAATTGATAATCCTATTAACAAACGGTTTACTGCGTCGGATTAAGCGCCTCATTTCCAATTTTTTAATTCAAATTTGAATGAAATACAGGGTCATGAAAAATCGAAGAGTGGGAAAAATAGGATTACAAATATCTCGGTAACTCATTATCCGATCCGCTTCATTCTTTATACAAAATTTATGTTTTTTTATTGACTTTTATATTCACTCTTTAAAATAAACAATTTCGAAAATGTTTATATACTTTTTATCAGAAAGAATATTTCGAGAGTCCGAAAATAAATGGTTCCGGATAATCGAGGTTACTGAAATTCAATAAGCTTCTTCCCATTATTACATACTAAGCGCATACCAAATTTCAAGTCTCTATTTCAATTTGTTCGGGAGATAGAGCGTTTACAGACACACACACACACAGATAGACGGACGGCAAATTTTTTTTTTCTAAAAATATGTTTTTCGGAATCTCCAGTGTCTGAAACGTGTATATCCGTCAATTTTTTTTTCGATTTTCAAAATGATTACAAGACTTACCCTATACTACGTATAATCGGTAAGTAAAAACAGATGTTTCATAATAAAAATATAATATAACAACAAACAACTAGTCGTTGGGGCCACCGTAGTACTTACTCATCATGACTATGCATCATATAAAATATGAAAATAAAACATATGTAAACTGTTTATAAAATGCAAATTATCATCCTACTTTTTTATTTATTAAGATTTTAACGAAAAAAACCCCAAAATATTATGAATGTCAAGAGTAATTTTTAATTTAGATTGGAAAACGCTGAAGTGATTTTTTTTATATAGATAGATATTTAAATGTTCGATTTTCAACATACAGTGGAACTTCCCTTTAACGAAGTCTCTATTTTACGAAGTTTTCTACTTAACGAAATTTTTTGCAGAACTTTGACTTTGAACACCGTTAACATGTAAATTAATCTCCATATTACGAAAAATATATTCCATATAACGAAGTTTATTCCACTTTTGTACATGTACAGAATCCAAACTAAGAGGTTGGTGTTGCGATGGATATGCGAGTTTATTTCACTGGATTGTATGAAAATGAACACATTTAAATAATTTCCATTCTGTTTGGTGTTACATAAATAAATCTTTTTTTCAGACTAAGAAAAACACTTGTTATAATTACTCTCCCACACCAAGAATCCAGCGCTGACACTTGGGGAAGACAAAATCCCTTTTTTGCATTCAGTGATATAGAAGATCCAGTGACGCAATGGCTTCAGATACATTGAAGCCAAAAATATCAATTAGAGTCAGACAGTTACCATTCTGATCTTCCATTACTGATAGACAACTGCTTTGTATACATCTACAACAACGTGCTTCAAAATTCAAATCAAAGAACAAAGTTATTTTTGTTCCTACCAATACAACTTCTAAACTTCAGCCATTAGTATAAGGAATAATATAAAATCTTGAAATACATTATCGAAAAAGACAGTAAAGAGACAATGTAGTGAAAACATTCGTTTGAGAACCTGTGTATTAGAGCTGATGAAAGCTTGAGCCAAAGCTTGGGAATGTGAAGTGATTTCATCGACCGTGCACAACTGTTTTGTAAAAGACGGCTTCATAATTGAAACTGAATCAAATGCTTCTGAATCCAATACCTATTTTTCATATCTGAAGGAAAAATTTCATGAATTTAAGTTGATTTCTATTTAACGAATTTTCTTCATAACGAAGTTTTTAAGAGTAACGATGAGACTTCGTTAAATGGAAGTTTCACTGTACATTTATTTGGAATATTCATGATGGGTCTTATTTCAGATCATTTATTATTATTATTATTATTATTATTATTATTATTATTATTATTATTATTATCCCTGAAATATTTATTATAACAGAAGATAAATTAAAAGTAATATTTTAAACACTTTATAAAAATTGCATGATATAACCTGTACAAGCTTCTCAGCAAATAAATTGGTAGATAGTATAAAAAAAGGTTTAAAAGGTTTTATTAAAAAAAATATATTTTATTTTATATTGGATTGCTTAAAATTGTTGAGTCATTCTGCGATCTCTTTGAACTGAGGGGGAAATATTTTCTGCAATATTTTTTTTTCTTTGAAAAATATATTATATTTCTTTTATAACTAACTATAACATAATATGGAACTGAAGTTCCACTTTCTACATTTGTGCAGAAAAATATCCTCGAAAAATTAAAAAAATATATAAAATCTATTTTTTGAAAAATAAAAAATAATAAACCTTCATATTGTTCAAAAAAATCTTTAACAATTTTCTCAAAATATTTCTTAGTACCAGAATAAAATCTAGAGTTGAATATTTTACGTTCATGCTCTAATGGCAGCGTATGACATGTTTGGCAAAGGATCACCCTGAGAATTTCTTAAAGTTCCACTTTCTACATTTGTGCAGAAAAATATCCTCGGAAAATTAAAAAAATAAAAAATCTATTTTTTGAAAAATAAAAATAATAAACCTTCATATTGTTCAACAAAATCTTTAACAATTCTCTCAAAATATTTCTTAGTACCAGAATAAAATCTAGAGTTGAATATTTCACGCTCATGCTATAATGTATGTATGCCTTTAAGAAATTCTCAGGGTGATCCTTTGCCAAACATGTCATCCCAATTTGATTGGTTGTGAGGCGACACATTAACCCATGGGGCGCTGCTCATTAGGGGATAACCACAACCACCGATTAAGGCTCAGAAGACGGCATCATTCACGTGGTCATTCTCAACTCCCCCCCCCCCCACACTCATTTTTCTCTCTCTTCACCAAGGGAATGTACCCAGAGTGTTCTTCGATCACTAAGTTAGACTTTAAAAAGATCTTTCAATGACTATGGAGAAATGAGAATAAGTGGTTAAGTGTGATCGAAGATCGCACAAAGGTTTCCGTTTAATATTCCTACACCATCCAAAAACGCTTCTACAAAGCTGGACTCCCATGTGAGAATGAGCAATCAAGGACAGAGGATCAAGAAGCAACATATGTGAGTGACTTGTGGTCAGTTCTTCAGGAGCTTCATACTGAAATTGAACCTGGAGCTTATCTCGAACCCAACGGAAGTCTTCCTGTTTGCAACAACATCGTTGAAGAGTAAGAGGGTAGTGAAGACGAAGTAGAACCAGAAGAGACCGATGAAACAAGAAGTATGATTACCTTCAAGCAATATGGCCAAGGGATTCAAGACCTGTCGAACTATGCAGCTGAACATCACCCGGAAGCCTTTCCACTTCTTGAACAACTAGATAACACGTACAATGCACGAGCATACACAATTCAAAAAATTACTCACTTTTTTAAGTAATGTACCAATTATGTTTTCCAGTAATGTATTGTATGTTTTGATTTTTTTTAATATAACTTTTTTAATAGTTTCTACATTCAGCACCTCCATCTCGGTAACTTGCATGGTTAACCAGGATAAGTATTCTATACAGTCTATAAACTCAATACATAGTAGTAGTAGTAATGTATTTCCCCATCTCCCTCTATAATGAACACCCCCATAATCTGAACAATTTTGGTCGGTCCCATGAGTGTTCAGAATAGAGAAAGTCCACTGTATTTCAATAAATTATATCTAAAAAGGCTTAATATTACCCATTTTCAATTTAAATTATTTTTCATTATATGAAAAGTAAAATTAAATAAATGCACAGGGCAATGTATAAATATAAACACAATAACAAAGCTAAAACATAACAAACAAGTGGGTAAGTGTGATCGAAGATCGCTCAAAGGGTTTCGTTTAATATTCCTTTAAAAACACTTTATCCTTTCTTTAATAAATCCAAAAAAAATTCATTTAGCAACAACAACAAAAAAAAAAGTCATGTTTTTTATAAAGTAAAAATTTTCTGGTCTATTTTTTCGTTTTTTCGAATATCTAAACCAGCCCGCTAATATATTCTGTCATAATAATATCTGTCATGAGGACTAAATGTGATATAAAAAAATAATTTCAAAATTAAACATGTTGTACACATTTAAAATGTTAAAATATGCGAATATTTCCATAATCGGATTTTTATCATGATTCAATATATTTCTCAAACTCATATATTTACTATTCTCTATTACTCATATTGATATTCGCTTTGTATTATTCTCAAACACATGAAAAATTCGTTAAACTTCCACTATGACGTCAGATTTTCTTTTTAATTCTCTAATGACGTGATATTAATCTGCTTTGTGTACGTACACATACTCATACGCCTTGTATTATTGAGAAATCTTTGATCATATCCGCTTTATTACCACTATGACGTCAATCATTTTATTTCTTATTAATCTTTTTTTTCAGTTGGTGAAACTTTTTATTTCATTTTCATTTCTCACGTGGAAATCGTCTGATAGAAAATTAATTAATGTAGAAAGAATTTCACCGTGGATTTTTAATTTTTGGCACCTGCTATAACGAAAAATGTTTAAATTTAATATTAAAAGGCTGTCAGAATTTTGGTTTTTTATCTCTATTTATTAAAATAATACGAATTTTTCAAATTTTAATATTTTGAGCTCTTTATAGATGGTATTCAGCTATATACACAGAGTTTCAACTCTGTAAGTTACATAGTTTCTGAGAATACCTCTGTGACAGAAAGACAACGGAGCGGGATTAATAGGGTTTCGTGAGATGAATGAAACCCTAAAAACAAAAGAAAATCTGATGCTGTTAAAATATTAAATGTTAATAAAATATTTTCTTAAATTTTCAATAATTGCTAAACTGTCACGATATAAATCTGTTACGTTTAAAATCTTTTCCGAAGAAAAATGATTTCAAATGATTCAATTTTATAACTGCACGTAAGAAATATTAAACTTTTTTTTTTGTCTTTAATCACAAAATTGTATAGAGTTCTTTGAATGACTATGGAAAAACGACAAAACCAAAAAAAAAAATATTGATGCAAGTATTACTAAAAAAGTATTTGAATTAATGTTTAATTATTGTAAAACAGATAAGACAAAAAATATATTATGTTTAAAATCTTAGGCGAAGAAAAATGTTTTCAACTGATTCAATTTTATAACTGCACATAAGAAATATTAAACTGTTTCTTTTCGTCTTTAGTAACAAAATTATATAAAAAGATCTTTGTATGACTATGGAGATGTGAGAAAAACAAAAGAAACATTGATGGAATTCTCACTAATAAAATATTTCCTTGAATGTTTAGCAATTGCAAAAGTGATAAGCATTAAACGTATTACGTTTAAAATCTTATGCGAAGAAAATGTTTGCAAATGATTAAATTTTATAACTAACTGCACGCAAGATACATTAAACTGTTTTTTTTTCGTGTTTAATTGTATAAAATTGTATAAAATTAAAAATGTACGTTTTCAAGCGAGACCAGTACCTTTTCAACACTTAAAAAAAATTATCACTTCACTGCATTTTAATATTCACTTAAAAACGCATTTTGAAGAAGAAAAAAAATTGTACTGCACATTTAATTTTTAAAAAATTTAATTTTTTTTTTACATTTACTGAAATATATTACGCAAGAATGTGCATTTTTAGATAAATCTAATATTAGATTTAATACAATTTTTTACTATCATATGCAGCGAAAAACAATGAAATCTAACGTTTTATATATATATATATATATATATATATATATGCGTGTGTGTCACATTATCGATATTACTATTACTGTCGACTTGAAACGTTCGTTCCATCATACACCCGGGACGACATCTCAGTCCGAACCCCACGAAAATTACCGGATAATCCGATCGATGCAGGCGCAGTCGAGATCATTGAAATGCAGTCATGACATTTGGAGAGGGTATTATTCCGATTTACTCACTATGAAGACAAATCTCGGAGTACAAGTCACATCTGAAAATTGTAGTGTAAATGCAATCGTGAAAGCTGAGTAGAGGCAGTTAATTCCAGAAGAATTTTCCCAAAAACATTAAGGAAAACTTAATAGATGAGCAATGACTTTCTTTTGATAACATATATGAAAGCAACTCCACCGACTTTCGCTTCATTAAAAACTTGAACACATTAAAGCTATTGAAGAATTTGCATAACTTGAAGAACAGACTACCGACAAAACAGTGTAGACTCTCCCAGTGACGGGTTCTAGTTGACAACAATTAATTCGTGTAAAATCTGTCTCCAAAGCCAGTGCAACCGTACAAATACTCCAAAATTTTGCCCAAAGTGACAGAAGCGCGAAAAAGCTGGCCCACTCACAGCAATGTTCGGAGGGAGCCAGGGGGATAGAGAAGGCGGGGCCTTCTCGCTAATGGTTGAAAAAATGAGGCCAAGACGGTGTGTACCTAACGTATGACCAAAACTCATTATCAGAAGCGGCAATTTAAAAAGGTAAAAAAGCTTTGGGCGCGAAAGACGCAAGGAATCCTGGGATGCCGAATGATAATTAAATAGAAATAAAAATGGTATTATAAAATGTTCCAAAGAATAAAAATTCAATGTCTCAAATAAGAAGAATTTAAGCAGGTGCGTTTTAGAGGCAGTGTTGCAATTTAATAGAATAAGGTTTTAATAAATACGTGTAGCTTTTAACAGATTAAGATTTTTAGAATGATAAATAAAATAATATTTTGATTAAGTTATGGAATAAAATATAAAATAGATTTAAGAGATATTTTAAAAAGAGAGGGGAAAAAATTAGAATTGTAAGAATTTGGAATAATTTAAATAAGGAAAAATGGCGGAAAATTTTTATTATTACACACACATATATATATATATATATATATATATCAGAAGGAAACTAAAATCCATAATGTTAATGACAAGCACAGTTTTATCACTTACATAATAAAGAACACGTACAAAAGTTAATAAACCTCTATCTGAAAAAAATAAATAAATAAATTAAAAAAATCCACTATTTTTTTTAAAACATGAAAACGACTAAAAAACTAGTCGTTGGGGGACACCGTAATACTTACCCATCATGGATACGCATTATATAAAATATGAAAATATAACATGTGTAAACTATTTACAAAATGCACTGCAATTCGAATAAAATCGTGGCTTGATGACATCATAAACTTTAAATGTTCTATTACTGAATTACGTAAAGAAACATCCTTATAACTCTAAAATTGATAATCATATTAACTAACGGTTTACTGTGTCGGATTAAGTTCCTCATTTCCAATTTTTAAATTGAAATTTGAATGAAATACAGTGTCATGAAAAATCGAAGAGTGTGGCAAATAGGATTACAAATATATCGGCAACTAATTATCCAATCGACTTCATTCTTTCTGCAAAATTTATGCTTTTTTTTTGTCTTTTATATTCACTCCTTAAAATAAACAATTTCAAAAAATTTTATATACCTTTTATCAGAACGAATGATTCGAGAGTCCGAAAAAAATAGTTCCGGATAATCGAGGTTACTGAAATTCAATAGGCGTCTTCCCATTATTACATACTAAGTACATACCAAATTTCAAGTCTCTATCTCAATTTTTGTTCGGGAGATTTACAGACACACACACAGACGGACGGCAATTCTTTTTTTCTTCTAAATATATGTTTTTCGGAATCTCCAGTGTCTGAAACGTGCAAATCCGTCCAAATTTTTTTTTCGATTTATAAAACGATTACAAGATTTACCCCATACTACGCATGATGGCTTATTAATAAGAAAATACTTCTTTATTATGTAAATATATTCAATATTTTGAAAGAAAATCTGCGGTTGCGAACTTTTGAAAAATTATTTTGATATTATAGTGTGGATCAAATTGTACTTATTGTCAAATTTATTTTGTGTCACCTTCTTCCAATATAATAACCTCGAATAAAAAATAGCAACCATCATACTTTTACGGTCTAGTGATTTCGATTGTATCCAATTATTTAATGAAACAGGGTGGTACTTGAAATGTTCATTTATGTTTAAACATCCCCTATAAAAATAGTCATACATATTATATCATAACAGAGAATTGTGCTTTTATGAATCAAAATTATAATTTTTATCCTATTAAATAGAGAAGATTGAAGTGTTTAATAAAGCCGTTTAAAAATGTAATTATATATATTTCTGCTTATTTAAATATAATCGCATACTTGTTTGTTGCTACATTTATTATTTTCAACTATATTTTTTACTAAACTATACATTTAAAATATCTTTATTTTGTTTTATTTTTAATTTTATTCTAAAGTATTGCATTTCAAATTAAAGAAAGTCGTATCCATAAATATGAAATAACAAATTCTGTCGTAATTCAAAGAGAATTAGATTCAGAAATATGATAATCGTGTTTTGTTATGTAAATATATTCAACATTTCAAAACAAAATCTTCTATTATGAATATTAGCTAAAATATTTTAATGTTATCAAATGGACGAAAAGTATTTATTCTTACATTTCTTATCTATCAACTCTTTGAGGAAAAGGTTAACACCGTATAGATCGTGGTAACCTTTATACTTTATTGCCTCTACATTATATTTGTAGTCAGGTACTTTATGAAGTAAAGGCGTTATATGAAGAATCCATAATTTTTAAAAATCTTTTTTCAAATTTCTAAAAAAATAACATTATATATATCGTTAAAATGCACCTTTATATAACCAAATGTAACATTTATATACGAGTTGTAATTTTCCTACTGGACTTAAAATGTCCGGGCCAGGTTTCGAACCTGGGATCTCTTGGCTGAAGCTGCCATGCTCTACCAACTGAGCTACCCCGGTTGAATCTGGAGGGCATAATTCATCCAGTTAACTTTATTGATCATAGCATCTGGTCTGCATCTGGTTTATAAATCACGTATCCAGCGTTTACTAGAGTTCCATTACCTGCGATCTATTCTGTTCAGCTGATTAAAAATATCAGACCAGATGCTATGATCAATAAGGTTAACTGGATGAATTATGCCCTCCATATTCGACCGGGATAGCTCAGTTGGTGTTGCATGGCAGCTTCGGCCAAGAGATCCCAGGTTCGAATCCTGGACGGGATTTTATTCGTCCAGTGTGAAAATTAAAACTCGTATGATTTCTTTACCAATTTGAATAATTGTGTTAAAATTAATCTAGTGTAATATTTGTAGCCTATGAATAAAACAATGATGAGATTAATAGAGTCGCATGAAAATCTATTCGTATATGTCTAATAAATATAATAATCTGTTAAATATAATTTCGTTTTTTCTCTTAACGAATACAAATATGCATACATATTTTAATGCAATCTGCAGACTTACTTTCATATACATGTTTTCTTTTCGTGTTAAAATATGTATTTGAACAAATTAGAATTCATTTTCAAATTTTTTTAACTGCTGCAAACTTAATCATGCAATTTTATATTTCAAGATAAAATAAGACAAATCTTTGGATGTGAAATAAGAAATGATGCAAGAATTGTAATGTCATTGCCTCCAGAATTAAGAAAACACTGCTTTATTTTTTAAATGAATTCCTATATCAGAAAAATATTTTCTATTCTATTTTCAGCATATCATATGGATGGATTGGTACATTACTTATTTTTTTCATTTATGTCTTCCTCTTAAAACAAATTAACTTCGAATAAACCGTAGACATATCATATTTTATTATCTTAACATTATATCTATAGTCAATTATTTTCTGAAACAATGCGGTATGTGAAACACTTAGTTACTTTGAAAAATCTTCTTTCATGCCTGTCACAAATAATGGTATAACACAAAAATAAAAAAGTTTTTACTCAGCATGTGCTATGACTTCTATTCTATGATTAATATCTTTAATAGAGTGGTATAAATATCTTATTATATATATCTTTCCTTTTAAATATAATTAAAAGTTTTTTTTCATGGAATTAATTATTTTTTATAAAAAAGTGTTTTTTAATAAAATAAGTTATTGTAAAAATATATAACCAGTTTCAATTTGTTTTCAATTGCTTTGAAATTTGAAATCACGAGATACAAATCATAACATGTGAAACTAGATATCGAAATGTCCTGGACGTTTTCACCATATAAAACTTTAATATATGAAATAATTGTAAAATAAATATAGTGCTAAATTGATGTAACATTAAAAAATATATAAATAAACACTGTTATCGGGTTTAATGCTAGTGTTCCATTTTTGCTCTAAGATTGCCGCGTTTAATTCATTTGATATAAGAGCATTTTTTAAATGTTCAGATATTAAGCTCAAAAGAGAACTAAACTTGATTAGGAATATAGCAGTAGACAATGGTTTCCCGATTAAATATAAAATTAAAATTATTAATAAGTTCAAATATCCTATAGTCCATCCCAATAACGCGGAGGTAATTGTTTATACGGTTAAGAAGTTCTAATATATCCCGGTTTTGAATGAAAAGCTTAAAAATTACTTGATTAAATTTGATATTTATTTAGTTGTGGTCTACCCACTCCCCACTTCCCCAATTTGATGGAAAGGCTTGAAGTCCATTTGGATTTAACATCTGCTGGTCATCGATCAGGGATTTATGAGATTTCTATATAGTATTTGGACAGTGGTTATATGAAGTTCTACATTGGGATAACAAAGATGAAATTCAAGGAAAGTCCAAAAGAACATCGAAATGACAAAAAATCATAAGCATTCAACTGCTCTTTCTACGTTTTATGTGAATAATGCTAGGTCCAGGGTGGATTTTGAAAACGTTAAAATTATTATTCCGTGTACTTTTGAGCAAAAACGTTTAAGTAGGGAATCAATCGGAATGTTAAAGAGGGGGGGAGAGGAGGAGTTATTATGTGATACAGTATTTCAGAAATGTGGTTGGATTTGTTGGGGATTTTAGTAATGTTTTATATCCTCAGTTTAAAAGTGGGGGGGGGGTATTGTTTTTTAATAGTTTGAATCTTTTCGGGTATTTGCGCCTAAATGGTTTTTCTCGGATTAATTTCTCTGTCTTGATTTTAGTATTAGTTTAAATTAATAGATAGCGTTGGTTGTCTAGTATACTGTTTCGTTTAGTTGAAGCTGATTGGTGGAGCGTTCGAGTCTTGCAATTCTCAATGTTCAGTCTGAGAGACCTTATTGACTATTATCCTGAAGGTGACCTCAGAGGGAAGTTGAAACGTCTAGATATGCTTTTCATGAATGTATATATATATATATATATATATATATATATATATATATATATATATATATATATATATATATATATATACAGGGTTGTTATAATTAAAGTTCGCCTATTCAGAAGGCTCTAGAGCCGGTTCTATGGCTCCAAACGAAACAAAATTTCACTAGTACGTAGTTAAAAAGATGCGCTCTTAGAAAATCGAAAAAAAAAATTGTTACATTTTTCGTCAGTAGGTGGCGTTGCGCCAATATTTAAGGCGATGTTTGCAGATTCATTATATCAATTTCAATCAATCCAGACGAAGTACACAAATTTAAAAGTTTCAACAAACTTCGACGAACTGCGAATTGTTGTAATTAAAGTTCACCTACTCAGACAGCTCTAGAGCCTGATCTATGACTCCAAATGATACAGAAAAATTAATATAATTTCATGTGATGTAATCTGCATCAACAAAAATAAAACATGTCGCTCGGCAGCAAGAAAATAACGAGGAATAACATTACGCATGCTAAATGAATCCTCCACTATTTTCAATAACGCATTCCATTCTCAGAATTGTGCTTTCTACAGCATTGCGTAAACTGTCCTGTGAGATTGAGCGAATATGAAGTATAATACTGTCTTTTAGATCAGAGATTGTCTGACATCTGTCTTTAGATAAGGAATCGGGTATTATTCCGATTTACTCACTATGAAGACAAATCTCGGAGTACAAGTCACATCTGAAAATTGTAGTGTAAATGCAATCGTGAAAGCTGAGTAGAGGCAGTTAATTCCAGAAGAATTTTCCCAAAAACATTAAGGAAAACTTAATAGATGAGCAATGACTTTCTTTTGATAACATATATGAAAGCAACTCCACCGACTTTCGCTTCATTAAAAACTTGAACACATTAAAGCTATTGAAGAATTTGCATAACTTGAAGAACAGACTACCGACAAAACAGTGTAGACTCTCCCAGTGACGGGTTCTAGTTGACAACAATTAATTCGTGTAAAATCTGTCTCCAAAGCCAGTGCAACCGTACAAATACTCCAAAATTTTGCCCAAAGTGACAGAAGCGCGAAAAAGCTGGCCCACTCACAGCAATGTTCGGAGGGAGCCAGGGGGATAGAGAAGGCGGGGCCTTCTCGCTAATGGTTGAAAAAATGAGGCCAAGACGGTGTGTACCTAACGTATGACCAAAACTCATTATCAGAAGCGGCAATTTAAAAAGGTAAAAAAGCTTTGGGCGCGAAAGACGCAAGGAATCCTGGGATGCCGAATGATAATTAAATAGAAATAAAAATGGTATTATAAAATGTTCCAAAGAATAAAAATTCAATGTCTCAAATAAGAAGAATTTAAGCAGGTGCGTTTTAGAGGCAGTGTTGCAATTTAATAGAATAAGGTTTTAATAAATACGTGTAGCTTTTAACAGATTAAGATTTTTAGAATGATAAATAAAATAATATTTTGATTAAGTTATGGAATAAAATATAAAATAGATTTAAGAGATATTTTAAAAAGAGAGGGGAAAAAATTAGAATTGTAAGAATTTGGAATAATTTAAATAAGGAAAAATGGCGGAAAATTTTTATTATTACACACACATATATATATATATATATATATATATCAGAAGGAAACTAAAATCCATAATGTTAATGACAAGCACAGTTTTATCACTTACATAATAAAGAACACGTACAAAAGTTAATAAACCTCTATCTGAAAAAAATAAATAAATAAATTAAAAAAATCCACTATTTTTTTTAAAACATGAAAACGACTAAAAAACTAGTCGTTGGGGGACACCGTAATACTTACCCATCATGGATACGCATTATATAAAATATGAAAATATAACATGTGTAAACTATTTACAAAATGCACTGCAATTCGAATAAAATCGTGGCTTGATGACATCATAAACTTTAAATGTTCTATTACTGAATTACGTAAAGAAACATCCTTATAACTCTAAAATTGATAATCATATTAACTAACGGTTTACTGTGTCGGATTAAGTTCCTCATTTCCAATTTTTAAATTGAAATTTGAATGAAATACAGTGTCATGAAAAATCGAAGAGTGTGGCAAATAGGATTACAAATATATCGGCAACTAATTATCCAATCGACTTCATTCTTTCTGCAAAATTTATGCTTTTTTTTTGTCTTTTATATTCACTCCTTAAAATAAACAATTTCAAAAAATTTTATATACCTTTTATCAGAACGAATGATTCGAGAGTCCGAAAAAAATAGTTCCGGATAATCGAGGTTACTGAAATTCAATAGGCGTCTTCCCATTATTACATACTAAGTACATACCAAATTTCAAGTCTCTATCTCAATTTTTGTTCGGGAGATTTACAGACACACACACAGACGGACGGCAATTCTTTTTTTCTTCTAAATATATGTTTTTCGGAATCTCCAGTGTCTGAAACGTGCAAATCCGTCCAAATTTTTTTTTCGATTTATAAAACGATTACAAGATTTACCCCATACTACGCATGATGGCTTATTAATAAGAAAATACTTCTTTATTATGTAAATATATTCAATATTTTGAAAGAAAATCTGCGGTTGCGAACTTTTGAAAAATTATTTTGATATTATAGTGTGGATCAAATTGTACTTATTGTCAAATTTATTTTGTGTCACCTTCTTCCAATATAATAACCTCGAATAAAGAATAGCAACCATCATACTTTTACGGTCTAGTGATTTCGATTGTATCCAATTATTTAATGAAACAGGGTGGTACTTGAAATGTTCATTTATGTTTAAACATCCCCTATAAAAATAGTCATACATATTATATCATAACAGAGAATTGTGCTTTTATGAATCAAAATTATAATTTTTATCCTATTAAATAGAGAAGATTGAAGTGTTTAATAAAGCCGTTTAAAAATGTAATTATATATATTTCTGCTTATTTAAATATAATCGCATACTTGTTTGTTGCTACATTTATTATTTTCAACTATATTTTTTACTAAACTATACATTTAAAATATCTTTATTTTGTTTTATTTTTAATTTTATTCTAAAGTATTGCATTTCAAATTAAAGAAAGTCGTATCCATAAATATGAAATAACAAATTCTGTCGTAATTCAAAGAGAATTAGATTCAGAAATATGATAATCGTGTTTTGTTATGTAAATATATTCAACATTTCAAAACAAAATCTTCTATTATGAATATTAGCTAAAATATTTTAATGTTATCAAATGGACGAAAAGTATTTATTCTTACATTTCTTATCTATCAACTCTTTGAGGAAAAGGTTAACACCGTATAGATCGTGGTAACCTTTATACTTTATTGCCTCTACATTATATTTGTAGTCAGGTACTTTATGAAGTAAAGGCGTTATATGAAGAATCCATAATTTTTAAAAATCTTTTTTCAAATTTCTAAAAAAATAACATTATATATATCGTTAAAATGCACCTTTATATAACCAAATGTAACATTTATATACGAGTTGTAATTTTCCTACTGGACTTAAAATGTCCGGGCCAGGTTTCGAACCTGGGATCTCTTGGCTGAAGCTGCCATGCTCTACCAACTGAGCTACCCCGGTTGAATCTGGAGGGCATAATTCATCCAGTTAACTTTATTGATCATAGCATCTGGTCTGCATCTGGTTTATAAATCACGTATCCAGCGTTTACTAGAGTTCCATTACCTGCGATCTATTCTGTTCAGCTGATTAAAAATATCAGACCAGATGCTATGATCAATAAGGTTAACTGGATGAATTATGCCCTCCATATTCGACCGGGATAGCTCAGTTGGTGTTGCATGGCAGCTTCGGCCAAGAGATCCCAGGTTCGAATCCTGGACGGGATTTTATTCGTCCAGTGTGAAAATTACAACTCGTATGATTTCTTTACCAATTTGAATAATTGTGTTAAAATTAATCTAGTGTAATATTTGTAGCCTATGAATAAAACAATGATGAGATTAATAGAGTCGCATGAAAATCTATTCGTATATGTCTAATAAATATAATAATCTGTTAAATATAATTTCGTTTTTTCTCTTAACGAATACAAATATGCATACATATTTTAATGCAATCTGCAGACTTACTTTCATATACATGTTTTCTTTTCGTGTTAAAATATGTATTTGAACAAATTAGAATTCATTTTCAAATTTTTTTAACTGCTGCAAACTTAATCATGCAATTTTATATTTCAAGATAAAATAAGACAAATCTTTGGATGTGAAATAAGAAATGATGCAAGAATTGTAATGTCATTGCCTCCAGAATTAAGAAAACACTGCTTTATTATTTAAATGAATTCCTATATCAGAAAAATATTTTCTATTCTATTTTCAGCATATCATATGGATGGATTGGTACATTACTTATTTTTTTCATTTATGTCTTCCTCTTAAAACAAAATAACTTCGAATAAACCGTAGACATATCATATTTTATTATCTTAACATTATATCTATAGTCAATTATTTTCTGAAACAATGCGGTATGTGAAACACTTAGTTACTTTGAAAAATCTTCTTTCATGCCTGTCACAAATAATGGTATAACATAAAAATAAAAAAGTTTTTACTCAGCATGTGCTATGACTTCTATTCTATGAATAATATCTTTAATAGAGTGGTATAAATATCTTATTATATATATCTTTCCTTTTAAATATAATTAAAAGTTTTTTTTCATGGAATTAATTATTTTTTATAAAAAAGTGTTTTTTAATAAAATAAGTTATTGTAAAAATATATAACCAGTTTCAATTTGTTTTCAATTGCTTTGAAATTTGAAATCACGAGATACAAATCATAACATGTGAAACTAGATATCGAAATGTCCTGGACGTTTTCACCATATAAAACTTTAATATATGAAATAATTGTAAAATAAATATAGTGCTAAATTGATGTAACATTAAAAAATATATAAATAAACACTGTTATCGGGTTTAATGCTAGTGTTCCATTTTTGCTCTAAGATTGCCGCGTTTAATTCATTTGATATAAGAGCATTTTTTAAATGTTCAGATATTAAGCTCAAAAGAGAACTAAACTTGATTAGGAATATAGCAGTAGACAATGGTTTCCCGATTAAATATAAAATTAAAATTATTAATAAGTTCAAATATCCTATAGTCCATCCCAATAACGCGGAGGTAATTGTTTATACGGTTAAGAAGTTCTAATATATCCCGGTTTTGAATGAAAAGCTTAAAAATTACTTGATTAAATTTGATATTTATTTAGTTGTGGTCTACCCACTCCCCACTTCCCCAATTTGATGGAAAGGCTTGAAGTCCATTTGGATTTAACATCTGCTGGTCATCGATCAGGGATTTATGAGATTTCTATATAGTATTTGGACAGTGGTTATATGAAGTTCTACATTGGGATAACAAAGATGAAATTCAAGGAAAGTCCAAAAGAACATCGAAATGACAA
This sequence comes from Maratus michaelseni, assembly GCA_963931845.1. Lineage (NCBI taxonomy): Eukaryota > Metazoa > Arthropoda > Arachnida > Araneae > Salticidae > Maratus > Maratus michaelseni. Next base: position 199,641,210 of record OZ007595.1, read on the forward strand.
AAAATCATAAGCATTCAACTGCTCTTTCTACGTTTTATGTGAATAATGCTAGGTCCAGGGTGGATTTTGAAAACGTTAAAATTATTATTCCGTGTACTTTTGAGCAAAAACGTTTAAGTAGGGAATCAATCGGAATGTTAAAGAGGGGGGGAGAGGAGGAGTTATTATGTGATACAGTATTTCAGAAATGTGGTTGGATTTGTTGGGGATTTTAGTAATGTTTTATATCCTCAGTTTAAAAGTGGGGGGGGGGGGGTATTGTTTTTTAATAGTTTGAATCTTTTCGGGTATTTGCGCCTAAATGGTTTTTCTCGGATTAATTTCTCTGTCTTGATTTTAGTATTAGTTTAAATTAATAGATAGCGTTGGTTGTCTAGTATACTGTTTCGTTTAGTTGAAGCTGATTGGTGGAGCGTTCGAGTCTTGCAATTCTCAATGTTCAGTCTGAGAGACCTTATTGACTATTATCCTGAAGGTGACCTCAGAGGGAAGTTGAAACGTCTAGATATGCTTTTCATGAATGTATATATATATATATATATATATATACAGGGTTGTTATAATTAAAGTTCGCCTATTCAGAAGGCTCTAGAGCCGGTTCTATGGCTCCAAACGAAACAAAATTTCACTAGTACGTAGTTAAAGAGATGCGCTCTTAGAAAATCGAAAAAAAAATTGTTACATTTTTCGTCAGTAGGTGGCGTTGCGCCAATATTTAAGGCGATGTTTGCAGATTCATTATATCAATTTCAATCAATCCAGACGAAGTACACAAATTTAAAAGTTTCAACAAACTTCGACGAACTGCGAATTGTTGTAATTAAAGTTCACCTACTCAGACAGCTCTAGAGCCTGATCTATGACTCCAGATGATACAGAAAAATTAATATAATTTCATGTGATGTAATCTGCATCAACAAAAATAAAACATGTCGCTCGGCAGCAAGAAAATAACGAGGAATAACATTACGCATGCTAAATGAATCCTCCACTATTTTCAATAACGCATTCCATTCTCAGAATTGTGCTTTCTACAGCATTGCGTAAACTGTCCTGTGAGATTGAGCGAATATGAAGTATAATACTGTCTTTTAGATCAGAGATTGTCTGACATCTGTCTTTAGATAAGGAATCCTTTAAAAATCCCCACAACCAAAAATCGCATGGTGTTAGATCCGGCGATCGTGGTGGCCAGACTGTTTAAAAATAACGACTTATGATGCAGTCTTCTGTAAAATGGCTTGTTAAGAAAGTCCGAACTGCTGTAGTAATGTGCGGTGGTGCACCGTCTTGCATAAACACGATATTTTGAAGGCAGCTTCGCTGTTGCAGCTCGGAAATCAGAAAATTTGACAACATATTGAGATACCTTCTCTCATTTACGGAACATGTAATGGGTCCTGTGGATGTTAGTTCCTCGAAAGAATATGGCCCTATCATAAACGTATCGGTGAAACCGCACCACACCGTCACTTTAGCTGCATGCAATGGAACTTTTTGGACAACATTAGGATTCTCTTTCGCCCAAATTCGACCGTTGTGCGTGTTCACTTCTATGTTTAAATAAAAATGCGCTTCATCACTGCATAGAATATTCCAGGGCCAAGAATTGTCCACATTCATTCGTGCAAGAAACTGTAGTGAAAATGATAGCCGACTTTTGGTATCACCCTGTATTAGTTGTTGCACCCTCTGAATCTTGTATGGATAGTAGCGCAAAATTTGACGCATCACTTTTCTCACAGTGGAAATCGGCATATCGACTTCATTCGCAATAGCTGGCACATTTGCATTACCAAATGATGACTGGCTTGCTAAATCCACGGCAGCAGTAGCAATATCTTCAATGCTAGAAATGTCTACCTTTTTTCGTCCTCTGCTAGGAAGAATGTCGAGTTTTCCTGTTTCCTCGAACTTTTTAATCATTTTGTGAACTCCACGATCCGACATTGGTCCACGTCTAACATCTTTTAGTTTCCGGAATTCGCGAAGAGCTCCAGCTGCGTTGCTGTTATTTTGATAAAATAACTTTACAAGAAGTGCCTTTTCTTTCAAAGTTACCATTCTCCACAAAGGGTAGATTCAAATGCTTTTCAGAAACAATCAACTGTTCCAGTGTCAAAGAAATCCCAGACACACTTTATCAGCAAGTTTTAAATCGTCAGGTGGTTAGAAGGGTATTCAAAGTTTTTGAAGTTGCGACGTCACTTTGACGTCGTTCGTCGAAAATTTGAATAAAATGTGATTCTTTTCAAGCATTGGGTGAAATTTTGTGATTTTGTGTGTTTCATCTGGATTGACCGAAATTGATATAACGAATCTGAAAAAGTTTACTTTTACCAACTGTGAAATAAAATTTCCTGTATTTTGTTTTTTACAAAATAAAGGAATCTGCAAATATCGGCTTAAATATTGGCGCAGCGCCACCTATTGACAAAATGTTTAACTAATTTTTTTTCGATTTTCGCAGAGCGCATCTCTTCAACTACGTACTAGTGAAATTTTGTTTTGTTTGGAGCCATAGAACCGGCTCTAGAGCCTTCTGAATAGGCGAACTTTAATTATAACAACCCTGTATATATATATATATATATATCAGTTTTTAATGTTTTATATACAGTAAATGTTACATCAATTTAGAAGTGTATTTATTTTACAATTATTGCATATATTAAATGTGAAACTAGTATGTTGTAGCCATTCAAAAACTTTCTTATATATAAATAAATCAATTAAATGATTTAACTAGTAAAAGAAATTGCCTTGTTCACAAATCATCTGTAGAACAGGTTGTACCATACATCGTTTAAAATAAATAAATAAATTACCCTGTACATCATTCAAACTTATTTTTATTCTTGAAAAATAATCGTTTCCACAGTTTCTCCTTACATCTTTTAAACTAGTAGGTTGTGCCAATCCCAAAACTTTCTTCTCTCTCATGCAAGTCTCACATACCCCAAAAACAAATCAGCACCAATTTATATCAAGGTCTAACTGAATCTAAAGTTTTATTAAATTCCGTGCATTAGTTCTTGAGATATGACTATCACTAAAATCGTGTAAATCCTAAAAAATATAGCATAGCATCTGTTGAGAGATTTACACCAAAACCTAATCAACAACAACTTATGTAAACATCTAACTGAATCTGAAGTTTGATGAAATTATCTGCATTAGTTCTTGAGATATAGCTATCGTGACAATCATGAAAAAAGTAGCATAGCAGCGTCATCTGCTGGGATATTTATTACACCAAAATGTAATCAGAGTCTATTTATGTCATGTTCTAACAGAATCTGAAGTTTGATGACATTCTGTGCACTAGTTCTTGAGATATAGCTATCGAGAAAATCGTGCAAAATGTAGCATAGTAGGAGCCACCTGTTGGGCGATTTACACCAAAACGTAATCAGAGTCTATTTATGTCAAAGTATAACAGAATTTGAAGTTCGTGAAATTCTGTGCATTGGTTCTTGAGATATAGCTATCTTCAAACTCATGAAAAATGTAGCATAACAGCGGCACCTCTTGAGTAATTTACACCAAAAACTAATCAGCAACAACTTATATCAATGTCATGAATGTAATGTTTTATTATATTCCGTGCATTAGTTCTTGTAATAGAGTGCTCACAAATTTTTGTCACATACGGACAGACACACAGCTCACAGACAAACATTTTCTAAAAACAGTCAAATCGTGCTCAGGACCTTCTAAAACGTATAAATCCGTCGAAAACCAGAGGTCGAAAGTTTTCATGAATCTAATAATTTCTTCTTGTAAAGATATTAGAATGTAAAAATGAGTGATTCTGGCAACAATGCAATTAAAAGTGTATAAGATATATTACAAGAATACTAAATTCCATCAATTGATTGAAGCTTTCACCAATCATAGGATAGCTACATTACCCCTTGAGCGATCAAAGTTAAAATTGAATTAACATCTACTTATGTCAAGACCTTGCAGAATATGAATTACTGCATAGAAGAATACTTCAGTCACAACTATTTTTGAGAAATCAAATACCAACAGCACAGCAGCGCCACCTGTTAGGCGTTATACACCCAAACCTAATCAGCATCTGTTTATATTAAAGTCTAACAGTGTGTATGAAGTCTCATGAAACTAAGTGCATTTAATTCTTGAGACATAGCCTTTTTAGAAATCGTGAAAAACACAGCATAGCAACGGCCCATGTTAGACGATATACATATGCAAACATAATAACCGCGTATTTATGTTACAGTCTAACAGAATATACCGTTTCATGAAATTCCGTCCATTAGTTCATTAGATATAGCTATTGCAGAAATCGTGAAAAACACATCATAGAAGCGATTCCTCTTGTGTGATATACACCCAAACCGAACCAGCACCAATTTTTATTAAAGTCTAATTGGATCTGAAGTTTGATTGAATCCCACATATTAGTTCTTCAAATAGGGCTCGCACAAGATTTGTACCACATACAAAGAGACAAACTGACTGACACACAGAATGACGCACAAACTCACAGGTAGACATTTTATAAAAACAGTCAAATCGTGTTCAAGCCCGAGTAACGACATACACACTTTTAACCCTTCTTTGCATGAGTTTTTCTTTTACAATTGAGTTTTTTATACATATATTAAATATTAGACACCAGAAATTTTAAGATAGATTTTTAACTTCGTTCAGCAACATAGTTCACGGGAAATTTGCTGGATTAATATTTCTATATAAATATAGTGGTGGCGAAGAAGTTGATTTATTTATTAAAAGTTAAATAAACAGTGATGGAAATTTACATCACTATGCAATTAAAGGTTAAAACGTCACATGAAGTGGATCGTCTTACACGGCGATTGACACAAAACGATAGGCGCGCCGCTTTGTACCAATCGCCGTGTGAAGATGATCCACACCGTGTTACGTTTTAAACTTCATGAATCGGTCGTGTAGTTCGTTCAAGACCTTCTAAATCGGATCAATCCGTCGAAAACCTTAAGTTGGCATTTTTCCTGAATCCAATACTGTCTTCTTGTATAGCAAAAAGTAAAAAGAAATGATGCAGGACGGGTCTTGATTATATTACACCAGAAACAAAATAATAGTACTTCATTATGTAAATGCGTTCACCATATAAAAATAAAATCTTTTGCCTTGATTTAAAATTTAAATATGTTGATACTTAAAAATGATTGAATATGTACTTACCGTAATTTCCGACGTATAATCCGCGGTTCAAACAATCTTGTTTCGTCCCAGAAATTTTATTTTATAAAATGTAACTTACTAAATCGCTGTAAATATTCGACTTCAATTATTGAATAAAATTTCTGGGTTGAAACAGAATTGTTTGATCCCTGGAAATTACAGTATTTTTTTTTATGACGCTAAAGGCGCACTAATCAACATATAAATAATTACCGTATATACCAGAATATAACGTGCTCTGATGTAATTACACACACATTAACTTTAAGAGTATGTTTTCCAATTTTTGAGAATTTGCATCGTATAACCCGCATCCCATTCTTTGCAAAGAAATCTTGATAAGGTTTCTAGAGGAGGGGGGGAGAATAATAATAAAAAATAACATATAGAAGCATAATAGTTACTATTTTCATGCAATGCGATACAAAGCATTATAAAGCTTATAACGTGTGCAATATTTTTTTGTAAATAAATAGCATGTTTTGTAACATAGAAATTTAAACGTTTTAGTACCAAAAGTGCGAGTTTTTTGTTGGAATATAATAAGATTAATAAAATATTAATAAGATTAAATAAAATCTCAAATAACATTATGCTTCATGTAATCTTGATAGAAAGATAAAGCTACAGCATTTACAGGTTACAGTTAGTGATACCAAATACAAATATGACTGTTATTGCCATCTAGTGAGGAGGAGAACAAATAATATTTAAAACAGATAATATCTATCAAATTTCACATTTATTATCTTCCTGAAATAAAATAACAGAAAAAATGGAGCGTGGTCACTTTCATACTCTATTTTGTCACCATTATATTCGTAGCAAATTATTTATTGAAGCAAGGCGGTATGTGAAAGGATTATTTTGAAAAATCTCCTGTCGAGCTAGTGACAAATGTTATAATCACAAAAGAGAAGTCTGTTTTCACTCAACAAAGGCTATGACCTAGAATTCTATCATTGCTGTATTTAATAGAGTGGTATATATAATTATTAGACTAAATTAGCTAATAGATTAGATTAATTAGTTACATTAATTAGATATTATTATTCTGTAAAATATATTTACATGTTTTATTATTTCCACACGAAGGCATTTATTTAATAAAGTAAGTATTTATAAAAATAAAAAACCAATTTGTAATAATTTTTCAATTGCAGTCAGTTTTGTAAATAAAAGATAGAAATCTTAGTAAAGAAAGGTCTCGGAGTACTAGTGTTGTTATCTCCAGGATAAAGATAAAGCTACTTTTTTATTAATTTATTTTGTGCCATTTTGCAGCAATAGAAAAAAATGCCTGATTAGTCTCATCATAACTTACTGCGTCATCCTTATATTTGCAGTCAACGGTATTATGTAGCAAGGTAGTATGAGGAAGATTCGATTATTTTAAAACATCTTCTTCACGCTTATCATAAACAATGTTATATGATGAAATAGAAGTGTTTTTGTAGCTAAAATTATCATTTGTAACGTATTAAGAATGACTAATGGATATGGTTAATGGATATTTATAAAATTACTAGAGGAGCTTCACCACTTAACTATTCGGTTTTTTCAAGTTTTTATTTATTTATTTTCCCATTTGTTTCTGCCATATTGCTGCATTAAAATAACTATCAATAAAATGTAACAGCTCTCTTTTTTACTGCATCATCATTATATTTATAGCCAATTATTTTCTGAAGGAAGGCGATATATGAAAGACAAAATTATTTTGAATGTTTTTGTAGCTAAAATTATCATTTGTAACGTATTAAAAGAAAAATGATTAATGGATATGGTTAATGGATATTTATAAAATTACTAGAGGAGCTTCACCGCTTAACTATTCGGTTTTTCCAGTTTTTATTTATTTATTTTCCCATTTGTTTCTGACATATTGCTGCAATAAAATAACTATCAATAAAATGTAGCAGCTCTCTTTTTTACTGCATCATAATTATATTTATAACCAATTATTTTCTAAAGGAAGGCGATATATGAAAGACACAATTATTTTGAATGTTTTTGTAGCTAAAATTATCATTTGTAACGTATTAAAAGAAGAATGATTAATGGATATGGTTAATGGATATTTATAATATTACTAGAGGAGCTTCACCGGTTAACTATTCAGTTTTTCCCAGTTTTTATTTATTTATTTACCCATTTTTTTCTGACATATTGCTGCAATAAAATAACTATCAATAAAATGTAACAGCTCTCTTTTTTACTGCATCCTCATTATATTTATAGCCACTTATTTTCTGAAGGAAGGAGATATATGTAAGACACAATTATTTTGAAAAATATTCTTTCAAGATTGTCAGAAATAATGTTATATCTTAAAAGAGAAGTCGTTTACTGAATAAAAGTTATGGTATGCATCCTATGATTCACTTACTTAATATAGTTGGATAAAAATAAAATTGGATGTTTCTATTTTTTAAGTGTTTTTGCGAATTTCATTTGACTTTTGATGCTCCAAACTATGCCTTAAAAATATGTCCTCAAAACGTTTTTCTCTCATGTCAAAAAATATCAGAAGTTTTTTTCAATGATTATAGAAAATTAAATTTAATTCATGAGAGCTAAAAAAATGAATCAGTTCTTTTAACAAACGTCGAGTCAATATAGTTCAATATATTTCACAAATTTGAAAATAAGGAAACTGTAAAAGAATTAATTGCACATTTTTAATAACATTTATATTAAAAAAAAAAATGTGTCTATTCTTGTTGAAAAGTACGCAAACAACTTTTCTTTTCTTTTAAATAATCAAACACTATACACATTAACTGCATTTTGATAATCAAATAAGAATTACACAGGCCTGAAAAATAATTATTTAAATTTTTCTTTCTCTTTCTTTTTAAGTATATTTAATATTTTGCAATGCACTAAAAATGACGATATTTTCCACTCTAACTTAAAGATTATTATTTATTTATTTATTTATTTATTTTTCCCCTTTTGACAAAGTGTCTATGAAAGACCGACAGATGATACAGCAGAACCGTGAAAATGATTAATAAATTGCTGTTTCTTGCATTTTATTAAGCAGTTACGTTTGTCAAAGATTCCACTAAGATAAATTTTATAAAGCAAAAACATGTCCACCTTTGTCTTTAACTATTTGAAAATTGAAAAGTGGTACAATTTTTAATTAGCATACATCTACGGAAGTTTAATTTATGCTTATCATTAATTAGTAGACATTATTAATCGTCAATTGATACATACATCTTTTCATACGAGCGTTCACAGCAGGATTAATTAGTGATCGTGATCATTTTTTCTTCCAGAACACTACCATAGTCCTATTTATAAGTCGTATTTTTACACATGATTTCAATAAAATTTGAGTAATCTTTTGAATTTTATATATATTTTTTTCTTACTAGTCTGCAGCAGTAACTTTGTGTGAAAATATTATTTTTTCTATGTGGTAAAATGTGAGCTAATATCTGCACGTATTTCAGGGATGAAACAGCTGCACCGAAACGGGCCAAATGTCACCACAATTTTCTAATATCTTAATTCTAATTATTTAATCGAATAAATTCTGTCATTAAATAAAACAAAAAATTCAGTTAAAAATTAGTGGAGACAGTTTGTCCTGTGCTGTGCAGCTGTTCCATACCTGTAAAATATTATTTTTTTCTGTATTTCTATCAAATTTCTTAAAGTTTGCTTTTTTTACATTAATTATTAAAAGGGTAGACATTCTTCAAAAGGAAGATTCTTTACAAATTGAATTATTTTTTATTCTGTTTATTATAATTTGCTGTAAAGAAGCAATTGAGCATGGTATTGTTATTTTAGACTGTCTTCTTTTCTAGGTTCAAACTTGGGGAAAAGATTTAAACATTCCTCCGAGAATTTGAGCGGTAAAGATTTTGTTTAACTGGAAAAAATGTTACTTTGAACATTGCAGAAAGCGCATTTCGCACAGATCGAGCTAATGAAATGAAACAAGTACAACAAACTCTGGTTTTACACGACCCTAGGTTTAAAAGTTTACGGATTTTGAATACCTCATTAAAAATAAATAAACTTCGGTTTATTTAACTGCAGAAATCTGCGATTAATTGAAGCTAAGACTACTATAAATCTTTGAAACTGTAATCGTGTAAAAACAAAACCTAAACTACAATCGTGTAAAAACAAAACCTAAACTATAGTCGTGTAAAAACAAATTTTAACCTATAATCGCGGATAGAAGTAGGAGTATTATAAAAAAGAAATTCTATTTCCTACATTACTTACTTTTCCATCGTCATCGGCATTGTGCTTTGCACTTAATGTTATAAATATATCCCAAACCATACTACGGAATGCCGGCGTCATAACAGTGGTAGCAACGACATGCCCTGTCGTTTCTCATTTACAGATCATTGATTCACTTCTAAAAATTGTATAATTTCCCATTTAGAGCGATAAATATGAAAAACACACCTACTTCCAACTAATATATATTTTTTTAAGTGAAGTTTAGTTTATTGAGTTTTAATAAATTTTTAAAAACTTTTCAAGCGTAAAATTTATTTAAAATATATCTAAATAATAAAAATGTGTTGAAATACATTATCGATTATTATACCTAATATAAGTCAACTTTCAAGCTTGTTCTTTATGGTAAAAATGAGTTTTAAAGGGAATCTGAATACCATTAAAGATATGAAAACACATTTATGCACGAAATTACAGTTGCTCATAAATGCTTCTAGATGATGTAATTACGGAAGATTAACCTCATAATATAGCATTTTGTCGCTAATTGCATTCATTCTTCCTATGTTTTTGTATTTGGAAAAATACATCCTGCTTGTGAGGGGGTTGTCAGCAGGTGGCGGCGCCCCCAGCGACCGTAGCGCTTAGAGGAACAATCCTGATAGAGCGCGCTCTAACGCCTCACCACCCTGGGTACGGTGGTTGACGTCCCTGACTGGACCCCGTAGGCGCAGCTCAGATTTACCGTCATTGGAACCAATTCCAAGCTGTGCTATCATGTATACAATATTTTTTTAAGTGAATGTGAAAGTCATTAAAGGTTGTAGATGTTATTTATTTGCTGATCACAGTTCATCAAGTATGCCACTAGGACGTTTAACTTCTTACAAAAGATTAATCGTAATATCAGATTAACCATAAGATGCCTAAGTTTGGTAATGAACTGAAATCGGTTAGCGATAAAACAGATTATTTTTAATTAGTTTTATTTTTGAGAAATTTCAATCACACTAAAATTGCATTGAAAATAAATAAACTTGTTTTGTTATTTTTTATACTTTTTAGCTGTCTCAAAAGGATAGCTAAATGTCGAGATTAAATGTAGAAAATAACAACATAAGTGAAAAAGAAAAATTTGTGTAAATACATATTTAAAGTTATCTGATATTTTTTCTGGTTTCAATATATTTTTATCTGCTTTTTGAGTATTTAAAAGTGCTTCTTTCAAAATAACTGAAAGCAATCCATCGACCACACTCAGTTATAACGTAATATTTGCCAAAAAACTCTTCAGCAGTCTGCCTAAGGAGGATTATGAACAATCCACCAGAAATGTTTACAAATATATTCAATAAGTAAAAACATAGAGTATGTAACTTCATGACACTGTTTTGTTCACGCAGATATAAACCTATCTTATTTCACGGAATACCTACAAGAACTGATTTAACTATTTCAAATGTATTCCAATGTCTCAAAATAATGTGTTACAAGAAGTTAGGGTTTTATGGAGTCAGTGACATAAAATTAGTAACTGCCTGTCACCATCAATCAACTGAATGGATTAATTTCAAGATTTTATTACATGTTTAATTGCTTTTTGAAATTTCAGATCATTACAGTTTTATTACAGTATGCTAAATCGCAACGGTTGATACCGACTGTAAACAGAATGCTGTAGACAGAATCTGATTATCACAGGTTACGCAGGGCATTTGCATTTGGTAGTAGCACTAACCCCCCCCCCCTTTTTTTTTATGGATCCTCACTTTTGTATCCTCCCTCTTTTAAAAGCAGAATGTCTGTCATAAATAACACGAATATTACTGTTCTAAAATAGTTGTAATGGTCTGTCCAAGTTCTCAAACATACTGAAGCGCTCTCTGTATATGGCGTTTTGTCCTTCGAAATAGTCAAAATCCATATTAAAGATGCTTTTTTATATACGCTTAACCAATCTAATTTGCCAATTTCATACATTTCCTAAAGTATAAAACATTATATTTATCATGTATTTTTTGTATTATTTTTTACATGATGTTATGTGTTATTTACCAAGTTTCATTAAAATCAACATATAACTTTTTGAATAAACATTTTTTTTTTGTGATTCTTCTTCAATTTATGAAAACACATTTTAATCTACAATTTTATGCAATAACATATTTTGAATTACCTTTTCTAGTAGTTGTAAAAGTACATAATTATTTTAAGTGTTACATGCTTTACTAATTAAATGTTTTTTTTCCAAAAAAACATTACTTTTTTATTATTTTAATTGTATATTAAATTTTATTCAAGCAGCAATATGTAAAAAAAACATTTAGCCACCGAAAGCTAGTGAGTCTTATCTGCTTAGCATTTTTCCATGCGTTCGATTTTGTTATTTCAGCTGTATGTTTTTAAATATTTTATATAATATTACAAAAAAATGGATTTTTTTTAAAATTGCGAATAAAAGAAAAAAAAACTTTGCAGCATAAAGAATAAAGATTTTAATTAAGATATGATTTTTTCATTTTCATATATTTAAAAAGTATGGTGAGTAAACGTTAGGGAAAAAATGTAAAAATTTAAATTTGAAAAAATGCTAAATTTATGGGAAATGAATTTTTTAAATAGATTTGCATATTTTTTAGGTTTAACTTTTGTGTTCAGAATACACCGATTTTTTCAAACAAAAATAAATTAAAAATAAAAATAAAACTATATTATTGGCATATTTTTTTTCAATGTTTCCGATTTCGCGGTTCTTTTACTGAAATATCTAAGACTGTTTCCAAATATTAATTTTAGTTTCATTTAGTCTGTCATTATATAAGACGAGTATTACTTTTTGGTTTTAAGCCGTAGATTTCAAAATAAAACTGGCAACAATGTTCTGTTTTCGTGCCAGAATTGCTAAAAATAATAAAGGCTTTTCACTTTTTGTTTTTTAAAAGTTTACGTTTCCGCACACTCACACTGGTGCGTCAATAAAATTGACTAATAAGTCACATTTTTAATGCTATTATATGTGGAAACGTTTTCCATCATCGGAGTGCCAGTTCATTTTCTTTAATCGAAAAGCCTATCCCTAGTTCCTTATTAAAAAAAAAAATCCCGATCCATCTAAATGTTCATAAATATACATTTAAATTCTGAAATCTTTCACAATCAGAATGTTGTTTTCTTTTTTTTTTTCTTTTCGACAATGCTTTCTTTTTACAAAACGAAAATAATGTTATTTAGTTTAGATGAAAGAGATTGGAAGGATTTCGTTATAAGTGCAATTTTCTTTTCTTTTTCTGTTATTGAAAACAATTGCTACTTTATCATTAAAATATAAATAAATATATATATTTAATTTCATTTTTTAGAGGTAATTTATTTCGGAATATTATCTATTAGCAGTATTCGTTGCGCAAATCGTATTACTGAATGCAAACAGCATGGATGATATACCGTAATTTCGCGCGTATACGCCGCACCTCAGACAATTCGATTTCCTACCAGAATTTATTTTAAATAAAATGTGGCTTACTTCTGCTTAGCACTTATTTGACTTCTTATTTTCAGTAAAATTTCCGGTTTGAAAAAGACTTAACTAAAACGCGGCGCATACGCGCGAAATTACGGTACATGGATTATTCCTGCATGCGTTTCATGATTGGTAGACATATATCATACTTGTGACGTATATCGATTACATAACTATATTTCATCATTGACATAGGTCTATTTCATTGATTAATACCTAATATCAGTATTTGGTAATTAATATACGTATTCCCCACATATTTAGTAACATTTACTCATTTAAATGCAGTAAAAATTATTTTCGTGTGGTTCTAAATGTTTAAATAATACGATTATTAGTGCATATTATTGAAAACACACGAGAACATGTTATCGAAAATACTTTTACTTTAAATAAAAAGTACTAGGTTGTCCTTATATCATTAACACAGATTCATATTCAGTAGGCATTTAAGCTTTTATAGACCAAGATAAATAAAACCAAATTATTATATTTTATTTTTTAGAGCTAATTTAATTCAGAATATTATATAGTTTTCTACCAGAAATCACATATTTGTGTAATCTGGATTACTGAATTCGAACAGCTAATTGCATTCATTCTTTTTATATTAGATTAACCCCTTCAGAGCCTAACACTAGTCACGGGAAGAGACATTCAAGCTAACGTTAAGTCTATGGGAAGGTTCTTGACAGATTTCTCGCTGGCATTTTAATATTTTAAATGGCATTTTTGGCATAGGATAGCTGAGGTCGACCTCTAACATTGTTAGTTTTTACTTTTTCGATTTTGGTTCCAGTTTTTTTATATAAGGGTACTTTTATTTTCAGAACCGGTTCCAATTGGTTCCAAAATTGGAAATGACTGCTTATAAAAAAACTAGAACTAAAATTGACAAAGTAATAATATAATCATATATTATAAATATATTATAAATTATAATATATTTATTTATCATAATATATTTATTTATTATAATATATTATAAATATATTATAATATAATAGTATAATCATATAAATAAAAACATGTTATGTAACAATTTATTTTGCTTTAGTGTGCAATAAATTATAGCAAATGATATAGCATATAATACAATTAAAACATATATAAGGACTATTATTAAGCTGGTTGAACATTGTTTACACTTTATATAGTCATGGTGAATGTGCGTCTGCCGATCACATTTATATTAAGTGATACTAATGATCAGTTATATAAAGTCTATAAAATATGCATTGCATTAAAATAACTGTAAACATAACATATACAAAAACACATATAATTATACATGGATAACATTGTTGATTATAAATCACAAACATTAATATATGCAATATATATATATATATTGTTTTAATTATGTTATTTGAATGTTTAATTTCAATAAAGTCTTTTAAATAATGCATTGCATTAAAAAATGATTGAACACATTTGTAATCTAAATATTATGTAATATTTATTAATTAAATTTTTTTAAGTTTATATTAAATTTGATAATTAAATAAATCTTTATCTTTTTCGATCTTTCTATATATATATATACACTGGTGTGCAAAAATTAAGGACGAGAGGGTTTTTCGAATGTAACGTCGCGCAGAAGATTTCCACATCGACCAAAATCATACCATAAGATCTTCAAGATGTGAAAATATGAGACAAAAGATAAAAACCATCTAAACAAAGAATCAAAAGGATATTAAAGCATTTTATTGAAAAGGTCACTTGTAGCACAAACGCAGAGAAGACAGAAACATTCATCTTACAAGCACCTGGCAGGAAAAATTCAGCCTCTAATAGGGGACATAGTCACCCCTGACTGCGATGCAGAATTTGCAGCGTCTGTCCATGCTGAGGACAAGGTTGTCTAGTAGCTCTTGAGGAATAGAGTCCCATTCTTCTTGTTACGCCAATTTCAGCTCCGGAATCGTTGCTGGCGCCTGATCACGTTATGCCAAGCGTCTCCCGAGAAGGTCCCACACGTGTTCAATGGGATTAAGGTCCGGGGACTTTGCAGGCCAATCCATGCGTTGAATATCTTCACTCTCCAGGAGAACTTCGACAGCCGCTGTACGATGAGGCGGAGCGTTGTCGTCCATGAAGAGGAAGTCCGGACCCATAGCACCTCTAAAAAGACGCACGTGAGGCAAGAAAATCTCGGCGCCGTAGCGGTCACCAGAGACTGAACCTCCTTGGAAGACGTGGAGGTCCGTACGGCCGCCAAGGATGATACCACCCCAAACAAGAACTCCGGCACCTCCAAAACAGTCTCCTTCGATGATGTTGGTGGGATGATTACGTGTTCCCTGCTCTCTCCAGATGTGTATACGCCCAGAATAGCTCGTCATACTAAATCGGCTCTCATCCGTAAAGAGTACTCGACCCCACTCCTGTTGTGTCCAATTCTTATGTTCCTGACACCACAGAAACCTGCGTCTCCAATGAGCAGCAGGTGTTAGTGGTACACACCGTACTGATCGCCGTGCATACAGGACACCTTTGTGCAACCTCCTAGCCACGGTAAAACGTGATATTCGACAGCCAGTAGTCTGCTCCATCTGCCTTGCGATTTCTCCAGTTGTCTGACGCCTGTTTCTTTTCGCCTGTAGGACAATATAACGGTCCTCCGCTGTTATTCTTGGGCGTGGGCGACCACTGCTGAATGCTCGGACTGCTGTTCCCTTCGTTTGAAATGCACTCCAGACTCGTGAAATGATGCTATGAGCTATACCGAACTCTTGTGCCACACTTGTCACACTTTGACCTTCTTCCAACTTCCCAATGATTCGACCTCGTGTAAGGTCATCCAGATGACATCTTCTGGATTGCCTCTTGGTCATATCACACAGTAATAGCAAAAAAACGTCGCTGAAATCACTTTACACAGTGAAATAGATTTCGTCAAATTTCTGAACGGTCACCGCCTCTGTGCTTTTATCCCCTTAGCACCTCCTCCTTTTACGCCATATGCCATATATGGGCATGTCCTGCTGCATTTGTTTCAGGTCTTTCCCCTGACTGGTATTTCATTTAGTTCTGTTTCTTTGTTTGGCTTTTATGCTAATTTATCAGCTCCGTCCTTAATTTTTGCACACCAGTGTATATATATATTAATGATGATATTAATTCATTAACTAATAAGTAGAAGCATCAAATCTTAATTATTTTCGGTAAATACTATTTGATACATAAGTAGATAGATGGCAGCAATATGTATTATATAAGAATTCATTAACTAATTTGTAGAAGTATAAAATCTTAATTATTTTCTGTAATTTTTATGTAAATTCTATAATATATATAAGTAGATTACCATAGATAGCAGCACCAGCACTATGTATTATAAGAAATATCGCTTTTTTCCCATAATATTTACTCTTGATAAGAGTTTTTGAAATACTATGTAAGATAAATTTAATTCCAGATAAATTTAATTCATATAATGGGATTATGTCTGATGTTAATATAAAACTACAATCATATTATTATTTATTACTATTTATATATATTATTAAAGCTAATATAATAAATATGTAAATCAAACTTAATTTTGAATAATTATTATTCCTATAGAGGGCAGCACATTTCTTGTTAAATAAATGTTAAAAATAATTTTAATTTACCTATAGAGGGTGTTTATCGCTTATGTATTTAAATTTTACTTTTAAAGATTAAAATTAAATGGAAAATTTGTATATTCACAAATATAAGTTTGTTTTTGAGTGTATTTATTTGTTTTTATCACAAAAATAAATTTGTGTGTTTTAAATCAATTTGTGTTAATGTGTAATAATCGAGTTGTTATTTCAAAATATGTTCTCTCAACTTAACTATATATATATGTTATCTCAACTTGACTATCTCATGAAGATTATCATATTTCATGATGTGCGTCATGTGGTCGTAATAGTATAAATGTAGACCTTGTGATGTTTACGGAATTTTTGATAATTATTGTGAGTAAGATATTTTATCGATTCTTTACAAGTTTTTTTATTTCCGATTGTTTTCTGGTAATAATACAGTATACCTGGATGAAAAAACTGATCTTAGCATAAATGCCAGTATATTTATGAAATACTGTATTATTTTTGTAACACGTGTGGATACATCCAGGCTGATGATTATATCTACACGTGTTTTTTCATATCCAATTCTAATTTAAATCTCTTGTTATCCAATTTTCCATTATATTTAGTTCATATTTCATTTCAAAATCCATTTGTATTCACTTGATATCAACTTCAAATTATTAACATTTTATGGTTTATTATATAATTTTTTTTCTCTCTCTTTTTAAATATTCTTCATATTTTCAGCATTTTTAGCCAATTACCATTGAAGCAAATGCTATGGTAAAATTATGATTGCACTTGTTTATTTATTAACTATGTGGTATTCTGTCTACACTTTATTACTAGTTATCTCTTAGGAGATTTAATTAGAATGTTACAAAAACTTAATATTTTTTTTTTTGAAATTCAAAGATATTATAATTATATATATATAATATATATATATATATATATATATATTAATTCCTTTTTTAGAGGTAATTTATTTCGGAATATTCTCTATTAGCAGTATTCGTTGCACAAATCGTATTACTGAATGCAAACAGCATGGATGATATACATGGATTATTCCTGCATGCGTTTCATGATTGGTAGACATACATCATACTTGTGACGTATATCGATTACATATCTATATTTCATCATTGACATAGGTCCGTCTCATTGATTAATACCTAATATTAGTGTTCGGTATTTAATATTCGTATTCCCTACATATTTAGTAAAATTTACTCATTTTAATGCAGTAAAAATTATATTCATGTTGTTTTAAATGTCTAAATAATACGATTATTAGTACATATCAGTGAAAACACACGACACCATATTATCGAAAATACGCGTGCGTTTAATAAAAAAAAAATACTAGGTTGTCCTTATATCATTTTAACACAGATTCATATTGAATAGGCATTTAAACTTTTATAAACACGATAAATAAAATAAAATAATTTTATTTTATTGTTTAGAGCAGGGTTGTCCAACCTGGCGCCCGCTATTCACCAGAAAAATATTACAGAAATATTTCTCTTTTTTAATCGGAGATATTTGGAACTTAAATAAGTCAAATATTTCTGTAAGTATTTTCTGGTGAACGGTGGGCGCCATGCCAGGTTGGACAGTCCTGGTTTACAGTTAATTTAATTCGGAATATTTTATAGTTTTCTGTGAGAAATCACATACTTGTGTAATCCAGATTACTTAATTCGAACAGCTAATTATATTCATTCTTTCTATATTAGATTAATCAGAAAACTATATAATGTTTGTTACATATATGGACGATCGATTACGTAGCATTGTAGCTGATAGGGTACTTTTTCACTGTTTAGTAATATGTAATCCAGGAATGCGGTGTTCAATGCGTAATGTATTCTAAAAAGTTTTTATTTTTTAATTACTTATGTAACAAATAAACAATATTCTTATGGTTTTGCGTCAAATGTTTAAATGTTATAATTATTTCTATATCGTATTTAAAATAAGCGGGAAAATGTTAATAAAGATATTTGTACATTTAAAAAATAACTATATTTCTTTTTACAGTGTTTAACCGGATTCATATGCAATATGCATTTAATTTTAGAAACAGTAATCCATCAAATTATTTTAGGTTATTTTGTTTCTTAGAGGTAATTCATTTCAGAATATTATGTAACGTTCCATCAGAAATAATATACTTGCATAATCCGGATTACTGAATGTAAATGTCAGATATGAATTCATTCTCAAAATGTTCCATGATTCGCACAAATACATCCTACTACTGACGTATGTCAACGATCGTATACGCAAATATGTAGTGTAATACAAATAGGGCTATTCTCACGGATTAATAACTAAATCCGGTGTTCTGTTTCTAAGATATTTGAGAAAGGTTTCAGAAAATGTAATTATTCAATTGGAATGAGACTTGAATCCATATTGTTCAAAATATTAAAATTGTTTGATTATGTTTACCTGTTAATGGAAATATATGAAAATATCTGTTGTTAAATATATTTCATATCTTTAACGATAATGTTTTCGATTGCTGTGATATTATTTAAAACGTATAACATGTGTCTATATTTATGTTTTGGGATATTAATGTGTTCTATTGACAATATTTGTACTAAAAATAATAAAAGAGATACTTTAGAAATATTTGCAAAATATTAGTTTGCAGTTTCAGTATGAGAATATTATATTTGATATAATAAAAAATACACCCCAAATCGATTAACATATCTCATGATTTTGGACTCGTTTTTAGTAGACAAGAATAATGGTAATAGAATCTATTTCTATTCCTTTTCCATAAAAAAACTAATTTTTTCATACTTCAAATGTAAAGAAGGTTTAATGAACTACTCAAAATTAATTTTTAATTTTGAAAAACTTCATCATTCAGCTCTATATAAGTCCAATTAATAATGGTAGTTCTAAATCGTCACCCTTTTTAACACTTTCCAATCTAGTTGAAAAGTGTTTAGAACTTGGGTTTGTCTGGCCGTCGGCCATCTGTCTGTGCTCTAACTCGCATAAATATGCTTGGATTGCCTTGAAATTTTTGTATGTTACTGTCGTTTACAATAGCATGTTCCCTATTTCAACTAAAGTGTGTAGCACGTATCGTTTTTTACAGGGACAGTCAAAAGTACTCCGTTACATTATAGTTAATGGGAAATACTGGGGCACACAAAATATATTGGTTACAGTACATGTGAGATATTTACAGTCTATGTGTGATAAGCGCGTTTTTAACTCTGGTTTGCGTTTTTAAGTTTAACTATATTTTTTCATAGTACGTGTGTGTTTATAAGCTCGGTTGATCATATACATGGCTACACAAGGGAATTCGTAAGTATTACAAACTATAGGAGTGAATTTCTTAAGGGTAGTTTTTAATTGTGTTTACGCATTTTCCTGCTGAACTATATTTTGTAGACTAATAGAAGTTTGGGTAATATAAATATATTCATATACAGGGCAACGCAAAGAAAAAGTGACATTGTCGTTTATGGTTGGTAATTGTTGCGAGTGAGTTTTAAGTTGCCTTTTAACTTAATATGTGGTGTGTACAAAAGTCTCCAGATAATATACAGGGCTGTACAAAAGATTTCGAGTGTATTTTCATCGATTGGCGAAAATTGCTAAATGTGAATATTCTAACTGAACTAAATTTTATCATACTATATAGTCACATCTATTGGTCATATACAGGGCTGGACAAAGTAATTCGACTACGTTTTTGACTCTGGAAGGTAATTTCGAAAACTATATTTTTCAATGTGTTATATGTTTTTCAACTGTTTATTAAAGAGCTACTCAGAACACGGGTCTCTCCAAATGTAGACTTCAGGATTTTCGTGAGTGGAGAAGGGATGTGTGGAGACACCCCATCGTGCCTTTATATTATGGAATGAGGCATTGGCCTTTCTTGCAAGAGAGAGGTTAAATTTTTTTTATATGCGCTGCATATATCACACGTCACAGAACTGTTTATAATCTAACTCCGGAAAATTTCTGAAAGAAAAAAGCCATCTGTTTATACTAGATCATCTATTATAAAATATAATCATAAGAGGATATTTGAAATCAAATTTGTGAATTTCCTAATGTTATTTTAAGCCTAGTTGAAGTCTATTAGAAACAATACGTTGAAAACATTTTTGTTCATTTTTGAAAATATATCATTATAATAAAAACTATGTTTTTGTGGTACAGATTTGCTTTATTCTGTCAAAACACAATAAAAAAAATGCGCCAACTGAGCGAATTTCTTGGTTGATTCTATTTTGTTAAAATACAAAATTTTCCGGCAATCCCCCCCCCCCCCCAATATATATATATATATATATATAAATTCCAAAATATAATGTAAAAATTACATAAAATCACTCAAACCACCGCTGCATTTCGCAGCAAATCACGAAGGTGTTCCGTCATGTGTACTGCTTAGTGCTTTCTCGTATTAGAAATGGAACTTTTACGCGTGTCATTTTTGACTCACAAAAAATGCGCGAACCTGAAATTCACCAATGAGAAGACTGATTAAAAAAAATCTCTTTCAATCACAGAGGTGTTCCGGCAAGTTGCTGTACGTACGTCTTGCGTTTCTTAGGAGTTTTTTAGAGTGTATAACAATTGAAAAACGATACATTTTGTACCCAAAAATAACAGTCTGAAAATTTTGCCTTTAATAACAGTAAAATCGAGGATTATTCCGGAACATATTGTGAAAAGTCTACAAAAATAAATTAAAAGTAACTGATAAAAACTTAAAATAATGTTTAGTCTGCTTATAGATAATAAAGATAGATGCAAATTTATTTCAGCCGTATAAGAATATTATGTTCGAAGGATTTTACTTTTATTCCCCTTTTTGAAGTACACTGGTGTCTAAAAGTTAAGCAAATAACACAAAATGCTAACTTTCGATTTTGTAAATCTTAAAATAAAATTATATAAACGGCAGATGTAGCAAATATGTACTAACATCATAGGTAGTAGATTTGAAGTTTACTTGACGTCACGAAAGATCACAGGTATCACGTGAACTGAAATGTGATATTTTTCAATCGCATCATTGTTATTCTATTGTGACCGAGATATCCTCACTCCATCGAGAAGTCACCATGCCTGCTGCTTTGTGCTGGGTTACCAGGTGACTTTGTTCATCAAGTCATCTCGTGACTCTCTTGAGACCGTCATTTGTAGTAGCCACTATAAAGTCACAATGATAGTTGTTTTCTGACGATATGCTAGTTCACTTGAAAAAAAAAAGTGAGAAAATTAATTAATTATAATTGCATGATAATTTCACGTTTCTTTCATATGAAAAGACATGATTATATGGAGGATTACTAGAGTAAGAGTACTTGGTAGTTTGCCGTTAGTTATTCGGAAATGTAACCAAAAGCAGATATTTTCGTGCCATCGTTTGGTTTAGATTTCAAACGCATACATCAGTATGAAAAAAAAAACACACATCTAAAAGATATAAAAAAAAATTATTCAAAATACAATGTGTAAACAACTATTGTTTTAAGTTATTAACATAAGTCGAGAATATTTAATTTTGACATCAAAGTAAGCTTTGCAATACACACATCGAGAAATGTAGAAAAAAAAGCATCTGTTTTTGATATTAAAAAAAAAAAAAAAACGTAATTTCGTAATGTTTTTAATAGGTTGTATAAATAGCCAAAATGCATTTTTCTAAGAAAATTATTACGGTTTGTTCCTCCGTTGTCGACAAGACTGTAATTTCGTTACAATTAAGCATATTAGAATCCTAAAAGAATAACAAATCTATGGATTTCAGAAATCTCTTTGGAATATTATACATAAATGATTCAGAAAAAATGATAGCTATTGTAACAATATTTTGTGATTTAAAATCTTAGCCCCGCCAACGGGAAAGTACTGAATATTCTCATTACAGTTAGTTACATATTATTAATGATTAGGTCTGTAGTTCAAAATACTTTTTACATAAAAAATAAAAATAAACATCGATGCCCGAATTCTATATAAAATTTGTAAAGCTTATTTAAATTTATATATATCTGAAAATAATTAAAATAAATAAGTTTTCATGGAAATAAATAAGTTAAAGCAAAAAAGATAAAATAACGTTATTCATTTTAATGGCTTCCAAATTTTTATTTAATTGAATTCAACTACAACATCAAAAGACAATAGCATAAAT
The DNA here is from genome assembly GCA_963931845.1 of Maratus michaelseni. Taxonomy (NCBI): domain Eukaryota; kingdom Metazoa; phylum Arthropoda; class Arachnida; order Araneae; family Salticidae; genus Maratus; species Maratus michaelseni. The sequence goes on from OZ007595.1 coordinate 199,663,924, forward strand.
TTTATTACTTTATTCGTAAAATTTAATATTAAAACTCATAGTGAATGCAAACATGTTTTCCTTAAGCTTTTAAGTCTTGATTTACTTTCTAGAAATACTAATATGGAATTTTTTAAAGAAATAAAGAATGAGAAGGTTTTTTTTTTATTTATTTTTAATTTATTTATTTAATGCAGTCATAAGTCTGATAAAAAAGGTTTATCTTAAATTCATGCAAATGAAGTTTAAGTTACAAGTTTTATAATGTTAATAAAACTCTTACAAAATAAAATTGTTTATTTTTGTGTTTTCAGATATAAAGTTAATTTTGGTGTAATCTTTTTTTTTTTTTTTTTTTTTTTTTTTTTTAAGAATAATTTTTAAGTATTGACATAAAAAAGGTGAAAGAATTTTTACTTTAGGTATACTTTTGAAATTGCGGATTTACTTCAAAGAAATAAGATTACTTTAATTATAAGTATTTATATTTTGTTTCCATATAACAAAAATATAAAAAATGTATAATGATTTAAATCTTGTAAAAAAAAATAATGATTTCGATTTAATTAAAAGCCCCCAATATAAAAATGTGCAATATTTAGGTTTTTTATTCATAAGTGTTTTTTCGTTTTATTTAATAACTAGCACGCTACGCTGGTCAATTTCTTTTAACGAACCTTTAATCAAACAAAATATTGACATTTCATAAATAACTTTTATATTTTAACAGAATAATAAGGCTACTATAATTTGTGACTCGTGCTATAGCCAATATACACGTCAGAACACGTCGCCCTTATCATTATCTTTTTACGCATGAAGGTTTCGCTATGGTACTCCATTGGAAAATTTGGTAATTTTTGAAATTCAATATTTGAAAAACGGCATAATCATTAGATTTGAAATTTATATCAAGAAAAATACAATTTTTTACCTTTCAAACGCAGTTTGTCTAACAATTTTCTGACAAATACTTTTTGAGCTATCATTTTTTTCAGTAAAACAGACAAATGTTTCATTTTCCGAGATTAATCTGGTGCAACAATTAGCGAAAAACCCAGTCGTCAGCAACGCATAGTTTTTTATTAAAGAGGCTGTTGGAGCAGGGATTGTCACCACCAATTTGCCACCATCACTTTTGAAATCGGTTCCGTGGTTCCAGAGATTCCATAGAAATTGTAATTTAGAATGACCTCAGAACGCTTTTCGCTCATTTCACCCATTTAAATTTCGATTTTTTTTTTTTAAATTTATTCTTAGAGAGCATTTACTTCTTATAAGTAACTACAATGCTAAATTTCAAATTTCTTGCCCCTTCAGTATAAAAAAGTCGCAATTTTCGAACATTTTTCGATCCTGCACCCCATTGATGTTAGTGGCACCGACATAAAATATAGCCTACGTTGGAGTAGGGATTGTCCCCATCAATTTGCCACCATTACTTTTGAAATCGGTTCTGTAGTTCCAGAGATTTCATAGAAATTGTAATTTAGACTGTTTTTAGAACGCTTTTCGCTCATTTCACCCTTTTAAATTTCAATTTCTTTTTTATTTTGTTCTTAGAGAGCATTTACATCTTATAAGTAACTACAATGACAAATTTAAAATTTCTAGCTCCTTCAGTATAAAAAATAAAAATAAAACTGCCCAGTTAAACTGAGGGCATTGAGTTCACAGGCTATTCACACTAATTGTATATTATACTCTTATTTCAAAGAATTTGAAATAAGCCCATCGAAAAATAAAGAAATAAACAATATATTAAGGGGGGGGGTCATCCCCCCGTTACCCCCCCCCCTACATAGTTAACTAATGAACCCCTTAAACTAATCAGGTAAATCTCCAATTACAATGAATATATATACAAAATTTGAAGAAAATCGGATAATTCTGCATGAAAAACCCATTTATATAAATGAAGACGGGATTAGCCCCCTCCGTTCCCCCCCCTTTATACTTAACCAATCAATCCCGAAAACTAATCAGGGAAGCGTCTTAACCCAAGGAACCTATAAACAAATTTTGAAGCAAATGGGATAATTCTGCATGAAAAACCCATTTATATAAATTAAGGGGGGGATTAGCCCCCCCGTCCCCCCCTTTTATACTTAACCAATCAATCCCGAAAACTAATCAGGGAAGTGCCTTAACACATTGAACCTATAAACAAAATTTGAAGGAAAACGGAATAATTCTGCAAGAAAAACCCATTTATATAAAATAAGGGTGGATTAGCCCTCCGTTCCCCCCCTTTATACTTAACCAATCAATCCCGAAAACTAATCAGGGATGCGCCTTAACACAGTGAACCTATAAATAAAATTTGAAGGAAATGGGATAATTCTGCATGAAAAAACCATTTATATAAATTAAGGGCGGTATTAGCCCCCCTTCCCCCCCCTTTATACTTAATCAATCAATCCCGAAAACTAATCAGGGAAGCGTCTTAACCCAATGAACCTATAAATAAAATTTGAAGGAAAAAGGAATAATTCTGCATGAAAAACCCATTTATATAAAATAAGGAGGGATTAGCCCTCCGTTCCCCACTTTATACTTAACCAATCAATCCCGAAAACTAATCAGGGATGCGCCTTAACACAGTGAACCTATAAATAAAATTTGAAGATAATTGGGATAATTCTGTATGAAAAACCCATTTATATAAATTTAGGGGAGGATTATCCCCCCGTTCCCCCCTTTATACTTAATCAATCAATCCCGAAAACTAATCAGGGATGCGCCTTAACACAGTGAACCTATAAACAAAATTTGAAGGAAAACGGAATAATTCTGCATGAAAAACCCATTTATATAAAATAAGGGAGGATTAGCCCTCCGTTCCCCCCTTTATACTTAACCAATCAATCCCGAAAACTAATCAGGGATGCGCCTTAACACAGTGAACCTATAAACAAAATTTGAAGGAAAACGGAATAATTCTGCATGAAAAACCCCTTTATATAAAATAAGGGGGGATATGCCCCCGTTCCCTCCTTTATACTTAACCAATCAATCCCGAAAACTAATCAGGGAAACGCCTTAACCCTTTCAGGGGCAAGAACTTGTGCTCTTGTAACGTTGAATTCCCACCGGAATTTAGGAAAGAATTTAGTTCAAAATAAGAATAGGCAATTTTTCAACTTTTTATCGTCAAAGTTAAAAAACTAAAATTTGATTAAAAGTTTTTGGTTTGAATCGGATTAAAATTAGGTGGTATATAATATATACCACCGCCCCTCAAATGGTTAACACAGTGAACCTATAAACAAAATTTGAAGGAAATGGGATAATTCTGCATGAAAAACCAATTTATATAAATTAAGGGGGGGATTATCCACCCGTTCCCCCCTTTATACTTAACCAATCAATCCCGAAAACTAATTAGGGAAGCGTCTTAACACAGTGAACCTTTAACCAAAATTTGAAGGAAATGGGATAATTCTGCATGAAAAACCCATTTATATAAATTAATGGGGGTGATTATCCCCCCTTTCCCTCCCCTTTAAACTTAACCAATCAATCCCGAAAACTAATCAGGGAAGCGCCTTAACACAGTGAACCTATAAACAAAATTTGAAGGAAAACGGAATAATTCTGCATGAAAAACCCATTTATATAAAATAAGAGGGGATATGCCCCCCGTTCCCTCCTTTATACTTAACGAATCAATACCGAAAACTAATCAGGGAAACGCCTTAACACAGTGAACTTATAAACAAAATTTGAAGGAAATGGGATAATTCTGCATGAAAAACCCATTTATATAAAATAAGGGGGGATTAGCCCCCCGTTCCCCTCTTTATACTTAACCAATCAATCCCGAAAACTAATTAGGTAAGCGTCTTAACACAGTGAACCTTTAACCAAAATTTGAAGGAAATGGGATAATTCTGCATGAAAATCCCATTTATATAAATTAAGGGGGGGATTAGCCCCCCCCCCCGTTCCCCCTTTATACTTAACCAATCAATCCCGAAAAACAAATCAGGGAAGCGCCTTAACACAGGGAACCTTTAAACAAAATTTTAAGGAAAACGGAATAATTCTGCTTGAAAAACCCATTTATATAAATTAAGGAGGGATTAGCCCCCCGTTCCCCCCTTTATACTTAACCAATCAATCCCGAAAAGTAATCAGGGAAGCGTCTTAACCCAATGAACCTATAAACAAAATTTGAAGGAAAACGGAATAATTCTGCATGAAAAACCCATTTATATAAATTATTGTCATATTTTATTCGGATATAAATCAATGACATTTATTCATGGTAATATGTAGTATTTAAACTAAGTTACTCATAAATATTAAAGAGAAACGATATATCTTACCTGTATCTGTAGCAGAGCTTATTTACACATGCATAAAAGTTATAACGTGGCAGCGGAAAACAATCAAAGCTTCACAACTGACACAAAAATGGCGATTTCAGCTTCTCTATAGTAATGTTTAACGAACGGCCGATAGGAGAGCCAGTAGTGTCCGGTTGATGCTGCCACCTAGCGGAAAACAGAAAAATTAAGACATTCGTCATCTTGCCCCACTCTTCATCTTGCCCCGGTCTCCCCTAACTAGCTGTTTAACCCATTCTACGCACGGGATTTCATGAGTTTAATTCTAAAAGCAAAATTAAAAATAAAAATCAATACAACCGAATGTAGGTATGTAATATGTAGAAAAATATTTTTCTACTACTGTGCAGTTTTTTGTAATGAATTTAATTTATCATGTTGCTATGGCAGCAGACGATAAAACGATATCTTTGGAATAAGGGAATAAATAGAAGAAAAAGTTTTGTTGATGTTTGTGATAAAATGTTTTTCTTTATAATTTAAAGAAAGGTAATAATTAAGCGCAATTAAATAATATTATTTGGATGCGAGGTAAACGAATTATCGTAATACCCGCTACAGCTTCTTAGTATTGCAGCGTGGCGTACGTCATATGTATATCTCACATTGAAGTAAACATTTAGAACTGATTAGAACTCGCGCGATTACGGTTTGAACATAAAAAAGGCAAAAAATCGTGAAAAACATTAAATTAAAAAAAAAAATCTATTTAAAAATTTCGATTTTTTTAACCAATTGTTCATGGGCCCCCTACCAGCAACCCGTGTGCTGAATTTAGTAGCCCTGCGCACTGTGGGTTCCGAGTTTTTGCAGTTACATAGGCGCATGGATTTTAATAGGATAGATTGAAATGTTCTGTCCAAATATGATCTTCTAAAATTAAGACAATATTTAATACTAATATATTCAATGCTAAATATTCAATATTATAAAGTTACACTGCATTAAAAAAAACGAGAGCAATTTAAAGAAATCTAGATTTTATTTGGACTACTGATTAAATCCTAACTTAATTTGTATCAGTCAAAATGGAATTAAAGGCTAAATTTATTATGTGAATAATTAAGGTTTCGTCATGGGGGTTGATATCGACCCCTAGGTTCCGATATAGCACTAAAAAGGATTGGTTTTGCTTCGGGGTTCTATAAAGAAAAAGTTATTCTAAAATAATCTATTATGATAAAAGAATAAGTAGTGAAAGTACTTGTCGCTCATCTACTCTACGTTTTGCTACTTTTGACATTCGATACCATTATTTGGAGAAAATACCAAAAAATGGTATGTGCATCCCAGACTTAATATTAGATCATCGTTTTCTACATTAGTTGAAACTATGGATTTTAACTGACAGAAGAAATTAATGAGATACCAGATGGTTTGGCTTACAAGCCACTTTTTGAAAGTACAACTTTAAGCTACTGTCTATATTAAAAGACTACTTTAATTAAGTTTCTAAAAGTGATATATAAGGGCGGATCAAATAAAAACGGAACAATGGTTATAATTTGTTTTATTAAAAGGCTACTTTAAATAAGTTTCTAAAAGTGATATATAAGGGTGGATCAAATGAAAACGGAACAATGGTTATAATTTGTTTTATTTTTGTATGAGTGTGGTGAAACTTTGCGTTGGGGTAGGGCGGGAAGTAAGGAAGATAACCCCTACTGCGTAAATGAACTTGTCCTAGGTAGTCCCGCAGAAGCACGTGGTGTGTGCTGGCGGTGGACCAACAGTACCATCTGGCCAGCAAATCATTTATTGTTGTTATTCATCGAGATCAGCGGAATGTTTGTGAGTAAAAAAGAGCAACGCAGTGTTATACTTATTTAGTGGCAAAATGAGTTGGATTCTGCGAAGTGCATCGACGAATTAAGGCTGTGTATGGAGAACATGCACTGTCATTGACTCATGTGCAGGATGGGCACAAGAATTTGAGGGGATCTGTTGAAGTTTTGGTGGACAGTGTTGGAATACCAACCGTATAGTCCGGATCTTTAGCCATATGACTTTCTCATTTTTGGTCCATGGACAAAGGCATTGAAGTATTGCGTTTTTAATCGGACACGAAAGTCACGGACAATGTTCGAAACTGGCTTCCGATTTCAGTCCAAGAACCTCTATGAGCAAGATATTCATCACTTGGTGAAACAGTGGGACAAGTGCTTGTGTATCTTTGGAGATTATGTTGGAAATAAACTATGTCATTTAATTCTGTGACTCCTGTTCCGTTTTCATTTGATTCGCATTAATACATAAATGGATGCAATTGGCAATTTTGACTGTGGTTTAAGAAAGTTTTTAGTTTCAACCTTAAATCTTTACGAAATTCCATATCAACATTAATTCTTTGTTTTATAAGATAGAATTAGCATGGCTAAATCCAAGATTTAACTATATATGCTCCTTTAAAGTCTAAGAAAAAATATCAGTACCACTTCAGATAGTTTCTGGAATTGGCATGCAATATTTATGTTCATCTAAAATTCCATACTCTCTCTGTACTCATATTTTTTCTTGTACTTCCAAGCTCATACATAGTTAAATCTAGCTTTAGTTAAATCTGGCTTTCTAGCTAAGTTGACTTCATCCTAACAAAACAAAGAAGTCTTTTGACATTTAATTTCGTAAGAATTTATGGTTGAAACAAATTACTTTTAAACCCACTATACAAAATCGACAGTCCAATCCATTTATGTGTATCAGTTTTAGAAATTTAATACAAGTATCTGTTTAATGCACCAGACAACATATAAGTACATTGCACTTGTGCAATATAAATAATAAAAATTATAAAATCTCCTTAATTATTTGACTGCGGATCGGGGCATATACGTATCAGCGCATTTGTTTTAAAATTATATTTATACCACTATTTCAAAAATAATTTTTTCCATATTATATACGAAGATATTTTCATGAGAAAACTACAACAAAGAAAATTTTCGTAATTGTAGTACGATTTAATATAAAAAATTGAGAAAATATTATATCAGCGGGATGAAAATAAACAGTTGAGGGAGTCGGCGCAACTAAGTGCTAAGCCTCATTTGTAAACTTCTGAGATATATCAGTTTGAAAGTTAGATCAAATACTCAAATCTAGATATACAGGGTGTCCCAAAAGTCTCCGTACAACTTTAAAATTTTATTACAAAAAAAAAAATAATAGGCCCACAGCAAAAATAATTACAAGAGTGCATAGAGTAAATTAAAAAGTTTTTTTCTACAGCCTTATTAAACTTCAACATGAGATCCTTTCGTAGCACGAAGAATATCAAGACTATATTTCAATTCAATCCTCGACCGTTTTTCATGCTAACATCAACAGTTGCTACTGCTGTTTGGATCTTTCTTTTCAATTCCATGAGACTATTAACTTTTATTCAGATTTCATCAAACAGTTTTAACTACTGTTGATGTTAGCATGCTGAAACGCACGTGGATGGAATTGGAATATCGACTTGATATTCTTTGTGCAACGAAAGGATCTCATGTACAAGTATACTAAGGTAGTAGAAATTTTTTTTTTAATTACTCTATGTACTGTTGTAATTATTTTTGCTGTAAGCCTATTATTTTTTTTTTGTAATAAATTTTAGAAGTTGTACGGAGACTTTTGGGACACCCTGTATAACATAAAGTTTTTTCGCTAAAGTCTTAGTACCATTTGAGATATTCTGAACAACAATATGACATTACTTTAATGATATTACTGCTACGTTTTTTGTAAGTTAACTATCTTCATTGGGGCATAAACGTCTGGGGCAAAAACGAAGCATGGGACATATGCAGCCACCAAGTCATATTAGAAATAAATAATATGTAGGTTATTATAGTTTACAATACCAAGCAACAGATTACAGTGTTAGATTTATTTCACCACAAATAGGGCTTGGCATTTTTTTGCCCCGACACCCTCAATTAAGAAACTTTTGAAGATGTTAATGGCAAAAAAAAAAAAAAAAAAAAAAAAAGTTGAAGATTTCTAGAGTGGGTGAATTCAAAAATCCAATCAAGATTAAGTAAAAATATTTCTTTTAAAACTTTCCGTGTTCAGAATTGCCAAGTCTAAGGCTTTTTGCACACCAGTAATTTTTTAGAGAAAAATGTTGTTCTTTTAAATCGCAGAATGCTCCAATTAAATTAAACAACATTTTCTATAATAAAATACTGGTATCCAAAAAGCCGGAGACTTGGCAGGTCTGCGTGTTTTTTATTTCGTTAACGTTTTTTAAATGTCAACAGAGAGAGAGAACCAAAATTAAACTATTTTATTCCTTATGATTTTCGAACAAAACTCATCCTTCCTAAGTCTGATTGAAATTATTTTTCTCTTGAACTGCCAGTTTAGATTTACTTTACTTTAAAAACAACGTTATTTCCTATCGATTAAAAAAACATTTGCTCTTCTAAATGTACAGGGTGTCTGAAAATTGATACCTGGTTAAAAAATGTATTCATATTAGTTATATATACATAAGAAAGGTGTGAAAACTGGCGCCAATATGTTGGAAAACTAACCAAGTTTTAGGTAGCTTTCAATTCAAAAAGCTACCTATTGCAACCGTTCGGAAGAAAGCAATTCCAGAAAATTTTGGTATATTTTCACCGATCATGACGCCCAGAGTTCGTTGGCCATCTTGTTTCAAAATGGCGGCCAGTTAAAAAATTTTAGTTTTTTAAAAGCTCAAACAGATGAACAAAAAAATTATAAACTAAATAAATTGTTTCCGTTAAGTGTTATATTGTGATACAGGGATTATGAAACATTTTTTTGTTTTGGATTTATCTTAAAAAATGGCTGATACATATGGTAGTTTGGAATTCTAGGTAGACTGACAGTTTGAAACAACCTGATTTTTGTTATGCTGTAACTCTCATATTTATGAAGCAATATGAATGCGACTGATCATGTGTACAGGACATACCAAGGTCTCGACCGAGTTCGTTGGTCAGATTCATACGCAATGTTGTTTCAAAATGTCAGCCAGTTAAAAAATTTAATTTTTAAACAAAATCAAAAAGAAGTATAATAAAATCATAAATTGAAAAAGTTGTTTGGTTAATTGTTAGATCATCATACAAGGATTCTGGAGAATGTTTTATTTTTGCTTTATCTTAAACAAGTACTGTAAAAAAAATTAAGTCAATTCCTACTTTTTAATCATAAATATATAAAAGAAACCCGTGTAGCATTAATGTCCCACATTATCTTTATTGAACATTTTTTTTATAATCATCGTTGCAGTATTTATTTTTGTGGCATCACTAATTTGAGGTAAATATTTCATTTCATTTATGAAAACAATGGAAGAACTTTTTTTCTCCCCTATAAAACTAAAATTAATTAATTAAAATGAATTAATGTATTAATATTTGAAAAAACTGTATTAACATAAAGTGTCATCCACTACAAGTTTTAAAAAAATGTATTTGAACTTGATTGGATGATTAGAAAATATTTTATTAACGATTGAAAATTTTAACAAGATATATAAATATATAAGAGAGTGTGAGCTAATAGTAGGAATTGAAAAACGTCTGTGCTATAGCTGTTTGAAACTCTAGGTTGGTTGGTATTTTGAAACAATCTGATTCTGTTATGCTGTAACTCCCATGCTGAAATGCGCATTCAAATTCAGTATTAACGAAAACCGGGATTGAATCTTCTACAATTGGGTTGCAAACATTTTAGCTTCGGGTGTTTGAGTAAAAGGAATCGAATAAAAAAAAATGGAATATGGAAGCTACCTTTTCCTCCCGGTGCAGGTCGGGAGGACTTTCTTTTGTTGTTTTTCTTGTTGCAGGTTAACGTAACCTGACTGTAGTATAGTAGTGTCAATGTCCTAGAAACTGAAAATATTCGCAAATCAGGAAACAGCTCAGTGTGTCCTCTGATATCACGAGGCCCTTTTAGCATGATAAATTCACTTGAGGCCTTACGCATTGATTTCTCTTGGGACTTCCCTCAAAAGAGTGTCTGACTTCTTCCACCTACTCAGCCGAGGTTGATGGTCAGTCAGTTCTCGGTACGTCGTCCGGTTCCCTGGACACTTACACTGCTACATTACAGCCACGTTACAAAAACCTGCAAAAAAAAAAAATAGTTTTCAAACATTTTGGCACCAGTTTCACATGTCTATCTTATACATAGCGGATATGAAAAAAAATTTGGTAATCAGGAAAATACTTTTTGGATACCCTGTATAATTGAATGCATTCTTTGACAGTAATAAAAAATTTAATTTTAATTCAGTGAAAGAAAATCTAAAATTCATCTCTTCTTTGACATTTATAAAAAATCTTATAAAAGAAAACAGGAACGGTTCGGAAAGTTCTTTCCGTTTGGGAAAGTTGGTTTGTACAGGAAAATTCCATGATTTAATTATTAGATACTGATTCGATATCTAAAATCTAATAATTGACGAGCAGAATTTTCCGATACGAAATGATTTTTGCAAATGGAAGAAACTTTTCGAACAACCCAATATTTTCATACATCTGTTTTCGCGTTTATTTAATTCATATTATATAATAATATTGTCCACGTAGATCTTGGAATGAGGACTCGCTAGAGATATAGCTAAATGGTTTATTAGCGAACCAAACGTTCAACATCAAGATTTCACTCAGACTGACAGAGTCCTCAGTCAATTCATCCCACTCTCGCCCGTCGGCCTAATCGTTCGGAGTTTTCGTGGTTTTCTTCGAGCCGTGGATTTATCCATGCGTAAATACGGGTTAGGTTCTCTTAGAAAGACCGCCACGAAGGGCACTCCCCCCGGGCCTATATCCCAAGTGTAGATAATTGGCCGTCAATAATCAACCAACCAACCAACCAACCTCAGTCAATTCAGCTTATATAATATTCAAAGATAGTTCTGGAACAGGAAATAACGATTACATACGTTATCTGAATACATTAAAACAGTTATAGAAAATCTGCTTTAACAGGAAATAAAGTGTACATAAATTATCTAAATAAATTAGGATAATCTTAGCAAGTTTACAACATGACAGAAATTTAAAACAATATCATTATTGTCATTTCGGGTGTGCTAGGGTTTTGATCCTGGTATCTATGGAATCGAAGCCCACGATGCTAACCACGCGGCTACAGTTGCTTCGATGACGATTACCATTGCGTCAATATTTTAAAATTATTTACTTAAAACAAATAGAATAATTTTCACTGTAGATATTTAAATATATACTGATTTATTTAAGCAAAAAATTATAGAATACTTTGATTACACATTTTTATAATTCGTTTGATTATAAATATCCATAAATGTATATTGGTTTATTTAAATAATGTAAAAAAAAAAAGATTTTGATTAGAAGTATTTGCATTTAATTAACCATACAAAAATAAATTAAAGTAAACAAAAGCAAAGTTTTAAGTAACTTTTAAAACTTTTCAAAGTTTTATACAATCAAATTTCACTAAATATCCAAAAAAACAATCAAAATTTTATTTTAACTGATTTAAATTCATCATTTATAAAAGCCTCCTAGCAAGTGTTTTCTTACATAAACTTTCAAGTGTGGATTTAATTTACTTTAAATAACAAAATTTTAATAATTTTAAAATATTTGTACATTTAAAAAATATTTTTAATGCATTCATTAGACCTTTAAAGAAAAGTTAATCTTAAAGTCAGTGATAGAAAAGTTAAATACTAGACATTTTTAAATTTTGCAGAATTTTTTTATACAGTTTTATATAGAATTTAATTGTTTTCTTTGCTTTTTTTAGTACTGTGAGAGTAAATTTTTAAATTGTTTACATAATAATCTCAGTGAATTTCTTGTTATATGCTTAAATGTATGCTGATATGCATCAACAAAAAATACTACTTTCATAATAAACCTTACCATTTCATTACCTTATTAAAAATAGACAAAATTTTCAAATATGGCGCACTTATGTAAGAATACTTTGATAAGATATGGTTGAATTTGATGTTTTCCTTAAAATACATTTCATCTTATTAATATTATTACTTACACAAAATGTAAATGAGTTCTTGGTTTAATTTTTTTTTCTGACTAAAGACACTGTAAACAAGAAAATTGTTTATTTATCTTGCAGGTATATTAATGTATACGGAAATATAATATAAACACTTACTAGTTACCCACGGTACCGAAAAGAATTTCTTTATATTCGTGAACCTCAGAAACAAATGAATTTCCAAATTTCAAAGAAGTATTTCAAAAACATTTTTTTTTCGTATAATTTCCTGAACAGTTTCCGATATCACGATATCACGATACAATAATCAGATTTCATAATCCTGTATCATCAAGAAAATTCGGTTTTGTTGGATTCTCTAAATTCTCAAGCAAACATTTTAAACTACGTAACGGAATTTATACATGCAATAGTAACAAAATAATGTTCATTTTACGCTGTTAGATTAGAATGCTTCTCGGTTGAACATGCTTATTGAACATGAAAATATTTCCTTGAGAACAGAAAAACCGATTGCAACAGTTAAACCGATATATCGTGCTGATACCGGGTTCAGATAACTAATTAGAACACTGTAAAAATACTCAGAAATGTATCTGAATGTTAAGGCTAGAAAAAGAAATTTTTGTTTCAGAAATGTTTCTATAAATCTCAAATTTTGTTGGTTTGTCGGTTTTTAGGGGTTTCGTAATTCTATAAATACGTAGCAGCTATAGTAGTCGTCTGGTCTGTCCGTCTGCCCGTCTTTCCGCATATAACAGCGCAAAAACTAGACAAACCATTGGTTTGAAATTTAATATACAGTGTGTTTCTAAATGAATATCGGGGATTTAACTCTTTGTAGTATCTATTATATAAAACTTAAAATTATACTTAATACATAAAATGAAAGAGCAACTCAAACAGTTTATTGGTACTTGTGCATGCACATGCGTAGGCAATGTTTCTTCCGTGATCCGTTAGAGAGCGCTAGTACCGAAAATGGCGACTAGTGAACAGAAAGCATTTTGTGTTCTGCAGTTTGCAAAGACCAAATCTGTAGTTACCGTGCAACGTGCGTTCCGGATAAAGTTCAGATGTGATCCCCCAGCCAGCTGTTGCAACAATTACCCCACAAACACTAATTAACGTTTGGGAAGAACTGAGCTATCGACTTGATGTGTGCCGTGTGACGAAAGCTATTGGAATGTTTCTATATTAAGTTTCTACATTAAGCTATGTTAAGTTGTTCACATTGAACACTTGTAAGCTTTTTGGTAAAACTGTGTGATTTGCAATTTCATTTTATGTATTAATTATTATTTTAAGTTTTATGTAATAAATACTACCAAGCGTTAACTCCGATATTCATTTAGAAACTCCCTGTATATAATCGTTGCAGAATTTTGGCGAGTCATTTCAAATTTTATGAAAATCAAATCAAAACTTAAAACGATATTAATAAAAATTTTCTATATTCTATTAAATACTATCGTACGTAATCTATACAGTAAAAGCGCAAGTCATGTGACTGAGGAAAACAAATACGGGCTAACCACATCTTTTTCCATATGCCAAGCGGCGATTTTATTCAAAATTATTTTTTCGAATAAAATTGCATAAAGGTTACATTTTTAGAAAGATCGTTCAAAAAATTGTTTGCTGGAGAGATCAGCTACATTAAAAAATGTATAGATTCTGAGATATCTTTTGTGGACATTAGGTTAACCAAAAATCTCAATCCATTAAAGTAAATAAACAAAAGATTCTTTCATCGTGAGTTATAGAAATATGAAACAATAGAGGTAATCATTCGCACAGCAATATCTCCATGGTAAATTTTACAGCGCTGTCCGGTATCGAAAATAAAATTGCATCTGTAAACATACATACGTAATAAGAAAAGAAAAACATCCTCAATTCGCTCATAGCAAACGATATATTTTATTTCACTGAAATAATACCGATGATTTTTTTTACATTGTAAAACTAGTTATAGCACGAAACAAACGCACCTCATTTGTCACGTTTAATGTTCAATTTCCATTTCCAACCTGTTGAAAATTAAAAACAAGAACTAAAAATCATGCGTCAAGCATAGATTATGTAACACTTTCCAACGCTTCCAAAATAATTTCACGAATCATACTCTTTAATAAGATAAAAGATAACATCTAAGTAATCCGAATACTTTTATTCAGCCCTGTATAGGATCTATAGATTTGTATATATACTACATAGGATGCTAAATTTTAGTTCAGTTAGGAAACACGTAGCACAGTTTAAAATTCTCCGTCTGGAGTTAAATAATACGGAAATGTGTTCCCGAACTTTTGTGCTTCCCTATATAGGATCTACAGAATTTATACACACCACGTAATATACAAAAAGCGATTTAAAATTAAAATCGCGTTCAGTAACTTAAAACGCACTTCCAGGAATTATTGTTAACAGACAGTAGAGAATTCTTTTGTGTGTCCCTGTAAATGAACGATGACTGCTATACACACAATATTCTGTAGTAAGTCTCTTGTAATAAACCTTATATAAATTTCAATGCGTTTAAAATAGGGAAACATTATTTAAATAAACCGCAGACGATTTTTCTCCATAGACGTAATGTAACGGAATTCTTTTGACTGTCCCTGTAAAGTAAGTATAAGTGCTATGCACACCCTATTCCATATTAAGCTTCTTCTAATGCACCTTAGTGATATATATATAAATTTCAATGCGTTTAAAATAGTGAAACATTATTTAAATAAACCGCAAATGATTTTTCCCCATAGACCGCAACGTAACGGAATTCTTTTGAGAGTCCCTGTAAAAAAACTATAAGTGCTACACACTTCCGTTGAAATAGGGAACATGCTATAGATAACGATTATAACATATAAAAATTGCAGGATAATCCGAGCATATTTACGGGAGTTAGATCACGGACAGACGGCCAGACGGCCAGACGGCAAACGGCCAGACGGCCAGACGGCAGACGGCCAGACAAACCGAAGTCATAAACACTTTTCAACTAGGTTGGAAAGTGTTAAAAAACGATTTTATGAATCGTGAGTAACTCTGATGATGTTATATTAAAGTTTCGTAAACCTTCATGGCTAGAAAAGACGTATTTCCCTTTTGTACAGCGTAAATACAATTTCCTATCTGTTATACAAACAAATAATTTTCAAATGTCTTTGTGTATTACTCATTTTCAAGCTGCATTAATAGCTGTAAAATTGTAGAGTTTTGTGGATTAAGGTTAATGTTACCGTACTGTTGAAGCGTTTCACGAAATATAATATGTGAAAATTAAGACGAAGTAGAAGACTATTAAAATAAATGAACAACGCAAAAATAGCACAAAAAAAATATATAAAATGGCAAACAGCTGTTTTGGAGCCTCTAAAGCTCCATCATCAGTGCCAAATTTAAAACATTAAAAACTCATTAAGCCATGTAAATATGCTTGCGTCTCCGCACCCGACTAAGATCGAGGCCATATTTTAAATTTCGAAAATATTTAAGTACTTAATAATTAATTACTTCACAATTTTATTTAATATAACGGCACAAAGTTCAATTCACCAATTTTAAATTTAAAAAAAAGACATTTGAAGAGAGAGGCCAAATTTTAAATTTCGAAAATATTTAAGTAGCTTAATAATTAATTACCTCAAAATTTTATTCACTTCCTTACACATTACACTTTACACTAATAAATTTTTACCAGAAGGACCCGTGCGAAGCTTTTGCACTGAAATTTTTTATATTATTTCCTGGTACGTTTTAGCATGAATTTTTAATTAACTATTTTTTTTTTTTAATCCAACAATGCGTTTTAACGAAATGTGAGTGTACTATGTCAGAAGCCTGTTCAAAAGTTTTTCTAATAATACCTTTTTCATCGTTGTACAATCTCTGACAAAAAAGTTCGGTGAATTAATTCAGAACGGCTGATCTGGCAACACTTGCGAAACAAAACGCTGCACCTGCGTAGCGGCAGGTGTTGACAATCTGCCCCCACCGTTGTTCAGTTCAGCATCGTTTGTGTTCCGTGTAAGACTTGTTTTACAAAGTGCTTGTTTAGTGTGTTGGTTCTTAACTGAGAAAAAGAAAATGAACTAACAAAAGATCAATTTAAAGTTTTGTTTTAAGCTTGGCAAGATACCGAAAGAAACTCCTGCTGGTACGTGCTTATGAAGATCAAGCACTGTCCATGAAGTGTGTGTACGAGTGGTTCGCCCGTTTTCAAGAAGGTCGGAAAAGTGTTTCGGACCACCCCTGTAGCGGAGGACCGGTGACATCCGTCAGTGACGAAAACATTGAGAAAGTGAGAAAATTACTCACGAAAGCTCGTCGATTAACTGGGCGCATGATAGCTGATGAACTGCAGATTAACCGTGAATCCGTGCGACAAATTGTTACCCAGAATTTAGGGATGAGAAAAACGTGTTGTCATCTTGTGCCACATCACTTGACTGACGATCAAAAGCAGGCACGTTTGGAAGCTTCACTTGATTTTGTCGAAACGGCGGATACGACACCAAATTTCTTGAACTGTATTGTCACTGAGGATGAGTCCTGGTGTCTCAGGTATGACCCTAAAACGAAACGGCAAAGCATGGAATGGCGTTGTCCTGCATCACCTCGGCGGAAAAATGTCAGAACAGAAAAATCAAGCCTCAAAATGATGCTCATCACCTTTTTTGATAGTCAAGGTATTATCCACAAGGAATTTCTATCTGAGGGAACGACGATGAATGCTGAAAGGTACATTGAAATTTTGACCCGTTTCATGAAACGTCTACGCAGGGTACAACATCAGTACGCACAACAAGTTACATTGTTTTTGTTCACGATAATGCTCGCCCTCACACAGCCAATATCGTAAAAAATTTCCTGGCAAAAAAGGGGGGTGGTGCAAATTGAACATCCACCATACTCGCCAGATTCTATCCTCCAGACTTCTTCCTACTCCCACGACTCAAACTTGCTTTGAAAGGAAAAGATTTGACGATATTCCTGACATCCAACGAAACGTGACGAAGCTTTTGTACTCCATCCCAAAAATAGACGTCTTGCAAAATTTCCAGGACATGTATAGCAGATCTCAGCGCTGCATAGTTTTGGGAGGTGACTATTTTGAAGGACAGTAAGGTAACTTTCGTTAATATTTCATCTACGTTAATGTTACAGGACTATTCACCGAACTTTATTGTCAGAGGTTGTATGTTTTGTATGTGCATAGAAAAAGGGATGTTGAAAACAGAAATAAGACATGTGTTCTGGATTGTTTTTCATAAATGAAATGAAAGCTTTTTTCAAATCAATGTTGCCACAAAAATAAAATACCGCATTATATGATGCTCAACAGTGATTATAAAAAATAATAAATAGTACAAAACAGGTAAAATGTGACTTTTCGCACGGGTTATTTTATATTTATGATTAAAAACCAAAATTAAAATTGAAACGTTTAGAAGAAATTAAATAATATTGATTGATCGAAGCAGTGGTATTTTACACGTGTAGCATAAAAGGTATAATTTTTTATATAAGATTGAATTGCAATTTAAGTATATTTCAATTTATTTTTCTTCGTCCGTACTTTTTCCGAAGTAGATGCCGTTATCCTCTAATGCAGTTAAAATACAATTTTAATTTTTTCCCCTCGCGCATGCCTTTTTCTATCTTCGATGTGATTTTATTGTTAGGAATAAATGAGATGATATTCTCGCTTGACTAATGTTGTTTGAAATTTTTTTATCCTTAATTTTTCTCTAGAAGTTTAAACCTGCATCTAAAAAATATTAGATATTTCTAAAAATTATTAGACTGCAGTGCGAAATCCTTGCACAGGTCCACTGGTTAAATACATAACATTGTTAAAAATGGCAAATAATATAAAATAAATAAATAAATAAATAAAATATACTAAAGTATTGAACAAACCGGTGTAGTATTATAAAAGCATAAAAAGCTATATATACATATATATATATATTTCACTGGCACTCGGCTAACCGAAAAGTACCATAAATAAAATACATACTTATCGAAAAATAACGGTTATTATAATTAGTTAATTGGCGCAATTATATTTGAGCTTCCCGTATAATACGTAAGTACCCATTATTATTATTATTATTATTATCATAAAACACACTCAATGATTATTTTATTATAAAACACACACGATGATCAATTTATTATAAAACATACAATATTTAATTTAATATAAAACATACGCAAATCTTCTCTACCGGGTTGCCATATGAAGCAAAATCTCGGCAAAATCGACGTGTTGGCTAGGCATAAAATCGTTCTTTTAGTGCCAAAAATATATCCCGGTGCGTCTGCGGCTTCTGTACCAATATTATTTATAAACAATTTACTTCTGATTGTACATTTCAATAAGGTACAGATGTTGCAGATGCACTGGGATATCTTTTTGGCGCCAAAAGGACGATTTTATGCCTAGGCAACCCGACGATTTTGGCAAGATTTTGATTCGTATGGCAACCCGGTAGAGCAGATTGCATGTGTTTTATATTAAATTAAACATTGTATGTTTTATAATATATTGATCATTGTGTATGTTTTATGATAAAATAATTTTGCGAATAGGTTGCCAAATAATATGTTGGCAAATTTTTTTCTCTCGTCAATTCCATTTTCTTTACTTTGCCAAGATAATCATTAAATAAGTTAATGTACTATATTACTCCGTTACAGTACGCATATACAAAAAGATGATAAATATAACAATAGATGAAGTAAGTATAAAAATTATAAAAACCCGATTAAAGGCTCGATATTTTTTTTCAAAAAGCACGCGCGAGAAAAAAATTAACAATCGTATTTTAACTGGATTAAAAGATGACGTCATCCGCACTTCTTCTTGAAAAACACGAAATAAATTGAATGCATTTCTAATAAAATAAATCATATATTTTATTTTATTTCAATTTTCCTTTTTAAAAATAAATATTACATTAACCGGGCGGAAAAATCATACTTTATCTTTTTTGTACTGTTTATTTCTTTTTATAATTATTGTTGAACATGATATAATGCGGTATTTTATTTCTGTGGCAACACAAATTTCAGGAAACCCTTTCATTTTAGTTTTGAAAACAATCCCGATTTAATTTTTAATTAACAGCTATTTTTAATCAAAAACATGTTTTAACGAAATGTTAAGTGTACTATGTCAGAAGCCTGTTTAAAATCCTTTCATATGGTATTTCAATCGTCGTTCTCCGTTTCGTATTTTCTGAACAAAAGGGATGTTGACAGGAGAAATATGATTTTAAGATTATTATTATTATTTTAACTTTTAGATGTATAAGCAAAGAAAGAAATTCTGTCAACGCATTTTTTTTAGACAAAATTACTCTAAATTCATTTTTTCTTATTTTTAAATAACAACTATTTCTAAATTAAAAAATAAAAAATTTTTAGAGACAAAATCTTTCGTTTAAAAATTCTTCAATATATATTAGAAAGATGATTTTGAATTCATGATTTTTTAATAACGATATTAATGTCAGCAAAAAATGTACCAAAAAAAAAAAAAAAAAAAAAAAAAAAAGAAAAGAAGCTAAAGAAAATCTCCCTAGCCTTTTATTTTTGAATTTAATTAATAATCTTGTCCAAATTAAATTTGTAATTCCCTAAATTTGTGAAAAAAATTACATATTAAAGGTTTTCGTGACTTGCTTCTATAAAATGAATTAATGTAAAAAAAGAAGTAATTTTTTAAGGCACAGAAAAAAAAGTTTTTTTTTTATTATTGTATTTTTTATGAGATAAAATTGGATTACCATTTAATTCTGAACTTAGTAAAGATTTATTCAGAATCAAGTAAAGAAACCTTATATAATAGTTTAAAATTCTCTAATATCGCAGCAATAAATTATTTTAGATAAGTTGTTATCATTTTAAAGTGTACTACACCAGTACAGCGGATTGAATTACATATTTCAAAGCGAAATGATAAATAGATATTTTTAAATAACAATAATATTATTATGCTTTAATTTTCAGATTTAATTTTTAACAACAAAATAAAGGAGCGTTTTTAATGAAATTTAACAAAAAAATAATTTATCTTTTCATTTACAGAAATATCAAAATCCTTTGAGAATATTCTAGGAATTCTGCGTATGATTAAAAGTTAAGAATTTAACTTATATTATTAACTTATATTATTAACTTATATTATTATTTAAATTTAACTTATATTAAAGATTAATGGAACAGAAAATATCTATACCTGTTAAAATAACCAATGGATTCAGATCAAACCCAGGGTTTTCGAGGTCCGTACTGTCCGGCGAACAGAACATATGCAGTGGTGGATGGGATAAGATGTGTAGCAATGTCATGGGTGTAGTGTAGCAATTATTGTCACTGATCTTAGACTTAGTCAATCTCAGATATTCTGTAATTAAATCAAAAGTCAAAAATACTATTCAAATTTAACGGTTCCAACACCCATATTTTTTACCACTGCATATGTGGAAACCTTTTTTTTTTTTTTTTTTTTTTTTTTTTTTGTAATGAAAACTAGATTTTTCACATTTAATAAATTTTCTTTAGATTGACCACTAATAGGATAATATGTATTCAAGAGAAGAAATATATTATATATATTTAGAAATATATTAAAAGCGATACTCCCGCATTGGCCTCCTGTCAAGTTAATAACCGAAGTAATCACCGAAGATGTTGCCGCCTTTAATTCCGATTATTTCAATGTTTAATCACGTAGTTCCGTTACATATCTGTTAAATTTGTGATTTATTTATGTTATTACATTTATTTATCTATTGGTGGAGTGTAAATTTTGTTATGTAATATTAGACGGATACAAATGCTGAACTATTTATATTGCTTTAAGCCCAAACGGGTTAATCTTCTGTAATCGAGTTGCACGTGACAGATATACATTTTCAAAAAGTCACGCACGCTCGAAATTGATTTTAAAGACCATACAAATCAGTAAATAGACATATGCTTCTCAGACATATTGCATTTTAAAGTATATTTTCCTCTATTCTACAGCGTAAATGTTGAAATTGTGCAAAGTTTAGAATTTATCAAATTTTCGATAAAACCAAAATTGATTGGCTCGGCGACCTTTAATATGCGGCCCTAGACACATAATCATTAATCTCTATTTATAAAATCAATTGAGATGTGCATAAAAATGTTTTAAAACCTTCACTGTTCTTTTATATATTTTCATAGGAAGACAAAATTTGCACTTTTATTTATAATCACTAATTTAAAATTAACTTAAAACATATTAAATACCGTTTCGTTAGTTAAAAGTTCTTTTTACATGTAGTTCTATCTGTGCTATAGTTGTGTATATATTTCTTAATCTTCAACACTGTACAAACATTATTTCCAATTAATTAAATGTGCACTATATATTTCTAAAAAAGATTTTGCATTGAGATAATGACTGTTTATTAAAGAAAATCACCTGATTTTTTTTCTTTTTTAGAAACTTGGAAATGCTGCATTGTTATATTATTACGTTTATACTTATCATACAGCTAATAATGCCTATTAGGGACATTAGGGTTAAACGCTTGCAGCAGAAAAAGTTTTATATCACTAATTCCAAACAAAAATATTCGCGGCATATTTCTATATCATTATGTATAGAAATCTACAACGAAGTATATTGTTAGGAAATAGTGGTGTTAAATTTTTTGGTAACATTTCTTTCGTGACAAAACTTCAATCCTACTAATTATATTAACTTTATTATATAGCATTGTTACACTACTTTTGTTATCTTACTATTTTAATTACACTTTTTTTACATTATCATACTTATGTATCTCATTACGTATAGAAATCTACTACGAAGTATATTGTCCGGAAATAGTGGTGTTAAATTTTTTGGTAGCATTTCTTACGCGACAAACCTTCAATCCAACTATTTATATTAACTCTATTATATAGCTTTGTTATACTACTTTTGTTATCTTACTATTTTAATTACACTTTTTTTACATTATCATACTTATGTATCTCATTATGTATAGAAATCTACTACGAAGTATATTGTCCGGAAATAGTGGTGTTAAATTTTTTGGTAGCATTTCTTACGCGACAAACCTTCAATCCAACTATTTATATTAACTCTATTATATAGCTTTGTTATACTACTTTTGTTATCTTACTATTTTAATTCCACTTTTTTTACATTATCATACTTATGTATCTCATTACGTATAGAAATCTACTACGAAGTATATTGTCCGGAAATAGTGGTGTTAAATTTTTTGGTAGCATTTCTTACGCGACAAACCTTCAATCCTACTATTTATATTAACTCTATTATATAGCTTTGTTATACTACTTTTGTTATCTTACTATTTTAATTACACTTTTTTTTACATTATCATACTTATGTATCTCATTGCGTATAGAAATCTACTACGAAGTATATTGTCCGGAAATAGTGGTGTGAAATTTTTTGGTAGCATTTCTTACGCGACAAACCTTCAATCCTACTATTTATATTAACTCTATTATATAGGTATGTTACACTACTTTTGTTATCTTACTATTTTAATTACACTTTTTTTTTACATTATCATACAAGTGGGTTGCGGCCCGCCTAACGTCGCAAACATATGTTTGCAGCCTGCGAGAAAAAAGATTGAGTATGGCTGGTTTAGATCGTTGTCATAGATGATTTGACGTCAGTTAGACGGCCATGGTTTTGCCTTAATGTATGGATTTGTACATTTAACGATTATTAAAACTAGTCGTTGGGGGCCACCGTAATACTTACCCATCATGGATATGCATAATGTAAAATATTAAAATAAAAATGTATAAACTACTTATAAAATGCATTGCAATTCAAATAAAATCGTGACTTGATGAAGTCATAAACTTTAAAGGCTCGATTACTGAATTGCTTGAAAGAGGTTTTTCCTTATAACTCCAAAAATAATAATCCTATTAACTAGCAGTTTATTGCATCTGATTAAGCGTCAAATTTCCAATTAAAATATATCTTTAAAGTGAAATTTCGATGAAATACAGGGTTATGAAAAATCGAAGAGCGCGGTAAATAGTATTCCAAATATCTCGGCAACTAATTATCCGATCGACTTCATGCTTTATGCAAAATTTGTTTTTTTATTGTCTTTTATATTCATTTCTTAAAATAAACAATTTCGAAAATTTTTATGTACCTTTTATCAGAACAAATATTTCGAGAGTCTGAAAAAAAAATAGTTCCGGTTAATCGAGGTTATTGAAATGAAATAGGCTTCTTCCCATTATTACATACTAAGTACATACCAAATTGCAAGTCTCTATCTCAATTTTTTCGGGAGATAGAGCTTTTACAGACACACAGACGGACGGCAATTTTTTTTTTTCTAAAAATATGTTTTTTGGAATCTCCTGTGTCTGAAACGTGTAAATCCGTCAAAAAAAATTTTCGATTTTCAAAACGATTACAAGACTTACCCTATACTAGGCATGATGGGTAAGTAAAATCACAGATTTTGTTTAATATCTGAAATAAATTAAATGCACCCAGTTATTCCAAAGCCTTGTGCATTCCAGTAACACTGCATAGGAAATTTTACAGTATTTCATCTGTTAGATTTATGTCATGCTTTATTTTTAATTTCAGTCGTATGAAGCCTATGCATATATTTTTTAATAATATCAACATGCGATAATCAGTTGCAGAAGTATCTACTGTAACTTGGGGGAGATTACACATTGTGTCACAGGGTTTTCCTATACACAGACACTGTAGGGAAACGCCACTAAGTTGTGTGGATGAGGTATCCCATGTGATATTTTAATTCCAGTTTGCGTTGTTTTATTAAAGTTTCAAATAATGCTTTTCTATTGCTATTTGGTCTTAAGGGTGTATCCAAATCCAAACTGCTTATTTTGAGACACATTTGTAAATTCATTTTTGCTCTAAAATGCATCCAATTGGCAGGTTCTCTTATTCAGAAACTTTATAATGTCCGTTTTGTCTCGATTTATTGATAAAGGCAGAATATATTTCAAAAAATGCTGTCAAAGTAGACATTTTGAGCCGAATTTCCCAAAGCGATAGCGCTGGAAACAAACAAAAAAAATGATCGTACTGTGAAAATAATTGTCTGTAAATCAATTTCTAATTAATTGAACGAAAAATAAAAACATGGGGCCCTTATAAATGTCTTTATAAATCACGCCGCCAAATTTCCTGTTGTTACTTTAAAAAATGAGTCTGAGAATGTGTCTCAAAATTTTGAGTTGTTGAGCGTGGAAAAATATTTTTTTTTTGAATACCGCCTTAACACCTTTGGTAAGTGTCCAATTTTTTTTACGGTATGTTACCCCAAGATTGGCGTAAGATGCCGAAATGCAAGCATTTACAAAAGTTAACGTTTTGATGCTTTCTATGACATTTGTAAAATGAAATACATTTTTAAATCATACATAAATGTATCAACTTTAACAAGAAATTAATGAAAAACAAATAAAAACAACAGGCGATTTTATAAAAAAATAAAACAAAAACTACGGCACCTTCACCCAATCTACCCTAATAAAAACTACTCTTACTCCTTCAAACCTTGGTTATTATATTCACAAACTTAAAAATGGTAAGTTTTTACTAAATAAGAAACTGAAATATATACCATACTGCAATCAAAGATCAGATGTAGTTAGAAAATGTGATTTAAAAACTTTATTTCAAATTGTTACTTAAAGACGATACATTCTAGCCTCAGGGGATGACTATTAAATTCACTTACTTATAACTTAAATATTTTATTTCTTTGATTCATTTATTAATACTTCCGTGACTTTACTTCGCATCAATTTATTAAAATGGATTTAATGAAAAATAAAAAATAAAAACAATCAACTATATTCAACTAACTATGTTTTTTGTAGAAAAATAAAACGAAACAGAAACATTCTTTATCATTACTTTTTTTATGCATTTGTGATAAACATTATTTCCGCATAAAATAATTTCTTTTTCTCTTATTATGCGGCGTGAATGTAGATTATTATTTCGAAAAAATGGAAAAAATACTACTTATTCAGTTCCCTTATCAGATTTTTTTTCCTCAAGAATAGCGTAGCTTCTGAAAGTTCATTTGGAAACCTGAATGGAACAAGACCATATTTTTTCGTATGACCAAAAGAAAAGTATACTTTTCTCTTCTTCTTTGTGATGTCAAAGCAAAGTCCGATGAAGATCTATTGACTGCCTCTCACATAAACATGCTTTTTGGAGTTTCTTATCTGAATACTGTGTTGGAACAGTGGCGCACCATTTATTCGATTATCACCACTAAATTTTAAAAGTATTCTTCCTTTTAAAATAAAAAATATCAAGATTTGCTTATTTACATAAGATAAAAAATACTATTTAATAAATTTAGTGGTGCAATTGGTTGTCAGGTGCGCCACTGTCCCATCACTGTGAATAATTAAATCTGAAAATATTAAATAAGCTTTTCAACAATGAAAAATGTGTCCTGTTTGATAATTTTATTTACGGGATTTAGTGGCATTGAATAACGAACACATTTTTCGTTTAAAAATTACCTCTGTACATAACATACTTTTTATCTTCACATTTAACGCTATATTATTGATACTTTACCTCCATATTTATGTATATCCTTAGTTGCATACTAACATACACGCGTTGAAGTGGCAAATATTATTAAATGTTTTTAAAAAAATTCAAAATACTACCATACTTTAATACTTTTACCTCTATATTATTAATGCTTTACATTCATATTTTATACTTAATTACATAAAATAAACTTGAGTCATGAAAAACACAACACTCAATTGAATCAAATTCACCTCTGTACTATAATAATTGTTTAAAAACAACACAAAATGTCACAAAAAAACATATATGCATCATTTAATAAAAACTTTTACTTTAGGTGTTTTAAAACATACAAAACTGCATTTCCCATTATAAAACCTAGCTCTTTAGAGCCGTCCTGGCTCATCATCAGGGTTAAAAACACTAACACGCAGATACACACAAAAACCACAAATAGTCTTAAACACTGTAAAAACATCATTGTCTGCTGAAGAAAAGGTCAAACCATTATAAACAGGTCTCTAGGGGTGGGAAGCATAGGGAGGGATGTGCCAATCTTATTCAATCTTGAACTATCTGTAAAAGTTTATACCATAATTTAGGGATGTTGTAAGAAACCGAATCATTGCCTGTTTTATCTTTCCTGGTTAAAATTTCTAAGGATTCACTTATTATTACTTGATAAAAAGAGGATGTGGGTTTAATAATTTTAGCTTTATCAAAATCTATTTTAATCGACTGCTCTTGTTTTAATCTGGAAAGTGCTGTTTTACTTCTATTGTACTTGATATCTGCAATATGTTCTTTTAACCTAATTTTAAATTTCCTTAAAGTCATACCAATGTAGTCTATATCTTTATAAGATTTCATCCTATTTTCAACTATTTCCATAGTAACCGGGATTCTATAAATTCCAGCTAAATCTTCAATCGGTAAGGGATCAATCTTCTTATGCAGTAACGCATTCAATTTAACTGGAGGGGATGCTACCAAATTTATTTCATAATTCTTTTAATTATATTTTAATTGTTCAAAAAGTTTCGGAATATATTGAAATTTGTAAAATTTAGTTGGTTTGCCTGATTATTCTTGTTTTTTACCCTGATATTGATATTGACAAATTAACTTATTGACTAACCTCTCTGAAAAACCATTCTCATTTGCTATAATTTTAATTCTGTCAAGTTCCTCATTGAATAACTATCAGTACACACTGAAATTGCTCTACGGATGTAAAACTTATATGCAGCTAGTTTATAACTTAAAGGTGATGAAGCATCTCTGGAAATAATATTATTTGACCGCATATTTTTCCTATAAACTGTCCTAGGTTGTATTGTTAAATTACTGTTTTTTATCAGCTGTTTTTTATCAATAAACGATTCTGTTTTTCTAACTCCAGGGTAAATTGTATTTTTGTATCAATTTTATTAAGTTTAACCACAAAGTCCTTCAATAAATCTATACCATGCTCCCATATAATAAAAATATCATCTGCATATCTACACCAATATGCAGGTTTTTCACTAAAATCATTCATAGCCATATTTTCAATGGGTCTTAATTTAATCTCTGCGCATAAACCCGAAATGGGGGAGCCCATTGGTGCACCATCCTTTTGCTTATAATAAATATTATCAAACTGAAAACGTTATTGTTTTTAATTAGATTAAAACCGGAAATAAGTGTGTTTTTTGTGCTCACGCCAAAATAATCATTGCCATATAGCTTCTTCCACGAACAAACCGACATCATTCATATCTACAGATGGATATAACGATACCACATCCAAACTCGCAAAAATGCTGTTCTCAGTAATCTGAAAAAGTTTTACTTGCCTAATAAACTCCATTGTCGATGAAATGACGAACTCTGACTGAGGGAGGATAGTTTTTAATAAGACAACATATGCCCTTTCTAGATAATATGTAGGTCCTATACATTTAGTTACAATTGGTCGAAGAGGGTTTCCTTCTTTATGATCTTTTAAGCGTCCTATAATCCGTGGAGTAGCTGCTGTTTTATTAATCTTAATCATGTGTACCATTTCATTTGGCCAACTTCCATTATTTACTGTTCTTGTGTTTTCCTTGCGATCAAATCAACTGGGTCCTTATTCAGAACACTTACATTTAAATCATTTATATAAATCTTCATTTTCTGTATGTAATCTTCCCTATTCATTATAGCTAATTTATTTGACTTATCTGTCTGCAATACAATTATATCATTATTTTCACGAAGTTTTTTTAATAACTTCATTCCTGTCTTTAACAATTTTCCTGCGTTTTAAATTACTTGAATTTCCATTTTTTATGAACTTATTTACATTATAATACGTATTATTCCTTATTTAATCCTTTAAATGACATGGTGCTGAATTAACAATACTTTCACAATTAGCAATAATTGATTTAATATTTACCTGATTTTCAAATATATATTTTGGTCCAAGTGATAATATACGGTGTTCATATTCATTAGGAATCCAATTTGAGAGATTAGTGTATGGAACTTCCTTTTCTAAGCATTAATCTGTTTATGTGATAAAATTAAGTTGTTTAGTTTTCTCCTTATGGTGACTCTTCTTTTTTCTTTTTGTATATTACGATATACTTGTAATGTCCTGAAAAACATATCAAAATCCTCTCTCTTAAGATTAAAAGTCAGTTCATGGCAAAACCGATATAAGT
Source organism: Maratus michaelseni (assembly GCA_963931845.1). Lineage (NCBI taxonomy): Eukaryota > Metazoa > Arthropoda > Arachnida > Araneae > Salticidae > Maratus > Maratus michaelseni. The sequence continues at coordinate 199,692,537 of OZ007595.1, forward strand.
CTCTTGAAATGAAATCGATTAACTTGAATTTTAGTCTAATAAACTTATCCAAACATGCTAACACATATTTCAGCTTAAGCTGCATAAAAACACTCCCAATAAAATGATTTTTAGTAACGAGAAAATGGGGTACAATCTTCATATATTTACATGTCTGTAAAAAGTTAACACTGAAAAATTTCACGATCTAGTTTCAGCTTTTGGGATTTGTATCTGCGCTTCAATATTTCAGTAGATTCCATATTAACCAGTATACTTTATAGAAGCAAAATAAACTTGAGTCATGAAAAACACAACACTCAATTGAATCAAATTCACCTCTGTACTATAATAATTGTTTAAAAACAACACAAAATGTCACAAAAAAACATATATGCCTCATTTAATTTTTTTTTTTAAACTTTTACTTTAGATGTTTTAAAACATACAAAACTGTATTCACATTATAAAACCTAGCGCTTTCGAGCCGTCCTGGCTCATCATCAGGTTTAAAAACACTAACACGCAGATACACACCAAAAACACAAATAGTCTGAAACACTGTAAAAACATCATTGTCTGCTGAAGAAAAGGTCAAACCATTATAAACAGGTCACTAGGGGTGGGAAGCATAGGGAGGGATGTGCCAATCTTATTCAATCTTGAACTATCTGTAAAAGTTTATACCATAATTTAGGGATGTTGTAAAAAACCGAATCATTGCATGTTTTACCTTTCCTAGTTAAAATTTCTATGGATTCACTTATTATTGCTTGATAAAAAGAGGATGTGGGTTTAATAATTTTAGCTTTATCAAAATCAATTTTAATCGACTGCTCTTGTTTTAATCAGGTTTAATCTGTTTTAATCCTGTTTTAATCTTTTTATCAAGCAATAATAAGTGAATCTATAGAAATTTTAACCAGGAAAGACTAAACATGCAATGATTTGGTTTCTTACAACATCCCTAAATTATGGTATAAACTTTTACAGATAGTTCAAGATTGAATAAGATTGGCACATCCCTCCCTATGCTTCCCACCCCTAGTGACCTGTTTATAATGGTTTGACCTTTTCTTCAGCAGACAATGATGTTTTTTACAGTGTTTCAGACTATTTGTGATTTTTCTGTGCATCTGCGTGTTAGTGTTTTTAACCCTGATGATGAGCCAGGACGGCTCGAAAGCGCTATGTTTTATAATGTGAAATACAGTTTTGTATGTTTTAAAACACCTAAAGTAAAAGTTTTTATTAAATGATTTATATATGTTCTTAATTACATAGTTCCGTAGATATATCGGGTGAACCAAAAGTTCGTTAAAACTTTAAAAATTCATAAAAAAGGAAGAATTTGTGAGAAAGAAATGCGGTTTGCAGGAAAGGGCTCACAAGGTATTTTAGCACAAAGAAAAAATTAATAATTTGACTGGTAGAGGGCGCTGACGACACGAAACAAAATGAACAGGACAACAGTACCCTCTATCCATTTATGCTTGCAATAACAATTGTTCAACATGACCTCCAGAACATTGTACGACACAACTAAGGCGACTCACAACGCTAGTTACAGCTGAATGCAACATGTCGGAATGAATTGCAGAAACTCTCCGTTCAAATAGAACAACTTCACTAACAACGCTGGATCCGGTAATGATAACATTCTGAAAGCGAATGAGAAATCCTCGTGTATTCCGGTCTTTTATTGCAGGATTAATTTGCATATTCTGCTAATCTCTCGCATGTTAGCGCCATCTACAGGTGCTTTTTAACCTTTTTTCTGCTAAAAAATATCCGACTACCTTGTTGTTTCTTGCAAACTACACTTCTTTATCATAATTTCTTCCTTTTTTATGAATTTTTAAAGTTTTAACGAACTTTTGGTTCACCCGGTATACTGCAAACATACATCAAATATACTTACATGCGTCTTAAAACATTATTTTACAATATACACAGTGTTTCCAAAAATTTCTCGGACTTACCCTATAAACAAAAAATTAAAAACTGAAAAGAAACTTTTGACCTATGTTTATTCGAAATACACCCCGCTGGACTCAATACATTTTTTACAAAGAATGTAATACTCATCAAAACACGTTTGGAAGTCCGCCTTTGTGATGTGCGGCAAATTGTCGGTCGCTGTCGTTTGAGGTAGTCCCCTTTAGGTGCAATTTCAACTTGGGAAACAGGAAATAGTCACAGGGGTGTAACTCTAGGGAGCAAGGACGATGGTTGAGCACAACGACCTCTTAATCAGGGCTCCCAAATGGTCAGCCATTTGAATACCAATATTTTTTAACAGAAAATTTCATGGTAGGTTTCTGCAACATTTCTGAAAAAATGACCTCCGGAGGTGGTTTTTGAAAAATTTGCAAAAAATACCTAAAAATAATTTTTGTCTAAAAAAATACCGGTATTCAAAAAGCAGACCTTTTGGGAGCGCTGATTTAGAGGCAAGAAACTCCCGCAAAATGATCAAAATGTGTACTGGTGCGTTGCTGCGTCGTGCACGAATGTCCAATAGCCTTGATGTCAGTATCGAGGACGAACTCTGCGCACTCGGGCCATGAAACGCGTCAAAACTTCGAAATAGCAACTTCCAGTAACAGTATTACTTTCAATTTTATGTTCGTTCGTTGTTTGACCTTTGCGAGCTCCGACATGATCATGTAACACTGTTACAACTAACCGGATGCAATTAACATCACACAATAGATAGTAACGTGAAATTGTACCACTTTAGAAGGCAAAGTGTAGTCGTGCTTTCGATATCACCTGCGGACACGCAGGGTCATCTATTTGCTGGTAATTTAACCAATCTGGGAATTTTCAGGACGGACTATGTAGATACATTTTACAATACATACAATGTACATACGAACTTACACACAATAATTTACAATATATTCAACAAACAAAAGATTTAAAATTCATGTAACATGTATGAAAGGCGTTCGTAAAAAATGAATATCCGGGACAGCATTCGAACCAGCAATCTCTTGGCTAAAGCTGCCAGTGATCTACCAACAGAGCCATCCCGGACAAATCTGAAGGGCATTATTAACCCAGTTAACCTTAAGCCAGTTTAGGTTAACTGGCTGAATTATATCCTCCAGATTTGTCCGGGATGGCTCAGTTGGTACAGCACTGGCCGCTTTAGGCAGGAGATCCCTGCTTCAAATCCTAGTCCGGACATTTTTAGCCCGTTCTAAAATTACAACTCATTTGACTTCTTTACCAATTTAAATAATTGTGTTAAAAATTAATCAAACGTGTATGGTTTTGTATATTCTTTTTTATATGTACATTAACTGGAAAACATAGAATATAATGCCTTTAAAATATATGATATATTTTCTTATAAGTTACGAATTAAAATAGTTAACGTAACAGCATCAAAAAGTTTATGTTGATTCAAGCTTACTAAGTGTATTTTAAAAAAATTTAGAAAGGTAAAAATAACGAAATAGATTTATCACTCCACCGACGAAAATTGGGATATCATTGATATCGGAAACTTACTAATCACATTGTAACAGCTTTTTACGATTTCTGTGCTTTTATTGGAATATGATTTATAATCAGTATTTATTTTAATGCTGTTTTCTACATTAGGCACTTTAATGTCTCAGATTTGTTATACTATTTTAATTAATTAGCATCCACATGTGCGTAAGTGGGCTGCTGCAAACAGAAACGTATGAAGGGTAGACTTTCATATGGATCAAGATCTCCCTTTTAAATGAAAATTTTGAATTTTTTTTTTAAATCACATGACCTGCCCAAAAACTATTATTCAACTACACACGTTATCAACAGGACCACTTAACAAATCCCAAATCGAGTGACAAATAAAATTGAAACATCAACATCTATTATGATTATTGATTTCTTCTTTTTTAATAACTCTTTGGATTAGTAGCAATGTCCGAAAATGAGACATTTTTATTTCCTTGTGAGTTGTGTTAGCACTTATTAATTTTATAATTAACTGAAAGGCAGAATGTTATTTGCACTATTATAAATTCCACTACGTGCTGTAAAGAAAATATTATTGCTGACAAGATAGCTAATTTCAAAACTAATATTTAATTTTAAACATGACTTGAATCGTAAAAAATAATTACTAGAGGCTGTTTGAAACCATGATTTCTTTAATTTAAAGAATTGGAATTGTATGTTCCGATGAAATGAATACCAGATGTATGTTGTTAATAATTGAATTTCTAAAAAAACAAAATTTTCATACCGGTAAAAATTGTTAGTAAAAATAAATATATTTTTCAATTGCTGGTAAAACATGTGTTCTGCTGGTCGTTGAACCAAATCTTGTAATAAAGTTGTCTCAAATGATAACTTTTAAAAATTAACAAAAACAGAAATTTTTTTAGTACCAGTCAGTTTATCGGATTGCTATACTCTGTAATACATGGGGAGTTTTTAAAGACGTAAAGTACATACGCTCACAAAGTATAAAAGAGGGAATTTTCAGCTGCTGGTAGGTAAACACTGGACGAAGATACGCATGTGTGATGAGTGTCTTTTTTCATGGCTGTTTGTGTGTGTGACCTAGCGCATTGAAATTGTTAGCAGCGATGGTTTTAGAACGTGTACACTGCGACTTTTTTGTTGACCATTATTTTGCGTATATCTCACACCGAAGTTTGCAGATATATTGGTAAAGAATAAGAGCGCAATTAAACGATCGAAAAAAGAATTTGCCATCTGAGTCTATATTCGTTAGCCAAATAAAAAGAACAACGGAAAAAATCGTCATTAGCCAAAATATTCATTAGCTGTGGCATCACTATATATTTTGTAATATAAATTTTTCATAACTTCGAAAAAGTTTGAACTCATTCCAAAAAATTAAACTGTAAAACAAATTGAATATACGCAGTAAATTTCCGTGCAAAGTTCTTGTCAACTATTTGAAATTAGTTAGATGTAACTGTTTCGAAGCATTGATCTTCAGAAAATGCGCAAAAGCGATGCTCGTTGAAAGAGGCATCTGTTTTGTCAAACCTTTTTCGATGATACTAAGAGAGAAAGTTTATAAGTTGCGCAGCCAAATTAATTTAAAAAGGGATGCAGCTACAAAATTATTTGTCTTCTTTAATCGCAGATTTTGCTGATTAAATGATAAAATTTAATATTTAATTTTAATGTTCAGAAGTAAGCGTAAAAATTGTCAGGTGTACTACAGTTGCAAAAGTTATGTGTACAAAACAGAAAGTGGAAAGTGAATATATGTTAGTTAATTGCGGCATCACTTAAAGGCTAAATGCAAAAATTCGTTCACATAATCCCCACCATACTATTTTAACTCCAGCGAAAACAATTTGAAGAATATTCTGTAAAAATTCTGGCCGATAAAAAATAATTTCGATCCTCAATTTCCGTATTTATTCTTCTATATTTACCATGCTAAAAAATACTATAAAATTAAGGTTTCTATAATGTGTAGTTTGATATGTCAGAGAATTTGTTTTAAAATTATTACGACACCAGAAATGCATTACAGTTAGTAAATACTTGTAATTGTAAAAAGCAAATTTTGTTTAAATCAATCTATCAAAAACTTTTTATCAAAATATTTATTAATATTCTAAATGAAATTATTGCTGAACTGTCGGGACTACGATGACTCCGATCCCTGCATTAGAAAAGGAATTCGCGTTATGCAATGATGATAGAAGATATTACCTAATTTTCTTTTATTTCTGTTTTATTTCTGTTTAATTTACATTTAAATTAAACTTTTTCTCATTTATTTATGTTTTTTTCTACTTTCTTTCTATTTTTAATATCAGTTCTGTTTCTTCTTACAAAAAAAAAAAAAAAAAAAGTATGGTTATAACTAAAAAGCGCCTTCTATTTTTATTCTTTTCTTTCTACATCTCGACTGTTTTGAACAATTGAATATTTTAACATTTTAACTTTAATCTCTTTTTCATGTAACTAGTATACAAGTTTTTTATTATTAATGATGTTTCTAAATTTTAATCCTACCCGGGACGTTTTCTGTCTTTATTCATATTTGTACAGTAAACTCCCTTAAAACTCCGCTTATCTTAAAACCAGACATTGTGCGGATTTTAGAATTTTGCGAATATCTGGACACTGTTTTGTTTACATTTTTAAACAGTAATTTGAATTTAATAATGCACTTGAAATTATAATTAATGCTTACAATAAAGTAAAACAATAATAAAAAGAAATGTACCCAGTTAAACTGATGGCATTTACCTCACAGACTATTTATACTAATTGTATAGTATACTCTTAATTCAAAGAATAATGCACCTCTAAAAATAAAGAAACCGACAATAAATTAAGGGGGGATTAGTCCCCTGTTTCCCCACTTTATACTTAACCAATGAAACTCCAAAAGTAATCAGGGAAGTGTTTTATGACAATAAACCTATCAATTTGGAGTAAATTGACTAATTCTGCATGAAAAACCCATTTATTTAAATTAAGGGGGGGGGGGTTGTCCCCGTTCCCCCCTTTGTGCTTAACCAATGAACCCATACAAATAATCAAAGAAACTCCTTATCACAATGAACCTGTACACAAAATTTGAAGCACATAAGATAATTCTGCCTGAAAAACCCATTTATCTAAATTAAGGGGGGATTACCTCCCTTTCCCCCTTTATACTTAATCGATCAACTCCCAAAACTAATCAGGGAAGCTTCTTGTCACAATGAACCAATAAACAAATTTGAAGCAAAACGGATAATTCTATCAAGAGTTATCGCGTTACATATATACGTACATACATACATACGTACATGCATACGTACACACATACATATATGCATACATACATACGTACATACATACATACGTACATACATACGTAAATACATACGTACATACATACATACGTACATACATACATACGTACATACATACGTACATACATACGTACATACATACATGCATACAGAACATCCGGGCACATTAGTTCTCAGGCTTTGATAGGAAGTGAACTAAACTTTAAGAAAATTTAATTTTTTTAAGTATTAAAAGTAAAGGTCAAGTAAATAATTATGCTTAACTAAATATGCATAATGGTAAGATAATTAGTTTTCGAATTATTCAGTGAAACATTCCGTATAAATATACACTAATAATTCGCATCAAAATCTTAAAATAAAAAGATTTTATTTCATGTTTAGTCACATACTTAATAACCAAAAGCTTGATTAATACATAAATATATTAGGTAAAAAGAAAGTAATCGCCACTGATATCTGCGCTATCTTGAAATTTTTCAAAAATAAATTTATGTTCTCTTCATGAGAGAACATGAGTTTAATCATATTAACTAGAATTCTATATTAAAATGTTTACAGAATGATATATAAATTAAACAAAACTTAAATTTCCCCCCTATATCTTAAGTGTAAGTTTCACTGTTACTTACCCATCATAAGTAGTATAGGGTAAATCTTGTAATCGTTTTGAAAAGCGAAAAAAAATATTTGACAGATTTACACGTTTCAGACACTGGAGATTCCGAAAAACATATTTTTAGAAAAAAAATTACTGTCCGTCTGTCTGTCTCTCTCTCTCTCTCTCTCTGTGTGTGTGTGTGTCTAGAAACGCTCTATTTATTGAACAAATTGAGATAGAGACTTGATACGTACGTACTTAGTATGTAATAATGGGAAGAAGCTTATTGAATTTCAGTAACGTCGATTATCCGGAACTATTTTTTTTTGGACGCCCGAAATATTCGTTCTGATAAAAGGTATATAAAAATGTTCGAAATTGTTTATTTTAAGGAGTGAATATAAAATACAATAAAAAATACATAAATTTTGCATCAAGAATGAAGTCGATCTGATAATTAGTTGCCGAGATATTTGTAATTATATTTTCCACATTCTTCGATTTATCATGACCCTGTATTTCATTTAAATTTCAATTCAAAGCTACATATTAATTGGAATTGAGACACTTAATCTGACGCAGTAAACCGTTAGTTAATATGATTATCCATTTTGAAGTTATAGAGCATTTAAAGCGAGGCTAACGAAAAAAACAGGCTACCGCGGTACATTCTACTTATCGTTTTTTACAGATCGCTAGAGTGACGTGTTGCTCTTTTCGTACACCTGCATTGGTGCATTCGAGCATCACGTGACTCGCGCGGTCTGTAAAAAATGATACGCGTAAAGCACCACGGTGGCCTTTCTTTTTCGTTAGCCTCGATTTAAAGTTTATGACGTCACTAAGCCAAGATTTTATTCGAATTGCAATGCATTTTATAAGTAGTTTGCACATTTTTTATTTACATATTTTATATTATTCATATCCATGATGGAACTTTAAAACTGGGTAAATTTTAGTACTACAGCGTACTAATAATCTACAGCGTTTTCTCTTAGAAAACATAAATCCACTCTCACAGATCTTCAAATTTTAAATGTTCACCTTTTTTTTTATAGATACTTTTTTTTGCATTAATGCTGCTTCGCTTTCATAAACTGAATGAGTTTTGAAAAATATAAGAGCTGAAAAAATGAAAACGTTTTAATTAAAAGTAAAAACATTTAAATTTCGTTTTGGTCTGTTTAATTCTAAAATCCGTGAAGGTTATTATCCCATAAAAAAGCTTCTTGTAGTACAAGGTATTCCATAGTGAATAAGGCGATTAAAAATTTCTCCGTAGTTTTTATTATGGTAGTTGAAAATATTTTTAATATTTCTACCTCAAAATTAAATAAAAAGGGAATTACTTTAATTAAAGAAAATATTATATTTTAGAAACACTTCTGTAGATTTTTTTTTTTTTTTTTGGGGGGGGGGGGGATTGGGGATTTTATTTAGAATTGTAATATTTGCATTGTTTAACATTATTTAACATCATATTTTTCAGAATTTAAAAAATCTGAAGATTACTTTTTAGAAATAAAAAATACTTAAAAATAATCACCCCTGCTTAAATATAATCACCTCTATAAACTTTATTTAAGGAAAACACAAATATACAGGAAATATTATAATTTAATGTATTTTTAACATTAATGTAATAAGCTATTGCATCTCTTTACTCTGGAACAATGTCTGATGATATATACTATTAAAAATAAATATTGAGAAAGTTTTATTTCAAGGTTTTCATACGATAAATCACTGCTTTTCTCATTCATAAATTGTAAATATTGAAATGAAAAGAATGGGATAATTGCACAAAATCATTAAAGATTATTTTTATTTTAATAAAACGTATTTTTTTCTAACGTAAAATGGCTAAAATATGTTTGTAATTTTTTTCCCCAAACGTTACACCTAAATTAGTAAATAAAACATGCACAGACATGCAGTATTGAATTCTACTTATAATTTTATAATTACCTGTTCGTTTATTAATTATTAATAGATACATTTTTTCATATCCATAATTTTACTACTTAGAAAGTAATACAAGTTGGAAGTTGTACGTGAAACGTGACAAATGTGGTGCGTTCGTACTATAGCTAGTTATATAAGTTTTCAGATCTTGATTATTTTTAATTCTGTGAAATGAATTATATCGTCTGCAGTTAATTTCTGTAATAAAATAAGTATCTCGGTCGTTTGACGATTAAACCTCGGAAGCTCCTATAACAAGAAAGCACCGATTTTTTAAAAAATAATCAAATTTCTTAATAAATATTTTTATTAATGTCGTCTAAAGTTTTGATTTAATTTTCATAAAATTTGAAATATCTCGACAAAATTCAGAAAAGATACTATATTTTAAATTTCAAACCATTCGTTTGGCTAGTTTTTGCGTTGTTATATGCGGACAGACGTACCAGACGTACGAACGCACCAGACGACGACAATAGGTGCAACGGATTTATATAATTACGAACGCACCTAAAAATGGCAACGATGAGGAGAAAGAAAAGTAATACTGCAAAATATGGCATGTTTCTGCGCACAAAATCGCTTATGTGTTATACTTACTATAAATCAGGTCAAATCCTCATGTTCAAACTTGGTTACGCTCTACAGCCAGTTATTTTTAGTAATTCTTTATAACAGATTTTTGTAACAGATAAATGTAATTAAATCAAAGTGAAACAGTTACACAAGTCGCGTGTTCCTCGAGGGGTGCTGTACGAAGTTGGCAGACTCCCCTCTGTCCGACGCAAGGCTCATTCCATATGAGTACACATTTTTTAAATGACTTTTTCACTTTCACATAACCAGGTTCCTTTGTAAAAATGTGTATCATCGTTTTTCATGTCCGTTATGTGTGTACTCATAACGGGCTCTGAAATTCAGCTCGAAACGTCTATTTTTCGTAATTGCTATGTCCAGGGCTTTGCAAATTTGATAAAATCTGATAGCCAGGAAAAAATTCGAGTCGCCAGTAAAAAAATATTTACCCTCTACTCTTTCCCCGTCTTAGATTTTCAAACAACACAAAAGTGTTTTATGAATTAATTGTGAAAAAATAATAACAAAGATAGTTTAGAATTATTAGTTACATAGTTTAGAATAGTAAATAATTTAGAAAGTTAATATAAACTATGTTTTCTAATGAAACTCATCAAAGTTATAATCACTTATATGTTAACAACTTATATGAACACAAAAATCTGATTTGAAATATATAACAAAAACTAGAGAATTTTTTAGCATTGTATATAATTTTAGATGCCAAAGAGGCTGGATTGACACTATTTCTTACTGATTTATTGAAATAATCCTCTCCCCCGCATCATAATCACGTGACATATGCTAGTTGGCTAAAGCTGAAAAGAATAGTGTTTTCTGTGCATGACAGGGAAAATACCTTTTAAACTTGGTTCTTTCATTAAAAGTACGAGAGAAGAAGAATATCACTGCTTGCCGCACAAGAGTAGGGGTGGGGAGATAAAAAAAATTACATTTGTGCTCATTACTTAGGTCAATTTTTTTACAAAAAAAAACCCGTCAGATTAGATAACTTGGTCGCATAATTAAAACCTTGGTCGCCCAGTGACGACCTGGCAACCGGATTTGTCAAGCTCTGGTTATGTGCATTTCAACAGCTTTTAAGTGTCTGAAATATTTTGATTTTATGTACAAGGAAAGCAATCGGACGTTATCATATTTGTGTATCTCAAATTTATATAAGGTATTAATTTTATACTTTTTTTATTCAAAGATATCAAATTTTAGTTATTTTTAAAAGATGAACGCCAAACTGAAATAACTAAACATGCCGGAGATGGCACGGGGTTCTTATTTTAAATACATGGTAATACATTAAGCAATCGTTCCGTTCGACAGCAATAAACTGTTGTCAATGAAAATAATGATGGCGCACTAATTCATGTGCAAGGCTCCCAAATGGTCCGCTTTTTGAATACCGGTATTTTCTTAGAAAAAAAAATTATTTTTAAATTTTTCTTGCTTGCAAATTTTGCCGAAACCACCTTCGGAGGTGAATTCTTGCGGGAAAGTTGTAGAAACCTACCATGATATTTTCTGTTAAAAAAAATATTGATATTTACGAGGGGCACTCGGAAAATAAGTTTCCCCTGGCGACTGTGGACAGAGGTGTGTATGAAAGACAAAAAATGTATAATGAGACATTAAAGAGAAAACATAACTTTATTTTTCCACATAAGTACCAAGTACATTGAGACATTTGTCATACCTCTTTATAAGCTTCAAAAAGCCCTCCAGGAAAAAATTAGGGCTTTGCATACGGGCGAAGCGTTGAACGGCTATGGGCGAAAGACGACACAGTAGGTGAACACGAACGTGCAAGACACCGATACCATTGGGTAGATGTCGACCACGATCAAGCAGATGGCGCTGTTGCGGTGACAGCGCAGTTTCAGTCAACAGCGCCATCTGCGCAGGCACTGTAACAGCGCCATCTTCTTGATCGCGGTCGACCTGTACCCAATGGTATCGGTGTCTTGCACGTCCGTGTCCACCTGCTGTGTCGTCTTTCGCCCATAGCCGTTCAACGCTTCGTCCGTATTCAAAGCCCTGATTTTTTCCTGGAAGGGTTTTTGAAGCTTATAAAGCGGTATGACAAATGTCTCAATGTACTTGGTACTTAAGTGGAAAAATTCAGTTATGTTTTATCTTTAATGTCTCATTACATTTTTTGTCTTTCATACACACTTCTGTCCACAGTCGCCAAGGAAAACTTATTTTCCGACTGCCCCTCGTAGTTGGCAGATCATTTTGGAGCTCTGGTGTGGTATGGCGCCGCAGGAAATATTGCTGGCACACATACGTGTGTGTCATGACGTTTAATGCGTTAAATAGTGTTATTATGGCTGAGCTCTTCAGCTGTGGACTTTCGAATAAACGTATGGACATTAGTAAACATTTTAAATTCTGTAGAAAGTTTTTTCCTATTTTAATCAAAATGTATTTTCTTATAATTTAGACAGGAAATAAAAATACTCTGTTTAAATAAAGTGATGTACTACATTGATTATAAAAAAAAAAAAAAAATTGCCGAACAACAAAATGTTTATTCAAATATCTAGTACACCATAGTAATCATGAAAAGAAACAAAATTTACAAAGGCATCCTAAATTTCTAACTATTTAAACCAATTCAAAAACTTTAAATATTTGTTTTAAAAATGAGAAATGTTTTACGCAAAACTTTATATTAAAATTAATCACCCGCTATTTACGGCATTTATTTTAATTTCCTTTCACGTTAAAGTAATTTTGAAAATCATAAATTAAAAGCTATCTGAAAAAGAACATGTGATGATAAACACAACTGTGTTTTTAATTAATTTGGAGGCTCTTAAAATTCTCTTTTGTGTAGTCTACTTTTAAAATGTTAATTTATTTTCGAAATTCAAAAAAATAATAAAATAAAATAAAAATTATTTGTTTTTTAGTAATGAAGATATTTGAAACCTCTTTTTACTTTAAATTAAAATAGGTACATAAAAGCTTTGAATAAAACTACGCATTTTTTTTTAAATTTATTATATTTTTTAAAAGATATTACCAATAAATAATTATTTTAAAGTAAAAATTCAGCTTTATTTTATTTTCCTTATTTATATATACTAAGTGTTTATTATACGTTAGAATCTAACCCATCATTATTCAAATAAAAATTGTTTCTTGAAAGAAAAAAGTAATATTTTTGTATTACAAAATTATGCAAAACACTTTCGGACACAGAGTATGATTAACTCCACTATACCATGCGGAAAATAACGGAATCCGGTTCCGAAATACAAAGTGACCTCAAAAAAATTTCTGCAACCAAAAAATAATAATATTGAAAAAGGAAAGTCTTCTTGGAAATCGTACTCGTCTAGCCTACAATAACAAAATAAACAAATAAATAAAAATATTGAAATGCAAGCGAGAAATTTGAAATGAACGCTTCAATGGGTTTAAGTTTAGCTTGCAAGTTTAGTGGTGTGACTAGTATAAGCTCTAAAATCTAAATAGCCTACACTAGTCACGGGAAGAAACAACCAAGCTAATGTTAAGTCTATTAGGAGGTTCTCGACAGATTTCTCGCTCTCATTTTACTATTTTTAAATGACATTTTTGGCATAGGATAGCTGAGGTTGATCTCTAACGTTGTTAGTTTTAACTTTTTTGATTTTGATTCCAGTTTTTTTATATAAGCGTTCAGTTTCAGGACCGGTTTCAACCGGTTCCAAAATTGGAAATGTCCGCTTATAAAAAAAACTGGAACCAAAATAAAATCGAAAAAGTAAAAACTAACAACGTTAGAGATCAACCTCAGCTATCCTATGGGGAAAAAATCAATTAAAAATATTAAAATGCGAGCTGGAAATCTGTCAATAATCTTCACATAGACTTAATATTAGCGTTCGAGTGTTTTCGGATGACTAGATTAGGCTCTTAATAGCTAAATTCAAAATGTGTAATTTTGTTATTTAATGTTAATTAACAACACTAGCAGACTTATCATTGTACTTAATTGTGAAATTAGGTCTTGGTGAATTGCAGATTCATTTATTAACTACACCATATGTTACGTAATGACATTAATAGTAAAATGCCACAAATAGTAATAAGAGAGCATGCTTTCCCTGAAGAAAAGATGAGAAGAACGCTACACTGTTCGGTAATGATTGCTTAAGCAAGTTCTTAACGTATTATCTGTATAAGCAATTAAAGTTTAAATGAACTAACATTAATTATGATATTAAAGTAATTGTAATCTACAAATTTTACTAATTATCATATAATCATTGAAATTGTATATTCGATTACAAATGTTATAGAGAGGAATTTAATTAACAACACGATTCATGCAGATTTTATTTCTTTCAGAATATATAACTAGTCGTTGGGGGCCACCGTAATACTTACCCATCATGGATATGCATAATGTAAAATATTAAAATAAAAAATGTGTAAACTACTTATAAAATGCATTGCAATTCGAATAAAATCGTGGCTTGATGACGTCATAAACTTTAAAGGCTCGACTACTGAATTGCTTAAAAGAAACATCCTTATAACTCCAAAAACAATAATCCTATTAACTAGCGGTTTATTGCATCTGATTAAGTGTCTCATTTCCAATTAAAATTTATCTTTGAATTGAAATTTGGTTTAAATACAGGGTCATGAAAAATCGAAGAGTGTGGAAAATAGGATTACAAATATCTCGGCAACGCATGATCCGATCGACTTCATGCTTTATGCAAAATTTGTTTTTTATTGTCTTTTATATTCACTCCTTAAAACAAACAATCTCGAAAATTTTTATATACCTTTTATCAGAACGAATATTTCGAGAGTCCGAAAAAAATAGTTCCGGATAATCGAGGTTACTGAAATTCAATAGGCTTCTTTCCATTATTACATACTAAGTACATACCAAATTTCAAGTCTCTATCTGAATTTGTTCGGGAGATAGAGCGTTTACAGACACACAGACGGACGGCAAATTTTTTTTTCTAAAAATATGCACTGTTAAAAATTTGCAGCAAACTGTCCAGTCATTTGACCGTTTTTATGGAAAATGGTTACATAACCATAATTTAACTCTATTCTAACCGTAATATGGACAATAATATGGTCAGAATAGGGTTAAATTACGGTTATGCAAACGTTTTCTATAAAAACTCAAATGACTGGACAGTTTGCTGCAAATTTTTAACAGTGTAAGGTCTTTATTATCTTTTCTTATTTTTAATTTTTAATTTTTTTTTAAATTACATTTACACCTCGACATTCTATTATTCAGATTTTATCATTTAGAAAAATGCTCGCTAAAAGGATCTCCAGTGTCTGAAACGTGTAAATCGGTCAAAAAAAAATTTCCATTTTTAAAACGATCACAAGACTTACCCTATACTACGTATAATGGGTAAGTAATAATCTGTATAGATCTGCAATCAATTTTATAAGAACACGATTCATGCATATTTTATTAATATCTTTCAGGCTATATGATCTGTATAGATCTGTAATCAAATTTATAAGAACACGATTCATGCATATTTTATTAATATCTTTCAGGCTATATGATCTGTATAGATCTGTAATCAAATTTATAAGAACACGATTCATGCAGATTTTATTAACCTCTTTCATACTATATGATAATCTGCATAAATCTGTAATCCATTTTATAAGAACACGATTCATACAGATTTTATTAATCTCTATATAATAATATCTGACTATATAATATAATCTGTATTCGTTCTGTAATCAATTTTATTGTTCCTGAAAGTATAATAATCATTGCAAATGGATGCATTTGGTTAAGGTAAACAAAATTAATAATTCCAATTTAAGTATATTTGCATTAAACATATCTGTAGAGTCTTTAGACGATCGGTAAAATTTTAAATACTATTATATAAGAGCTAATTCAGTTAAATTTTAAAATATAAGACACATAAATTTTCTCACATTATTCCTAATTAGATATATAATTAAAATATTATTTCTAGGTTTATTACTGATTCATTTTGAAGTTAACCAGATGCTACGTATTGCCATCAGTGGAAGTAGGAGTTAATATTTCGCATGTAACAGAAATCAGAACTGAAATAAAAATGTAATTGTGCGTTGTTTCGCAAAGTTTGTTTACAGGAGTTTTGATGCCTTAATTACTATAAAGAGGTAAATGAAATAAGATTAATTATGATCTTAAAATAATTATAAGCAAACATTTTCAGCAGTCATTATAAGCTTATTGGAATTGCAATTTTCGATTCAAATGTTATGCAGAAAGATTTAATTAAAAACGCACTCCATGGAAATTTTATAAGTCTCTTTAATAAGCATATTTTTACAATCAATTGTATTGCTCTTGAAAGTGTAACACTTTAAATAAATAATTGAGTTTGAAAGGAAAACAATAGTAATCATTCCAATTATATTATAATAGCATTAAGCATTGTTGCTGAGTCTCTGGATAATAAATAATCTTTAAAATCTCAAGTAATGATTAATTTAATACGCAACATTTCATTCTCTTACAAATACAGACAAATTGTCATTAATTCTAATTAGGTAAATGATTTTTTGGTTAATTACTTAATCACTTTGAAATTATCTAAGGTTTTGTGTAGTTATATTCACTGTTAGATTCACCATTTTTATTGCTCTCGAAAGTGCAACACTTTTTATATGTAATTCACTTGGAGAGGAAACAATAGTAGTCATTCCAATTATATAATAGCATTTTTACTGAATAACTTGATAATAAATTAATATCTCAAGTAAGAAATAATTGAATATGCAACATTTTAAATGCAATTACAAGCACAAATAAATTGACGTTAATCTTAACTGGGTATATAATTTTTATGTTAATTACTGAATCCTTTTTTTTTAAATTAACTAATATTTTTTAGACTTTCATCTGTGTAAGTAAAATATAATATTTCTCCTGAAAAGTTGATGAGGACTTAAATAAAAATACAACCGTGATTTTTGTGTATTACTTATTTACACGATTGCTAATCGCATTAATATATAAGTTGTTTAAAACGAACTCAGTATAATAATGATCTTAAAGTAATTATAAGCCAAATTGTTCAGTAACTATCTATATGCTCAATTGAATTGCAAGTTTGACACAAATGTTATATCGACGAAATTAATTAAGCATAATTTGTGTAAAATTTATTAATAGCTTACAGGCTAAGGCTATACAGGATGTTCTTCATAATAATTGACAAATAGCCAATTCCTAAACAGTTAGTTTTAAAGAAATACTTCAAACTGCAACACAAAATGTTACAAATGTTATTTTCTTTCATATAAAAGTCCTTTTAAATCAAATTACAGTGCAATATAAGTGATATTTAGACAATGTTTTTGCATGCTGTAGCAAGTAAAACTGTACACAGTCAATTTTTGTATTACCAAAACTTACTGCGTTATAATATTTTGAATGTTAACAAATTTTTAGTGTTTTCGGAAATTAGGTATGTATTTTTCAATTGTAAGTCCAGAAAACACCCAAAATGTTTAAAATATAAAGTTTCGTAACCAGATAAATTTTGGTCGTAGAAGAGTAGAATTTTTACAGCTTTATTTCTTAGAAAATGGAGAACAGTTTTCTAAATACAACTTACAAGAGTCTTATAAAACCTAAAATTTTTTAGCTTTAAAAATTAACTTTTCTGCTGTAAATGAACCGAATCTCCGAGTTCCAAATTATCTTTCTTTGAAAAGTCTAATTCGGCTGGTGGTCCTTTTTGAATAGATGTTATGTTTGTCTCTCTGTCTGCCATCTTGTCTTTATTTGACTTCATATATTTTAACTTTTCTAATATTTGACAATCTGCCCTAAATCTTGAGTATATTGTTAAGGTAAACAAAGCTTATTTACGTTTGCAAAGAGTAGTCATATCGTGTATAGTCTTTTACGGGAACACGTCAAAAACTTTAATGTATCGTCTTGTACTGCGTGTCTAAATGTGAGATATTGGCGCAATGGAATATTAAATGAAAATTGCTTTTAATATGGCATCTAATCGGTTAAGTTATCATGAGATTACTCAAACCTAACACTACCGTGGTTTGGATCGGTTTCGTTGCGGCTCGAATATAATCAGTCCCGTGCAGAACTATCATGTGGATAACAATAAAGCGTTATCACAAATACGATGTTTAGAAAGAATCTCTTTATGTCGGTTCTATTTTTTTCTTAAAATTAATTGTGCGGCACATCGAATTAGTGCCGCATTGTTTTTCAATCTGTAAAAAAAAATTAATGTTTATATAAACACCTTATTGATTTTGTAACAGTACAAAAATCCAACAGAAACACGTTAGAGTTACTTTCAGAAGAAAGTTAAATTCTCTATCTAACAGCTTGTAGGTAAATCGTATCATGTTTATTAAAAATACATATCTGATTTTATTTACAATAAGAAGACTTAATTGAGTCTAACATCTTGAATCTAAAACAAACTGTCAACATTTCCTAGCTCTTTAATTTGCCAATTTCTGTTTTTTTTTTATAATTTGTATTTCTCCATATTAGTAGAACATTTACCATGCTGGTAATTTTTTTAAAATAATACTTATTCAGATAAACAATCTGTGTTTTCTCAAAAAAGCATCGAACCCCGAACTCAAGAATTAAACTACATAAATTAAACTACAATCTGAAAACTACTTTATTCCAGTATTAGTATCAAGTATTTCCAGTACACCAGTTAATATGCAGACATTTGAAGTATATATGCAAGTTTAACGTATTTTGATTTGACTTCAGTATTGCTGTAACTAAATAAATCTGTTATCAAAAGTTCAATAATCCCATAGAAGGGTATAAAAATTAAAATATCATGCAGATTTTAGATTAAATATATTAAGACATTTATTTGTATGCAAGTAAGGATACAATCTTATGTTTATTTTATTCGTTTCCCATTTTTTCCCAAAAAGTTGTTTAATATAATTTTTAATAAATGTATTTTACAAATACATTTTCGAGAAAAAGAGCATTAACTAAAAAAATTAAAAACTGAAGCAGTTTAATTAATTTTAATAAGAAGTGTATATATTTTTTAAGCTGTCTATGATAAAAATTAATGAAAAGTACTATGCATAACACCTGCTTAAAATTTTTAGAAACCTGTGAATATAAACATATTGAGTAAGAAACATAATTTTATGCATCGGGAGTTTTCTCACAAAATGTATTTAACGCAAAGTGATTTGTTTTAATAGAAATCTGCGTTTTAAACTCCGTAGACATAAAAAAAAATTATTGTAAGAAAGTTATTTCTCAATAACATTATAAAATGTTTTGGAATTAAAAGATGACTGTTGAATTTGACATAACGTTTGAAATATCTCCTATTTAAATTATATGAATTAAATATATTTTAAATGTTTTTACGTATGTTTTGGTTTTAGTATAAGTTTGTGATCCTTAATATAAAAGTAATACATATATGTATATGCATATTTCTTAAATGAAATTTATAAAACAGGTGGATTGTTTAATACTTCAAAATATTTAGTTGAAAACATTTTTTATGAAGTTTATTTAAATGCATTTATATATAAAAAAATACAGTTAGACAAGTCTTAAAATCTATATTTATGGAAGAGAAGAGAAAAAAAGCTTGAAAAGACTAAATAATTTCAATTGCATGTTATTAAAAAATAACTTATTTCTAAAAATAGTTCAATATTTCTGGCAATTATTATCTGATTACATAAAAAATCGCAGCTATGCCGATAAAAATAAATGCCTGTTTCAAATTTTATATTAAATTTCAGTATATTATTGAAATAATATTGCATATTAATTTTCATTTTTAACAAGATGCTTACATTTTTTTCACGTGATCTTGTTTTTATGAACATGTTGTATAAAAAATATTGCCTTATTAAAAAATCATATAAAATTGCAATAAAAGATATAATCAAAATTTTGTGAATTAGAAATTGTTGTTATATTTAGGTTCTTATTTAGATATTTTTAATAAGGTCCTTCATAAATACAGTAGTGGTAAAAATTGTGGAAACTCTTTAGAAAAAATGTTTTTTTTAAAGTTTGATAGCTTATAACACCCAATGTTTCTTAGTAAAACCATAAAAGCTATATACCACTGGAAAGATAATTTACTCAAGAATATCATGCAATACAGTTTGATCAATTATAATTATTTTATGAAACGTTATAGCCAGATAATCAGAAAAATACAGTAAAACCTGGTTAGGCTGACAATAATATTTTTTCTTCTTGAATGTAGCGAATGCATATGAATGTTTGGAGTGTCTAGACAGATTCCATTTTATTTGGTAATGTGTCAATCAAAACTAGGGTAGGATTTCAAAAAAAAAAATTATGCCATATTTTGGTACTTATAGGAGGACTTTTATAACTATTTTTTATTATTGCTATCAAGTTGCTAAAGTTCTTTGCCACCTTTCAATTTTTGAGCTAGTAAAGCATAATGCAATTAACAAAACATCATAAAGAGTTGATTAGTTACCCAGAAATCAATGTGTAACTATATTTCCAAAATGTTTCCACAATTTTGGCCACTACTGTATATACAGCAAGGTATTGGCGTTTTCAGCTGTCATGTGACATGTTTTGTTATTCTAAAGTCATCACATTTCTGCAGGATTCAGAATGGAGATTGAAAAATATTCCGAATTTTTTAAAGAGTCCTATTTTATAAATTAAATTTCAATTTTTCCAATTCGGAAAAATTGCAAAATACCCTTTCGGAAAAAAACGGAAAAAAAACAGTTTTTTTCCCAAAGTTTCCGGTTTTTTTCGAGCATTCCCATCTCTACTCTTGAGTGTGTGCATGTTTTCAGAAATGTGTATATACATGTTCTAAACTTTAGTAATTTTGATTCGGAGCAATTTTGACTAAGCGACATACTCAGGTTTGAGTATTTTTTGCTCAGTTTTAAAAATGTCGTTTTTAGAGTGTTGGTGTAAATTTGTAAGGTGATTTTTCAGCAGCGTTAGGAGTTTTCAAATACAAAAATTTTAGCATATTTTGCAGTACTTATATATTGCACTGCTGTGGGAAAAAATTAAACTACCTTCCTTACCAAGAACTGTAATTGCTGAATTAAGTTTTCAAATGTGTAATGTATTTTCTAAATGAAACAATTTAGACATCACTTTGATATCTTCTTTCACCTTATTGAACGGTGAAGTTTCTTTACAATATACTGGTGATGTTTGTAAATGTTGTACAATCTGTGTCTGACGCATATTTTTTCTTTCTTGTTTTGATATAATGTGAGTATCCATTGGAAAAATTACTTAAAATTTGAGATTTATATTTATAAAATATATTGTTTGACAATTTTTCATTTTATTTCTTTATTTTAAAAGAATCTTATGCTTTAATTGTACAGTTCATAAAAATGTAAATTAAAAATGTAAAAAAATATTATTTTGAAAAAGGAGACTCGCAAACAAAAAGTAAAACAAAAGTGCATAACGTCAAATCCCTGCAGAGTACACTTATAAATATATTCCAAGCGAATTCTTCGAAAAGTACTATAGGTAAACAGATTTTTTTTTAAACAATACATGCTAACTTAAGAAAACATTATTTTCTAACTTACTTTAAGAGTAAAAATACCCTTTTCCGAGGCACGACGGTTTTTCCAATCGTAATAAATTGATACATGAATAATACATTTGTCATTTCACTACTTTTCTGTATTAGCATGTGGACACTGATAAATTATCCCATTACGTAAATTTGCATTAAAACGCAACATAAAAAAATTCCTGGAATTTAAAATGTACTTGATACAAAGTCATATAAAGTGAGAAATCACATTAGAAGAAGTAAGATAAATATTACCATTTAAAACCTCTCTGTGAGAAACTATAAAGATTTTACGAAGTAATGTAATGTGCTTCTTCTTCTTTTTTTTTTTTTTTTTTTTTTAGTTTCTAGCTTTTAATATATTTTTTCTGGTGCTGATTTAAATATATATATACTAGGGGGCCTACCCCCTGCGAGCTACGCTCGCCAACCCCCGCTCAGACTTCGAGGCCTCTAAAAACATGACAGCGTGCTTTATTTTATAAATATTGGTAAATCTGTAATTGGGTTGCCATGCTTTTAACGTTTTAATGGGGCATTTTTTTATTATCATGGCCTCATACACAGCTGTTGCGACAACTGACGACTGTTTTCGGGAATTATAAGTAAAATCAATTACAACGTGAAAACCAACTTGTATAAAATGGTTAGGTTTAAATTGTGGCTACCTCTCGGACTTTTATAACAATGATCTGTACTCTATTCTTCCTTTGCGTTTAAGGATGAGAAAAATTACATCTGCTTGTGAATAACATTAAGAACTACGGTATTGAAAAGTACTATGTTATAGACATTTTCAGTAACAGGTTTTAATTTTCTCCCTATTTTAGTGCACCATCATGCATATTTTCATGTTATTTTAAATATGTAAATTATTTTTTTTAATTAATATGTATATACGAATTTTCTAATAATTATTTATCATACAAAATTAATTAAATATTTTGTGCATGTATGCCTGCATTTATTCGGCATCAATTGATGAGATATTTAAACAAATTTGCTATCCCCGATAATTTTACACCATGTTATGTCTGTTGAATATTGTGCATAAGAAAATCGGGTTATAGGATCCTTTGCTTTTAGGTTTGGCGTAATTCGAGCTTCAAAAAGGGATAGATTCGTTAATATACATAGATTTGTTGCCAAAAGTTATGAAAACAAACCCAATAAACTTTTGGTGCTTTTCTATTATAGGGGTCTTGACGCTTTTTTAAAAAGCTTGGCGGAAAAACCAAGCAGGATAGAAAACCAAGCAGGATATTTTATTCTTCCGTTTAGTTGGGCAATTATTATTTTATATATTAGTTTCAAATATACAAATTAATGATTTTATAAAGTCGTTTAATTAAATTTTACAAAAAAATAACAAAATGATATCAATAAATAATAATTACTATTAATTCCTTTTCCTCCCTTTCTTTTGCGTTTACCTAAATGACGTCATCTGGACGAATTTATTCAAAACATTTTCAGTTTATAAATTAAATTAAATGCTGACAGACGATTGAATCCTGACGATAGAAATGTGATTTTTTTTTTCAGATTTTACTGAAAAACATAATTTAATCACAATCTTGTCTTCATTATCGATTGAAATAAAAGATAAATCCAATTTCAATTTGAAAATGACGAATAAAAAGAAATCAATAATCCCTATCGGTATCCTTTTCAATTTTTTTCCCTTTTTTGTCACAAAAAACTGAGTAATTAGTTGCCATCATTACAGAAATGTCATTAAAATTAGAAAAAAATTAATATCTCGAAAACTAATTCTAATTTCAAAATTCTATTACCAGTTTTGACATCCGCGGATTTTTATGAACAATTGGTATTAATTTCACCATCAAGCGTTTAATATTTTATTAAAAATAGCCCTGAAACATAATCAGTCGTTTAATCAGTCGTTTCATAAAATCGTTTCATAAATTCGTTTCATAAAATCGTTTCACAAATTCGTTTCATTAGGATTTTATATATATAGGGTAGATATATATCACTTTATTATTATATCATTATTGTGTTATAATTTTTACTTTTTCGGTGCCGTAATTATTTTGAATATGTAAGGTAACATTTTTTAAACAGATATATATATATTTGAACTTTGAAAGATAAACTAATGTTAATTTAATGTCATCAAGGTATACATTTTAAAAAGAAATTAATTATGTTTGTTCCGTTTTGCATTATTTTGATAATGTCTTGATTCAGACATTCCTATTCAAATGGAAAGTAAACTTAAGTGCTTATCATCAAATGCTTGTTCAGTGCAGTGAGAAATATATTTTAATTGAATGCTCTGAATAGTGATATATATAAACGTATCTTTTTAGTAAATTAATTGAAAATTAAAAAAGCTGTAAATTCTAATTTTCGTATAGAGTAAAAGTTATCTTTCTGAAGGTAAGGTCATTTTTCACGTTGAAGAAAGTTCATCCATGAATAATGCATGTGGCAATTCCTTACTTTTCTCCATTACACATGACTGTCTATTATTTTCATTTGTTAAAAAATGAAACTTAAAAACACTGATAATTCATCGAATATATGACATGAGAAGTAATAAGAAGTACTATCATACACAATCTGAGAATCTGTCTAAGAATTATAAAGAATTTGAAAAATAAAGTAGAACAATTTCTTCATTCTGTTATTATTTCTTACATTTTAGATATTTATTTTCTAATGCTTAATTTATAAAATGCATTTCCATACTTTCTAACAATATGTCTAGTCATTACTATAGCATATAATTGTTTAACATTTCCATTACATAAATTTGCACTGAAATACAAAAAAGTGAACTCAAAATGTGGTAGGGAAAAATCTTATAGATATAATTATATTTTATTCAACAAAATTTTCCCTGAGAAGAAAGGAAGAACAATTCGCACTGAAATTATGTCTTCTTTCAATTTATATTTTCATAAAATTCATAAGGTATCTACTTTATACTGAAATTGTACCAAACTCTGCAACACCTACTTTTGATATTACAATTGGGTTTTGTGATAACTTCTACTTTATGATATTAAAGAGAAATTCAGTGAAGGTATTTCAGAATTATGACGGTTTAAGGTATGTAACTCATAATGTTTTATTCATTTTCAATCTTTGCAAAACCGTTTGCAATGCAGATAGATTTTAAAGCATAACTTTAGGAGTTCAAAACTTTAAACCTTCATAATTAGTAAACTACTTGACAGAATGACTTTCTGTTTGTTTCTTTGCGGTAACGTTTACTGAAAAAGCCAACTATGATATTAAAATTAGGTGTTAGAATTGAGAAAATCAGGGACTTGTATAATTTGAATATCAACACAATCTCCTAAACTTGTGTTTTTTTTTCTTCTTTTTTTTTTCTTTTTAACGTAAATTTAAAAAAGACAAAATTTTCAGTTGAATGGCTATCTCTTTCTTGACAATTTAGTGATTAAAATGTATGTAGTGTTTGTTCACTTTTTTCTTTGACGGATTGTACAAATAAATATTATCATATATAAGTTGTTTAAAAAAGATTATCATGCCTTAAGAAGAGCATACTCATTTCTTCATTGTGATTATCTCTTTTTTTTTTCTGTAATTATTTGACGTAATTCTTAATTTAGGAAATATTGTTTTGAGTTTTCAGAGATACATTTCTTCAAAGTAGGAACATGCTAAACAAAATATTCATTCAATTGATTCATTACATACATTTGCAATGAAATCAAATCTAGAAAAAGAAGGATATTTTAAGGAGTGCATTCAGTAATTAGCGAAAAAAATCTTTCAAAATAAAAGTAAAGAAACGGCAAATCCTGCCGCAGTGCAGTCAGAAATATATTTCAAATACACAGATGCGTACTATATGTAAATGAACTTTTGTTAAACAGAATATAAAATACAGCAAATCTTAACTGTTTTTACTGTAAATTAATACATTTACATATATCATGCTTTGTAACTATAACAACACATTTTCAGAAGCATTTCTTTTTTCATACATTGAAACAATGAAAAAAAAAAATCTCAAATTTTAAATAATTTTACTTTTTTAATAACTTTTGCTACAAGCGTCATTTACAATTTTTTTAATCTTTTATCGACGGTTGTTCACAACAAAAAGTTTTGCCTAATTTAATCACAGATATACTTTAAAAGACTAAAATGAAAATTACCGGTAGGAATAATTAAGGATTCTGAGCACTTTATGTGTCAGGTATACGCGACACTGGTCCCAAAGATGTTAATTGCAACATTCATCCAGTTACAAAAAAATAAATCTTCAAATGAAACATAAGTATTATTCCTTAACGTCGAATTTTTGCGCTATGCAGTGAGAAATGCATTTTAAGCGAATACACAAAAAATAACTTTTTTTACGAATTTTTATTTTAAAAAAAACAGACTTGGTAATGCAACAGTTTATAACTTCCATTAAGAATAAAAATGCTTATCCTGAATCACGATAACTTTCAAATCTCTATTAAATTGGTCTATGAATAATGCATTCGTAAAATCGTTGTTTTTCTTCATTACAATATGGACACTGACAAATTATTCCATTATTTAAATTCGCATTACTGTTATTTAAATTCGCATTACTGTTATTTAAATTCGCATTACTGTTATTTAAATTCGCATTACTGTTATTTAAATTTACATTACTGTCTAACGAAGTTAAAACTAGGGTATTTTAAAACTACTTGACACAAAGTACTGAGAAAATAAGTTAGAAGAAGCACGATCGATTACCATATAAGAACTGCTTGTGTAAAATTGCAAAAGTTTTACAAATTAAGATACTGCTACACTGCCGAATGTTACATTCGTAAAGCTTTCTAGTGATGGAGATGATTTTTCTGATCCATCCACGAAAGCAGAAAAAATTCGAAAATAGGGCTTCTTGCTTTCTATTCATAAAATACGTGTAAACAAGTGAAATGTCTAAATGGTGTGTTTCTGGAATTTTCTAAACATTTATTTAGGATAGTATTTGATAATGTAAAAGTACTTAATGTTGAGGCTGACACCCTTTAGGCGTATTTTTGCTTCTGAGTGAACTTTATATAAAGTATTCACTTTATAGAAAATCTACATCTTTTCTTAAAAGGTTTTCGCTTATTGCTGTTAAATTTTTATTGTAGCAATGTAACATAATATAATATATACACTACAGAAAAGGAAAAATGAATATCAGCTAAATTACCCACAGGGAGAAAAGGTAAACTGGCAGCTCAATGCGGAAATACATTCAAATTTGAAATACCGCATCTTACATTATTATTTAAAAACACTTCTATTATAAATTACATTAATAATGTCTTCTATCTTCTAACATATTATAGCGTATTCCAATTTTATGGTGCATCGGGCTCAAATGAACCACAGTCTTTAAATAGCGAACAAATTTATTCACAATTATTCACAGCAACAAAGTTCATGTAACTCACAAATGACACTAAAACTATGGAAACAGTCCAATAACTAAACAAATAAAGCATCCAAATACAGCTTAAAATCTCACAGAGACTCTCTACACAACAGATTAATTTTAACACAATTAATTCAAATTGGGTTATCCAATTTGAATTAATTGTGTTAAAATTAATCTAGTGTAATCACGTTTCCAGCGTTTACTGGAGTTCCTTTACCTGCGATCTTTTCTGTTGAGCTGATTAAAATATTAGACCAGATTCTCTGATCAATATGGTTAACTGGATGAATTATGCCCTCCAGATTCGACCGGGATAGCTCAGTGGTAGAGCGTGGCAGCTTCAGCCAAGCGATCCCAGGTTCGAATCCTGGCCCGGACATTTTTCGTCCAGTTGGAAAATTACTACTCTCTACACAACGTCTCAATACAGTAACAGATAGATGCAAGAGAACGTAAATGAGTCGCAAAGTCGAGCGAACCCACTTTACAGGATATGATACTCTGAACTCAGGATACTCTGAACGTATCGCATTCAGAAATGTGACTAACTAACTTCGCTCCGCTCGAACTATTTACATTATTTTTAAGCACAAACACTATTTACAAAATCCGTAACAATATATATAATAAATATTACGCATTACACAAATGTATTGTTTATACTTAAAGTTGCTATGTTCCTGAAGGATAGTCTGACAACAGGTAAGCTTATAACACAAAATCTACAGAAATATGATTCAAAATTAAGAGTCGGAGTTGTTTAATCTGAAATCGACGAAAAAAAAAAACGCATGTTGATATGTATAGAATGTTAAAACATATCTGTGAGTAACGCTGAAGTCATATTCACGGTGGCAACAATTGAACAATAAATTTATCTTTTACTGCAATTTTTAAACTTCTAAACATCCACACTCTCTTCCGATAATTTTCACTAATGAAAGTAAAACTTCATCTATCTATAAATAAATAAAAAAAATATATTATAATATAATATAATATAATATAATATAAAAGAAAAATGTAACATATATACAATCGAAAAAATTCAATTTTTACATCGTCGAATAGGAAAAAAATCTTCTTTGAATTGCAGTTTGTGTAAAAACTAAGACTTACGTTGCTGATTTTTTATGGTTTTTAAATAATTTTTAAGCACGAATATCTTTTAAACATATCTCTATCCCGTGAAACCCGATGTGTGAAAGACTTAGTTATTTATACTTAAAACAATATAAATAGTTCACCATTTTTTCCCGTCTAATATTTCATAACGAAATTAAAACTTTACCAATAAATAAATATTATATTATAAATAAAGCGCAAATTTAAAAGAGATGTAATCTAACTAGATGCTTAAACCATTCAAATTAATAAAATAAAATAGGCTGCTGTAGATAGCGAAGTCTTTGGCGATTTCTTTGGTGATTCTTGGCATGAGGCTAATACGAAAGTATCTCTTTTAATAAATTTCAAAGCTTTATTTGAATACATTATTCATATTTTTCATATAAAAATGAATTTTGGTGTTGCTAGTGGACAATCCAATATAAATATATAAATGAAAAAAAAAATCTATTAGAGTTTTTAAATAAAGAAAATGAATTTCACCTTTTTTCTGTAACCCAGAAAGCCTGGGTTGGATCCCCTATTAAATATAAGTATCTAGTCTGTCACCGACGATCTTGCAGTAAGAAAAATAATTATGCAAATAAGGTTGTAGCACTTAAATTAAATGCGTTGTGATTTATACACTGCAAAACAAAAGTGTCGATTTTACGTTAACTGTTTTTAAATTACAAAAATTTAAAAACTCAAAAACTTCACCTTTTCGAAATAAATACACAAATTAAAACTTCTTTTACTTAAGTAAGGTGTCATACATATAAAAACACAAATATCAAAACTTGACATGTTTCGGTTTACATTCTAAAACCATACTCATAAGTAGATACCTCGTCAACACAAAAAAAATCCATTTCGAAATCCATTTGTCGATTTTACAGTATAATACTGACACCCCAGCTGCCAGTATTATACTGTAAAATCAACACTTTTTTTCGCTGTGTAGCGTAATACTTGATTTAAATCGACTATGATTTCTATGTGTTTACTTTTATTATTCTAGTTTCTGTTTAGTTTTATTCAAACTTTGACAGGAGTATATAAAATAAAAAATAAAAAATAATTAATTTCAAACACTTTTGGTGCGTTACTTTAAAAATAGAATAATGAGTTTTGCGCTGTTAAAATTTTCTGTAAAACATGTTAGTTTTAATAAAAGAAACTCATATTAATCAGTAAAATTACAATAGTACACTGTTAAAAGCATTCAATCAAGATTCTGCACTTTTAATCGTTAAAAAAAGTAAATTCACGAGTATTTTACACAAAATT
Organism: Maratus michaelseni; assembly: GCA_963931845.1. NCBI lineage: Eukaryota > Metazoa > Arthropoda > Arachnida > Araneae > Salticidae > Maratus > Maratus michaelseni. The sequence continues at coordinate 199,721,883 of OZ007595.1, forward strand.
ATTGCAATAATTTTATGGGAAGTAATCCTTTTTCTAAATAAACTGTAACCCGCCGTAAATTTCATGCTTAAAAGTAATAGAAAACCCGTTTATCAAAGGGAAAAGTATGGCTTGAAAATTCGGCTCTAATAATTTTACTGTAAATTTACATAGTGCTTGGCGGTTTTTAGATGTAAATTTGCAAAGTCAATGGTAAATTTCTAGAATAATTTCTGTATTTTTAATCTGGATTTTCAGCTTTCAGTAAATTTATATAAAATTTAAGATTAATAATTACCGATAGATTCCCAGAAATTAACAGTGTGTTGAAAGTTTTATAATACCTCATAATTTATAAAAATTTTATATTTTATTTACACTAAATATTAATATTCATTGCATTTTCTCTTAAACCAAATGTTTATTACTTACCCACCATACGTAGTATAGGGTAAATCTTGTAATCGTTATGAAAATCGAAAAAAAAATTTGACGGATTTACACGTTTCAGACACTGGAGATTCCGAAAAACATATGTTTAGAAAAACACATTTTGCCGTCCGTCTGTCTGTGTGTCTGTGTGTGTGTCTGTAAACGTTCTCCCTCCCGAACAAATTGAGATAGAAACATGAAATTTGGTGTGTACTTAGTATGTAATAATGGGAAGAAGCTTATTGAATTTCAGTAACCTCGATTATCCGGAACTATTTTTTTTCGGACTCTCAAAGTATTCGTTCTGATAAAAGGTGTATAAAAAGTTTCCAAATTGTTTATTTTAAGGAGGAAATATAAAAGACAATAAAAAGACATGAATTTTGCATAAAAAATGAAGTCTATCGAATAATTAGTTGCCGAGATATTTGTAATTATATTTTCCACATTCTTCGATTTTTCCTGACCCTGTATTCCATTCAAATTTCAATTCAAAGATACATTTCAATTAGAAATGAGAAGCTTAATCCGTCACAGTAATCCTTTAGTTAATATGATTTTCAATTTTGTAGTAATAGAGCATTTAAAGTGTATGGCGTTATTACATATGACGTTATTACATCAAGACACGATTTTATTCGAATTTCGATGCATTTTATAAATAGTTTACACATGTTTTAATTTCATATTTTATATTATGCATATCCATGATGAGTAAGTATTACGGTGGCCCCCAATTACTAGTTTTTTTTCATTTTTTAGATGCGTAGTTTCTCATAGATTGCGACAAATTTATTGAAACATGCATTAAACATCTGCAGATGAATTCACTTTGAATGATCCACATAGTACATAAATAACAAAGATTAGTAGAATTAAAATATAAAAGTCGTTCTATTTTACTACTACAGATAATTATATATTTTTTCTTTTCTAAGAAAAATACATTTAATTTAAGGAAAATCCCACTCTCCAAAAATTGCAGTAAGAAAAGCAATTATGCAAATTAAATAGTAGCATTTAATTAAAACGCGCTGTGATTTATAGCGGAATACTTGAATCCATCGATTTCGAATTTTTTTTTGTTTTATTAATCCAGTTAGTGTTTACACGAAACCAAATTAGCGTAAGTGGACGAAAAATAATAAATTTCATTCAAGTGCAATTATTATCCCGAATTTATTTTTCGAAAAACATAAATTGTTTTTAAATTTCAATTTATGTAATCTTGATTTATAATTTATATATATTATATTACATATTTTTTAATATTTTTTTTAACTTTTTTTAAGTATCAGGTAATATTTTTAACAATAACCTAATAATATTAGGCATAAGTTTTCTAAATCCTAACTGATCTCAGCATTTTCCAAGTGTTTTATAATTTTAATTTACTATAATTTATAGTATAAGTTATAATTACAAATTTTATTTTTTTAGTAATATATAATATTTTGTAAATATGAAAATTAATTATTTCAACTAATATTAGTTTGTATTTAAAAATAGGATATGTTTAAAAAAGTTTAAAATATACATTTTAATTATAATACACTCTAATTATAAAACAGTTGGAAGATGCTAATATCAACTAGATTTCATAAAACCTAATATTTCTCTTACTGTTAGTTTAGAATTTAATAATTTTATATGGTACATTTAAAATTAAAAATAAATAAATATGTTTTATTATAATGCTCTGAATATAAATACAATGTATTAAATTCATTGAAATCTAGCGGTATTCAGCAAACTTCAAATGCTGTTAAGAAATTTTCAGTTGTAAATTATTACGGTTAAGGGAGAAACTAAATGGCGATTGCAGGAATTTATCACCGTATTTACGTTGAATACTTTCGCTACTTGAAATATTACTTGCATCTGGAAAAATAATATTTAAAACATAGGTGGAACATCGTACACGTATTTCAGTAGAGACATCTCAAAAATGCAAAACATATCGTGCTGGTTTTCAAGCTAAATTAGTAAGAGATATGGATATATTCATAATGTTTAAATAATTGCTATGTCTTATCTTTCGCTTAATATTGTATCAAGAGCATGCATGATATTATTTAATTTAAACTATACTGTTTCCTCTCTATGTAATTTCATATTGCAAATTTTAATTGTACCCATTGTATCAGAAAATTCTTTCCAACTCTAGTAAATTTCGTCCTAATTTGTAACATTTCGAAATAAAGGAAGATTTGTCTTAAAATATAAAATGGAATTTATAAACGAAATTCGCCATTCAACATCTCTAAAAATAATATAATGCAGCATCATTACTGAAATTAATTAAATGTTTTATTATAGCCAATTGTTTTATGAAGCGGACTATAAATTTATAAAAGACTCAATTATTTTTCAACATAATCTTTCTGGATATTTTACTGTGATAAATATTTTTATAGCATAACGTTTATGATGATTTTTATTCCAGGCAAAAGTGAAGATGCAAGTACTTAATGGAACTATATAATGTTTCGCTTATACAGAAGATAGTTCGCTCTTTATGGAAACGTTTTTCACAATTGATTTCTGATCATATATGCCATAATATTTGTGGAAAATTTACTCTACTATATAGCCCTGACTCTTGATTATAACACTGGACCGAAAACTAAAAATACAATAAATTAAAATTTCAAATTTCTTTAAAAACAATGAAACAAAAATAAAAATAGCGCTTTCGAATTAAAAACAAGTAACAATTAATTTTCCCATTCATTTAAAATTATTTGCAAATCATTTTTTTAAAGTTATAAAAAAATAATCGAGCATAAAATATGTTCTAAAAAAAACAGATGAAAAAATATATATTTAATAGTTAAATTAAATGAAAAAAATATCGATTCTACTCAAAAAAGCAACAAAGAAAAATAAATCTTTCGAATTTAAAAAAAGTTGCAAATAATTTTCTCATTCATTTAAAATTTTTCGTAATATATTTTTTTAATTACAAAAGAACACTCACACGTAAGATATATTGTAAGCGAACACATTAAAATATATATATAATAGTTGAAAAAAATCGATTTTACTCAAAAAAGCAAAAACAATTAAAACTATAATAATTCAATTAAAACTATAATATTCATATTTTACATCTAACAAAAAAAAATAAGAATATATGTAATTCATATTGTTATCCTCCATTAATACTCAAGTATGAAAATCCCAACTATCATCTCATAACGACAAAATCTATCCGCAATGAACTTCAAAATATCCAGGTTTCTAAACGACAAATTATTCCAAGCCGCCAGTTGAAGAAATCCTGTAGAACGTTTCAAACTCTTATTCCAGACAGTGTCCGCTGGTCTTACTAGTAAGACACTTGAATCAAGGCACTGAGGTCCCAAAGTCAGCCAAAAAAATTTATTGAAATATATCAAATAATAAAAACCCACGTATTCCATAGGTAGCGTCACAAAGAGGGATGTAATTTTTTAAAACCGACGTTCTTCAAGTAACATAATTTTACCTCCTGTAACAGAGAAAAAAATAAACGGACATTCTTCAAATTACACAATTATTCCGGCAGCAGTGCTGCCAGGAATATTTCCGCGATTTGAAGGAAGTATTTTGGAGAGTGTAGCTACGCATGTTTAGCTTAGTTTAGGAAGAACATTCCAGCTAAAGGTCCATATTGCTATAAAATACAAGATTAATTTTAACACAATTATTCAAATTGGTAAAGAAATCATACGAGTTGTAATTTTCCAACTGGACGAAAAATGTCCGGGCCAGGATTCGAACATGGGATCTCTTGGCTGAAGCCGCCACGCTCTACCAACTGAGCTATCCCGGTCGAATCTGGAGGGCATAATTCATCCAGTTAACCTTATTGATCATCGCATATGGTCTGATATTTTAATCAGCTCAACAGAATAGATCGCAGGTAATGGAACTCCAGTAAACGCTGGATACGTATCCAGCGTTACAATGTACGTTTATAATGTACAGGCTAAATTATTATTTTTATCCTGTGAAAAGAAACGAATGGAGTGCTATTAGTTCTGTAGAAAAATCTAACGATTTATTTTTATATGTTTAAATAAAATTGCATATTACTATGGTTCGCTGAGTTTCCATGCTCAGTTTTTCTTTTCTTTCTTTTTTTTTTTTACCAAAATGTATAGTTGAAAACATATAAAATCAACTTGAAATACTTATTTTAAATGCAATAATTTTTATAAAAAAATAAACTTGATATTTCAAAACTAACGCAATCCCGAAATAGGAAATAATAAAACCAGTCACAATTTAAATCGTTTTACCTCCAGAAATAGAAAAATAGTTCTTCGTTAAGTAAACGTATTTAATGTTTTTAAAGATAATCTTCTAATATGAATTTTATTTTTAAGTATTTTAAAATTAAAAAGTGTATCAAATTATTCTTTTTTTCTCATTTTTTTTCGATCATCTTCATACAATAAAATAACCTCTAATACAGACTAGCAAACCTTTTACTTAACTGTCTCATCATTTTGATTATAGCCAATTATTTTTTTAACGGGAAAGTATGTGAAATGAACAATTACACTGAAACGTGTTCTTTCAAAATTTTGAATATAATACTATACCATAACAGAATGATTTTATATAGAAAAATTATGCATTTTTAGAGTTTCGTTCATCTCACGAAACTCTATTACTCCCGCTCCCTTGTCGGTCCGTCACAGAGCCATTCTCAAAAACTATGTAACTTACAGAGTTGAAACTTTGTGTATAAATCTGCATACCAACTATGAAGAGCTCAAAATATTAAAATTTGAAAAATTCGTATTTTTTATAATAAATAGAGATAAAAAACCAAAATTCTAACAGCCTTTTCCTATTAAATTTAAACATTTTTCGTTATAGCAGATGCCAAAAATTAAAAATCCACGATGAAATTCTTTCTACAATAATTATTTTTTCTATCAGACGATTTCCACGTGAAAAATGAAAATGAAATAAAAAGCTTCACTAATTGAATAAAAGATTAATATGAAATAAAAATGATTGACGTCATAGTGGTAATAAAACGAAAATTTCAAAGATTTCTCAATAATACAAGGAGTATGAGTATGTATATGTACACAAAACCGATTAATATCACGTCATTAGAGAATTAAAAAGAAAATTCGACGTCCTATTGGAAGTTTAACGGATTTTTCAAATGTTTGAGAATAATACAAAGCGCGTATCAATATGAGTAATAGAGAATAGTAAATATATGAGTTTGAGAAACATATTGAATCGTGATAAAAATCCGATTATGGAAATATTCGCATATTTTAGCATTTTGAAGGTGTACAACATGTTTCATTTTGAAATATTTTTTTTAAATATCACATTTAGTCCGCATAACAGATATTATTATGACAGAATATAATAGCGGGCTTCGCCCGCTATCGAGCTGGTTTAGATATTCGAAAAAAAGAAAAAAAATTGACCTGTAATTTCTTACTTTATAAAAAACATGACTTTTTTTTCTTTTTTTGTTGTTGCTAAATGAAATTTATTTGGATTTATTAAAGAAAAGATAAAGTATTTTGAAAGGAATATTAAACGAAACCCTTTGAGCCATCCTCGATCACACCTACCCACTTGTTTCATATAATATAGAGCAGATTGAAGTGTTTAATCTATAAAAATGTAATTAAATTTCTGTTTATTTAAATATAATCATATTGTTTTTTGTTGCCTGACTTATTATTTTCAACTATATTGCGTACTAAAACATACATTTAAAGTATCTTTTTTTTTTAAATTTATTCAATTGTATTAGAAATGTTTATATTTCAAAATAAAGAAAGACAAATACTTAAATATGAAATAACAAATGCTGTCGGAATTCAAGAGGAATTAGATTCAGAAATAAGATAATCGTACTTCGTTATGTAAATGTATTCAAAATTTAAAAACAAAATCTTCCATCACGAATATTAGATTAAATATTTCGATGTTATTATATCCACAAAAATTTGCTTCCCTCCGTATTTATATCCTATCATCTCCCTGCATTAAGATAACCCCGTATATATCATAGCAACCTTTACATTTTATTGTCTCGTAATTATATTTATAGCCAATTACTTTAAGAAGCAAAAGCTGTATGTAGAAGATTAAATTAGTTAGACATTTTTCTTTCAAGCTTTTCAAAAATAATGCTATTTGCATCATTAGAATGAAGTGCATTGTTATATAACCAAATTTAATATTTTTAGCATATGAACAAAAAAAGATTGATATGATTAACACAGCTGCATACAAATGTAATTGTATGTATGTCTCTATAAAAGTAACTAATCAGACTTAAATTAAATCATAAAAGCAACAATACGATACATTAAAATTGAAAACAGACATTTCGTGCTATAATCCTAGCACCGCATCAGTAAAAAATTCAATATAAAATCTATTCATGTAAATATAATTTTTTTTTCTCTGCACATGATTCGTTTCCGCACAAAAATATATATTTGTAGATATATAAAATCAAGTTCAAATTCTTTTTTAAATGCTGCAAATTGTATCATGCATTTGTGTATTTTATGATAAAAGAAGACACATCCTTGGATGAGAATTGTAATGTTATCGCTTCCAGAACTAAGATAACACTGCTTTATTATGTAAATGTATTCACAATATCGGAAGAACATCCTGGATCGTGCGTTTCAGGTTAAATATTTTGATTTTATGGAATGGATGAATAACAACTTGTATTCACATTTCGTTTATATCCTCTTCTTGCAACAGAATAACCCCGAATTAACAGTATAAACCTCATATTTTATTGCCTTTTCATTATATCTATAGCCAATTTTTTCCTGAACTAACGTGGTATGTGAAACACTCAGTTAATTTGAAAAATCGTCTTTCAAACTTGGCACAAATACTATTATATCATAAAAGGTACACTGCAATGCAAAAATTTACATACCCCTTAGAATTTGACAATTCTGAAAAATGTGTTAACTTTTGTGAAAAGGGAAAGACATTAGATGAATATAAGTGGTAATTGAAACAGTGCAAAAAGAGAAAAATACATACATAATTAATGCATAGGAAAAATAAAGAAATAAATATGTTTTTGCCAATGCAAAAGCATGCCCAGCATAAACGAGACATTGATGTTTGTTTTTGTGGTTACAAAAGGATTAATAAGTACAAGTTACTAAAATTAATAAGTACAAGGACGTCTATGACGTCGCATGATGTCATAAATCGGGGATAGCATGCTTTAAATAAGATTTATCAACATAAATTTGTCAGTTTCATCACAGGCTTTTAATGATGATTGACGAAGCTCGTATTTGCTTTCATATTCTTTGATCTGGGCATACATTTTGTAAACTAAAATTCCCTACAGGTCATCCATAGGATTGCAATCTGGAGAGCAAGGTGGCCAATTCAAAACACTAAGCTCGAAGCCGCTGCGGTCATCAGAATTCTTCAAGGACCCGGGCCCAATCCTTCCTGCTTTAAGGTGAATTAACCTTATTGAATTTGAGCTTTAAATTTTACTGGTGGCTCTTTATTTCGCGTGTGGTTGATGGTGAAGTGTGTCGGGCAAACGGCATGGGGACATTTGACGCTCTCTCGGAACACTGCGTTCCACGAATTCTGTGGCGGTCATTATGTCCATTTATGTTTTGTTGCTTCAACCAATCACATATACAGCGACTGCTATGTATTGAGTCATTGTAGTGCTGAAAAGTGAACTTTACTTTCCTTAATCACCGGAGATACGGGATAACGTGATCTTGCAGAATCAGTTTGTACTCCATACTATCCATTTTTAATGTTGTGAAGGACAGCTGAAGCTTACTACGATTAGTGAATGCTCTCTATACTATTAAGCTACCTTCTGCAAAGTTTATTTCAGAAAAGTACCTCTGTTCATTACTTAAATTATTACCATATTACAGGAGAGAATGGATTTGTAGGAAAAACAAAAATAAATATTATAGAACATTTAAAAGCGTAGGAGTTATTCTTTTTCATGCAATCCAATAGAAAGCGTTATTAAGTTCTTAAAATATGAACTGTGTCTATATAGCTGTCTAAATAGCATGTTTTGTAGTGTACAAATTTCAATTCTTATGATCCTGTGTTTTTCTTAATTTTTAATCTGTCAATTTTATAATCGGCGTGTAACCACCAGAAAAATTCGATTAATGGTACCAAAAGTGCTCTTTATACGCCAGAATATACGGTAATAATAAGATTTAAAATGCTCTCAAATAACATTAGGCTTCATGTATCCATGATAGAAAAATAAAACTACAACAGCTACAGGTTACAGTTTATCATATCAAATACAAATCAAATGTACACATGGACGATATAGACATCTAGTGAGGGCAGAACAAATAATGTTTAAAACAAACAATATCTAACATTTTTCATATTTATTTTCTATCTTCTTCCTGAAAAAAATAAAAATAAAAAGGGAGTGTGACCACCCTCGTACTCTATTGTGCAACGATTATATATGTAGCAAATTATTTACTGAAGCTAGGCGACATGTAAAGGACTCAATTATTTTGAATAATCTTCTTCCAAGCTTATTACAAACAATGCTATATAATAAAATATAAGTATATTTTTAATCAACAGAATCTATGACTTGAATTACATTATTTATGTACTTAACACTGTTAAGTAGAAATTATTTTTATTACATTACGTTAAATAATAGATTAAATTATTTAGTTATATTAATAAATATTATTATTCAGTAAAATATATATGCATATTTTATTCCGGAATTAATTATTTTCACACAGATCGATTTTATTTAGTAAAATAAGTATATGTAAACATATAAAATAAACTAAAAATAAATTTTCAAATACTGTCTACTATAAAATACAGTATATCCCAAATATGACGGATGCATTTGAAATTTAAAATAAAGTAAAACAGACAGAGACAGAAATGCTACTTTCAAATTGATTTCAAATTCCGATTGATACTTTCAAATTGAAAAACCTATGAATTTTTAGTCACAGAGAATTTCCTTGTTAAAATAAATTTTATTTAACAAAAAGAACTTCAGGAAAGTTATTAACGTAAAGTGACTTTTACACAATTACTGACTGTTGAAACTAACACACTAGCTGTTAAAACTGACTTAAATAGTCACTAAACAAATGATTTGAATGACATGATATTATTATAAATAAAATTATTAAATTTTCAAAACTTAAACAAAAATCATACTATGTACATAAAATTTAAAACTTTAGTGGCCTCATCGTTTTCAACAGTTGCACAAATTTCGTCATGATGGTCCATCCATGCGTCTTCATCAACCCTGTCTTCTCCTTCATCGTCTCTGTTTTCTGCATCTTGAGAAGCTGGTGCCAAGATAATTTGTAAAAAAATAACCCACGTCGTAGGGTAAATTTTTGTTTTCTTTGATTGATTAGTAGATACTTTTTCCACAAGCTTTTCCATGGAGAAAACACGAAACTAAACTATTAGAAACTCTGTATGCACCAAGGAGGAGCAATCACCGGCGAGAGAAAACACGATAACGTTAGCCCATTCGATACCAACCACGATGATACTCGTGGTTGTCAACATTCAAAATAAAAGTGTATGATAAAAAAAAACCTGCCCAGCCACCGCTATTTTATTATGTTAAAAAATACTTTATTTAATGACAAAAACTTTGCTATTAAAGTTACCAAATAATATCTTTCAGAATTATTTTTAGGGAAACAAATTTCAGTAAAAATATCGAAGACTCCGCCCACATAGTTATGGCAGTGAATGGGCTAATCTAATCAACAAGTGAGGGGTTATTGTGGGGAGAAGTAGAAGCGCCATCTAGGGGATATGGAGATGGCCGCTTTTGAACTGCACTGGTTGATGGATATGGCCGGTTTTGCAGCATATGATGATTTTCAAACGCATATAACATAGGGATTTGACCAGCTTAGGCTTGTTTATTGTGTCCAGATAGCAGAAACGTTTACTTAGAACTTAAAAAGCTGAAAAAACACTTTTTAAATTTTGAGGAGTTGGTCGGTTTTGTAACTAAACGACACATTTTAAGGTTGTCACAAATAACGTTACATCATGAAGAAAAAGGCTGTTTTAAACCATCAAAGTCATGACTTTCATTGTATGATTAATGTGCTTGATAGAACCGTATAAATATACAAGTAGATATTTCTCTCCTTTAAAATATGTTTAAAAAATGTATTTAATTCATGATTTACTTTTATTTGCAGCATACATTTTTCACTTAATTTGCATCCTAAAAACATACTTAACATCAGTAATATTTTTCCCATAAAAAAATTCCAAATAACTTTGTCAAATGCTGTAACCTGTGCCTGTCAAAATATTATATGCTCTAAAATAATTAAAAGACTAATCCCTAAATGTAAAATAAACAATAATGTCAAAATTTTAGTGGTATTAGATCAAGAAGAAAAAATAATGCTTCATTGTTTAAATGTAATATTAATAATTAAAACAAGTTGGAAATTGTCAGTAAAAGTGACAAATGAGTTGGGTTCATAGTGTTATTATTTCAGTGAAATGAATTATATCATCTGTTATTATGATATGATTAATTTCCGTAATACCATAAGTACATTTTAAGATGGCAACATTTTATCTTTTGTTGACATTTATTGAAAATTCCAATGGGAAACTTAAGCTTAGCTATGAAAATTTAACAACATGAAATCCATATTTAGACTCTTTTCCATTTAATATCTATTTCTCCGGAAACATCTATCCAAACCTAGTCGTTGGAGGCCAAATACTTACCCACCATATATATGCATAATATAAAATATGAAAATAAATTATGTGTGAACTATTTATAAAATGCATTGCAATTCGAATATAATAGTGGATTGATAACGTCATAAACATTAAATGCTCTATTACTGAATAGTGTAAAAGAAACATCCTTATAACTCCAAAAATAATAATCCTATTAACTAGCGGTTTATTGCATCTGATTAAGCGTCAAATGTCCAATTAAAATATATCTTTGAATTAAAATTTGGATGAAATACAGGGTCATGAAAATTCGAAGAATGTGGAAAATAGGATTAGAAATATATCGATAACTAATTACCCGATCGACATCATTCTTTGTGCAAAATTTAGGTTTTTTAATTGTCTTTTATATTTACTCTTTAAACTAAACAATTTCGAAAATTTTTATATACCTTTTATCAGAACGAATATTTCGAGAGTCCGAAAAAAACAGTTCCGTATATTCGAAATTACTGAAATTCTTTAAACTTTTTCACATTATTACATACTAAGTACATACCAAATATCAAGTCTCTATCTCAATTTGTTCGGGAGAGAGAGCGTTTACAGACACACACACTGACACACAGACAGACGGACGGCAATTTTTTTTAAAATATGTTTTCCGGAATCTCCAGTGTCTAAAACGTGTAAATCCGTCAAAAATGATTTAGCTTTTCAAAACGATTACAAGACTTACCTTATACTACGTATGATGGATAAGTAAAACGGTCGGTAGATTAAATGATTGTTATAATTAAACAATTTTAGTATACAAATGGTTTTTAAATTCAGTAATACAGAAATAACATGACTCCATCTTAAATAGGACGTAATCACCATTGTGACCTAGAATCCTTATGGGATATCATTGAATTGATTACGTATGATAGAATTTAATAGGATGATGAATATGACTTTATCTTGGACATAGAGATTATAAAATGCAATATACGTCATAAATGATTATAACGTCATGCATGTCAGATAACTTTGAATGCACCTAAAAACGTGAATCAAAAATTTGAGATTAAATCTTTTGATATCCTCACATGGATGGAAAAAACACTTACTTTCACATTTGTTTCTAACGTTTTCCTGCAATAAAATAGCTACGAGTAGAATGGCAGTAGCTATCTTTTTTTTATTGCATCATCATTATATTTATAGTCAATTATTTTACTAAGCAAGGCGGTATATCAAAGACTCAATTATTTTTAAAAACATTCTTTCACGATTGTCACAAGTAATGCTATATCATAAAAGATAAGTCGTTTACGGAACAAAAGTTATAGCAGACATTTATGATTCATGTATTTAACGTATTTGTATAAAAATAAAAAATTAGATGTTTCTATCTTTTAAAAATATATACATGAAATTCATTTGATACTGTATGCCCCCTATTATGGATTAAAAATATATCTCCTCCACCTTTTTTTTTCTTATGTTAAAGTATTTTAGAAGATTTGTTCAATAATTCGTTAATTAGAGAAGTTTCAATCTTTTGAAAATATTTTTACGAAATTCATTTGAAACAGTTTACATTTTAGATTCACGTGTTTAATGTAGCTATATAAAAATGAAATTAGAAGCTTCCATCCTTTAAAAATATTTTTACGAAATTCATTTGACACTGTATGCCCCATATTATGGATTAAAAATACATCTCCTCCACTTTTTTTCTTATGTTAAAGCAGTTTAGGAGATTTATTCAATAATTAGTTAATTAGTGAAGTTTCAATTTTTTGAAAATATTTTTACGAAATTCATTTGACAAAGTTTACATTTTATGATTCATACATTTAATGTAGCTGTATAAAAATAAAATTAGATTTTTCTATCTTTTAAAAATATTTTTTCGAAATTCATTGGACACTGTATGCCCCATATTATGGATTAAAAATACATCTCCTCCACTTTTTTTCTTATGTTAAAGCAGTTTAGGAGATTTATTCAATAATTAGTTAATTAGTGAAGTTTCAATTTTTTGAAAATATTTTTACGAAATTCATTTGACAAAGTTTACATTTTATGATTCATATGTTTAATGTAGCTGTATAAAAATAAAATTAGATTTATCTATCTTTTAAAAATATTTTTTCGAAATTCATTGGACACTGTATGCCCCATATTACGAATTAAAATATATATATATATATCCTCCATTTTTTTCCTAATGTTAAAGCAGGTTAGGGGCTGTGCATATATAACGTTATCACTTCAGGAGGTGGGGGGGATGGCACTTGATATCGTAAAATATCTGTAGAGGGAGGGGGATTTGTCTAAACATTTCTCTTTTTTTGTAACTTTTTCTTTTACATCAAAATTGTTTTTTGTTTTTATTTAGTCTGTTGTCCTTTTTTATGAAAATATAAAAATATTAATAAAGCCAACACATGATTTTGAAATCATTTTATTCCAAACTATGCAATACGTTCAGCTATGCATACTTTAACTAACTATGCATACGTAACTAATACGTAACTATGCATACGTAACTAACTATGTATACGTAAACTATGCATACGTTAATAACGTTCAGCACTCCTATGGTTCAGTCATATGCGCATATAATTCGCTGTTGGAGGAACCCGGTGCAAAGTATGTTTGAAATTATATTACTTGTTGTGTTTACTAATAAAGAAAAAAGAATTTGTTGTCCACTTGTTTTGTTGATCATAAGTTCAGCTTTTTTTTTCTTTCATTTCAGGGGTAACTGCAGAAAGACAATATTACTGTAGAATACGTTAAGTAACCAAAAGCTATTATTAAAAACTTTCAAATATTAACTATATATTTTAGGTGTTATTTGATATAAAATTATTTCTTGTATAACAGTGATATTTTATTGACTTTCCCTCTTTATTTGAACCAGTAAAAAAAAAAAATATTTTTTAGACATTAAGGGGGGTGAGGGGTGGTGGTTCGAGGAATGATAATGTAGGATATCATAAGCGGGAGAGAGGGTCCAAAATTACCTAGAAGTTGATAACGTTATATATGTACAGCCCTGTAGAAGATTTATTCAATAATTCGTTAATTAGAGAAGTTTATATATTTTAAAAATATTTTTACGAAATTCGTTTGACACTGTATGTCTCATATTATGAATTCAAAATAAACATCCTCCATTTTTTTATGTTAAAGCATATTACAGACCTGCCAAGCCTCCGGCTTTTTGGATACCAGTAATTTAGTACAGAAAATTTTGTTTTAATTAATCGGACCATTTTGCGATTTAAAAGAACAACATTTTCTCTAAAAATTTACTGGTGTGCAAAAATCCGGAGACTTGGCAACTCTGATATTAGAAGATTTATTCCATAATTCGTTAATTTAAAAAAAAAAGCAACCTTTATCGATATTTTTAAAAACCGTCGGTTCTATATAGTTCAATATAATTCAAAACTCTGACAATAAGAAAACTGTAAATCATTTTTTTTTTCACAGTTTTAGTATCATTTATAACATGATCATTTCTAACTTAAGCTATTCTTGATAAAAAATTACCCACACAATTGTGCTTTTCATTAAAACGTAAAAAAACTTTGCACATCAACATTTTGATATGTAATCAACAATTTACATAAGCCTATAAAAGAATAATTTATATTTTTTCTATTCAATTTTTAATATTTATCAATACACTGCATTAAAACGTAACGAGACTTTCCACTATGACATATTTTTTTTTTTTTTTACAAAGTCAGGATGGATATCCAGACTGAAAATTTAGCAGAGTAAAAAAAAAAAAAAAATAATAATAATATTGAGACAACGCTTTAAAATAAGCTGTTTCTTAGATTCTATTACATTAGCACGGTTGCCATAGTTCCCGCTAAGCTAAATATCTACATAATAAATCAAAAACATGTCCATGAATAACGTTGATGTCATATTGACAGTGCCAAAACACCTGTCCAACAAATTTCGCTTCTAGAGGAAATTTTTTTATCTTGTGTACATCACATAAATTTCAATTTGTGCATCGTTGAATAATAAAAGAAATCCTCTTTGAAAAACAATTTCTTTGAAAGCTTTACCCCAATTTATTGCTTTTTTATGGTTTTAAAAATAACTTTCCTAATAGGTCTTTTTTAATCTACCTCTTATTACAAAATATGAACTCGTTTGTACTTAAAATTATAAAAATAGTTCAGTATTGGTTTTCGGTTGATATTACATAACGAAATTAAATCGAAATAAATAAATAAATAAATAAAATAATAGAAATAAAATAGAAGTCACGCAATTGAACTGCTCTCTTAAACCCCAGAAATTATGAAAATCAAAAAGACTGTTGTAACTAGCGAAATCTCAGGCGATTTCTTCGGCTTTTAATTCCTGGTATGCGGCTAATACGAAAGTATTGCTGTTAATAAATTTCAATACTTTATTTAAAAACACAATTGAACTTTTTCCCATAAAAATGCTGTTTTGGTGTCGTTAGTGGGGAATCTAAAAAAATATATATTAAATGTAAAAAAGTATTAGAGTTTTCAATAAAAACAAGTTGGAAATTGTACGTCAAACGTTACAAACGAGGCGCGTTCGTACGCACGTTTTAGAATTAAATTCATGATATCCCGTGCGTAGAACGGGTTAAACAGCTAGTTAAGTATATATTTTATGACACTGTTCATACAAATATCTTAACTAGTTATATAAATATTCAGATATATATGTATCAGCTAGTTATATAAATATTCAGATCTTGATGATTTTTAATTCTGTGAAATGAATTATATCGTCTGCAGATTAATTTCTGTCATAAAATAAGTATCTCGGTCGCTTGACGATTTAACATCCATCAGAAGCTCATATAACAAAAAAGCACCGATTTAAAAAAAAAATCAAATTTCTTAATAAATATTTTTATTAATATCTCCTAAAGTTTTGATTCGATTTTGATAAAATTTGAAATGTCTCGACAAATTTATGCAAAGATAATATATTTCAAATTGCAAACCATTTGGTTGGGTAGTTTTTGCGTTGTTATATGCGGACGGACAGACAGACGGACGGACAGACAGACAGACGGACGGACAGACGGACGGACCAAACGACGACTATAGGTGCTACGTATTTATATAATTACGAACGCACCTAAAAATGGCTTTTACATATATCTGGTAACCCAGGAGGCCCGGATTGTAATCTCTGTTTATTACAATCAACTTTTTCTCTCGAAGAAAGATGTCTCCCTCCCGCTCTTTTTAGGTGAGTTCGTAATTATATTTCAATTAATATATTTCAATACTTTATTTAAAAACACAATTGAACTTTTTCCCATAAAAATGCTGTTTTAGTGTCGTTAGTGGGGAATCTAAAAAAATATATATTAAATGTAAAAAAGTATTAGAGTTTTCAATAAAAAAAATGGCTTTTACATATATCTGGTAACCCAGGAGGCCCGGATTGTAATCTCTGTTTATTACAATCAACTTTTTCTCTCGAAGAAAGATGTCTCCCTCCCGCTCTTTTTAGGTGAGTTCGTAATTATATTTCAATTAATATATTTCAATACTTTATTTAAAAACACAATTGAACTTTTTCCCATAAAAATGCTGTTTTAGTGTCGTTAGTGGGGAATCTAAAAAAATATATATTAAATGTAAAAAAGTATTAGAGTTTTCAATAAAAAAAATGGCTTTTACATATATCTGGTAACGCAGGAGGCCCGGATTGTAATCTCTGTTTATTACAATCAACTTTTTCTCTCGAAGAAAGATGTCTCTCTCCCGCTCTTTTTAGGTGAGTTCGTAATTATATTTCAATTAATATATTTCAATACTTTATTTAAAAACACAATTGAACTTTTTCCCATAAAAATGCTGTTTTAGTGTCGTTAGTGGGGAATCTAAAAAAATATATATTAAATGTAAAAAAGTATTAGAGTTTTCAATAAAAAAAATGGCTTTTACATATATCTGGTAACGCAGGAGGCCCGGATTGTAATCTCTGTTTATTACAATCAACTTTTTCTCTCGAAGAAAGATGTCTCCCTCCCGCTCTTTTTAGGTGAGTTCGTAATTATATTTCAATTAATATATTTCAATACTTTATTTAAAAACACAATTGAACTTTTTCCCATAAAAATGCTGTTTTAGTGTCGTTAGTGGGGAATCTAAAAAAATATATATTAAATGTAAAAAAGTATTAGAGTTTTCAATAAAAAAAATGGCTTTTACATATATCTGGTAACCCAGGAGGCCCGGATTGTAATCTCTGTTTATTACAATCAACTTTTTCTCTCGAAGAAAGATGTCTCCCTCCCGCTCTTTTTAGGTGAGTTCGTAATTATATTTCAATTAATATATTTCAATACTTTATTTAAAAACACAATTGAACTTTTTCCCATAAAAATGCTGTTTTAGTGTCGTTAGTGGGGAATCTAAAAAAATATATATTAAATGTAAAAAAGTATTAGAGTTTTCAATAAAAAAAATGGCTTTTACATATATCTGGTAACGCAGGAGGCCCGGATTGTAATCTCTGTTTATTACAATCAACTTTTTCTCTCGAAGAAAGATGTCTCCCTCCCGCTCTTTTTAGGTGAGTTCGTAATTATATTTCAATTAATATATTTCAATACTTTATTTAAAAACACAATTGAACTTTTTCCCATAAAAATGCTGTTTTAGTGTCGTTAGTGGGGAATCTAAAAAAATATATATTAAATGTAAAAAAGTATTAGAGTTTTCAATAAAAAAAATGGCTTTTACATATATCTGGTAACCCAGGAGGCCCGGATTGTAATCTCTGTTTATTACAATCAACTTTTTCTCTCGAAGAAAGATGTCTCCCTCCCGCTCTTTTTAAGTGAGTTCGTAATTATATAAATACGTAGCACCTATAGTCGTCGTCTGGTCCGTCCGTCTGTCCGCATATAACAGCGCAAAAACTACCCAACCGAATGATTTGAAATTTAATATGTATAATCGTTGCATAATTTTGTCGAGTCATTTCAAATTTTATGAAAATCGAATCAAAACTTTAAAAGATATTAATAAAAGTTTTATTCAGTCAATTCAATCCTATCATGCGTAATTAATTTAATCATATGCCATGGTAGGCAGTTATTGTAGGTTGCCGTGATGATTACGTCATATTTAAGATGGAGTCATATTATTTCCGTATTACTGAATTTAAAAAACGAATTTGTGTACTAAAATTGTTTAATTATAGCAATCATATAATCTAATGATAGTTATTTGGATATATATTTCCGGAGAAACAGATATGAAATGGAAAATGAGTCTAAATATGGATTTCAAGTTCTGAAATTTCCAAAGCTAGGCTTAAGTTTCCCATTGGAATTTTCAGTCAGTGTCAAAAATAAATAAAATCTTGCCAACTTGAAGTGTACTTTTTTTATTACGAAAATTAATCATATCATAATAATAGACAATATAATTCATTTCAATGAAATAATAACGATGATTTTTTTTTTACACTGTCGTGTATTGGATATTAGCGCATAGTATAATTTTAATGTAATACAATGGTAATTAATTGTTTGTATAAGTGTATTGAAACTTAATTTCATAAAATAAAATTCATATCTAAAATATGAAAATCCACACATAAAATAAATTTTGTTAGTACGAACGCACCTCATTTGTGACTTGTGACGTACAATTTTCAACGTGTTTGTGTAGTGCATTTTTGTAACCGTTTCGACTACAGCAACTAGAGTTAATCTGATATCACAATTTTTAACACCTGGTATCTTTCTGTATAAATTTATAAAACCCTACTGGACAAACACCTTTGATTTGAGTTAAATCATGTTAGCCATTTTTAAATATTTTCAACGACATGTGCATAAATGATATGTCCGAAACATTCTCCATTTTAATGAAAACAAATCATTGCAAACCTGTGTTATTTGAAATCTAAAAGTCATACAATCACAAATTAATGTAATTTCATACAGAAAAGTGGTATTATAAGAAGGATTCGCATTTATTAATAATACTAATACTACATGTAAGCATGTGGGAGTTTGTTTTGATAAGACAATCTAGTTACGATCAATTTGTCCACCATCAGAACACATGTAGAATGTATGACGCATTGCTGCCAATGTTTGACACATTCAGCATACATACGTTGATTTACTTAATAAAATAAACTATACCTTGATTACATGTGTTAGTTTTATTCGTGAATGTGCAATTTAATTATAATATTATAATACCACACTTTTGCATGCAATTAGTGGCGTATTTATGCTGGTGATTGGATGTAATATATATATAGATACACAAATACATATATGTCTGTGATGTGATAATTTTATAAGTATATTAATTTAGTTATATTTACATATTCATTATTTAATTAATTTAAATGAATTTATATTCATTAATATTAAGAATGTTTTTGATCTAATGCATTTGGATCAATGCCTACGGTGGACAATATCATATTAACTTCTAATATAATGTATAATTTTCTAAAGTGTTAATATAATACATGTTTTAATTATTATTAAACTTTCTACCCCTACCACTTATATCAAGTGTATTTAATTTTTAACTTTGTATGAAGAAACATTATATGTTAATAATTAATTTCAATATTTAATTATTATTAATTTTAAATCCTTTGTAACTTAATTCAAATATTTAGTATTTTAATTTAATTTAACTTTTGTGGTGTTGCATTTTTGGCACAGCTATTTAATAGTTGCTATGTCATTTCATGGTACATATATTTTTATGTTGCTTTAATTATTGATTTTTCCATCTTACATCTTATTTTTAACATAGAATTATTCATTAATACATCCATTACTTTAATGTAATTGGATATTCTATTTATTATTTATTAATTAATTTCATTTATTTATTATTGAACTAATTGCTATCATCTTTAGATAGTATATAGTTTAATTTTTAAATATTAATTTTCAACCAATGCTATTTTTATTCAGCGTTCATTTACTTTTTACCCTAATAGATGGCAGCACCATGGTTTCTGATGCTTTACAATAATATTCATATTATTCTAACATCTATTCTGGCAACATGGTAAATCATTTTCTAAAACTATTTGGCAACATGTAATGATTTTTTGCAATTCATTCCCTCTGTTTGGTTGTGTTCATGTGTGGTTCATGTGGTGCACAGGTATATTTTTTAATCCAAATGGATTATGTACTTTATGACTCTATTTCAAGTTTTATCTGTATATTATAGGTATGATTTCTTTCCTTTTTAATATTGTATTTATTTTTTATTTTTTCACAGGTTTGATTCATTGTTTATGAGTGGTAGTCCCAAAATCATATTCTTTAGCAATGTTATGGCTAATATGATGATGAAACCACTCATTTTATTTGTGGAATTTAGGCATTTGGAACTTGATAATTTTGTCTAAATTCCACGAATTTTAATTCATTCATTCGATTTCATTTATTCAATTTTAATTTAATTTCTTCTTCTTTTAAATAAGTTTTTGGTATCTATATTCAGTGTATTGGGGAATACTTTCATTGTCAACTAATTATTACATACTTAATCATTATTTCATAGTTTAAGTTGGTGTTATAGTAATGTTAACCATTAATAGCCTCTGCTTGTTAACTAGGAGAAGACCCTTTAAATGCCTCAGAGGAGGACTTAAAGGAATCGACTGGGAGCAGGGACTTGATGTCCAATCCGCACCTTCCATCGGTGTAGCCTGTTAGTACCCTTGCCTAGTGCATGGGGAACGAACGCGGATGGGCTTCCTCCAACCCGCTTGGCCAGCGTGGAGGAATTTGGCCACCTCCCCCCTTATTTTACCATGAATTCACAAAACAAATCACGGCCCTCAATTCCCGGCAGTCTGCATGTTCCTGATTACGGCAGCGATCAGAAAG
Organism: Maratus michaelseni; assembly: GCA_963931845.1. Taxonomy (NCBI): domain Eukaryota; kingdom Metazoa; phylum Arthropoda; class Arachnida; order Araneae; family Salticidae; genus Maratus; species Maratus michaelseni. The sequence continues at coordinate 199,742,953 of OZ007595.1, forward strand.
ACATGAAGACAGAGGGTGCTAAGAATCACCGGGCTCGGTTTGGCTGCCATAAGTTGATGACCTTGGCTACGTATAATGGACGATCCTTATCTTCTGAAAGTCGTTTACAGGAACTTGAAGAAGAATTAGAAAGAATCAACTGGGACATCCTAGGATTATGCGAAATAAGAAGAAAAGGTGAAGAGAAGATTGATCTTGCCAGTGGACATGTATTGTACTACAGAGGTACAGAAGATGGAAAAACAAGTGGTGTAGGATTTCTGATTCATAAAAGGTGGAAGAATCACATCGTAGAATATGATAGTGCATCAGATAGAGTTGCAAGGTTAGTTATACAAGTGTCAAAAAGATACAAACTGCAAATTACCCAAGTTTATGCACCAACAATTAGCTATACTGATGAAGAAATTGAGGATTTCTATGAAGAAGTAGCTTCAATGCATCAAAAAGGAAAATGCTACATAAAATTAATAATGGGAGACTGGAATGCTAGAATTGGGGAAAAAAAGAAAGGTGAGTTCTCAGTAGGAATTCATGGATATGGGGTGCGTAATGAAAGAGGAAACAGATTGATTGAATTTGCAGAATGTGAACAGATGTATATCATGAATTCATTTTTCAAGAAAAAGCCACAAAGAAAATGGACATGGCGTAGTGCAAATGGCTCAACAAGTGAAATCGACTACATCTTGACAAACAAAAAGCATCTTATTCAGGATTGCAGCGTTCTCAATAACTTCAATACAGGAAGCGATCATAGGTTAGTTAGATGCAAACTGCTTTTAAATACTAAAGTGGAAAGAATGAAGCTTTTGCAATGCTCAAAGAAATCAGTCGATATTATAAATCTCCAGAAACATAAAGAAGAATTTAATTTAGAACTTAAAAATCGTTTTCAAGTACTTCAATCAATCTTAGAAGAAGAACAAGATGTTACAGTAGTGAACAAGAAAATAACAAATACTCTACAAGAAATTGCAAGGACGATAGCTGGTGAAGCACAAGTAAAGCAAACAAAGCAAATAACAGAAGAAACAAGAAGACTGATGAAGAAACGCAGAGAATTTAAAATGAAGAAAAACTATCCTAAATCAAGAGTTGAATATGCAGATTTATGTAAAACGGTAAGAAAATGTGTTACAGAAGATATCAGAAAATTTAACTGTGATATTGTCAAAAAAGTTCTAGAAGATAACAAAAGTTTAAAATCAGCTGAGCGCAAACTGTGTGTTGGAAGAAAAGGTATTTTTGCACTGAAGACAGCAGATGGAACAATCACCAAAATCAAAAATGAAATAGTACACATTGTCGAAAAATTCGATAACGATCTATATAAATGTGAAGATCAAAGGGAAATCAACCTACGTGATCCACTAGTAAACATAACAGAAACTGAAGAGATAATCCCAGTGATGACAGATGAAGTTGTACAAGCCATTAGAGGCATGAAAAAAGGTAAATGCCCTGGCGAAGATGGAATTACAATTGATCTTATCAAAGAAGCAGGAGAAGAATTTGCAAAAATGCTAGCCTTACTGTTTTCCAAATGTCTCGAGAAATCAGATGTACCAGAAGATTGGAATAATGCTGTGATGGTGTTACTTTATAAGAAAGGAGAAAAGGAAAACATTAAAAACTACCGTCCAATCAGCTTACTGTCAGTGATTTATAAAATTTTCACCAAAGTTTTAACGACAAGACTTGAATCAGCTCTGGACTCAGCTCAACCTAGAGAACAAGCAGGATTTCGAAGTGGATTTAGCACAATGGATCATATTCAAACAGTAAGGGAAGTTATAGGAAAACATAAAGAATATAATTTACCTCTCTGTCTTGCCTTTATTGATTATGAAAAAGCATTTGATTCGGTCTACACATCTGCAGTAATTACTTCTCTGGAGAACATTGGTATAGACAAACCTTATATCAATATCATAAAGAAGATCTACAAGAAAGCAACAGCCACCATCCGTTTGGACAAAGGAAAAGCGAAGATCAAGCTTGAAAGAGGAGTAAGACAAGGAGACACCATTTCGCCTAAGCTTTTTACTGCTGTCTTAGAGAGTATTTTCAAGAAGCTGGATTGGGAAAACAAAGGGATTAGAATAAATGGGGAATATTTAAGCCATCTCCGGTTTGCTGATGACATTTTAATTTTCAGTAATAGCCCTGAAGAATTGCAAAATATGCTAAAAGATTTGGCAGAAGCTAGCATTAATGTGGGATTAAAAATAAATTTGGAAAAGACTAAGGTGATGTTCAATTCATTTGCATCAAAAAAGAAAATCGTCTACAACACTGAGATTAAAGATGTTGAAAGTTATGTGTACCTTGGACAAGAAATATCTTCAGACAACAGTATCATGAATGAAATCAATAGAAGAATAAGAAATGGATGGAGTGCTTTTGGGAAGAACAATATTATTCTGAAAAGTAACATGCCTCTTTGTTTGAAAAGAAAGGTGTTTAACCAATGTGTTTTGCCTGCACTAACTTATGGAGCAGAAACTTGGACACTAACAAAACGGATGGTACAAAGATTACAAACAACACAGCGAAGTATGGAAAGATGTATGCTAGGCATAACCAGAAGAGACCGAAAGAGAATAACGTGGATAAGAAGTCAGACGAAAGTTTTTGACATTATCGAGAGAATTAAATGGCTAAAATGGAAATGGGCTGGGCACATTGCAAGAAGACAAGACAATAGATGGAGCACAAACACCCTACAGTGGTATCCCAGAGATGTAAAACGACCAAGAAGACGACCTCAAGTAAGATGGAGTGACGAAATCAGAAAAGTGGCCGGTGTTAATTGGATGACTAAAGCACTAGACAGGCAACAATGGAAAAATCTGGGGGAGACCTACATCCAGCAGTGGATTGAAAACGGTTGATGATGATGATGATGATGATATATATATATAACCATAAGAGAGCTTCTAATGAAGCTATTTTCACATGAATGCTTGCATTTCATACTAAATAGGCGATGTTCTACAACTTTGTAATTGACTATTTTGCCATTTCGTCTAGCAATTTACAGATAGGAAATATACAGCAGCATGCAGGGAGATTCTGTAAGGGCTCTCATTGCATTGGGCAGAGCCACTTAACTGCACCAAGATATAACGTTTATGACTATAGATGTCGCCATTCTGAAATTAAAGAAGATGGACAAGGATGGACAAGGCTTTATTCGGCAGCCTTTATAAATAATTCGTAGAAATGTCCAGTGAATATCTAAGTTTTAGTTTTCTGTGATTCAGATAACAGGTGGCGATCCTAGTCGATAAATAGAATGTGCCTATAGATGAAAAATTATTGATAGGAATGAGTTGTGAGGCACACAGCAATGCTTTCGATGATGCTTATTATTTTCATGAAAAAATTAATCTAGGTCATAATTCATACATTTTTCTATTATATTAAAATCTGACTGTGTGTTTATATTTCACAACCACTCCTCCTAGAGTATGAAACGCTGGGTGCTGATATTAACACTAGGTGGAGGATGTCATAAACACACTCATAATTTTTAACACTTTCCAACCTAGTTGAAAAGTGTTTATGACTTCGGTTTGTCTGGCCGTCTGCCGTCTGTCCGTCTGGCTGTGCTCTAACTCCCGTAAATATGCTCGGATTGCTCTGAAATTTTTATATGTTATTGTCGTTATCCATAGCATGTTCCCTATTTCAACGGAAGTGTGTAGAACTTATAATTTTTTTACAGGGACACTCAAAAGAATTCCGTTAAATTGCGGTCTAGGGGGAAAAATCACTTGCGGTTTATTTAAATAATGTTTCACAACTTTAAGCGCATTGAAATGTATAGATATCACTAAGGTGTATTAGAAGAAGCTTAATATGGAATAGGGTGTGCATAGCACTTACAGTTACTTTACAGGGACAGTCAAAAGAATTCCGCTATATTACGTCTATGGAGAAAAATCGTTTGCGGTTTATTTAAATAATGTTTCACTATTTTAAACGCATTGAAATTTATATATATCACTAAGGTGCATTACAAGAGGCTTACAACAGAATATTGTGTGTATAGCAGTCATCGTTCATTTACAGAGACACACAAAAGAATTTTCTTGTTGGAAAGTGTTACTTAATCTATGCTTGACGCATGATTTTTCGTTCTTGTTCAATTTGAATTAGTTTCCGAGTTGTGTTGATAAAAAAAAATGCTGCTCCAAAAAGTCGACAAATTCTCTTATATTCGTGCCATGACGATTTCTTCCACCTTTAAGAAACGTGTATATAATCTGTACTCGCTGTAAATATTCATACCTGATGTCCTTGCTGAAAATAAATTATCTTTTCCAGAATCCGTTAGTTTTGTAGGAGACGTCAAAATGTGTATTAAAAATTAATTTTAATCCATTTTACTGCTAGTCTGCCACAGGTCAGAAATAGAAAAATTATCTTTTTGATTGCAACGTGCTTACGAGATTTAAAAAAAATAAATAAATAAGAGTACATTGTACGCGAAACCTGCTCAGCAAAATATGCCAACTGCCTGTGAAACTGCAACAAAGATATATTTTAAACACCAAAAATTAGAAAAAATTAAAAATAATAAACAGAGTAATATATATTTAAAAAACTATTTCGTCATTTAAAAGTTTAATATTAATTAAACTATAATTATATGTTGAGAAAAAAAAGATTAGAAATCTTGAATAGATAGTTGAAATAATAGTTTTCTTCTTTCCTGCTGCTATATCTTAAAAAAGAAACAAAATAAAAATTTTGTTTTAATAGATTCACTAGTACATGCTAACCAAAGCTGTGAATTTTCTATAATCACTGCTCATGCCAAATTAGTATATGGTAGCAGATTTTTTTTAAACTACATGAATTGTAGTTTTGAAATTACGCGTGAGTTAACCCTTTCAGGGGCAAAGCACTTACATTACTAAAATTTTGAAATGGATGAAAGACACCGGAATTTAAGGACAAATTAATTTGGAAGTAAGAAAAAGGTATATTTCACATACATTTTAAACGAATTTTTTTTTTACCAAAATTCTGGTGTCAATGTGGCACTTGAGAATTAAAATTAAGTGGTTTCATAAACATACCACCGCGCTTGAAAGGGTTAAAGATAAACATTGATTGCTTACAAAAGAGTGTAAAGAGCTATTTTTACTTTTATTTGGATTATTTTCTTTACTGGTTTCAATTTTTGGATAAACATTTAAACATGCTTAAAAGAATTCTAGTCGTAAGAAAATATTGTTTTTAACTGTTTTCATTGCAAAAAGTTCATTTCGCACAGTTTTACTTAAGGGAATGAAAAAAGTCCAAGTAAGTTTAAATTTTACACGATCATAAGTTTTTAAATTTACGGACATTAAATACAACTTAAAGAAAAAAAAAACCTTTATTTTATTTAATCACAGAAATCTGCGATTAAATATTAAATTTAGTATTAAATTTTTCAAACATGATTTTCATTTTCAATAAATCTCAACGATGAAGACTTCTTGAGATTCATGTTTGATTAACTTACCGTAACTGGATCCACTTCCAAGACTTTTTATCGTGATTACAACGTTTTTTAAAGTGAATGTGAATACCATTAAAGGTTTTAAAAAATATTTATTTCAGAAATCACTGTTGATCAAATATTCCACTACGGCAAGGTTGGCGAACTTTTTGATATCCGCGTGTCAAATTTCTTTCAAAGAATGTCTTAAATGACCAGGACGTGCCAAGTAAAATTCAAATTTATCAGATTAAAATATAATAAATTAAAATTACTTGAAAAATATTTATTAGGATTAAAAAATATATATATGGATAATATAAGTAAGTAGTAGGTGTTATACTGTATTAATTATAAAACCGAATGCATTACAGAATAAATAATTGCGATTAAATACGATTTCTGTTGTCATCTAGGATGAAAAGCAGGTAACATCAGATTCACACTAAGTTAATTATAATAGAATGTAAACTTAACTTGAGTTAACTGATAAATGCTTTCTAACTGAGTTTTTTTTTTCAAAAATAATGGCAGGCATAGATAAACGGAAATATTGTTAAACTCCCAAATGTCAGCTTCTTCAAATAGCCGATAGCTCTAGAATTAAGTTCCAAGTTACCATACTTTATCATCGGCATTTTTAATTATAATGTCTAATAATATTTAAAAACAGGACAATTGCACCATAATTTCTATAATTCAAATACAACATTTGCTAAATAGTACATACATTAAAATCGTGAATTTACAACACAATTAAACATCAACGTTTCATTTCGCTTCTGCGAACGTCATCAGGATGTTACAAAACAAGTCGAAAATGTCAAAATGAGCTTACACGTCAGAATTCTGGAGAAAACATAATCGGAGAGTGCCCAAACATCATCATCACAAACGTCATCAAGTTCCCATGGTAACCAAGTGGATCATACCACCGTAGTGAAAAGAGGGGTTGGAAAACAAAATGAGCAGATTGTATTAATGGATTATAACATATTATGCCAGATTTTATGAATGTAATAGGATAAATTATCGTTACATGTATACTGCCCAAGCTTAATAATCGTAAGGGACTCTAAAATTTTATTAACATAAGAATTCTTGCATGGGATTATGATTCTAGCCTCTTCAAAGTCAATTTTGCTACCTTCATTCGAAAAATAAAACCTTGCGAGACCTGTACTCTGTTTTGATTGTGAAATATCTCTCTTGTGCTCTTTTAATCTTTCTGAAAATTTTCGCTTTGTCTCACCAATATAAACTAACCGTTCGTTATTTGAGAGGGTAATCGGTATTTCATAAACTCCGGCTTTTTGATGATTCTGGATTTTATCAATATTTCTACTAATAATTTGTATAAGATATGGAGGGGGGATAGCTACTAATTTTATATTGAATATCTGAAGCACTTGTTTTAATTTTTCATATATTACCGGAACATAATGCATACTTCTGTAATTGATCTTTAAACTATAAACAAACCTTTGACCTGAAGGAGGGGAGGGGGGTATTATACTGTCGAATAATCTTGTCAATCTGCAAAACTTTAAAACCATGATCTAAGGCAATACCTTTAATAAAATCTATTTCAGCGTTAAGCTGGTCACCTGAACAAATTCTATAAGCCCGTCTAATAAATGACTGAAATGCAGCAATTTTATATTTAAAGGGCATATTTGCACAAAAAGGTATTACTGTATTCTCTTTTAATGGTTTTCTGTATACAGAGAATGTAAAATGAGAACTGTTCCGGTTAATCTGAACATCGAGAAAAGGCAAATTTGCATCCTGTTCTATTTTGAGGGTAAATTTAATGCTATTACTTAATCTATTGACTTCTTGAAGAAAAAACTGTAAATTTGGTAAAGTGTAGGTCCACAAGATGAACACGTCATCCACATACCTTAACCAACACACTGGTTTCAGTTTAAATGAACTGAAAATTTTCTTTTCCAAAGGTCTAAGTGCAAATTCTGCGAATAAACCTGAAACTGGTGAGCCCATTGGTGCTACATGAAGTTGTCTGTAAATAATGCCATTATATATGAAAATATTGCTGAACACTATAAGATTCAGACCTGCTTTCAATGAAGTTTTAATGTCATTGGTTAAACAAAGATTGCAATCTATCAATGAAAAAATATAACTGATAATTTCATCCATATTTATTGAAGGAAACAAGGAAATAACATCCAAGCTTGCCATAACTGCATTAGCATCAAGAGGGTACTGTTTTAATTTATCCATGAAGTCATTTGTAGACTCAATAACATATTCTGAAACAAGAAGGATTGATTTTAAGAAAATCACAAATGCCTTCTCTAAAAAATAGGTAGGAGCAACACAACGAGAGACAATGGGTCTAAGAGGCAGATTTAATTTATGATCTTTTAGCCTGCCTGTGAGCATCGGTGTAATACCCGTGTGATTAACTTTTATTAAAGACTTAATATTGTCAGGCCATTTATCACCACGAACCAACTCCTGCATTTTCCTAAAAATTGAAGAGTTTAAATCTTTATTGAGTACTTCACAACCCATATCTGCAATACAAGCTTCCAACTTCTCAATGTAATTATCTCTGTCTAAGACGGCAATTCTATTTGTTTTATCCGTTTTGATAAACTTAATGTTTGGATCCTTCTTTAATCTCTTAAGGGTAACCAATAAAGGACGCTCGGATCTATCATGTTTAAATGATACCCTCTTTAATAATTTGTACATAACAAAACGTATTTCTTCACGATTACTTTCAGGGACATCTTGAAGTATAGCTTCACAATCTGAAACGACTGACACTTTATCAATTTTAGTATTGAAAACATATTTAGGACCCAAGGAGAGGGCTTTATCTTCTAAAACTGTAAATACTCTGCTAGAATGATTGGCATATGGAACAGGTTTAAAACTGGGTGAATTCAAAGTAGAACAAGACTTTTTCAGATGAATTAAGTACTGAAGTTTTTTAGACTGAATAAATGATCTTTCTTTCCATTGTATATGCAGTAAACTAGCGACAATATGCATTCTTTTGTTGAAAATATCCACAGGAGTACAATTAACCAAATCACAATAAAGTTTAAATACTCTAGTTGACAAAATGTTAACATAAGCGAATTTATCTCTGATATAGAGATTAAGAGATTGTCTTTCAAAACAAAGTTTCTTCTGTGGGAACCTTTTAAAAATAAAACTATCCTTAAATGACAGAAATTTCGGAATGACTTGCGCTTCTTTACACTTGCGAAGAAAAGTTAGATTTAAAGTTTCTCTTCCGAGACGTAGACGCTCCATCTTGAAACACTTAAAGACATGATTGAAGTCCATGATTTGACCCAGCATCGGTAAAGTCAATATTTAAAAACAGGACAATTGCACCATAATTTCTATAATTCAAATACAACATTTGCTAAATGGTTACATTAAAATCGTGAATTTACAACACAATTAAACATCAACGTTTCATTTCGCTTCTGCGAACGTCATCAGGATGTTACAAAACAAGTCGAAAATGTCAAAATGAGCTTACACGTCAGAATTCTGGAATCACACTGGTATTACACCGATGCTCACAGGCAGGCTGAAAGATCATAAATTAAATCTGCCTCTTAGACCCATTGTCTCTCGTTGTGTTGCTCCTACCTATTTTTTAGAGAATGCATTTGTGATTTTCTTAAAATCAATCCTTCCCGTTTCAGAATATGTTATTGAGTCTACAAATGACTTCATGGATAAATTAAAACAGTACCCTCTTGATGCTAATACAGTTATGGCAAGCTTGGGTGTTATTTCCTTGTTTCCTTCAATAAATATGGATGAAGTTATCAGTTATATTTTTTCATTGATAGATTGCAATCTTTGTTTAACCAATGACATTAAAACTTCATTGAAAGCAGGTCTGAATCTTATAGTGTTCAGCAATATTTTCATATGTAATGGCATTATTTACAGACAACTTCATGGAGCTCCAATGAGCTCACCAGTTTCAGGTTTATTCGCAGAATTTGCACTTAGACCTTTGGAAAAGAAAATTTTCAGTTCATTTAAACTGAAACCAGTGTGTTGGTTAAGGTATGTGGATGACGTGATCATATTGTGGACCTACACTTTACCAGATTTACAGTTTTTTCTTCAAGAAGTCAATAGATTAAGTGATAGCATTAAATTTACCCTCGAAATAGAACAGGATGCAAATTTGCCTTTTCTCGATGTTCAGATTAACAGGAACAGTTCTCATTTTACATTTTCTGTATACAGAAAACCATTAAAAGAGAATACAGTAATACCTTTTTGTGCAAATATGCCCTTTAAATATAAAATTGCTGCATTTCAGTCATTTATTAGACGAGCTTATAGAATTTGTTCAGGTGACCAGCTTAACGCTGAAATAGATTTTATTAAAGGTATTGCCTTAGATCATGGTTTTAAAGTTTTGCAGATTGACAAGATTATTCGACAGTATAATACCCCCCCCCCTCCTTCAGGTCAAAGGTTTGTTTATAGTTTAAAGATCAATTACAGAAGTATGCATTATGTTCCGGTAATATATGAAAAATTAAAACAAGTGCTTCAGATATTCAATATAAAATTAGTAGCTATCCCCCTCCATATCTTATACAAATTATTAGTAGCAATATTGATAAAATCCAGAATCATCAAAAAGCCGGGGTTTATGAAATACCGATTACCCTCTCAAATAACGAACGGTTAGTTTATATTGGTGAGACAAAACGAAAATTTTCAGAAAGATTAAAAGAGCACAAGAGAGATATTTCACAATCAAAACAGAGTACAGCTCTCGCAAGGTTTTATTTTTCGAATGAATGTAGCAAAATTGACTTTGAAGAGGCAAGAATCGTAATCCCATGCAAGAATTCTTATGTTAATAAAATTTTAGAGTCCCTTACGATTATTAAGCTTGGGCAGTATACATGTAACGATAATTTATCCTATAACATTCATAAAATCTGGCATAATATGTTATAATTCATTAATACAATCTGCTCATTTTGTTTTCCAACCCCTCTTTTCACTACGGTGGTATGATCCACTTGGTTACCATGGGAACTGGATGACGTTTGTGATGATGATGTTTGCGCACTCTCCGATCATGTTTTCTCCAGAATTCTGACGTGTAAGCTCATTTTGACATTTTCGACTTGTTTTGTAACATCCTGATGACGTTTGCAGAAGCGAAATGAAACGTTGATGTTTAATTGTGTTGTAAATTCACGATTTTAATGTATGTACCATTTAGCAAATGTTGTATTTGAATTAATGTCTAATAATTTTTTCCATCAAATAATATCCTTGATAACTTTTTGAGCCCATATTGAACTAGATTGAAATTTAATAAGTCGGAATTAAACTTCCCTAATTCCCAATACATCAAATTTAGACAATATCAGATCATTAAAATTCGTGCATTTGGTCTATTCTCACTGCTTCTTAATTTAGAACCCCAAATAACTTCGTGCCAAAATTATATTTTGGCTGACTAAAGTGGCACGCGTGCTATCTAGCTAGTATAGTATTTTCAAATAACTTGGATTTTGTTAATTCAGCTTTAAGTTTTTAAATATTTTATCTAATATTTTGAAAACAAATTGGTTGTTTATTAGAATGAAAGATTTTTTTTAAATTGCGAATAAAGGAGCAAAAAAAATGCAGCATAAAAAATAAAGATTTTAATTAATATATAATATTTCATTTTTTACAAATTAAAGAATCATGAGGCATTCGTGAGTAAAGAGTTATGCAAATGTGTAAAAAATAAAATTTGAAAAATTAGAAAATTTACGGAACTGATTTATTTAAATTTGTTTGTATATTTTTCTTTGTTAACTTATTTGTTTGATAAATATACGCCGAAAGTTTTAAACAAAATTATATTAAAATTAAAAAGAAAACCATGTTATGGGCATATGTGATTTCAATTGCACCGTTCTTTTCATGAAACATCTACCACTATTTCCAAATAATAATATCACTAATCAACAATATTTTTGCAACTGGGGAAAATATAGGTATTCTGGACAAATTTGAGTGTGCTGATTCCAAATCTGATCTCCAAATTTCTCTATCATGTCAGGATCTCGGGTTACAGAAACAACCAATCTTTAAATTTGACATTATGATACTGCTTTACACAACTGAATCTTCAGCAATATTATTTGTTTCAGAGCAGATTTACAATCTGCTCTGTTATTTTAGATTTACGTATTTTTCCTTGAATATCCGAATATCTTCGACACACAGAAGAGTCTGAGATGTGATTTTACTTACCCATCATACATAGTATAGGGTAAGTCTTGTAATCGTTTTGAAAATCGAAAAAAAAATTGGACGGATTTACATGTTTCAGACACTGAAGATTCCGAAAAACATATTTTTAGAAAAAAAAATTTGCCGTCCGTCTGTGTGTGTGTGTGTGTGTGTGTGTGTGTGTGTGTGTCTGTAAACATTCTATCTCCCGAAAAAATTGAGATAGAGACTTGCAATTTGGTATGTACTTAATATGTAATAATGGGAAGAAGCCTATTTAATTTCAATAACCTCGACTAACCGGAACTATTTTTTTCGGACTCTCGAAATATTCGTTCTGATAAAAGGTATATAAAATTTTTCGAAATTGTTTATTTTAAGAAATGAATACAAAAGACAATAAAAAAAACATAAATTTTGCATAAAGCATGAAGTCGATCGGATAGTGAGTTGCCGAGATATTTGGAATCCTATTTCCCACACTCTTCGATTTTTCATGACCCTGTATTTCATCCAAATTTCACTTCAAAGATATATTTTAATTGGAAATTTGACGCTTAATCAGATGCAATAAACCGCTAGTTAATAGGATTATTAATTTTGGAGTTATACGGATGTTTCTTTCAAGCAATTCAGTAATCGAGCCTTTAAAGTTAAATGACGTCATCAAGCCACTATTTTATTTGAATTGCAATGCATTTTATAAGTAGTTTACACATTTTTATTTTAATATTTTACATTATGCATATCCATGATGGGTAAGTATTACGTTGTCCCCAACGACTAGTTTCGTTCATCCCATGTCATGGGCACAGAAAAAGGCATTGCTTTCCCTTTACCAATTAATCATTGTGTTAGCCCTGTATTGCACACAATACAGCACATATGTGGTGCCCACCATTTATCTTGATCTCCAACTTCCACATCAAAGTAATGATGTTAAGCAATTTGCACTTTTGAAACAGCAAGATGGCAATAACTTTACATCCTTTCGTAATAGAGAAATTTGGTGTTTAGATTTGGAATCAGCTCACTAAAATTAGTTTGCAACGCCTACATTTGTCAAAGTAGCTGACAAAAAGTATTTTTTTTGTTGACCAGTGTTTTAGTCATATTTAGTCTGCCATTGCCTAAGACGAGTATTACAAGTTGGAAATAGTGATACATTTCAATACTAAATTAACAACACTGTTCTTTTTCCGAGCCACACTTGCTAAAAATGGTATAGACTTGGATAAAAAATATGGATAAAATGCTTAAATCATACAAAGAGAAACACAAAACGATTTATAAAAACCTTTTAATATAAAGATCGACAGATGTTTCAATGCTCCTACAGCGCCATTATCAAGATATACAATGATAAAGAAAATATTATCTCAATTTTTTTTTTTAAATAGACTTGAAAACCTTAAATCTCGAGATCATTTATGAAAAATAGCTGGTGCTTAAAATAGCCAACTCTAAATGTGAAAATTAATATTTCGTTATTGCTTTTTTAAAACTGAAATGTATTTCGTGCCAAATTTTAGGTATTTCAAATGAGGCGGATTTATTCAAAATGTTCACGTTACGCATATAGATTTCTTTTGATTCACTGATAATAGATAAGAAATAAAGTCTTGATGGATAAAATATTTCACTATTTTTAAAATCAATTTTTAAAGTCTCGGTTCTATGTAGTCTTGCCAATGCTGTAGTACTTCCGTCATATTTGATATCTGCCATATGCTCTTTTAATCTTGATTTAAACTTTCTAGTGTTCATTCCTATATAATATTGTGATGTTCCATCTGTTATAGTGTACGGGATTTCATAAACATCTGGTAGTTGGTATGGCTCTATTGGATCTATTTTCTTACAAACAACGCTTTTTAATTTTATGGATGGTTTTGCGATATATAATGAATTTGCTAAGTTTATATTTATAAATATGTCGATTTTTATAAGCCTTTTTGTGTTTCACTTTGTATCACTTAAGCATTTTATCTATATTTTATTATAATTAGTGATTTTATTATGTGATTATGGTAAAGACTTTTCAATTTTTATTTTTAAAATTCTACTTTTCGACACACCCGCACTGATACGTCAATAAAATTTGCAGAGACGGCAAATTTTTAATGATATTATTTGTCCAAATGTTTTCTTCATCGGAGTGCCAGTCCATTTTCTGAATCCAAAAGCTTATCCCTAGTTCGTTATTTAAAAAAATCCGGATTCGTGTAAAAGGTCACATTTAAATTATAAAATCTTCAACAATCATGATGTTCTTTTTTGTTGTTGTTGTTTTGTTTTCTTTATTTCTTTTCTTTCTAACAATGTTTTTTTATGACATGAAAATGATAGTGTTACTTAATCTAGAAGAAAGAGATAGGAATTATTCCATTACAAGTCCAATTTCTTTTTTTCCTTCATTGAAAACACGTGCTACAGTATCATTTTGAATATATATATGTGTGTGTGTGTGTGGTGTTTTTACGAAGATGAGATACCACGAGATGTAATATTCCACGAGAAAATGGCAGTTTGTTAAAGATATAGAAGGCTGCAGTCGATATCAATAATCATGGCGAAGAGGTAAGGCAATGAAAGACACCAGAACAGTTTCTCCAGTAAAGACAAGCGAATTTCCAGACAAATACTTTATTTATGAATAAGAGCGATGCAGTAACAGTTCACACAGGGATAAACTTATAGCCCTCAGGCTTCACGATGGCTCACTACCTCGTTTAATAGATGTTAAAGTACTGTATGAAAATTCTACGAGGCTACAACACCAGATACCCATTTTATTACACTTCCAAACACGTCAAAAATCCTTTCTCCAAAGCATGCAAGCGAGTTTTGTTCACTGAGCGTAGAAATACAGAAATACGACGTAACGTGCGCACAAACCAATGAGTGAGCGGCGAGCTCCAGCCCAGCTAATGAGGCGAGAGGGAAGACCTTTAACATGAAAGAATTCCTCTCGAGCCGCGCATTAATTTTGAAGTGAAAAATACCTAGCGCGCGAAACCGAGCATGGAAGAATAATAATAAAAAAATGGCTTTTAAAAAAATTCGAAATGAGAAAGCGTCTCTCGGAATTTTATAGATTGAGGAGCTGATAAAAGTTACGAATTAACTTAAAATTTTAGATTAAGATTTGGAATAAGGTAATTATTAATATACGGGTATTTACTTTTAAAAGGACATTAAATAGGAATAAATATTATTAAGAATTAAGGAAATACTGACTATGTTAGAAGTTAGATTAATTTAAAGGACTAATGTGAAATAAATGTGAAGGATTTGCGAAGGAAATAAATTTTTTATATAACATATATAATATAAATATACATAATATATATATATATATATATATATTTATATATAGTTTCCCATTCCCCCTAGAAAGAAACAAAACATAATTAACTGAAAATATTTATTGCAAAAGATACAACAATGTTTCAGCTACTTGTCAGCATAAGAACCACCGGAATTGTAACACTTGCCATAGCGTGGGATAAGTTTTGTAGTCCAGTGTCATAGAAGTCTAGGAAAGTTGCCAAATTGTCAGACTTTTTGCACATCTTTGTCTGTGGGACAGTGATGACCGGACAGGAATTTCTTCTGGTGCAAGAGCAGGTGGAAGTTTCTGGGGGTTAGGTCGGACTATAGGGTGGATGATCAAACAACTTCCAGTAAAACGTCTGCAGCAAGTTTTTTGTGGAATTCACCAAATGCGGCCGTGCGTTATTGTGGATCGACACCACACTAGTAGTGAGCAAGGCCTCCTTATCATAGTATCAGGCCTGACAATCAGCAAGTTTCCTTTGACCGCATGGTTGTCCTGCTATACTAGCGCCATCAATCGTCAGTAATAAGCATGATCTCCATGGTAATAGGAGGATTTACGACACGAAATAACACGAAATTTTTTCACAGCTCCATTTGTTCTATGCATTTGCTTATGAACTAGTATCAGTAGTATCCACCAGGCGGCGATACTTTCCGGAGAAAGTCAATTAATAAGTTGGCAATTACCGCGGACATTTTCTCTCATAGAATTTCTCCGGATTGTCAAGTCTGATCTATGATAAGGGAGTCTTAGTAGTGAGCATCCTCTACCTTTTGGGCGTTCAAAAACTTCATCACGGACCTCACATTGCACTCGGCGGGAAAAGAAATGTGAGCGGACATCTTCAAGCACAACAACGACTGATGGTGAGAAATACCACCATCTAGATCTAAACTAGCACACACTATAAAAAAAAAAAAGTATTTGGTTTTTTTTCTGCATATTAACAGAGTATTTGGTATCATTTTAATCAGTGAACAGTGAACAATACAAATTAATGATCCATTTTAGGATCAGCGCATACAGATAGATAATTGTGGAACAAAGTGAACCACGGCAGTCAAGGAAATATTTGGTTTTCCGTTCCCACGAATGATTTAACTACACCTAATAAAAATGTCATGGAGAAAATTGTCAGAACAATAATATGACACATTTATTTATGAGAGCTTAAATAGGCACGAAGACCTCACAAGTCAAAGCATCTTTACCTCCCAGACACAGCACGGCGTCAAGAGGAATCGCTATTGTACCGACGGACCTATGAAACACTCAAGGGGAGTACCAAATTTCTCCCGCATGCCAATGGGCATCTCTCTAAAATCAGAGGTATGGCCGAAACATGCAAATTTTTAAGAAGTTAAAACGTATAAGGCCTTAATTTTATGTGAAAAGGGAAAAATGGTTCCATCCCTTTTTTTTTGCTCCACGAAAAGAATGTGATTTTTCTTGAGAGTTCAGATTCAAAAAAGATGGAAAAGTAGAAGGTTGACTGCTCTCTAACTAAACAGATTTTGAGTGTGTGTGCCAATAGATGGAAATGTACGCGCTAAGAAAAAGCGAAAACGCGTCAGCCATTACCTCCTGCTGTCAACGTTATCTAGTAATATAAGGTAACAAACAATCTTCCTTCACCATTGTTCCATTTTATTTAATTAAGCTATATTCTTTTAATAATACGAATTTAAGTGTGTATGAAGATCCTACCCCGATCTAAACATAAAAAGGCTAATCAAAGAAATACTTCTAGGGTATGGAACCCTGCCTTTCAAAATCGAATTTTTTTAATTCAGTAAGACAAACTGTAATTCTCAGAAAATAAATGTTGAGAATACAGTTCTCAACTAGGATTGAATATTTTATTTTTTTTAAACATTTATGTTTGTTTTTAATCATATGCTTATAATTGCCTTGTAAATAAACTCAATTTTATATTCAATTAATTTTAGTCAGTTTTCCTTTTGTTTACTTAATTTATTGAATTAATATTCTTTAATATTACAATCTTATTTTAAAATAAGCCATTATATATTTAATGTTACATAACTCTCTGCAGGTAACCTTTGATGATTGTAATTGGCTCAAAGAGGATCCGAACTTCAAAAATAATTCACAACGCAACTTTTTCTTTTCTATAATTAATTGATAATTTGTCTAATAAAATTTTCTAAGTATAAATTATCATATCAGATCCTTAGAGTCATAGGTGCAAAATAAATACTATACGTCTCGGATAATTTAAAATACTCATATTAATCAATTAACAGCAATATAGTGGTAAATCCTATGCAATCAGACTTAAATTCAAATAATTTAATTGATCACTCTGTAGCATTCCATCATAGGGTTTACCGAATAAGAAGTGGTACCGTTACCTCTTTCTAAATTATTTTAATATATTAATTTAATTTTAGAAATAGAACTTTAGGTTATTGTATAATTTTTTAAATATAAAAATATATATGCAATATTAAGACTAACAAAAAAAATTTTTTTTTGCTAACATAAATGTTCTTAATTCTAATTCTTTTGAAAAAAATTTTTTCCTCTTTTTAACAACTAATTAAAAAAAAAAAAAAAAAAAAAAAAAAAAAAAAAAAAAAAAAAAAAATTAAGCATTCATTGGGGAATCTTCATACACTCTGTAACATGCATATACCTGGCAATTCTTTTTGGGTACCTCACTAAATATATAATGATATATTAAATAATAATAAGTGTTATTGGATTGATTTGTATTAACAAAGAATTGAAAATATGACTTGTGTTACATATACTGCAACAGCAGCAAATATAAAATAAATACATAATAATGCTCAAATATTGAAATGATATATATTATATATAATTAATTTCAGTGCATAACAATTCACCATTGGGTATCTTTTATTTTATGTTAAACAATTTTTTTTTTTGCTCTCTCTCTATTTTATGATTTTTGTACTTTAATTGGATGAATAAGCGTAAAAGTCAAAGAATTAGTAGAATAGATACTGGTGTCAAAACTAGACAACAATTACGCGAATTAAATAATCAAACTGTAGACACTAATATTATTTGTAATAATAGTAATAATAATAAG
Source organism: Maratus michaelseni (assembly GCA_963931845.1). Taxonomy (NCBI): domain Eukaryota; kingdom Metazoa; phylum Arthropoda; class Arachnida; order Araneae; family Salticidae; genus Maratus; species Maratus michaelseni. The sequence goes on from OZ007595.1 coordinate 199,761,142, forward strand.
AAGAAAAAAAAGAAAGAGAAGAAAATTATAAATTCTGAAAAAGCTACTCCTAAAATTACTACAATGGACACCCCAAATGCAGATAGCCTAATTAATCTGATTCCATACTATGATGGAAAAAAAGAAGCAAATATTAACCATTTTTTCTTACAATTTGACAATCTCATCAATAAAACTGAATTGAATAATGATTCTAAATTAACTATATTAAAGGCGAAAATTGTAGGACCTGCTAAAGATAAATTGATGAGGGATCAAAATTTGTTCGTGGAACAGAACTTAGAAACCTTTAAAACAAAGTTAAAACAATTATTCGAACCCAAAACCACATTTCTAGAAGCGCAAAAGAAATTTTGCAATCTCAAACAAAAACCGGAACAAAACATGAACGAATTTATATTAGAGTTTAATGCGGCAGCAGACCTTTATCTAAAAAAAAGTGGGCAAGATATAGGAGCTAACAACAGCTCTACATTCATGGAAATGATCAAATTATCTCAGTTTTTGGAATCAATTCGTAGTGATTTAAGTCTGGAAGTAAGAAAAAACTCTCCGCCGGACTTTAAAACAGCGTGCAACATAGCCTTAAAATTAGAGGAGGCTTATTCACATGTCAATTTAAAGGACATCAACAACATTTCCAAAACTAAAGATTCTGATTTGTTAAATGAACTGCTTAAACTCAATGTAGAAAGTGCAGAGAATATAAAATTATTAACCGCGGAATTAAATAACATAAAATTAAAGGTAAATGCCACTAACAATGATACAACTAGGTTTTGCAAGTACTGTAAATCCACATCCCATACGAACCCACATTGTTGGTTTTACAAGGGCAACGAACAAAACAGCAGTAATTACGTGGACGAAAATAAAAAAATTCCTGAGAATATTCAAATCGAAAAACCAAATTTTTATCAAGGGGGAAACCAACAAGCTCAGGGAAACTTTCAGCAAACCCCAAATTACACGCACCAAAACTTCAACCCTATGCAATATTCTGCTCCTCAGTACATGTACTATGCACCACCCCCACCCCACCAACAATTTATGCCGATATCATATCCCAGTTTCGGAAATTATGGAGGCAATTTCAACGAACAGAGATCATATGACCAGCGAAGAAATTATAGAGGGCATAGAGGGGGCTACAAGCAAAATAATTATAAAAAACATGATTATACAAAAAAAAATAATTCACAGCAGACATTTGAAAACAATAAACAAGATAAAGATCATGATCAGAATTCTAGTAACAATAAGGGAAACTAAAGTCGGGACTTACATTCTCAAATACAAGGCACCCGCGTAAGTCTCACTGCGGGTCTAAAAAAAATAACAAAATTATTGCTAGTGTCAAAAGTAATGACAATTCTCAACTTCCGATTATTACTTTTGAAATTAATGGTGTTAAGATTAATGCTTTGACAGACAGTGGGGCGGCAGTAACTTTGGCATCACCTATATTGTTCGAACAATTAAAGAATGCACACGTAAAATATAAAAATCTCTGTAACCAGGTAAAAATTCAAACATTAACAAATTCGACAATCTCTTTTAAGCAATGCATTAAATTAACTTTCAAATTGGAAAACGTTTTTGTATCGGGGGCATTCTATGTTACAACTCAAGATTTTGGTCGGAACTACAATATGCTATTGGGATTCGATTTCCTCAAAACAAATAATATTATCCTAGATTTTGAAGATAAAACCATGAAATTAAAAAACAAAAACATTGCACTTCAATTTCTAGAAAATGAACCTCAAAGTCTGATAAGTAACTTAACTGCTAACTCTAATGAGAATCAAAATAAAGAAACAATACGCAAAAAGAAAAAAAAACGTATCTCGCACAAAAATTTTGTTACAGCAAAACTAACACAGACAACGGAGTTACTACCAGGCGAAAAAAAAATTGTTGCATTACTATTAGATCCAGATAAATTCGCAACTACAAATACAATACTCTTGGAACCGATTAAACATAATATGAAAATTTATTATAAAACATCAATTCACGAAATTGCCAAGGATAATAAAATTCATATAATAATAACTAACAAATCACAACAAAAATTAATCTTAACAGAGGGAATGAACATTGGCAAAATTTCTAAACATTTTGAAATAAAATCAGTTGACACTGAGGGTCAAGAAGTAACGAAGCAGGTAGTGCACATTAATAATCTGAATTTAGAGCAAGTTCGTGAACGGAGAAAAGCAGAACTTAGATCAGACGACTTTAATTTACAACATTTAGACTCGGACACAGCAGAAAAATTAAAAAAAATACTTCTAAATAATGCACATGCCTTTTCTAAGAATTACGATACACTCGGACAATCTTCATTAGTCGTCCCAAGATTTAATTTAATACATAATTATCCTCTGCAGACTAAACCATACAAAACTGCACACAATGTTAAGGAGTATGCTAAAAAAGAAATTGAAAAACTTTTGAGAGCAAATATCATTCGTAAATCCAACTCTGATTACGCTTTCCCTGTTATTTTCGTTAAAAAAAAATCTTTGCAGAAAAACGAACAGGCTAATGAAGTTAAATATCGTATGGCGGTCGATTATAGACTTTTAAATGAAATACTTCAAAATTATGCGTACCCCATACCCGAAATTAAAGAGATTCTGCGGAGAATGAGTGGAAAAAAATATTATACAGTACTGGATCTACACAGTGCGTTTTTCCAAATAAATTTACGTGAAGAAGACACTGAAAAATTAGCTTTCATAACGGAGCACGGTAAATTCTCCTTTTTAAGATTGCCTTTCGGAACGCGACTCAGTACTGCGGTGTTTGCAGAATTAATTGATAAAGTGTTGGGCCACTTTAATGAAGATCAAGTCGCTTATTTTGTTGACGATGTGATCCTAGCAGCCGACTCACTCGAAGAAATGTTAGATCTGTTAGACAAAGTCCTTAAAGCTTTTATTGAAAATAATTTAACTATTGAGCCTACTAAAATACAAGTCTGTATGTCAGAAATCGAATTTCTCGGTTTCACCCTAAACAGCGAAGGATACTCTCCTTCAAAAAGAAACATAGATAAAATTCAAAATTTAGTTAAACCTAAAAATAAGAAGGGAGTTAAATCTCTACTTGGTCTTTCGAATTATTTTAGATCGCTTATTAAAGACTATTCTAAAATAGTTGACCCATTAATTAATCTTACTAAAGACAAAGTGAAATTTAAGTGGTCTGACATAGAAGAAAATGCTTTCAAAGAAATCCAAGCAGCGATAGTTAAAAATCCCACATTAAAACCCCCGGATTTCTCAAAAGATTTCATTTTAATCACAGACGCTTCTAAAACAGCTATTTCTGGAATTTTAGCACAAGCATACGACGGAGAACAGCTGCCAATTGAACATTTTGGGCGAAAATTAAGGGATCCCGAAAAGAACTACCCCAGTTTCAAACTCGAACTACTGGCGGTTCATGAAGCGGTGATGTATTTCAAGCATATTCTCGCAGGGAGAAAATTTAATATTTATACAGACTCCAAAGCGCTAACGTATTTTTTAAATTTGGAAAAGCAACCAGACATTGTAGCAAGGTGGTTGGACAATTTGTCCCCTTTTAACTACTCTTTTCAGCATATCGAGGGATCTAAAAATCCTGCTGATTATGTTTCGAGGAACATTAATAATATAATTTCAAGAGAAAAATTGCAAAATTCATTGTTTACGGTAAACAAAGCTCTATCAGATGAAAACATTAAACTACAACAATTAGAAGACGAAAAATTAAATAAAATAATAAACAAAATTAAAACTGACAAACAAAACAAAACCACAAAAAAATTCACTCTCAATCAAAAAGAAATATTAATATTAAAGCCAGGCTCTGATACAAATGAACTGTTAATTGCTCCGGATAAACTTAAAGCTGAAATAATACAGGAAGCTCATAAACCACATTTCGGATTTTTTAAAACTTATCAAATAATAAAAGCTAGATTCTACTGGTACGGGATGTACAGGGATGTAAAGAATTATTGTACTAAATGTATACCATGTAACACGACTAAACAACATCAAACTATTAAAGTTCCCACACAAAAAATAATCAAAGATAAAGAAATCGGATCAGTTTTGCATATAGATTTAATTGGTTTGCTTCCAATGACGCTACGCAAAAATAAATTTGTATTTATGATTATTGATTCCACATCAAGATTCTTGGAGGCTGTACCGGTTCGCAATTGTGAATCACAAACACTTCTAAATGTATTGAATCGCTATTTTAGTAATTTCGGATTGGCGCGATCCATAAAATTGGATAATGGCCGGTATTTTCACTCTGATTTATTCAAAGAATACATGGATTCTCTTAACATAGACCTAGATTTTACGTCCGTGAATAATCCACGCAGTAATGGGCTCTGTGAAATCAGTAATAAAATATTAAAAAATTCAATTGTGGCTATGTGTAAAAACTCTTTAGAATGGGATACCAGGATTGATTTTTTTAAAATTAATTATAACAGTACGCCGCACAGAGCCACGGGATTTTCTCCGGCACTTCTATTTTTCGGTAGAGAAATAAGAACTCCTTTTTCCATACACTTGCCTGACCAAGACATAATTGTCAAAACCTACGTTAAAAATAGAGTCCAACATATTGAGGAAATAAAGAAATTAGCCTTACAAAACCAAAAAAAAATGATGGCGGAGTACATCGACAGTACTCCAGTCCAAAAAGTAAAATTTCTACAAACGGGACAAGAATGCTACTTAAAAGTCGTGGGTAAACCAGGTGTACTTCAGCCAAAATTCTTGGGACCATTCGAGGTGGTAAGGAAGCTTAGGAATAACAATTACCTATTAAAGGAAATTGCATTCCCAGATAAAGCGACTATTAAACGCCACATAAATAAATTATTCTCACCAACGAAAGTGGAATCACAGACTATACACATAAATTCCTAGATAGGGAAGCGAGAAATTTTTTTTTCTCTTTTATTGCTCTCGAGGCAATATGTATATATTTATTTTAAATTTTTATCGTTTATAGATGTCTTATTTTTCTTTAGTTTAGTACACATTTTATAATTTTCCATTATTGTTTATTTACAGTACATTGAGGACAGGTTACTATTTTTTAAAAAAAAAAAAAAAAAAAAAAAAAAAGATCATTTAGGGAGGATACTGCAAGTTTTTTTTTTCTTTGCTACACAGTGTACTACTGAGGGATTTGGCTCGTCAGAGGGAGTTATGAACAAACATGCACGTTAAATAAAAAATAATAATAATTACGGTAAAAATAAAAACAGAGGCAGCCTTGCCAGGGTATCACCCTTTCAAACCCATTTTATACTAATTTATATAACAAAACAAAAAAAAATTTTATTATATAACCTTACCCCCTCTACTAAAAGTGAAAATAAAAATCTTGATATGTAGCACAAAACATATAACTAATCGATTTAAAATTACAAGTCAACATCTATTCACTCGGCGACACAAATATAAATAATAATAATACAACATTTTATATTGACCAATATTTATAATAATTCATCCTTTGCTTAAAGCCAAGGATTGACGAATCCACTTGAATTATTATAACAAAAAAAAATCGGTCAGATTTTACAAAATTATTTTAGTTTAATATTTGATATAATCTATAACTGGGTTAGAACAACGCGTTTCAATTTTAATTTTAGAATAATCGTACGATTTCATATTATAAAACAAACAAGTAAAAAAAAAAAAAAAAAAAAAATTTATTAGTTGTCCCTAAGGATTAACATTTCAGATAATTTAATTACAAAAAAAAATAATAAATAAAAAAAAATACCATTGAACGTTTCAATTATTACAAAACATAAATTGGATGTTTAATTTATACCTTAAATATTTAGGTAAATTATTTCATACTAAAAAAATAATAATGATAAAAAGGTGTTGGATACATGTCAATGATCATTTCAGCAATTTATTGGATGTTAAAGTCTCGTTTTTGCAGGCGAAATTGAGACTATCTGCGCAGAGCATCTAATAATGCATTTAGCTGAGATATTTCTAATTAACTAAATTTCCAAACTTTACAAAAAAAAAGAATTTGTTTAATTTTTTTTCTAACTATATGTAATATTTTATAAAACAAAAAATAATAAGAGAAAAGAAAAGCGAACGCTCGCTTTCGATTCCTTAAATATGTATATTTACACGTTAATATATTTTAAAATAATAATAATAAGAAGAATAAATAATTAAATAAATATTTTACAATTGCATGCACATTTTCGTTTGTGCAAAGCAACGCTCGCTTGTTCTCGCTAACTTAAATTGTAACTAGAAAATCAATATTATATAAAAAATATATATATATTATAATACATTACGTTTTTATACACAATATAAATAAATAAGTAAATATATAAATTGACGAGAAGATAGTGCGATGCAAACGGATTTGACCACGTTACACGTGTACCGATTTTTTTTTTTTATAGAAAATATTAAGCAGATATACAGATTTAAACATACCTCATTTTTTTTTTAAATCCAAGCCGGGTATACACGACTTTTTTTTATTTTAATCACACAGTAATCTTATTTCAACAATAAAATACAGATAGCTGAATTTTGGCGAGTAATCCAAAATCTGCAAAGACACACGTGCAATCAAATCGTTTCACTGATTTTTTTTTTTTTCCCCACTGTCAGTAATCCAGGAGTTTAGTAATCATACACCTGAGGGATAGCAACGATCGCTAGTACATGCATTTCGCAAATCTTCCCTTGTGTACACCTGGATACGAATGTAAAAAAAAAAAAAAAAGGATGAGTCATGGTCCACAGGTAGGGTCATCTAGCTGTCATTCTCTATCCTTCCGCTTAGCGGTGATGGATTAGAGGGAGAAAAGATTACTGTTTTTTTTTCTTTTTCTTCTTCTGCCTTGTTTTTTTTTTTTTTCCAACCCCGTCCATTCCAAGGCAGGCAGTTTAAAAGGGTATTGTGTTTGACTTTATAGATGGATATTTAAATTTTTGGTATCGAAAGAAGAAAACAAATTTTCATTTTTTCGATCTGTTTCTTTTATGAAAATATATTATTATTGAGAATATCTTTCATTCAGAAAAGTAGCCTTTTCACATATTCCAAAACAATTGTTTTAGTAAGAATGATAAGATTTTTTTTTTTTAACATAACATTTTCTTTATATATATATAAAATAAAAATAAAGAAGTTTTCCTTTCTGCTCAAGAGAAAATAATTCATGTGAGAATTAGATTATAATGTTTATAATACAGATTGTAGTACAACAGACATGTGATTATATAGATGTGTTTTCTCTCAATGTTTTTCATATAGTATATAATTTTTTTTTAATTGTATGGTATTCATTATCAATGCATACAGCTTACTGATTATATTGAGTATTTGTTTTAAATGATTCTGTATATTGTGTTTCAACGTATGGGTACCTAATTAGCCTGTAATAATTAAAATAAAAGATTTGCCAATTTATATGTATGTAATAACTAAAAATATAAGAGTGGAAAAGAAAATTAATTTTTTTTTTCTTTCTTCTCTCGGGCATGTTATTTTATTATTTGGCTTATTCAAATTTTCCTGCTTTATTTGGATTTGGACCTATTAAAACTCAAAATTTTAATAAATGTTTTTGGAACAATGGAAATTGAAACCAACTACACATGATAACTTGCTGAAGAAGTCATGTCTTTCATCAGATTTTTCAACAGTGAACTTTTGATTACGCTTTATTTCACCAATGTGTAAAACTTTTTTCTGGTGTTGCAAACCTACTTACACTCCAAACCTAGTGACACCCCAGCTTATCCCAAGTTCCTAGACTTTTCCATGTGAACATTTTCAGTTTTGATCTTCAATATAATACGACGATGGACTTTCATCGAGTACTTTGTGGCTATATATATATATAAAAAAAAAGATACTGTGGACCTTTTTTTTTTCTAATGTCGGGGGAAGAGATGATGGTGAGAAATACCACCATCTAGATCTAAACTAGCACACACTATAAAAAAAAAAAAGTATTTGGTTTTTTTTCTGCATATTAACAGAGTATTTGGTATCATTTTAATCAGTGAACAGTGAACAATACAAATTAATGATCCATTTTAGGATCAGCGCATACAGATAGATAATTGTGGAACAAAGTGAACCACGGCAGTCAAGGAAATATTTGGTTTTCCGTTCCCACGAATGATTTAACTACACCTAATAAAAATGTCATGGAGAAAATTGTCAGAACAATAATATGACACATTTATTTATGAGAGCTTAAATAGGCACGAAGACCTCACAAGTCAAAGCATCTTTACCTCCCAGACACAGCACGGCGTCAAGAGGAATCGCTATTGTACCGACGGACCTATGAAACACTCAAGGGGAGTACCAAATTTCTCCCGCATGCCAATGGGCATCTCTCTAAAATCAGAGGTATGGCCGAAACATGCAAATTTTTAAGAAGTTAAAACGTATAAGGCCTTAATTTTATGTGAAAAGGGAAAAATGGTTCCATCCCTTTTTTTTTGCTCCACGAAAAGAATGTGATTTTTCTTGAGAGTTCAGATTCAAAAAAGATGGAAAAGTAGAAGGTTGACTGCTCTCTAACTAAACAGATTTTGAGTGTGTGTGCCAATAGATGGAAATGTACGCGCTAAGAAAAAGCGAAAACGCGTCAGCCATTACCTCCTGCTGTCAACGTTATCTAGTAATATAAGGTAACAAACAATCTTCCTTCACCATTGTTCCATTTTATTTAATTAAGCTATATTCTTTTAATAATACGAATTTAAGTGTGTATGAAGATCCTACCCCGATCTAAACATAAAAAGGCTAATCAAAGAAATACTTCTAGGGTATGGAACACTGCCTTTCAAAATCGAATTTTTTTAATTCAGTAAGACAAACTGTAATTCTCAGAAAATAAATGTTGAGAATACAGTTCTCAACTAGGATTGAATATTTTATTTTTTTTAAACATTTATGTTTGTTTTTAATCATATGCTTATAATTGCCTTGTAAATAAACTCAATTTTATATTCAATTAATTTTAGTCAGTTTTCCTTTTGTTTACTTAATTTATTGAATTAATATTAAGTCTTTTATTTTAGGAAATGTTTTCTTTAATATTACAATCTAGGTTTTAAAATAAGCCATTATATATTTAATGTTACATAACTCTCTGCAGGTAACCTTTGATGATTGTAATTGGCTCAAAGAGGATCCGAACTTCAAAAATAATTCACAACGCAACTTTTTCTTTTCTATAATTAATTGATAATTTGTCTAATAAAATTTTCTAAGTATAAATTATCATATCAGATCCTTAGAGTCATAGGTGCAAAATAAATACTATACGTCTCGGATAATTTAAAATACTCATATTAATCAATTAACAGCAATATAGTGGTAAATCCTATGCAATCAGACTTAAATTCAAATAATTTAATTGATCACTCTGTAGCATTCCATCAACGACGTTAATGTAAGCGATCGGGAAATTACTACTGCCGCATACGATAGCCTCACCCACAAACTACCCGGCTTATGCCTTTTCGTTTCGTGCCTTTTGAAGCGCCATCTGTGTGCGATGTGGGAAGCTATTTTCTTTATGAACCTCGTATTTCATTTTGTAGAGGTAATTCATTTCGGAATATTGTCTATTAGGGGTATTAGTTACTCAATTCGGATTATTGAATACAAGCAGCTGATTATGCATACGTTGTTACAGTTTTCCATGATTAGTAAACATACATCATACTTATGACGTTTATCAATTACATAACTATGTTTCATCATAGCTGTAGGGCCCTTTCGTTAATTAATACCTAATAGTGTTTGATACTTAACCCTCTGACTGCTCATTTTTTAAAAATCATTTCGACCAATATGTAATCGACCTTTATCTCCTATATTATTACATATTTCAAATCATCCTGTATATGAAAAATGTAATAAATTTATCATTTTCATTTTCAATCTTTGATTGTGGAATTTTTAATACAAAATTGCTCAAAAATTGTAAGTTGCGTAAATTTTTCTACAAATGTCTTGACCGTGGAAATCGCGGGATAAGCAGTCAGAGGGTTAATATATTCCAAAAAAGTTTAGTCAAATTTACTTATTTAAATGCAATACGAAGAATATTCTTGTTGTTCTAAATGCTTAAATTCTACGATTAACCGCCGCTGGTACGTGGAACAGGTTCCGTGCTCGCGGTATAGGAGGTCCGTTTACTTCAATTTCCGAATGGATCAGTAGTAGACCCGGTCACGGAAGACGGCACCGGAAAAATTAAAAAGCTAAATTCAATACGTTTAAGACACCGATCAGTAGGATTTGGGAGGACTTTCTTTTAATAGAAATAAATCGGACGACTCGAGCAGCTTCGAGGTCCTTATAGCTCGTGGCGGCGGTGCATATCAGTGAAAAAACACGGATGGAATATTTTTAATTAAAGTAAATTTTGATGTAAATTTAACAATTGAAGGTTTATTTTTATTTTTAAAATAAAATACTTATTTAAGTATTCTATTTCAGAATTCTTTTTCAACTTGTTGATTTTAAAATTTTATGCATGGAATATTTTAGTCAAATTTTATTTTGAGATTAATAACAATTAGATTTGTTTTTATTACTAAATTAAAATACTTATTTAAATACGATTAAATGTACTTAAAATTTTTACATTAAAGTGCCTTTCAGTATTTAAAGTTGCATTTCAATGTAATATTATCAAATACTATATATATATATATATATATATATATATATATATATTTTTTTTTTTTTTTTTTTTTTTTTAAGCAGAGCATACTTGAAGATGTAAAAAAGGCAGGAATCTAACTACTGTCACGTGATTTTTGCAGCGAGACATTTGTGCAATAAGGCTCTTTTTCCCTGGTTAATAATATGTAATCCCGGTGTGCTATATTCAGGTTGTAATACATTCCAGATGTTAAAAAATATTTATAGAAGAAAAAAATAATAAATAATATTCTTAATGTTTTGTGTCAAATGTTTAAATGCTATAATTATTTCTATTTCGTATTGAAAACACATGGGAATATGTTATTAAAGAAGTTTGCACATTTAAAAAATAATTATATTTCTTTTACAGATCCCTAAACAATACACATTTATGTTTTTTTAAAACCACATTAAATCAAATTATATCATGTTTTATTTCTTAGCGGTAATTCAGTTCGGAATATTATCTAAGGTTACATCGGATATCATTTACTTGCGTAATCCGGATTATTGAATGTAAATGCCTGAAATGCATGCATTCCCAAACTGTTCCTTGATTCGTATAAATACATCATGCTACTGACGTATATCGACGATCGATTATGCAAATATGTTGCGTAATAGCCATTCTGAGTGGTAAATATCTAAATCCGGTGTTCGGTTTGTAATATATTCTAGAAAGGTTTGAGAGAATTTAATTATTCAAATGCAATGAGAAGAAAGTTTAAATGGGTACAAATATTTATATTCTTAGATTATTTTTACTTGTTAATAAAAATACATGAAAACGTTTGTTATTAAATATATTGCATATCATTAAGGAAAATATTAGATTGCTGGGATAATATTTAAAACTTATATCGTATAATATACAGGGTGTTTCATAAAAGATGGGCAAAACTTTAAGAGGTGATAGTATGCATCCAAACAAACAACTTTTATCAAAGAATGTATGGTCGGAATTAAAACGTAAAGTTGCTAGAGGGCGCTGAAGGTTATGTTGTTATACGACGCAAAAACACACAAAATCGATTAAGTGACAAAAGCAAATCGCTCTCTGTACAAACATTGAGCCTCTGAGCCGTTTCCATTTGCAATTGCGTATATAAAATGCATATTAGCTTTTTCCCTATAAGTGAAGGGCAACATATTTCGATACGTTCCTACCACGATTGACAGTTACATACTCAGATCAGCCACTTTTATGTAATATTCTTGGCAAAATTTTGCATACGCGGTCTTCTTCATCCCCATATCGCAATTGCATGTCGTTCTTCTCCCGATAACTCGCGACAGCAATGGAGCTTTAACGTTTGCATGAACCAAGTTTCCAGATGCGCCAGCAACTTTGCGTTTCATTTTCGACCATGCATTATTTGATGAAAGTTGTTTGTTTGGATGCGTACTATCACCTCTTAAAGTTTTGCTAATCTTCTGTGAAACACCCTGCATAAGTAATGATATAGCAATGCGTTACATTGACAATATTTGTAACTAAAAAAGAAAAAATGAAATATTTTACAAATATTTGCAAAATATTAGTTTGCAGCTTCAATAAGAGAATATTTTGTTGATTTTGACATTATTTAAATGTTCAAGAAGCAGTGCTGTAGCTGCCTTCCGTCTCGCGACAAAGCGTGATTGTTTATATGTTTATCTTTTCCGTCTCCAGGTAGTGGATTTTCCTGCCTGCCCCCTCTGCCGCAGTGGTGCGGCGATGACTGCTGACCACCTCTCTGACTGTTCAGCACTCACGAAGAACTGCGTTTACTCCCGTTACTGGGAGGCCAGAGACTCTTTACACATTTTAACTTCTTGATTTTATGTGGTTCTCATGTTAATTACCCTTTACTTTGTTCCTGTGTTTGGTGTTATCTTTTTACTTATATTTCTGTTTTTTTTATCATGATCTCTGTACGGTGTAAAGGATAATGTCTGTTCGCCTGCTGCATTGGAAAAAAAACATTATTTAAAAAAATCATTTTATTAAAATTCAATTGAATTCAATTAATTTTTTTTCATGTTTGACATGTAATGACTGTTACCCTCTAAAGTATATAATTCCTTGAGAGTTGAAAATGCCATCTTAGCTTACCACAACCGGCGTCTCTGCACTAAATGTCCAAATTTACAGCTAACAAAATTACTCCTTTTATTCTCCAGCAGTGTAAAAATCATTTTTATGAATTTTGTTACGTTATTCTTTCAATTGAAGGGGTCGGGGCGAGAGAGTGCTAGGCCAATTTTTTTAACTTTGTAGATATATCAATTTGAAAGTTTCAAATACACAAATGAAAATATATAACATAAAGTTCTTTTGCCAATTTCTAAGAAACATTTGAGATATTCTAAATAACAATATGGCATTACATTTTATATATTATATGTAACCTATTTTTATTTTGGACAAGAAAAAGTGAAGTGAACTTTAAAGGAAATATATAATTTCAGTATAAAATTTTACAATAAATTTTAAATAATTAATTTTGGGGAAATTAGGGCTAAATCACATAAAATAATGTGATATGCTTCTTGAAGATAGAATTTTAAACAGAATTTAATGTGACTTTGCGTAAATACTCTGCACTTATATATGTACAATAACAAAATTTAAAATGTATAATTAGTTTATAAAATTTTGAAAAACAAATGCTATTCTAGAAAATGTCAAATTAACCTGACTAATCCCACTGGTGGTGTAATGAAACAGTTTAGGTTTTCTGTGAAAAGGAACAAAATACTTTTTTTTTAAATTTTGACAAAAAACTAACAACATTTCACTTATAAGTCGAATGATTTAATATAAATAAAGAAAAGTATACTTATCTTTATTACAATTTGAAAAATTTAAGAAAAGAACTTTGCCCCTTTATCAGCTTTAAAAGAATCATAATGAATCTCGGCCTTGTACTTTTGACTGTCCTTACTTCAATAATTTTTTTACTGACTCTTCAAACTCCGTTTTTCAAAATCAGGTTTTATCCCACGTAGTTCATCCTGTCTTACCGCAAGATAATAAAGATTCAAAAGCGAGCTATAAAAAAGCACATATAAAACATAATAATTGTTTAATTTGGTGAAATAAATCCTTTTCTGATGTGTTACACACAATAACATAAAACGTTTTAGTATATTTAAATGTTTTCAGATATAAAAAAAATTAAAAACGATAAAACTTAAAAAAATTATAAGGTAAAATTTTCAATACAGAAATTACACAACTGCCAGTTTAAAGATACCGTAATAGCCGATAATATTTCTTACTTTTAAATAATATCAAGACAGGGCTGCACAAATCCATTCAAAACTGAGGTATTCGATTGCACCCGACAATACGGTTTTATCTATTTTCAATATATATTTTACGCAAATTTATTTGTTATTTTGGTTTCGTTATATTGTTAAATAACTTTGTAATAATTATTGATGACAAAATTTCTGCATATCAGGTACAAGTTAATTTAATTCATATATTCATATATGTCTAAAAATATATATTAATTTTCATTATTCGTACGTTTCATTAATAAAAAAATCTATTGTCATAAATCAGTATTGTTAAATGTTTACTCATTTAAGCAAATTGAGCCAAAAAAATCTATTCTTCAATGAAAAACTACATTACAAGATGTTTTCCGATTTTAATTGCTTAGTTCAATGAAGAAGCAATCAATTTCTTACAAAAGTGTTCCCTTTTGTTAAAAGTTGTTAATATTAGAGCATATAACATGTCGTTTTATTCATCGTCATATTATTATGATACTGGAAATAAATCTTTATTGCGTCATTGCCGTATTTTGAAGGATAAACTATTACGGTTCTTTTTTACATATGTTATTCATCTGAAAATATAAGCACTAACGATTTTTCCATCAAAACTACAGAATTTTTAAATTTAACTGAATTAGGATTATGGAAGCTTCCTTATTAGTCCCTATTACTTAAATTTCATGTCGTTACCTGTATTATACAAAGCGAGTCCTGAAAAATTTTGCTGTGAACAAGTATATGAAGAAATGATTTAAACTGAAAACAGCCAAGTCCATTTCTCGCCAGATATAGCGAGTGAATTGTGTAACTCCTTCTCACTGGTTTGTACGAAGATATTCCTTCAGTACGTGTAAAACTGTAGTAACGACAGGCCGACATAGATATTGCTCTGATATCAATATCTATATGAACATGCAAAGGACTGATTGTCAAACAAAACGCATTTTCCTGCTGTACTATATTTAGTAGACGAATAGAAGTTTGTGGAATATAAATAAATTCATATACAGGGCTACGCAAAGTCGTTTACGTTTGGTAATTTCTGCAAATGAGTTTTAAGTTGCGTTTTAGCTTAATAGGTGGTGTCTACAAAAGTCTTCAGATAATATACAGGGCTATACGAAAGATTTCGAGCGCATTTCCATTAATTTGGCGAAAATTTCTAAATGTGAATATTTTAACTGAACTAAATTGTATTATACTATATATCCACATCTATTGAACATATACAGGACTGTACAAAATAATTCGACTACTTTTTTGACACCGGAAGGCAATTTTGAAAACTGTATTTTTCAATGTGTTATATGTTTTCTATACTGTTACAAATCTTCTTTCACCTTATTAACGGTGAAGATTCGTTACAGTTTTCTGGCTGTGTTGGAAAGTGTTTCATAATCTATGCTTGACGCATGATTTTTCGTTCTTGCTTTTCTCGTAATCGTTCACTGTCTGAAAAAAGAATATACACAAGTACTCAGTACAGACACTCTGTTAAATAGTTGAACAGTTTAGGCATTTCGAGTGCATCTTAGTTGAAGCCAACACTACACATTGTATAGGAGAAACTGTATTTTTTAAAGTTAGGGAGCCTTAAGAGAGTTGAAGTACACTGTAAAAAAAAGTATGTGATTTTACTAAAACATACTTAGTATCATTACAGATATTGTAGCATTTACTAGGAAATCATCTGTAATCAATCGCTGCTAGTAATTTTACAAAGAAAATACCTGTAACTGAATGCTTATTGCGCATGCGTCCTTCTCTGTCCTTTTACTTCCGTAACCGTAACGAATCAAAGTCAGAGTCAGTCCAACGCCACACTGCAAATCCCCGAAACATATTTTACTCATAATACAACATATTATAAACGCTTGAGTGTCCAGATATGTTTTCAATCTGTTTTAAGGCATTAACAGGTGTTTGAGAATGGGTGACAAAATGCGTTTCCGGAATATTCATTCAATTTTAGATTACTTTTGTGTTAATTATCGAATTTATTAGAAATATAACGTTTAAACAAATTAAGTTATAGCCATAAAAATGAGTGAAATTTCAAGTATTTAAATTGAGGTTTGTTTATAAATTATGTAAATTAAACTTATTTTACTTAAATATGCTTTTATTTCTTGATTTTAATGTTAATTTTTAGTATTCAGAAAATTTGTCATTTAAATTTTGCAAATCAGACTTTTATCAAATTTTTCATTAATTAATTATTAAATAAAGAAAGAATATATATTCTGACTGTAGTCTAAACAACATAAGGGTGAATATAATTACAGTAGACTCTCTCAAATCCACAACCATAAAATACACAAACTCCTAAAATCCTCTCCTCATTTCAGATGTAAACTAGTCGTTGGGTGCCATCGTAATACTTACCCATCAGGGATATGCATAATGTAAAATATTAAAATAAAACATGTGTAAACTACTTATAAAATGCATTGCAATTCGAATAAAATCGTGGCTTGATGACGTCATAAACAATAAATGCTCTATGACTCCAAAATAACTCCAAAAGACACTCATCACACATGCGTATCTTCATCCAGTGTTTACCTACCAGCAGCTGAAAATTCCCTCTTTTATACTTTGTAAGCATATGTACTTTGCGTCTTTAAAAACTCACCATGTGTTACAGAGTATTGCAATCCGATAAACTGAAAATGTTCTGTTTTTGTTAATATTTTAAAGTTATCTTTTGAGACAACTTTATTACAAGATCTGACCAGTATTACGAAGTGTAACACTCTTTATTAGTAATTCAAAAGTAATATCTACTTTTACTGGAAATTTTTACCGGTATGAGTGCTGTCTTTTTTTTTTTTTAAGTTTAATGATTAACAACATACAAATGGTATTCATTTCATCAGATCATACAACTCCAATTCTCTAAATTAAAAAATCGTGGTACAAATAGCCTCTAGTAATTAATTTTTACGATTCAAGTCATGTTTCAAATTACATATTACTTTTGAAATTAGCTATTTTGTCAGCAATAATATTTTCTTGACAGTATGTATTGGAATATATAATAGTGAAAATAATACTCTGCCTTTCAGTTAAGAGTCATTGCATGAGCCAGTCAGGCAAAAAAAGAAAAAAAGTTTCCATCACCATCTCAGAATTTCTTTTTTTTCTTGTGTTGCCGTGCCCAAGGAGAGAACAAATCTCAAACATTTTTGTTATATCTCTTTTAGTTTAGAGTTAGGGGAGGTCAAAGTTCCCTAGACCAGGGGCATAGAAATAATTTTGTATCACTTTTGCCATTTTATTCTCTCAACTGTAACTGGCTCTGATGTGCTTCAGAGATTTTTAGCTCACAGACTATCAAAGCCTGAGAGCTAATGTGTCCGCCCGTTCTGTATGTATGTATGTACGTATGTACGTATGTACGTAACGTGATAACTCTTGATAGAAATATCAGTTTTGCTTCAAATTTTGTTTATAGGTTCATTGCAATAAGGCGCTTCCCTGATTAGTTTCGGGGATTCATTGGTTGAGTATAAAGGGGGGAACGGTGGGCTAATCCCCCTTAATGCTTTTGCCCCCGCTAATGCCCCCTTTTCATGCAGAATTATCCGATTAGTTTTAAATTTTGTTTATAGGATCACTGTGATAAGGCGCTTCACTGATTAGTTTTGCATGTTCATTGATTAAGCCTAAAGGGGGGAACGAGGGCTAATCCCCCCCTTAATTTCGATAAATGAGTTTTTCAGACAGAGTTATCCGATGTGCTTCAAATTTTGTTTATAGGTTCATTGTGATAAAGAGCGTCCTGATTAGTTTTGGGGGTTCATTGGTTAAGTATAAAGGGAGGTATGGGGGGCTAATCCCCCTTAATTTAGATAAATGTTTTTTTATGCAGAAATATCCGATATTCTTTAAATTGTGTATATTCGTTCATTGCGATAAGGCGCTTTCCTGTTTAGTTTCTGGGGTTTAAAGTATAAAGAGGGGGAACGGGGAGGCTAATTCCCCCCTAGTTTATTGTCGGTTTCTTTATTTTTCGAGGGGCATTATTCTTTGAAATAAGAGTATAATATACAATTAATTAGTGTGAATAGCCTGCGAGCTCAATGCAGTAATAACTAGGCACTTTTCTTTTTATTTATATATTTAACTGTACGAAACGTACAGAATGTCGACACTTTTGTTAATGGACCATTCGAAATAAAATAATAAACTACTTCCATTTATTCATTTATAACACGAAGGCAATACAGTTAAAGAGAGGCATTATTGAAGAAGAAAAAGATAGATAGAAAGAAAATAATCTAGTTTTAAATTTGCCAAATTTTCAGTGAAAGTTATAATTGAAACATGATCTTTCAATAACTGCCATAGGAAATATTACATTACAATAGCTTCTCATCGAGAATAGCTCATTTAAAATAGAAATAACTCATTATATATAATAAATTCCTAATTCTGACGCAAAAATGTTACACATACCAGTAAAATATTACTTATTTATGCTTTGCCATACCTATTTATGCTTTGCAAACGTCTACGTATACATAGAAATTGCAACAAACATAAAACGATTTAAATACTAACACTTAAGAGTCATTGCATGATCATATCAGGCGGGGGGTTTCCATCAACATCTCAGAATTTCTTTATTTTTTCTTCTTGTGTTGTCTTGCCCAAGGAAAGAACAAATCTCAAACATTTTTGTTATATCTCTTTTAGTTTTGGAGTTAGGGGTGGTCAACGTTCCCTAGACCAGGGGCGTAGAAATAATTTTGTGTCATTTTTTCCACTTTATTCTCTCAACTGTAACTGGCTCTGATGTGCTTCAGAGATTTTTTGTTCTCTAACTGATACTATACCCTGAACATTAACATCTCAAATTGAAAATTCATTTGAAGATGGTCAGAGCCCCCATACAGGCCCCCCTCAAATACCCCTAATTTCGAAAAAAATCGGTTTTTAAGAGTTCTTTAAATCTTGGCTCTGATGTGATACAGAGAAAATTTTTGCACAATGTACTTAGACATTTCCATACAAAATGAATTTAAGCTTAATATTTTTTAAGGTTCCCGGAGCCATTCGGTTTGGGGGCCCAAACACGGACCTCAATGCTAATTTATGTAACTTCCAATCATTGGTGTAGCAGGCTCTGACTTCCTACATGAAAACTTTTTGTATGGAGTTGTAGCATTAACATAGTAGTTTCATATTATGAAAAAAATATATTTTGAAGGTACCACCATTTTCAAGAAAAATCCAATAAAGTATACAGGTTTTGGTGGGGTAATTATGTGTTTGAAGCTCCTTTTTTAGGTAGCTTTCGTAAGAAATACTACCTATTACACTCTCACCTAAGTTGGAAATTTTGAAACATTTTTGCAGATCTACGCCGATCATGACTCCCAGAACCCAAAACCACCCCCAGTTCAAAACTTTATATCTATCTATCTATCTATCTATCTATGTCACTTTTTTCTGACCACGATAACTGTAAAAATTCTGCATAAATCTCTTCCAAACTGATACATAAAATAAAGGGTCATAAAATCTCGGTCAAGTTCGTTAATGGGCAAAATCGAACCAAAGGGGGGGGGGGGAAATGGGGGGGCTTTTTGTGAAAACAGAAAAATCCTCATAATTTCTTTATTATTATACGTATCGAATCCGTTTAAAGTTATTATTACTTCTAGGAAAAGGGCCAAAAATGTATGTATGACAGATTTTTGATATAATTAAAAATAGCCCCAAGGGGGGGGGGGGAAGGGGGGGTTTTAGAAGGAAAAAAATCATAGCTTCGTCAATTCACAAGATATCAAATCCGCGTATATTTACTATTAATCCTCTTAGTATTATCTAAAACTTTTATACAAGTTTTTTATAGGACCAACCGTTATAGCAAAAAAAATTTAAAACAAAAAAAATCCCTGCCGGCTCCGCCTGCAAACAAGTTATTTTTCGAAGTAGGCGGTTCCAACCCCCGCATCTTTTCGAAACTGATACATAAAATCAAGGGGCATAAAATCTCGGTCAAGTTTGTTAATGAGCAAAATCGAACCAAGGGGGGGGGGGGATGGGGGGGCTTTTTGTGAAAACAGAATAAAAAAACATAATTTCTTAATTATGATACGTATCGAATCCGTTTAAAGTTATTATTACTTCTAGGAACAGGGGCAAAAACTTATGTATGACAGAATTTTGATATAATTCAAAATTGCCTTAAGGGGTGGAGGGAAGGGGGGTTTTACAAGAAAAAAATTCATAACTTCGTCAATTCCCAAGATTTCAAATCCGCTTAAATTTATTATAAATCCTCTTAATATTATCTAAAACTTTTATATTGACAAGTTTTTTATAGGACCAACCATTATAGCAAGAAAAAATTAAAAACAAGAAAATCCCTGCCGGCTCCGCCTGCAAACAAGTTATTTTTCGAAGTAGGCTGTTCCAACTCCCGCTTCTTTTCGAAACTGATACATAAAATCAAGGGGCATAAAATCTCGGTCAAGTTCGTTAATGGGCAAAATCGAACCAAGGAGGGGGGGATGGGGGTACTTTTTGTGAAAACAGAAAAAAAAACAATTTCTTAATTATGATACGTATCGAATCCGTTTAAAGTTATTATTACTTCTAGGAACAGGGGCAAAAACTTATGTATGACAGAATTTTGATATAATTAAAAATTGCCTTAAGGGGGGGAGGGAAGGGAGGTTTTACAAGAAAAAAATTCAGAACTTCGTCAATTCCCAAGATTTCAAACCGCTTAAATTTACTATAAATCCTCTTAATATTATTTAAAACTTTTATATTGACAAGTTTTTTATAGGACCAACCGTTATAGCAAGGAAAAATTAAAAACAAGAAAATCCCTGCCGGCTCCGCCTGCAAACAAGTTATTTTTCGAAGTAGGCTGTTCCAACTCCCGCTTCTTTTCGAAATTGATACATAAAATCAAGGGGCATAAAATCTCGGTCAACTTCGTTAATGGGCCAAATCGAACCAAGGAGGGGGGGATGGGGGTTCTTTTTGTGAAAACAGAAAAAAACCCATAATTTCTTAATTATGATACGTATCGAATTCGTTTGAAGTTATTATTACTTCTAGGAGAAGGGCCGAAAATTTATGTATGACAGATTTTTGATATAATTAAAATTTGCCTTAAGGGGGGGGGGGAGGGAGGATTTTGAAGAAAAAAATTCATAACTTCGTCAATTCCCAAGATTTCAAATCCGCTTAAATTTATTATAAATCCTCTTAATATTATTTAAAACTTTTATATTAACATGTGTTTTATAGGACCAACTCTTATAGCAAAAAAAAAAAAAAAAAAAAAAAAAAAAAAAAATCCTTGCTGGCTCCGCCTGCAAACAAGTTTGGTTTCGAAGTAGGCGGTTCCAACTGCAGCATCATCGCAAAAAGGTCATTTCTTCCGCAATTCCCGACAAACAGGCGCCCCACGGTCTGCGTCTTCGAAATCTACCTGTGCCTGTAGGCCGAGCCGTCAGGGATTTTTTAAATATAACTATCAAATATTTAGTTAATTAATAAGAATAAAATTATATTTTTTTAAAGTAGAAAAATATAAATGGCAACAGTGTTTACAAAAATATAAATAATTATATAAATGTAACAAACTGAGTGGCAATGCTGTTAAGTGGTGGCCAATTTTGAAATCTTTTGTTATGGTAACTTGGTTATTTTGGAGAGAAAGACTGGCTTAGTACATTTTAAAAGGTGAGTTTCAGAAAATGTATCTAGCATATTACCTAAAACACTTCAGGATAAAGTTTTTGCATGTTTTTGTGTTTGTTACAGAATTAAAATATAAATATATATTTTGGAATAAAAAACTATGTGACATAAAACAGTTCTATTGTTGACGCTTAACAAATTTAAAACCAAAAAGTATTACCTTTGTAAACCTACAATTAGTATGAAAAACACTTCTAATTAGTGAAGGTAATTTTCAGTTACTCCTGGGGGTTATTTTCAATGGAAAGTTGCAGTTTTTTTTCATGTAATTGAGAACAAGTTGCAAATTGCATTATAAGTCCCAATTTACGTTGGTACTTTTCGGTTAGCTGGGCGACAGTTATATATATATACATGTATATACACACACACACATATATATATATACATATATTTACACATACACTGGTGTGCAAAAATTAAAGACTAGAGGGTTTTTCGAATGTAACGTCGCGCAGAAGATTTCCCCATCGATCAAAATCATACCATAAGATCTTCAAGATGTGAAAATATGGGACAAGTGATAAAAACCATCTAAACAAAGAATCAAAAGGATATGAAAGCATTTTATTGAAAAGGTCACTTTGAGCACAAATGCAGAGAAGACCGAATAGTCTAAGAGCTAGCAACGTTTTCTTCACGATTTTAGCAAGGCTCATTTCTCTATATATTCTCCGTCTTTATTGTGTAGCACGAATGCGGCCGGTCTGGCTGGTGGAAGTGGTTGCGTTTACCTGTGGGGGGAGGGGCAATGCAGGTAAAAAAGTGACAAAATTACATCATTTTAGCATGAATTTTGATTATAAAACATGTTTCTGCTCACTATTTGTGATATTAAGTTATTATTCTGGCACCGTTTTAACGTTGCCAACACCGTGCCAGACCCTCATTTATAGGCAAAATAAGGTGTCAAATTCACGTCATTTTAGCTAAGCTGAAATTTTAGTATGTTATACTTTGGTTATCAGATAAGCTATAATTAATTTGCCAGACCGAAATTCCGTTGCTAAATTACTGCCAGACGCCGATTTAAATCTGGCAGAGAAAGCGCCTATTAGAAGGGCTGGCAGCTTTTGTAGTGTTTTGGCTACTTTCAATACACATCCAAGCCATGATTGTTGCCAAAGCAACGATCCTTGCTTTCTATAAAAGTATATATATATATTATTTGTCGAAATAAATGCTTAAATAAAAATATTTGTTACACTTATTTAACGTGTCTTCACTGAAAAATGTTTTTTCCTTGATTATTGCTACAAAAAACACACGTTTTTCCATTACTAGCCTACGCATTAAATTTCCTTTCAATAACACAGAGAACATGCTATGAACGTATTATTTCAAATCACAAATGACCTATTGACCTTGAAAAGTAGCAATTGACATTGCCTATTTCTTGCTAGCCACTATAAGTTTATTCAGAAAATTAAGGGAAAATATTATATATTGTATTATTTAAAATTAAAAGCGAATATTAATAAACCCTAATTATAATAGCACTTAAAAATTAAGGGAAAAATGAAATAAACATAACGGTTGATAATTTACGCCATGAAGTTTTTGTTTTGCTCTTTTTTCTTTTCTTTGGCGATTTCATAAATCTCTATACTTAGAAAAGAACATGTCCCGATGACTCACAATCAATGCCGAGCTTCAACCGCTGCTCCTAGGATTATGAAATTTGGAAGATATGTTCCCTTACACAATATAGGCACTCACTAAGAAAGGATTTTTGAAAATTCACCCCTAAGAAAGTTAAATAGGGGGTCGAACTTTTTAGGTCATTTTGTCTTTTCGCCATATCTTAGCAGAAGTTTTAAGTAGAAGCAAGAAATTCAGGATAACAAATCTACTAAAAAAATAATTAAACATGTATTTCAGCAATTTTAATAATTCAAATACTAAGGAGGTTAAATGAGTACTCGAATGTTTTAGGTGATTACGCCATATCTCAGCAGGAGTTTTAGGTAGAGGCATGAAATTCAGGTTACCCAATCTACTAAAAAAATAGTTAAACACGTATTTCAGGTATATTTTAGAAGTTCAACCACTAAGGGGGTTAAATGGGGCGGGGCGAACGTTTTAGGTCCTTTGCTCTTTTCACCATATCTCAGCAGCAGTTTTAGGTAGGAGCGGGAAATTCAGGATAAAAAATTTACTAAAAAAATAGTTAAACACGTATTTTAGCGATTTCAGAAATTCAGCCACTAAAAGGAGTTAAATGAGACTCGAATGTTTTAAGTCATTTTGCCATAACTCAGTAGAAGTTATAGGTAGGAGCGTGAAATTAAGGATAACAAATGTACTAAAAATTTGAAGCACATCTGATAACTCTGTCTGAAAAACCCATTTATCGAAATTAAGGGGGGGATTAGCCCTCGTTCCCCCCTTTAGGCTTAATCAATGAACATGCAAAACTAATCAGGGAAGCGCCTTATCACAGTGACCCTATAAACAAAATTTAAAACTTATCGGATAATTCTGCATGAAAAGCCCATTTATCTAAATTAAGGGGGATTAGCCCCCCGTTCCCCCCTTTACACTCAACCAATGAACCCCCGATACTAATCAGGGAAGCGCCTTATTACAATGAACCTATAAACAAAATTTGATGCAAAACAGATATTTCTATCAAGAGTTATCGCGTTACGTACATACGTACATACGTACATACATACATACAGAACGGGCGGGCACATTAGCTCTCAGGCCTTGATAGCCTCTGAGCTAAAAATAGACACTGTATATTTTACTTATTAGCGTGTTGTACTAAAAAACTGGAGGTGTTTTGGTTCATCTTTAAAGTATTTTTTTTTTCTTTAAAAGTATTACTGATTAAAAATTATCGAATGCAGTTCCATGGCATGCAAAAGTGATATTTTGAGGTTATGCAAGTTTAATTAAAGAATTTTTAAATACCTAGTAGCCATATGCATGAAGTTTAAGGAGGAGATAACATGCCGAAAATGGAAGTAAAATGTTAGTGTAAGAAAGTGAAAAGGCCTTTCCTTTAGAACATATTCCACCTTTCAGCGAGATTCCAAAAATTAAATTTAGGGGTAATACGTTGTTACGTTACACGGTAATTTATAGTAACAAGAGAAAGATTATAGCCTAAAATGGAGGTATATCAGAGCATGCACGAAGACAAATCTAGATAAACAAGTCTTAACACTAGAACTACCGAATAGTTTACTAAACCTTGATAAAAGCGTTTCAAGGCCAGATTTTTTATTTAAAACTATTTATCTTATTTATTTGTTTATAGTTCCAATAACTACACTTATATTTTTCAGTCAACCCTCTTATCATTATTTAAATCTTTATTTTCACTCAATCATAATTTTAATCCTTAATTTTACTTTTTTATTTTTTACCTTAATTATTAAGTTATACTATTTTTAAATTAATAAATGCTAAATCGTTTCTTTATCTTAACTTTTATAATTAGTTTTAAACTATAGTTATACCTGACTCAATGGCTCACAATGTAATAAGACATATCAAAAATAGATTGGGTGTTATGTTGACAGCAACTAGGAAGCCCCTTAATGCTGCTCTACTGTTCAGCACTTTTCTGTTGCTTATATTTAACCTTTTTAGGAAATAAATTTTGGTTCGAGTAGTCATTTTGAATGTACCTGACGGGTCTATTAAACCAAGGCGGATGGTTAAATTTGTTTTCACTGAATAGTGATGAGGGAGATATTTTGAATACATTGTATTTCCTAAATTTTTTGGATTACAATGGAAGCCAACGTTTTACTAACTCCATTCTATTTTAGGAAATTATATATATATATATTATATATATATATTCATTTATTTATTTATTTATCAGAAGCAGATTCATCGAGGACGTAGTAAGATTTTACATTATACCAAGGAACTTCATAAATGCAACAGAACATTAAAACATAACACGACATTTTTATAACTATTCTCATAGGAAAAGAACAATAATAATACTACAGGAAAATACTTAAGGAAAATATACATAGAAAAAAAAATTAAATAAAAATAAATATCGCATAATCTACGGAACAGAAAGAATAAATATAAATATAAGTACAACGTATATAGCGATATTCTTTTAAAAAACAATTTTATTTTGCTTTTTTTATGTAGTTAAATGCGTATTAGATTTTATAACAAAACTTATATATGCAAAATTCTTGCCACATTTTTTTTTTCTTTAAAGTTTTACTTTTGGAAAATATTGTGACTATTGCCACTCCAGCCACGTTGAAGTCATGCCACAGAGATCAAGCTGAGTTTCTGACGTTTTCGAATTAAATCTTTATCTTTAAATCTCTTTTATCTTTATCTCTTTTATCTTTAAAATTTTTTAGAAATTCTAATAAATGAAACTTTCACAACATAAACTGTATGATTTGATTTAAGCAATCCATGCAGGGCTTGCAAAGGCTAAAGCCATATGGTAGTCCTCCCTGCTTAGTGGAATCTGAATCTGAATCTGAATCTGATTTAAGCAATGATGTAACTATAGATGGGGTAAAGCGGCAAATACTACATCCGTGTGACTGGGTGGAACACAAATCTTCTTATATATATATATTTTAATTTCATGTCGAAAATATGGTACAGGGGTTCCAGAATGCAGTTTTGCGAAAAGCCCCTTTCAGCGGAGATACGCCACTGGATTTAAGAGAGAAAATCCATATTTCATAATAGATTAAATTGATTGCTTTTAATGCTGTTCGCAAATCTAAACTCTCTGCTTTCCAACACATTCATGAAATCGTTTTATTGACAAAATGTATGTAATGTCCAGATATTGCTACCACAATCCCTTTCGATGTTTCTACAATTGCTTATGCCAATGCTGTCAATTGGAAAAAGTATTAATCTGAAAGAGTAACAGAGTTAACATTTTCCCCCATTCTCAATTTTGCTATCCACAATCAGACAGTTAGATTTCCTATAAAAGAATTTATGTTTTGCAGTCTTTCGCTGCCTAAATTCAATTTCGTAAGATCTGTGCTGCTTTTTTTATTAGTGTGAAAATCAAATTTTGAATTTTTTATGGTTTTTTTTTAAATGGTTTTTGTAACCAACAAAACAAAATTGCGTATAATTTCAATAGAGAGGAGAAGTCGCTTCTAACAAGGAAGGTCTCCATAAGCGCATACCCAGAAATTTATTTAAAAAAATAGCGAATATACCTTTCATGAGGATATGTAAGTTTATAAAAAATTGCTAGGGAACCTCGATATAACGTCCATAAAAAATTGTGAATTTTTCGTATTTTTGGTGATTTATCGCTGGTTAGCGACGCACAGAAATTTAAAAAAAATACTCTTTAGGAAACCCTTTTTCAACACTTCATACTGAACTAGATTCAGTTAGTTTAGCTGAAATAAATACACTTTTATAACTAACGTATTTCCATATACATTTATATGTATGTATAAAGAAAATTAACGATCGTATTCTACGATTTAGAACAAAAGTTTATTGATTAAAAATATTTCAAACTGAAAATTAATGTCCGATTCTCGGCACAGACAATTGGACTTCGATATTGTTACCGTGGGAGAAGAGAAGAGAAAAAAAAAGTATTGTTGCCATAGAACCAACGATTTATTCAATATCTAAATGTATAATGAAAGTGTTCTTAATCGGGCAGTTACTGTTAAAATACACTTGTACATGAGTAGTTTTATTAGCATTTTGATTTTCAAAATATTCTGAGTATGCACTTTAAGAAGACCATTCTTGTAAGTTGTTTAATGCATATCGATTTCAAAAATTTCTCCCGCTAATAATTCTGAACATAACTGAGAGATTTGCATTATGCTCTTAATATATAAATAAACTATTCATATTTTAGAAAACTAATATATAACATTAATATACATAACTAACTAGATGTTATCCGTGACTTCGTTCACGTAACATTAAAAAAAGAATAAATGCATTAATTTAGTAAAACATTTCACTTGATAATTAACAACATATATAATTAACCAAAGCTTTATCACATTTTATAGGAGACCATACGGTATTTCTTTGCTATAGGGGCCTTGACATAACCCAGTCTTAAAAAAATGAAATTTCATGCCAAATAATATATACAATCGCGAAAATGATACTGCAACTAATGAAAAAAGGAGGACCAAGTAAAATCGTGAAAATCGAGGAATTCCTCTTCGTAAAACGAAAAACAACACTGGCAGAATTCTTTTATACAACAGTGCATTTTAGGTGGTATTTGGTGTACAATTTGTATATGTGTGCATTGCTAAATGGGCATTATTATATTGTTTATTTGCATAGACATATGTTATATATTTCTTACTACATTATCTTGTTTATGTATATATTAAATTAAGTGCTTCATGCTAAGTGGTGTAAATAGTGAACAAACTGCTTGTGGATTTTATACATTGATAGATATTTCACAAAGATATAACAATCTGATGCGATTCTAAAATGTAAATAAAGGTTGCTAGAAAGTACTTTAAATTCTGCCCAATTTAACCTCGGTATTTTCTCTATCGCGTCAAGAACACTATAAGCAAATAAATACCGACGATACAACTCTGATGATCTAAATTTACATATTTTTGTTAGTATATATAGGATTATTTTGATTTATTTCATGCGCTTGAAATTTTTTACGCTTTCTCTAGGGTTAGGTGTCGAATAAATGTACTTTCTTGTTATTTTATTTTACCATTTCTATTTATTCTATTTTCCATTCATTCCATTTATGGATATTGATTTAATTTACATATTTGTGTCAAAGAATATTCTTTAAAGTTATTATCAGGATTAGGATAGGATACGATTAGGGTTAGGATTAGGAATAAAAATTGAACGACAATGGCATGACCGATTCAGGTTTAAAGTATGAATCAGGAAGTCTATTTACATATTCGTGTCAAAGAATATTCTTTAAAGTTATTATCAGGATTAGGATAGGATACGATTAGTGTTAAGATTAGGAATAAAAATTGAACGACAATGGCATGACCGATTCAGGTTTAAAGTATGAACCAGGAAGTATATTTACATCATGAAGCAATAAGAAAATTAGGAAATTATCGGCTAATATTTTTTAATGTGTTTTACAGTCATAGTTGTCATCAAAGGTGAGCGGGGAAATGATCATCTAAAATACCATTAAGTGTTTACCACGCAAAAAACAAATCTGGTTACAACAATGTATTTAATTTTGCGCCAAATTTCACTTGATAAAAAAAAAAGCAAATTGACTATGGACCTAATTACAGACCCCTAACCTTCCTATTCTCGGAAATGCTCTACTTATATGTAAAAAAATGCTACTATATAGAACGCGCTTTCACGTTTATAATGTTATGAATTGGCACGATCGGCTTGTTCAAGTTTACACAATTCGCCTGGAAGAAAAGATTCATTACTTTTTTATTTCTTCTTTGCTTTTGCATTACGCGATTTTGTTGGTAAAATCGATTTTCTTTTCGATAACATTGTTGTTTTTTAAGTTTAAAAAATATTGTAATTTTACTTAAACATTGCTTTAAAATTTATGCAATTTTTCTTATCCTACAAGACTTTACAAAAATATATTACGAAACAACTTTAAAAAAAAAGCTATATTTAAAAAAGACAACAAAGTTTTTCCTATTTTAAAACTAAAAGAAATGTAAAATTAAAATTCCGGTTCGAAACGACGATTTACAAATGTGTTTCGATTGTGGGAAAATGATGTTACTTCGACACAATCATTAAATCTTTAGCTTTTATGAGAAAAGCAACTTTCTTTTAAAAAATATAGTTATTTTTATTAAGATTTTCTAATTTTCGATACGGATAATTTTGCGATGCATATCATTGACATTTGCCATCCAATATTTTTTTTTTACTTTTTAAAATTTAAATTAAAAATATGGTATCTTTATGTTAGCCGTGTGCAGACGATAAATCGAAAACCTATCCCATCATTCATATTGAATTCATTAAAAATATAAATCTTTCACTCATTTAATTTAAAACACAGAACTTTAATTTACAACACATACATTTAAAATACATATATTACGTACATTTTAAATAATACCTTTCATGTGAAAAAGGAAAAAAAAAAAGATAAATTAATCACAAATAATTTGATAACCCAAGATAATTTTATTTCAACATCAAAACAAATTTGTTTTATTTTTCTATATATGACACCATATTCGCTTGATTTCCATACTTACTC
This sequence comes from Maratus michaelseni, assembly GCA_963931845.1. Lineage (NCBI taxonomy): Eukaryota > Metazoa > Arthropoda > Arachnida > Araneae > Salticidae > Maratus > Maratus michaelseni. Next base: position 199,791,122 of record OZ007595.1, read on the forward strand.
GTATTTATGCACTTTGTATTATTATCAAATATTTGAAAACGCAAGTTTTATTTTTAATATGACATCATTTCATATTCTATTTAATTCTTAAATAATTCATTTCCTTTTCATTTTTCACGTGGAAAATTTTTACTTGAAAACAAATTGTTGATTAAAAATTACTACTCATGGGTTTTATTTTACATTGGCAACGATAAAGTATTAGCAACTGTAAAATAAATTTAACCATTAAAAAAAAAAGCTGCAAAACCGGGCCCTTTGGGCCAAACCAACCAAACCAACCAACCATTTTAAAATATACGAAAAAATGTCCATTTATTCTGTATGAAAATAATGAAATTTTTAATTTTTAAGAAAAATATTGAAATAAAATAAACAAAAACCAGCCTATATTCATTTGAGGGTTATAATCAACTTATATGCAAAGATACAGGATAATTAAATGCTTCATTTTGACGCTGGCTTCAGCCTAACATTTGCACACAATCAGATTTATAATATTATTAGGATATATAACTATACATATTTCAGAAAACTAATGGTATTAGAGATAACTAATTTTCATTGAACTAAAAATAAGTTTTATTTTGGTAAAATTAAATAAATTTTTGATATTAATACAAATTCAACATGATAAATAGTTGAATGACTCACACTAAATAAATATTATAAAACCGGAATTAATAATAGAAAAAAATTATTTTGAAATAAATGTCTTGTAACCTTAAGGGTTTGATTAATTATTTGAATTATAAATAAAATCTAAATCAGCGGTTCCCAACCTGGGGTACGTTGCGGGACTTCTGGGGGTACGTAAAAATAGCATCGGTAATGGCGGAAATCACAAAAATGGATCAACTGAAAACACATAAAGAAAGTTGATTGTTTTGGATTACAAAGTTAGTCTCATGTGTAACTCCAAAATATTGCTCTCAAAATGAGGGTAAATTATAATACATGGACTTACATAGTTAACGTATATTAATTTGAAAGCTTCATTCCCTTTAATGAGTATTTAATTTTAAGTGTTTACTTATTATTTGAATGATTTAGTTTTATGTTTAAAATGGATAACTCGTTGAAATCCGGAATTCTTAAGAGTTTTTCGAAACAATCTGATTATTTAGAATTGCAAGATAACCTGAGCTAGCTGTTAATAGGCTTGTTCTGATAACTGATAAACTTCATACTTTAATTAAAACTGAAAACACCAGTGGTCCCTTAATTAATAGAAAATATAATAATTCATAATTCTTGAAATATGGATTTTCATTCACGGGAGATGAAGATTTTAAGAATATGTGGGGTCAGAGAGGGCGTGGTAGGTGCTAATGATAAAATAGGGGGTACTCCAAAATGAAAAGCCTAAGCAAGGGGTACGTGAAAGGAAAAAGGTTGGGAAGCGCTGATCTAAATTATAATAGGTTTAGAATAATCTTTGCCGTTGTATTGATAATATTATTAATAATATTGATCGTTCTCTTTCAACAATGTAACATGTAAAAATGTGAAGTGAAAATATGTTAAACACAACATTTAGGCTAAATACTATTTGTCATGTTTTAAAGAAAAATTGCGTATGGATAATGTATAGATAATATATATAATAAATATTTAGGAGAATTTTAGTGCTACACATATTAGTCTCTGTTCAAAGTACATAACACAATTTTTTAAACTAAATTTAAGATTGTAAACCTAAATAAATCTTTAAATTAAACATTTGATTTACATAAGTTAAAGTCTGAACGAACAGGATATTATTATTTATCATCCAGTGTTTAAGAAATTAACCTAAATAGATTGGTGAAGTTTCCTCCCCTTTTATTTATTAGTTTATAAAATATTTCCTTTTAACACAATAAAGATTTATTTAGACCGAGTAGAAGAAAGGAATACGTAATCCTGCTTAAAAAATGATATACAAAAAAAAAATGTATTTACACTCTAAAAACGATATTTTCAAAACTGAGCAAAAAATACTCAAATCAGACTATGTCGCATAGTCAAAATGGCTCCGAATCAAAATTGCTCAAGTTTGAAACATGGTTAGACTCATTTCTAAAACCATGCGCACACTCAAGTATAAAACATCATGTGCTCATATTTAAGTATGTCCATGTTTCAAAAATGAGTATAAACCGACTGCTATGTGCTCATTTTTGAGTATGTCCATGTTTCAAAAATGAGTTTGAACTGATTCTAATCATTTTTGAGTACGTCCATCTTTCAAAAATGTTTATGAACTTACCTCTATGTGCTCAGTTTTGAGTATGTTCATATTTCAATATTATGAGTATTTCTGGTATTTCAGAATTGAAAGCATTGGATCGTTATATTTGAAACAAAATGAAAACATCGATTTACTCAGATTTGAAAGTGTTATTTTTTTTTCAGTGTAAAGTGATTATTGTGGCATTTAATTTATGAATAAAGTAGCACATTTTGTACATTACATAAAAGTAAAACAAATAGAAATTTTATATTTGTATACTTTTGAAACTTTGGTGAGAAAACAAAACATAATTTATACGTCTTGAGTTGCGTTGCTTAGAGTTGCAAATGCTTAAGTATGTGTAATTTAATGACTTTTTAATTTAATTTAATACTTTAATGTACTTCAATAAAATTTGAAATGATTGTTTCTGAGAGCTATGTTAATTTTAATGCAATATCTTTTAACAAGCTATTAAAATAGAATGATACTTGAGTTTTTAAATTATGACTTTAAATGGAAACTTTGCTAAGATAACTAAATACAACTTAAACTTGCTTCAAGTTGCAAAGTGTTAAATCGGTGTACCTTAATGAAGTTCACATTTAATTTAATACTTTAATGCAGACGTTCTCAACCTCTGGGATGCGATTCTGTAGTGCGCTGTGACAGGATCTCAGTTATGCAGCTTGATTTTAAGTGAATATGCATCAAATTTTAATATTATACGATTTACTTTGAAATGGTGTTTAGTGTGATAACTTTCAATTATTTGGACGTTTATTCTTATATTTACATACACGTTGAAAAAAAAATGTTTCTAAATATACGGAACACTTATATAACAACGATCGAAATATAACTTCTTCCGAGTTATCCATGATTCCGAAAAGCGATCAATTAGATTTTGAAAGCTCTGAAATTAAAATATTTTTGAGGTTAAAGGAAGCTTTTATAAATACGTGAAAATTAATATTTATTTATTACTTTTTTTCACTTGTAAAGCATCATCAAATTTTCGTATTATACGATTTATTTTAAAATGGTGTTTAGTGTGATAAATTTCCATTTTTTAGACATTTATTCTGCTATTTATATACACCGTGAAAAAAGAAAAAAAAATTTAATATACGGAAATCTAATATAACAATGATCGATTACTTTGTAGGATTTACTTTGAAATGGTGTTTAGTGTGATAACTTTCAATTATTTGGACGTTTATTCTTATATTTACATACACGTTGAAAAAAAATGTTTCTAAATATACGGAACACTTATATAACAACGATCGAAATATAACTTCTTCCGAGTTATCCATGATTCCTAAAAGCGATCAATTAGATTTTGAAAGCTCTGAAATTAAAATATTTTTGAGATTAAAGGAAGCTTTTATAAATACGTGAAAATTAATATTTATTTATTACTTTTTTTCACTTGTAAAGCATCATCAAATTTTCGTATTATACGATTTATTTTAAAATGGTGTTTAGTGTGATAAATTTCCATTTTTTAGACGTTTATTCTGCTATTTATATACACCGTGAAAAAAGAAAAAAAAATCTTAATATACGGAAATCTAATATAACAATGATCGATTACTTTGTACGATTTACTTTGAAATGGTGTTTAGTGTGATAACTTTCAATTATTTGGACGTTTATTCTTATATTTACATACACGTTGAAAAAAAATGTTTCTAAATATACGGAACACTTATATAACAACGATCGAAATATAACTTCTTCCGAGTTATCCATGATTCCGAAAAGCGATCAATTAGATTTTGAAAGCTCTGAAATTAAAATATTTTTGAGATTAAAGGAAGCTTTTTTAAATACGTGAAAATTAATATTTATTTATTACTTTTTTTCACTTGTAAAGCATCATCAAATTTTCGTATTATACGATTTATTTTAAAATGGTGTTTAGTGTGATAAATTTCCATTTTTTAGACGTTTATTCTGCTATTTATATACACCGTAAAAGAAGAAAAAAAAATTAATATACGGAAATCTAATATTACAATGATCGATTACTTTGTACGATTTACTTTGAAATGGTGTTTAGTGTGATAACTTTCAATTATTTGGACGTTTATTCTTATATTTACATACACGTTGAAAAAAAACGTTTCTAAATATACGGAACACTTATATAACAACGATCGAAATATAACTTCTTCCGAGTTATCCATGATTCCGAAAAGCGATCAATTAGATTTTGAAAGCTCTGAAATTAAAATATTTTTGAGATTAAAGGAAGCTTTTACAAATACGTGAAAATTAATATTTATTTATTACTTTTTTTCACTTGTAAAGCATCATCAAATTTTCGTATTATACGATTTATTTTGAAATGGTGTTTAGTGTGATAAATTTCCATTTTTTAGACGTTTATTCTGCTATTTATATACACCGTGAAAAAAGAAAAAAAAATCTTAATATACGGAAATCTAATATAACAATGATCGATTACTTTGTACGATTTACTTTGAAATGGTGTTTAGTGTGATAACTTTCAATTATTTGGACGTTTATTCTTATATTTACATACACGTTGAAAAAAAATGTTTCTAAATATACGGAACACTTATATAACAACGATCGAAATATAACTTCTTCCGAGTTATCCATGATTCCGAAAAGCGATCAATTAGATTTTGAAAGCTCTGAAATTAAAATATTTTTGAGATTAAAGGAAGCTTTTATAAAAACGTGAAAATTAATATTTATTTATTACTTTTTTTCACTTGTAAAGCATCATGAAATTTTCTTATTATACGATTTATTTTAAAATGGTGTTTAGTGTGATAAATTTCCATTTTTAGACGTTTATTCTGCTATTTATATACACCGTGAAAAAAGAAAAAAAAATTAATATACGGAAATCTAATATAACAATGATCGATTACTTTGTACGATTTACTTTGAAATGGTGTTTATTGTGATAACTTTCAATTATTTGGACGTTTATTCTTATATTTACATACACGTTGAAAAAAAATGTTTCTAAATATACGGAACACTTATATAACAACGATCGAAATATAACTTTTTTCGAGTTATCCATGATTCCGAAAAGCGATCAATTAGATTTCGAAAGCTCTGAAACTAAAATATTTTTTAGATTAAAGGAAGTATTTATAAATACATGAAAATTAATATTTATTTATTGCTTTTTTCATTTGTAAAGCATCTCGTGCCAACTTTTAGGAAATTTAAAAAAGGTTGATTAATTGCATTTGCTTTTGAATTACCTAAAATTCGGCACGAGGTGCTTTTAAATTAAAAAAAAATAATAAATTTAATTTTTACGTTTACAGTTGATTATTTTTAAGCAGCTGCTTTTATTACACATGTGATCTTGTGGTTTACGTTTTCAAGTTTATTTAAAAAAAAAAATCGAGAATACTTTGTTTATTGTGAGATTTTCATAATGGCGCCGTTTGAGCGTTTGAAACATATCGATCAAACAAGGGAAAGTCATTAATTATGTCACAAAAGATAATTAAATAACTTACAATGATATTCACTTCAAAACTATTTTCGTTTTACAACATATTATCCACCAATATTTATGCTCTTATATCACCAGTTTATCAGTGTCCCATCACCAGCTGCATAACATTTTTTGGGTTGTTGTCTCATCCACATGAGGACTACAAGTTGAATACAGGAGACAATTCAAAAGTTTAGCTGGCAACTTCTTCAACATCCACCATACAGCTTCGACTTAGCCCCAAGCGAGTTTCATCTGTTTAGTCCACTAAAAAGCCATATTGGAAGCAAGGTGATGTTCACAGATGATGAAAAGGTTCAACTTGAAATCCTAATGTGGCTGAGACAGAAACCAAAAGAATGTTATGTAGCTGGTGTTGGGGCACGGATAAAACGGTGATATAAATCCATAAATATTGGTGGAGAATATGTTGAGAAATAAAAATAGTTTTGAAGTGGATATCATTGTAATTTATTATTTAATTATCTTTTGTAACTTAATGACTTTCCCTCGTATTAAAAGATTTTTTTAAGCCTTTTTGTGTTTTGTTTTTATCTCTTAAGCATTTATATCTGTATTTTAAGGATAATTAGTGATTTTATTATAGGATTATGTAAAATGAAATTTTCATATTAATAATTTAAAGTGACACAACACGCCATTTTCTTTTGCTTGGACTACGTAGCGTCTATAAATTTATACGTATAACTACAAAGTTTGTATTCAAGGGATATCAAGTCCCAATTTTGTTTGCAAAACAGAAAGGCTTCTCTGTTTGTACTGTGATTTGCTATATCAGATGTGAGACAAGCGTGACCCTCAAATGTAAATCAGAAATGTGACAAGCGTCACGTACCTTAAAAAATTCGAGAGTATTGGAAATTGTTTTCTTCTAGTTTCATCAATATGTTATTTCTAAATGAACACTGCAAGAGGGATGCATTCAGAGATGACTTTTGAAAGGAAATTGGCATGAACTATCGTTCTCGTTCAAGGAAAACTCTGAAAAAAATTTCCATGATCAACCTGTTCCGACAGCGGCGTTTTCAATAATCGTTCTCTTCCAAGAATAACACAATCATTCTTTCTCATTTTATAAGGCGTACACTGCACTAGTTGTAAACCCGCGAACATCAGCCCAGACACCCCATTTTGTGGCCAATATGCAAACCGCTGGGCAGAGCGGGCCCCGTAAATTTTACTAAGAAAACAAATAAAAGAAACGAATAGTTATTCATGATTTCTAAAGAACATTTACATATCTAATTAAATCTTGATTAAATTTATATTGCTTTGTAAAAAAATATTAAATTTTTTTTCTCAATTCAATGAATATCTAAAAACAAAAAAGATAAAAATAAAACTGTTACATTTGAATCAGTTTAAGGGCTTTTATTTAATTAAAGATATCAAAAATAAAAAGGGAAGACCAAAAATAGAGTACTATCTCTAAAAGTTTGATTAAAACTTAACATTTCTAAGACTCAATGCTTATTTTTACATAGGTTTCCAAATTTGGATTCATTTTGCTTTAATAAAATACTAGTGAAGTATTTCAAATAAATTTCAAACTATTTTCCCTTTAAAAAATTATTTTAACGTATTCATTAGCATATGAATAAAGGGCCAATTTTGAATTCTGTGAAAGGAAATTTAAATTGCAAACTTTTTTTTATTTTAACGAAAGTCTTACAAAATAAAAGTGTTGATTAGTCAGGTTTGAAATTATAAAGTTATAGTAAAGGTTTTATTACTACAATGTGAGTTCATTTTAAATTTATATACAGACGAAAGTTGATTAAATTTCTATTATAGTTGAAAATATAGTATTGATGTACTTAACAAAATAGGAATATAGTTTAATTACAGGTTTTTCCAATTTTTATGTTCATGAAAAAAATATGAAATATGCAGATTAAGTACACTTACATAAAAATATTTCGGTCGTAGATATTTTGAATATATATTGCTCTAAAAATAACTCATATCATTTAACTCAAGATTTGCAATAAATGTTCACCAGTCTGTCTTTTAAAACATTTAATTTTTCTTCCTCAAAGGCAAAATAAATAGAAGTACATAATAGAAAAAGATTAACGGGAGATAAAACAAGGAAAGATAAGAGTGTCAAACATCGAGGGTATTATACAAAAGAGTTTAATTGTGAGTTTAAAGTGAAATTATATTATGGAAAATCTAGAAAAGGAAATGAAATTTTCGATTTAATGAACTTTTTTCAGTTTTATAAATTTTACGTTATATGAAGGAAATGCATGGCTTTTAGGGAAGACTAAATTGTATTTAGACTACTTAATAAATCTGAATTAAATTTACTTTCTTTGACGAGAAGGAAAAGGCATAAGTTATTATGTAAATGAAATAATTCGAAAAGCCAAACAAGTTAAAATAACACCATACCTTATTATTATTATTAAACCGCAGACCAGGCCCCTACATGCCGGGCATTATGCCCAGCCTAACGAGTTGGTGTACTTGGCCACGGGGCGAAATTTGCCTAATCTCCTCATAGCGGAGATCAACCTGATTAGTTTTTTGGGTGTCCTTGGTAGCAACGCTATTTCGTGTGAGTTACTCAGTTACTGTGTTGGCCGGTTCTAGTTTGTTATTAATTATGGGTTTCTGGGTATGTTGTCGAATAAGGAGAGGGGCTTGCTTTCGGGCCATATTCACACTGATTATGGTTGCTAATATAGACAAGTTCACATAATTCAGTTTAAATATATGCGTTTTAAATCCGCGCAAGGAGTCATTTAATTCAAAATTTCGAAATTCGAAAGTTCAGTAAAATATAATAAGAAAAGAGCAAATATTATACTATTTTATTCTTTAAAACTTTTGATAAAACTCATCTTTCATAAGTCTCAACCCATATTCTTTCTAGACCGCTTCAGAACGGGTATCACGTATAAGTTGCATTTACGGTATGTTTTTATCTCTTACGTTAGTATAAGCGTTCTTTTGAAATGTCTTGCTTACATTTTAATATTTTTAAATGTTTTTTTTCTTCGGGTATCCGAGGTCGGTGTCTTATGTTGTGCATTTGCATTTCTTCAATTTTTGTTGCAGTTTTTTGAAGTGAAAACTTCTTTAGGTGCGTTGGGCATTTTTTGAGATGGGAAAAAACCATTGAACTCGCGACACTGTTACTGTAACCGACACCTCTGTGTATTTGAAGTGAAAACTTCTTTAGGCGCGTTGAGCATTTTTTGAGATGGGAAAAAACCATTGAACTCGCGAAACTGTTACTGTAGCCCACACCTCTGTATATAAGTATGTACATGTATTGTGTATAGTTCGGTATGAGGTAGGGCGGGCGGGCGCGTCGCATGCTTGCCTGTGCGCTATTTGTTCCCGAAATACACGTACGAGAGTTAGAAAAAGGGAATGCTTTCAGTAGTGCTGCTACACAATTCAACGCACGTTTCTGTTAATTCAACATAGATATTATAATTGTGCATTAATTTTCATGTACAATAGCGCATTAAATGAAAATTGTAATATAATTTTTGTAGTAGTAGTTTACAATAATGAATAAAAAAAAAACACTCCATTTAAAAGTATTTCCTGCACAATAAAACATTTCCTGACGATTCAAAAAATACACACGTAATTGTTCAAGTTTTCACTTCTGTCGGCACTCCCAAGTGCCACAGATTTTTTTTTTTTTTTTTTTTTTTTTTTTTTTTTGTGAGGACACTTTTACTTTTAGAACCGGTTTCGAAAGTGAAAGTATTCTCATAAAAAACTGCAACCAAAATTGTTGAAATACAAACAAGAAATTTAAAAAGAATGCTCCGATTGGTTTGACATTGTCTTGTGAAAGTTTTCACGTGTGTAGTATGGACTCTTAACATTTCAACTGAATTAATAAATTAATTTATAAAGTAATTCATTAAGTTTTTCAACGGAAATTTTAAAAATTATAATAAAAAAATCTAAATATAGGTACATTATATAATTTGACTGAATAACGTATGTTGCATCATAAAAGAAACAGCTGTTTTTCGCTAAAATCAATATTTCTTTTAAAAAAAACTAGCTGATCCCCGCCCGGCGTTGTCTGGAACCGTAATAATATATATATATATATATATATTTTTTTAATCAAGTTTTTATTATTTTATATCTTTAACCCGATTTTGTATGAAATTATATTTTCAAAAGAAAATTCGTGAAAAATTATTGATATTAAGAGATAAAAGCGCTCATTTTCTTATTTCTTTACGCAGGATCGTTTCATAGTTTTAAATTAAAAAGTCCTTTTTGTCCGAACTCTTTGAAATTTTTATTTGTGATAAATAAAACGGTTTCACAGCTCGTGTAAAAGTTTCGTGAAAAAATATTGTTATCTAGTTGTAAAAGAAATGTTTTCTTCTCGCTTTTTTGTTTGTTTGTTTTCACGTCGGCTCCTTTAACATAGCAGTAAAAAAATAGTTCTCATTTTCCGAACTCTCTGACATTTCAATCGGTTATAAATATAACTGTCTCCATTCTCTCTTTAAAGTTTTGCGAAAATGTATGCATATTTAGTAATGAAAACATGAGTTCTTTAAAAATAAAAGCTTTAGCTTTCAACCTCAGAGCAAAATACATATTAGAAGGTATTTCAATCAACTCTTTTCAATCCCCCTAGGCTAAACAGGCTAATCAATCAAGTTTCCTGATTCTGAGAGGAAAAGCCTTAAAAAAAAGAAGAAAAAGAAAAGAAAGAAAAGAAAGTTGACGCTTGCGTAAAAAGACGATATTCGTGGGGAAATTTGAGAGAATGCGCTTTTCGTTTTAAATATATAGATTATTTTGTGGAAAATTACTTAGGCGAATAATTATTTGTCCATTACCAAATGCTTGCATACACTGGCCAACGGTAGGTATACATTTTTCTGTCACACATGCACATACTTACACATAAGTATGAATGTGTTTATACATACACTTACATAGGTGGACCTAGGTAGAATTAAGGGCACGCCTCTGCCGATGGCGAATGCTTAAATAATGGGCAAAGAATTATTATCGTGTAAAAAAACGTCTCTGTTTGATATCAAAATGTAACGATAGTGTTAAGAACCAAGAACTAAAAAAAAAAACTCAGCTAAGGTGTTTGTTTTCTTCGAGGCATTCGTGTACGCGGCAATGACCTTTTAATCAATGATTCCCAAGAGTACCTCATTTTATAGAATAATTCTGGGGATTTGTTTATGTCATTTGTTTCAAAATACTCATAAGATATTGCTTTTTTTCATGCACACGTTTTTCAAATAATCGAATTTTTAGAAGATTTTAAAGTAATTTTCCCCTTAATAAAAAGGTCAGCCTGTTTAACTCGGTTTGACATGCTCATTTACTGGGCTATATACACGTTCTTACATACCTCAAGTCGTCATTGTTGACAACTCGATTGCTTGATGATCCTCCCTCGGGAGAATTGGTCCACATATCAAGTTTTTAGTTTTTTTCTGTAGTATATATTTTGATACTTTTTCCGGTATAAATTAAAATAATAATTCTGAATTTAGCTTGGCAGGTACAAATAATAAAAATCGACATCAAAGATTTTTATTTTGCAGTTATGTCTATTTAACCGTTTCAGGGACAAAGCACTTGTGTTTCTAAAATATTGTTGTGATTCAATTACACCCGAATTTACGAACATTTTTCCGAAAATGAGTTAAAGATACATTATAAAACTAAATTGTATTCCAAAATTCTGATGCTATTGTATCATTTGGGGATAAAAATTAAATTAAGTGGTAAATACAGGGTGCGCCCGGAAAATGTATATATACACTGTTTAACGGATCATAATTTTCTAATTTTTCATTCTTTTCAAAGTGTAATTAATTGAACATAATGAGTGGAAGAAGATTATTTTTTAAAAAAAAAAAGAAAATTTATTTTAAAATACTGTTGTAATTTTGAAAATGGAGCAGAAATACCAAAAAGTAACTCAGGGAAACTCAGGCAGATCCACCTATGCGACTTACAATTCATCGAATAAAAGATAAGTTTGAAAGGAATGGGTGTACATAGACAACGTTCCAGAACCGCAATAGAGCAAGAATGCGCCACAACAGTAAGCGAAATCTTTGTGGAAGTTAGTGAATCAATAGTACACCGTTATAAGCAGTATATTGACCAGAAAGGTAATAATTTCGAACATCTGCGGTAGGTGGTATAGTTATACATTTTATGTAAATTCTTTTGAAATTTAAATATCAATTATATGTGAATAAAAACTAGAGTTATAATCATTCAGAATCTGTATACATTTGTCTGACGCACCCTGTATGCAAAAAAATCTAATTTGCGTTTTAAAAATTAATTTTAACGCAATCATTTGCATAATAAATAAATAGTAATCTGAAATTCAATGAAAAAAAATGCAAACCTTTTTTGACTCATGAATGAGTTTACAGGAGAAAACTATTAATTATTCTGTTTCATTTATAACATAGATACATATGTTTTCAGTACTTTTTAAGTACCATGTGTGACGTGGTTTTTATTAATTAATTGTTGCAGGAATAAAATTCAAAATTAAATATGAACTTAAGTTTAAAGGTGATTATTAAGTGATCGTAATGAACTTACTATTACAACATGACTATTGCATCGTGAAACGTAACCCAGCTCAAAGTGCTTGCGTTCTTTTGCTCGAATGTAGATGAAGAAAAAAGCATAATATTAATAAAATAATGCATATTACATAAAAGGAGGAAGACAATGAACGAAAGGCTGAATTGCAGACAAGTAATTTGTGGTTAGTCTAATCATTTTGACATCGGAATTGGATAGGAAGGCATATAAAGAAATTTTTCTTTTTAGGTCACTGCATTCTATTTAAAGGAGATGTCTTTGAAAATTCCACAGAATAATTTAAAATTTGGCATTCGACATGCGATATGATGAGAATCTTAGAACATACTGAGGAATTTAAATTAGCTTGGTAAACTATTTAGAAATTTAAAATAAAACACACTGCATCACTTCACGAATTTTTATGCCTTTTCAGGATTTTAAGAACGATTAAAGATATTTAAAGTTTGGCATATTAAAATGCAAGGCCCTGTAAACGGAACCTTGTACCAAACAAATAAGATAGGAATCACCCTACATCGTCAAAAACATTTCTTTTTTTTCTGATTTAAACAAATGTTGCATTCTTATATAACGAATGAACTGTCGTTTCTAAAAGTTAATGAATAGACATTTTTGAAGGGATTTGTTAAATAAATGATGAAGAGCTAACTATAAATAAAAAGAAATAAATTTAGAATAAAAAGCTGGGAACTTCGCTGACGAAAGTCACACCTCCAAGAACGACGAAAGCTAAATCAAAACAAGCCCATTCAGAGTCGTTAAGCCCTGGCACAGGCACATACCATTGTGTCAATGGCACATACGCAAATTAAAATACTCCATGACGTCAGAGAGAGGTGATGCACCCAATGGTCGCTTCCTAAAAATATATACAAATGTGTTGAAAGATACTGTGCATTTCTGGAAAACAAATTGCATTCTGCGACTGCTCAAGAACGAATTGTAAGATTATTAGTGTTTTTAGATTAAAATATGGTACAGCTGTCACAGACGCACAGAGGTATCTTTCTGACGCCGAATTGGTGGTTTTATGTCAGGACAACCCTGCAATTTTTGCGAGATTTTGCTTCATATGGCAATCCAGTAGAGCATATTGCATGTGTTTTATTTGAAATTAAATAATGTGTATTTTATAATAAAATAATTTGTGTGTGTTTATAATAAAAACTATGTGTGTTATAGTAAAAATGTGTGTGGTTAGTAAACTGTTTCATAATGAAATAAAAGTAACATGCTGTATCAGCAAGATAGGCCTAACAGACACCAGAAAACGGGGTTTTCTCGCCAAAATGGAGCAAAACAAAAAACACGCCAAACGCGGTGCGTCTGCGACAGCTGTTCCAAAAATATTTATGAGCTTAAAACACTCAAATTTAGTGTCACTGTGTTATTGTTTGTTGTCAATAGGTTTAATATTTTTTAGGAGATTTTTCGGTTGAAACCCATTATACAAAAGGATATACGAATGTTGAAGAAATCTGGGTGAAAGATAGTTTACTTCATAAATCTTAATTAGATTTGTATTACTGTGAATACACTTGAAATGAATAATTTATTACAAAAATAAATAAGAAAATCCAAGCACGATAAAATAAAAGTATTCTCTTTAATGTTTTCCAAGGCTTTTATTTAATTAAATTTCTTTGAATCCTAAACAAAGGGAGTAAATTTTTACTACTACTTTCTTTAAAACTTCCAAACTCTCAAAGCAAATATATAGTTTCTTAAGCTTCCAAGTCTAATTTCTTTCACTTTCAGAAAGAACTTATGAGAAATATTCAAGGATTTAAAATTATTTCCACTTAAAAAAGCTATTTTAATGCATTCATGAGAATAATAAAAAGAATTGCTCTTAAGTTTCATCAAATAAAAATTTAAATGAAATCCTGATTCGATTTTAGAAAGTCTCAGGAAATAAAATTTATTATTTTACTTGTTTTACAGATACATATTTTTTTTTAATTTTAATATGTGAAAATATGTAAAAGTAATTACATACAAAACTCACAGAATTTTAACTAATGATATATACTCTTACATATGTTGGTTTACTTCAACAAGATAAGAACAGATTAGACATAATATATTTAGTTTACTTACAAATAAATATAAATAGATGCAAGTTTATGTAACATATAAGATATACTCGATGATCCCCTTCCAGCGTAGAAAATATGCCTATGAAAATAACCGCAAATATGCCTGGATTGAGTGTTGAATGATTTTATATTTTTTAACGAAAATCTTTCCAACCGAAACTAAAGTTGGGGTACCCACTTCTATCAACAACGTACACATTAGAATTTGTATTATTTTATATTTTTAAACGAAAATCTATCCAATCAAACCTACTGTGGGAAGCCACACTGCCCTCGGCAGCGTACAACAGGTGTGCTACGCACGCTCCAGTGTACAGTGCACGACGCACGCTCCAGTGTATTTTGGTTTCATATTTTTAAACGAAAACATTCCAAACGAACATAATGTTGTTGAAACCACTGATTTCAGCAGCCTAACCTCTTTGAATTTTTATGATTTTGTAATTATAAGAAATATCCAAATGACCTAGAATTGGGGGCCCCACTGCATTCGACAACATGCACCGAGGGATGGAATATTGAATTTGTATGAATTGATATTTATTAAACTGAAATCTTTTCGAACGAACTAAGTAGCCCCCGTTATTGTGGTTTCCGATTTAATTTCTGGTATTTAGATGTATTAAACTTTCAATTCTAACCAAAAGTTCTTGGGAAAACCGAAATATTAGAAAACACGCACCAGCCTCTCACTCCTTTAAAACGCGAAATGATATCTTCCTGTGTATTCACAACCTGTGTTGAAAATGTTTCCGTGCAGAAATAAAAGCGCAGTTCTCTTAAACAGAAAAATGTTTTTTTTCAAAGGCAACGAGAAAAAAATTTGGCGAAACCTTGGAGCGAATACAACAAAATTTCGCCAACAAAATTGATTATTATTAATTTTTTTCTTTTTTCTGAAAGAGTAATTATTAATATATTTGAAAACCAAATATATTGTTATAGCGGGAAAATACCCAAATTTCTTTTTCTTTTTCGAGAAAAGGAAATGGCAATTTAAAACTAAAAAAGATAAGAAAACTATAAAAAATAGATTAGATTAAACAAATGTGATTCGATGTCCAAGAAATCGACACACACACACACACACACACACACACACACACACACACACACACAGACACACACACACACACATATATATATATATATATATATATATTTAAATAGTAATTTTTAAGAAAAAAAAACCTCTACAACCGTAAAAGTATGCTGAATAAGTGGGTTTTGTTTTCCCCTTCATAATTTGTTTAGAAATTCGTCG
Organism: Maratus michaelseni; assembly: GCA_963931845.1. NCBI lineage: Eukaryota > Metazoa > Arthropoda > Arachnida > Araneae > Salticidae > Maratus > Maratus michaelseni. Next base: position 199,806,820 of record OZ007595.1, read on the forward strand.
GCAATTTTAAAATGTAGAAGATGAAGAACAGAAAACTTGAAAAGGAGTCTGGGAAAAAATGAATCGAACTCCGAAAAATGTATATTTTTGGAAATAATAAATATAAATATTAAACAAAATACTCCATTAATAAGGAAAAGCGACCCCGAATATTTTGTCTTTGTTTCTTTTGTATTTCCGTCCATGAAGCTAATGTGGCTATTTTAAAATGCATAAACACGGAACTGACGCGAATCAAGTTTTAGTAAAAATGTTTTTTTTCTCTTAATAGCAAATAATAATATTTTTAAACAAAAAATACAATTAAAACTAATTTTAGTTTTAATTGTATTTTTTTGTATTTTTTGTATTGGTACAACATTTTTTCATTCTTTTTTTGGGGGGTGGGGGTGGGAAGGGGTATTCCAACGATCACGATATCAAGTTGTAGAAAAAAAACGAAAACTTCATTTTTGTCTGCTTGAATATACAAGGAAAGCCCGCAGAGGTGCACGGGCACAATCTACATAATGAAGGAACCTCTTCATTTTGCGATGTTCATTATGGCTTTATGTCAGGTAATTATCAAGAAATAAAAAAAATGGTTTCGAGTTGCATAACTTCAGACATACATTAGCTTTCTGACAAATCTTGTAATTCCATGTGCAGTGGTTTCTTTAGCACACACACAAGGAGAGAGACGAACTTTTTTTCTTTATTATTATTCAAGGATTTTAATCTTATATTTTTATTTAAAAGTTTTTTATTTTATTTGACTTTTGAAATACACTGGTGTCCAAAAATTAAACAAAAAACACAAACTGATAATTTTCTGTTTTGTTATAACTCAAAAGAAAATGATATTCGTGACAGGTGTAGCAAATAAGTACTCTTTATCAATACAGCTAGTTGATGTGACGTTCCCTTGACGTCATAAATCGTCACAATTCTCAAAATCACTACAGTGAACTGAAATGTGACATTTTTCATTCTCCTCATTATTACTCTCAAGCAGCCCTGATTTGATCATTCAACTGAGAAGTTACTGTGACTGCTGCTTTAGGACGAGTTACCATGTGACTTTAAATGAAGTCACCTAGTGACTCTCTTGTGACCGTCTTTGGAGTATTAATTGTTAATTAACCATGATAGTTGTTTTGTGGCGATATCCTAGTTTACTTGAATATAATAAGGATAATTATAATTAATTATAATTACATTATATTTCCATTTTCTTGCTTATGAAATGTTATAAATATATGGAGGTTTACATAAGTTATTTATCAATATTTGGTACTTTCTGTTAGCCATTCGCAAATGTAGGCAACAGCAGATATTGTTTTTCGTTTTGACTCATCCCGCCATAGTTGATTACGGATTTTAAACGCATATATCAGACACATGCAAAAGAAGAAAAATATAATATTCATCTTATTCAAAATACAGAAAGTAAACTACTATTCTTTTAAGAGAAGATTTAACATCCAGAAATATAAGAATAAGTATCCGCTTTTGTCCTTTTATGAAAACCTAACATCGATTTTTGAAGAAAGTTGCATGAATTGTCTAAATGCATTTTTGTGAGGAAATTATCACGGTTCTTACGTTATTGAAAAGCCTGTAATTTTCTTTTCATCTATGCATGCTAGTAAAATAACCAAATATTGAATTTCAGAAATTTACGTGGAATATAACAGGTCCATTTTTCAGTGTAAATGATGACGATTGAAACAATAGTTAGCGAATTTACAGTAGTGCCCGCCTTACTAAAAAAATGAACGACAATTCCTGAATCTCAAATAAAATTTATAAATCTTATTTAAATTTATATTTCTCTGAATATAATTAAAATAAATATGTTTCCATAATGTAAATAAATAAGTTAAAACAAACAAGTTAAAATAACGTTTTTCTGTTTTATGTCTTTTTGAGTTTTAATTTAATTGAATTTCTCTACAACATCAAAAGACAATAACCCAAATTCTATTACTTTATTCTTAAAATTTATTTTTAAAACTCATGTTTTCTAAGTCTAATTTCAAACAATTTCTTTCTTAAGCTTTCATGTCTGGATTTACTTTCAAGAAATACTAATATGGAATTTTAAACATAAGTAAATACTTTTCTTTTTCTTTTACAATTTATTTTAATACAGTCATAAACATAATAAAAAAAATATCTTAAATTCAGGCAAAAAAAAAAAAAGTTTACATCAGAACTCTTTTAACGTTTGAAAAATTCTTACAAAATAAAGTAATTCATTTTTATGTTTCAGTTAAGTTCATTTTCATCTTGTTATTTGTACTATCAGAGAATATATATATTTTTAAGTATTAACATAAAAAGGGATTTTTGTTTTACTATAGATACACTTTTTAAATTGCTGTTTTACTTCAAAGGATAAGATTATTTTGATTATAAATATTTATATTTTTTTCGTATAAAAAATATAAATATATGCAGCTTTATTTAAATTATGGAACATTTTATGATTTAAGACAGTTAAACTTTATTTAGGCATTAGCATAATTAATTGTAAGGATAAATAAGTAATTAACTATTAAATTTGACTTCAGTTTTCAATATTTATTTTAACTTTTTCATGAATAAAAAAGAATTAATCTCAGACTTAGTTAAGAAAATTATTTGTCACACTTTTTTGATTTAATTGAAATTCCCCAAGATAAAAATTTTTATTATTCTGTTTTTTATTCATACATGTTTTTTTTTTTCATTTAATATTTTGAAAGTATTCCATTAAAGTATTTACAAAAGAAAGTGCAAAATTTCTCCCATTTTGCATATTTAAAAATATTTTTGAGTAGTTGATCAAGTTGAAATTACTTCACTATAATAATGTAAATTTTATTTCTTTTTAAAAAAGATATGCATGCTTATTTCAGTTTTGAAATGATACTTTATCACAGTTATTTTCACCTTATGCAATATGCTTATGTATATATCCTCAAAAAACGTATATTTATTATCAAATTTATATTAAAATTTTATCAGAACTTGTTTTCAAACAATATATTCAGTTTTTTCCAAGATAAAATAAATGCAACTTCATACAACATAAATTCTCCTTTTAAACAGAGAGATTGTTCATACACGAATGTTTATTTCTGTTAACATAAGATTGTCAAATATTGAATGTGCAGGGATAAAGTATTTAATTATTCTTCAAAACAGAAATTTTATTCTCAGTATCTAGAAAATAAATTTTAATGCTCTGTCTGAAATTAGGTTTTTTAAATTTAACTCCATTTAATACTACAAATTTTGCATTGCATTAAAAAAACGGGTGGAATTTCACGAACTCTAGGTTTTATTTAGCTGCTAAATAAATCTTAACTAAATTTATATTACTCTAAAATAATTAAATGCATAATTTAATATGTTAATAAATCAGGGTTCTTCAAAGTGGGTGATGTTGACCCTCAGGTGTTGATATGACATTAAAAGAAGTTCATTTTGCTTCGAGGATCGGATAGATCGAGGATTGTCAGAAAAAAAGATATTCTAAAATAATCTATTGTGATAAAAGAATAAAAAGTGGAAGGGATTGTCGCATATCCACTCTGATGTTTGGATGTTACTCTAGAATTGATATTAGATGTATGGGGGGAAATACAAAAGAAAAATTGTATGTTTATTTCGGATTGGAATATCATATCGAGATCACCATTTTCTACAGAAATTGAATTTTTTGAATGTAACTTACAGGAGACATTAATGAGTTAACAGATGATCTAGTTGCTAAGATACTTTTAGAAAATATCACACTAAGTTATTATCTCTATTAAAAAGATAATTTTATTAAGTTTCTAAAATTTATAGATTATCATATGATATGATTGCGAAGCCGTTTTTTTAAAACGTTTCTTTAAATTACTCTCTCTGTTGAAAGGTTACTTTTATTGAGAAGTTTCTAAAATTGATTGATTACCATATGACATGGTTGCGAGGGCAGTTTTAGAAAATGTCCCTTTAAATTACTGTGTCTGTTGAAAGAATATTTTTATTAAGTTTCTAAAATTAATGAGCGATTAGATGATCCGATTGCTAAGACAATTTTTGAAAATGTCACTTTAAGTCACAATTTCTGTTGAAAGCACACTTTTATTAAGTTTCTAAATGGAATTTGAAATTACTGCACAATGGGTTATAAACTTTGTTATTACAACCTTTAATGCTTACATATTTCATTATCTAAATTATTTCTTTGTTTCATTAGGATACAATTAACATTGTTAAACCCTGGTTTAACCATATATGAACTTGAAAGTGCAAGCAGAAATACGAGCACCAGTTCAGACAGTTTCTGGAAATTACATGTAATATTTATGTTCGTCTGAAACTGTAGAAACTGTCTGAAGTGGTACTCTTTTTTTTTTGCTTGTACTCTCAGTCTCATATATGGTTTAATCTCGTTTAGCTGTGTTAATTCTTTCCTTACAAAACAAAGAAATACGAGGGAAAGTCATTAAGTAAGTCACAAAAGATAATTAAATAATAACTTACAATGATATTCACTTCAAAAATATTTTTATTTCTCAACTTAGTCTCTATCAATATTTATGCACTTATATCAACGTTTTATCAGTGCCCTAACATCAGCTGCATCAAATTCTCTGGGTTGCTGTCTCAGCCACATTAAGACTTCAAGTTGAACCTTTTCATTATCTGTGAACATCATCTTGCAACTTCTTCAACATCCACCATACAGCTTCGACTTAGCCCCAAGCGATTTTCATCTGTTTAGTCCACTAAGAAACCATCTTGGAAGCAAGAGGATGTTCACAGATGATGAAAAGGTTCAACTTGAAGTCCTAATGTGGCTAAGACAGCAACCCAAAGAGAGTTATGCAGTTGGTGTTGGGGCACTGATAAAACGGTGATATAAGTGCATAAATATTGGTGGAGAATATGTTGAGAAATAAAAATAGTTTTGAAATGAATATCATTGTAAGTTATTATTTAATTATCTTTTTGACTTACCTTATGACTTTTCCTCGTAATTTAGATATTAAATTTCGTAAAAATTTAAGGTTGAAACTAAAAGCAGTTTAATACACTGTCCAAAAACGACAAAAACATCCATTTATGTGTATCAATTTTATAAAATTAATAAAAATATCCGTTTAAAGAAGAGGTTGGGGGGGGGGGTTGTAGTTGATGAAAAAAAATCGTTTAAAAAAATATATTCACAGCAGCACTTGTGTCGAATTATTTGCTCCGTATATACGTATCCAGGAACCGCGTACTAACTGTAAGTTTTAAATTACAACAAGTAATTAAAAAATATATTTATGCCCTTTTCCTTAACGCGTTTTTTCTTAACATGATATTTTTTATCGAGCCGTGAAAAATAGCGTTTAAATAGATAATCAACTTTTTTTTCTTTTTGGAAATTAATCATTATTTATCTTGTGGGTCAATGAACCTGTAATATGTAAAATAATAATGATGATGATGATAATAATAATAATAATAATAATAATAATAATTTATTATCACGTTGAAATTGAAGAAAAAAGGGGGAGAAATTATTATCTCCCCCTTAATAATTAGGGGCGAATTATTATTATTATTATTATTATTATTTATAACGTTGAAGTTGGAGAAAAAAGGGCGAGAAAATGTGTATTTTTTCTTTTCAAATGACTACCATTTTACCAAATTTCATTCAATTGCACTAAATATATGTTCATGACCTTCCAAATGTAACATATGTTTTGAAAATTATGAATATTTTTGTTTCAGATGATTTAGACAAGTTGTGATATATACTTAAAAACACGCGCGCATCCTGTATACCGATATGCAATTGACATTATACCCAGAAATTTTAATAATTACTGCATAATACAAATATTTTTATAGTAAAGTCTATGAATAATAAGTGGGTAAATTAAGTTTTAATGCTACTTTATTTTTCTATCAGAAAAAAAGAAGAAAAAACTCCAAACTGTCCAACTTTTCGAGTAAATAAATGTAACCTCCCTGAATGTATCAGACTACATATAAATACATTAAAAATGTGTAATATGCTTAATGATAAATATAAATATCGTTATAAATACAATTATAAATATAATTATAAATAATAAACGATTGGAAATTAATCATTATTTATCTTCTGGGTCAATGAACCTTTAAAATGTAAAATAATAATAATAATAATAATAATAATAATAATAATAATAATAATAATAATAATAATTTATTATAACGTTGAATTTGGAGAAAAAAAGGCGAGAAAATGTGTCTTTTTTCTTTCCAAACGACTACCATTTTACCAAATTTCATTCAATTGCACTAAATATATGTTCATGACCTTCCAAATGTAACATATGTTTTGAAAATTAGGAATATTTTTGTTTCAGATGATTTTGACAAGTTGTGATATATACTTAAAAACGCGCGCGCATCCTGTATACCCATATGAAATTGACAATATCCCTCGCATTTTTAATAATCACTGTATAATAAAAGTTATTTTATAGTATAGTTTATTATATTGGAAAGTAGTAAAGTTCTGTGCAGTCGATAAACACTTACGAAATTTTTAATGCGGTCTATGGGTCAAAACAGTAAATGGATTACTAAGTACAAACAACATAAAACACAAACATTTCATTAAATATTTCCTTGTTTTTTATTTTATTAAAGTCCTTTAAAATGACAACAAAAAATTTTACTATTTAATTCTTTACGACTTTCGATCAAAACTCATCGTTCTTAAGTCTCGTTGCGAATATTTTTCCCTTAAACTACCTGTCTGGATTTACTTTATTTCAAAACAAAATTACATAAAGGGATCTCAAAAAGTTTTAAAACTATTTTCTTTTTTAAAAGTATAACTCATAGACATGACAATAATAATAATAATATAAAAAAAACTTAAATTATAATTCAGTGAAAGAAAATCGAAAATTCAACTCTCCCTTACATTTACAAAAGTCTTACTAAAGAAAACAGTTCGCAATTTTATTTCCATGCATATGTTTTCATGTCTTTTATATTAATACTATATGAGAATATTTTAAAATAATATTTGTAACAGGGTTGTAAGAATTTTCAGTGTAAATATTTAAATTTATACTGATTTAGATTCACAAAAGAAAAAAAAAGGAAAAATAAAAATAAAACATTATTTCTATGTTGTGTTCTTATATAAATTTAGAAGTATATGAGGATTTATTTAAGTTATGTAAAAATATTTTTATTAGAAGAATTTGCATTTAATTAACCAGGAAAAAAATTAAATTAAAGCAAACATCTGGGAATTTTTAAATCACTTTAAAACTTTCCAAAGTTTTATATAATCAAAGTTCACTAAATATTCAGAAGAAAGATCAAAATATTATTTAAACTGTTTGATTTAAATTCCTCCTTTTTAAACCTCCAAGCAAGTGTTATCTTATTTAATATTTGATGGGTGGATTAACTATACTTTAATAAAATAAAATCATAAAGATTTAAAAAGACATTTGTAATTTTTAAAATTTGTTTTAATGCATTCATTAGAATACTAAATATGAGTCAATCTTAAATTCAGTGATAAAAAATGTAAACAGGAAACCTTTTTCAATTTCAAAGAGTGTCTTACGAAACATAATTATTATTATTATTATTATTTTATAGTTTTTATATAGAATTTATATTTGTTTTCTTTTTGTTTTCCTAGCTCTATGAGTGCAAATTTAAAAATTATTTGCATAATAAACTACGTGAAATTTTTATTTTCGTAATTTCCGGCGTATCATCCGCAGATCAAACAATCATGCTTAGACACAGAAATTGTATTTAATAATTCAAATCAAATATTTACAGCGTTCTAGTAAGTTACATTTTATAATATAAAATCTCAATTAAAAATACATTGAAATATTCAGATTTATCTCAGTTATGTAAGAATACTTTGATTACATGTATTTTAATTTCCTTTTGGTCTGAAAGGGAATTTAATTTTACTAATAGCAATGCTTATACAAAATACATATCAGTCCTTTTCAATTTTTCCTTGACTAAATACACAGTAAAAAAAAGAAAAATATTTATTTATCTAGCAAGATGACATACGAAAAATTGTCCGAGTTACCCAAGTTTCTTGCAAAGTGTTTCTTTTTCTTCAGAAACCTCAGAGGCAAATAAACTTCCGAAAATTAAAGAATAAGAATTATTTACAAACATCTATAAGTTATTTTTCAGAATTATTAATCTGTTCAGAAATGGTGATTAATTTTGTTATTTTGAATAATTCCTCAAGCCTATATGCTCTCATTACATCACTGAGCCTAAGCAGCTGTATATCCATAGACAAGAAATTGTGGTTAAAGTCTTTATGTATTTTATTTTTATTTAAAAAAATGTCTACTGAAAACAAATTTATGGAGTAAAGGCCACACTGTAAATAGAAAAACAAATATTTTTTAATCTACTTAAATTTCACATAAATACGAACGAAAATATACAAAAACTTATTCCAAGTTACCCATGCTTCCGAAAAGCGTTCTTTATTTTTAAAACCCCATAAACCAACATATTTTCGAGATTTAAAGAATAATTTATGCAATAAAAATTTCACTTTTTCTGCCCATAATTTACTGAACCGTTTTTTACTAAGTTGTTATTATAATGTATTAATCAGTTTTCTCAACCCGGTATCATCATGAAATAGCAGATAATATAAACAGGGCTGACACTAGCGACTATTTTTATATCCTATTCGCACCACTAATTTAAAAAAATAAATTATATAGTATATTTGTCTCGCAGTTGGTTATCAAAATTTATGTGAAAGATTTATGTTTTGAAAAAGTTGTGCGAGATGTCATTAAAATATAGTCGCCAGTGGTAGCCGTGTAAAAATTCTCAAGTAAACATTTGAAACTGTGTAACAGAATTTACACATGAAAGATATTCAAAATATTGTTAATTTTACCCTGTATTTTAGCATATTTTTCTGTTAAAGATGTTTGTTCAACATGAAAATCTTTTCTAGAGAATTGATAGCATCCAAAAAATTGATATATCGTGTTGATACCGGTTTCAGATAACTATTTAATAACCTGTAATCAGTACTCCGAATTATTTCCAAAAATTACAACCAAGGAAAAAAAACTTTTGTTTCAGAAATTCGTCTTTAAATATCGAATTATGTTTTTTATTCGGTTTCAGAAGATAAAGGAACATTTTTCGGAGTCGTGGGTAACTCAAAACAGGTTAAATTATATTTTTATATCCTTCATGCTAAACAAGAGGTAGTTTGCTTTTGTACAGTGTAGATATAAATTCTTATCTGTTGTAGATAAATATTATTTTCAAATGCCTTGGTGTATTGCTCATTTTTAAGAATTAATAGCGTAGAAGTATAGTAATTTGCGAATTCAGGTTGCAGTTATCTTAATATTGAAGCTTTTTACAAAATATAATATGGGATAGGCATTGATGAAGTAGAAGGTTCTAGAAGACGAAGTCATATTTTGAATTTTCAAAATATTTATGTTCTTAATACTGTATGAATTCTCATTACTTTACATTTTATTTACATTTCCTTACACTTTACGCTTTACATATAAAAATTTTTACTTAAAAAACAAAACTTTTTTTGTAAACTTTTAAATGCTCCAGACCAGAAACACATTTGTCGGTGCAATAAAGAAATATATTCTACGGTTTATATTTACAAACAACAACTGTTACTAAATTTGAAAAATACAGATTTTTGGTGACAAAGTTTCGTTTAAAATTTATTTACATTCGTACTACTTTAGAAAGACGTGTTTCAAATTCATGATTTTTTTTTACGAGATTGGTGTCAACATAGATTTAACTAAAGAAAGCAAACATATATGCGTCATTTTCACTTAAAGATGCTTCTTAGGGTCACAAAGAGCTAAATATTAAGAAATGTAGTAAAATTGCTAATATTTTTATTCATATTTAACATATTTAAGTTTTAAATAAGCTATTAAATACATTTTTGACAAAATAATTTTAATATTTAACTTTAACATTTTATTGAATATAGGGTAACTTGGGGTGAGATGTCGTATTGGACAAGATGCCGTGTCACGTGATTTTCCTATGCGCAGGCGCTGTAGGGAAACGCCATTCAGTCGTGTGGTAGAGGCTTCCCTACTGATACTTTAATTTCAGTTTGCGTTATTTATTTAAGTTTTAAATAGTACATTTCTATTGCTATTTAGTGTTAACATCTTTGGTAAGTGTCCAGAATCTTTTTTACGTTCTTTCTTAACGTATTTCCTATGTAGTTGGCCATCTTACCCCAATATTGGGTTAAGATGCCGAAATGCAAGCATATACAAAAGCAAACATTTTTATACTTTCACATTTTGATACCATTTGTAAAATGAAATACATTTTTAAATCACACATAAATGTATCAACTTTAACAAAAAAAAAACAGGTAATTTTATAAAAATTTAAATCAAAAACCACGGCATCTTCACCCAATCTACCCTATGTTGAAATTACTCATGGACGTCCCTACATCTAAAACACAAAAAAAGTTTTCAATGACGTTTAGAATTTTTTTTCTTTTACAACTTTGTTTTCAATAATAACTAGCTAAAAGTGTATGTATTTAATAGATCAAACTTAATATTTTATAAAAATGGTTTGATTTTTATTAAGGAATTAAGTTTGACTGCCTAAGGGGGACTGGTCACACGTGTAAACAGCGTCTGTCGAGGATAGTTTTCCCCCTACGAACAACTTTATTAAGGAATTTAAAAAAGAAAAAAATAAGAAAAAGAAAAGAAAAGAAAAGTACAGCAATGAGTCTGTAGACTCGAACCACTGAAGATGAAAACGAGAGCAATGGTAAAAATACATGAAGATGTTACAGACTATGGTCATAGACCAGATGGTCATAAACGCGATAAGGGGTGATAGTGAAAACCAAAACGACGGCTGTTTAAAGTTAAGGGCCATAACGCAGAGCGATAGGAAAAGAAGAATAGAAAATGTGAATATTTCTTTATGTACCAAGTAAATAAATAATTGTTAGATAAGTGCATTATGAAACTAAAAATTTATTTTAATATTGAACGACGACAAAAAGTATTACTAAGCCAAATTTTTAGTGGCCGAAGGTGTTGGGACTTTTAGTTGGGCTGAAGGTGCCAAAGTGAAGTGAGTGGGTGGGCAATAGTAATAGTAATGAGATATTGCTGCTAACGTGCCACACTCATATGAAAAGGAACTGGAGCAATACAATTTATGGAGGTGCTCCTTAAATGGACCATGTCCTGTAAGGAAGACAGTGATGTAAGGAGAGAGGGGAGGAGTTACGTTATAAAGTTTGTTCGTATCTAAAATAGCCCCTGTGGACCCTGGGAATGACTGAAAATAGTACCATAGATGATATTGCATGCCAAATCATCATTAGATAGTTTATGAGAAAGAAAGCAATTATGTTTTTTAGATATAACTCTTTGTTCTTTTGTGAAGTTATTGAATCATTTCCAATTTATTAGTTCTATTTACAATTTGGCAATAATCTCAGTGTATATACCTCATGGTCATCCCAAATAAGGAAAGAAAAAGTTAACTTATAATTTGAATACATATTTCTGACACCTTTAACATAGAATGTAATGAAATCAAACACGCCATTTTAGCAACCTGAAAACGAAAGTACTTATAAATTGAAATATTAGATTTTGTCTTCACCATTGAATTCCCCTTCAAGGACTTCCTACATCCATTTTTACTGATACTGTCTATTTTTTCAGTCTTTATCAATGATGATATAGAATATAAGGAGGTCTCAAACATCAAGAAATATTTCAAAAGTAATGAAATCCTGATGCGCATTGTTTTAGAAAATTATATTCTATAAATTCAGCAGTTTAAATTTTTTAAACCAACTGTTCTCTTCCTATATATATTTGTCAAAACTTTTTACTTTTGCACGTAATTTAAAATCTTGTACCAAATTATATTTGTAATTCCTTTTAACAAAATCTATTTCAAGAGTTTCTTGACTTGCTTGCTTGTATAAGTTGAATTAATGAGAAAGAAAAAATGCACTTTAGACACAGGCAAATCCTTCAGAAATAATTCAGTATTCTTTAATGTGCTAGCTATAAATTATTTTATATAAGCTGATATCTTTTTTAAATGCATTGTAGAAGTACAACGGATAGAATTGCCTTTATCACAATTTGAATAAAATTATTATATTAAGTAAATATTTCTTCAAACTTACGCTTAAGTTAAGTGACGTTTTACATTTTATTATTTTTTTCAAAGCGAAGTAATAAATACGTTTCTTTTAAAATATGAATAATATTATTATGCTTTAATATTTAACCATATAACAATCGTGTTTTTTTTCTTATTCTATAATTAAAATATTTCAAATTAGAGTCATGCATTGGGTTGGGCATTAGATTGCGATGTAGATCTCCTTTTTTTAGCGAATTTTGGATTTTGACCTTTTGCAGTTCAGAATATTTTCTTGAAATTCATTAGGTGCGTTCGTAATTATATAAATACATAACTCCTACAGTCGTCGTCTGGTTCGTCCGTCTGTCTGTCTGTCCGCATATAACAGCGCAAAAACTACCCAACCGAATGGTTTGAAATTTAATATATATAATCGTTGCAGAATTTTGTCGAGTCATTTCAAATTTTATGAAAATCGAATCAAAATTTAAAAAGTTATTAATGAAAGTTTTCTTTATCTCTTGTCAGGTGAGGGTCTCGTGACCTGATCAAGGTTCTAAATTACGAGACCTTTTAAATCTGTCATTTCAACAAAGTTAAACAGAAAACTGTAACCGGCAAACAAAGATAACTGTAGCAAACCACAAGAGAGCAAGCACAGCAGCGATGTGAACAAATCTACAGTCAGGTGGATCACAGCCATGCTGTGATCAGGCGATTTCCGCCCCGCACCCAGGTACTAACCCGTCAAGCTAGGCATTCATGCCGGGCAGGTAAGGGCCTGGTTAGCGGTATAAAATAAAAAATAAAAAATCATACGTAATCTATATAATAAAAGCTCAAGTCATGTGACTGAGGAAAACAAATACGGGCTAATCACATCTTTTTTCATATGTCAAGCGTCCATTTTTATTCAAAATTATTTTTTGGAATAAAATTGCATAAAAGTTACAATTTTAGAAAGATCGTTCAAAATAATTGTTTGCTTAAGAGATGAGTTACATTCAACAATGTATAGATTCTGAGATAACTTCACTGGAAATTAGGTTAACCAAACATCTCAATCCATTAGAGTAAATAAACACAGGAGATTCGTTCATTATGAGTCAGAAAAATATTAAACCATGGAGGTAATCATTCGCAAAGCAATATCTCCAAGGTGAAAAAAAATTCGCATTTGTAAACGTGGCATATGTAATAAGAAAAAAAAAGGCATGCTCATTTTGCAACTAGCAGACGACTTAATTCATTTCACTGAAATAATGAGGTTGATTTTTTTTTTTTTAAATTGTGAAATTAGTTATAAAAAAACGCACCTCATATGTCACGTTTAACGTACAATTTCTAACTTGTTTAGTATTTATGGTTGAAACAAAAGTAAAGCTTTATGTTTAAAATCCAAATTTATTGAATTTCAGTTTGAATTTTTATGCAATATTTTGATAAAAAAATTATTTTCATATGTTTGGTTAATATTTGAAATTTTTAGCTCTAATTTATTACTATTTTTTATGTCATTAAAATACTTTAAAATAGAGTTCTGCATTGGGTCGAGTAACCCAATTTTTACAGCTGAATTGACGTAGAGGCTAAAGACTCATTCATGAGATTTTCCCGTGAATCTACAGTTTTCCGCATTTTTGTTATATTTTTATCATTGAAAATTAGATCTATTTTGATATTAATCTTTATAGTGTGCCAAAAGTTGCAAACAAGTCATTAATTTCAGCAATTGGGTGCTCCTAGGCTCACACCTTCAATCCTGCTTCATCCACTATATGAATGTCAGAATTTATAGGAAAATATTTTATTATAAACTAAAACCTAAAAGGAAATAAAACTGCAGGATATTTCTAATACTTGCTTCTTTTTAGGTGCGTTCGTAATTATATAAATACGTAGCACCTATTGTCGTCGTCTGGTCCGTCCGTCTGTCTGTCCGTCTGTCCGTCCGTCCGCATAAAACAACGCAAAAACTACCCATCCGAACGGTTTGAAATTTAAGATATATTATTTTGGCAGAATTTTGTCGAGACATTTAAAATTTTATGAAAATCGAATGAAAACTTTCGAAAATATTAATAAAAACATTTATTAAGAAATTTGATTTTTTTTTTTAATCGGTGCTTTCTTGTTATAGGAGCTTCCGAGGTTTAATCGCCAAGCGACCGGATACTTATTTTATTACTGAAATTAATCTGCAGACGATAAAATTTATTTTACAGAATTAAAAATCATCAAGATCGGAATATTTATATAACTAGCTATAGTACGAACGCACCTCATTTGTCACGTTTTACGTACAATTTCCAACTTGTTTTCCTTTTTGTTAACTTCTTTTTTTATTATGGTATATGATGGATTCAATTCGCCATTGAATTCGTTGAATCTGCTTCTGTTTTACCTCTTTAATATTGTGTCTGTAAAAAAAAGTTTGTTTATGCTTTTAGCACTGGGGTGCCATTGAAGAGGCTAGTGTAGAATCGCCCTCTCCCCCCCCCCACCCCCGTAAGGGGATTAGATTGTTGCAGTTGTCGGAATTTAGACAAAAAAAACGTTTATTTTATATAATTTCTTTTAAAAAAATAATTTATCAAATTTATTAAAATAGTTCACTAATTTTGAAAATACAAAAAGTCTAGGGACACTGGACATTCCAACTATTTTATACGTAAGATATTCCTCTTTTCAAATGAATTTGAAAAATTAGAAACTAAGTATACTATATATAATACAAGGTGGAGAGGTCTGCATAAAGACATTATTTCGTCACTTTAAATTAAAAAATAGATTCCATATTCAAATCAATTTATGATTATATCGCGATATTAGATGGACGATAAATCTATTTAATCAATTTCTACATCGTGCAATCCTAGTGTCAACAATTAATTGCATTATATGCTGATATGGATCAAACATAAACTGAATAACTCGCTTAGACGAATCAATTTTTAGTTGAATGAATGGTAAATTAAAATAATGAATAATTTAACCAACGGATTATTGAAACGTCTACTTATATGAATCAACGGTTACGTATATCAATTATAATTGCAATATCCACTTTTATTATGACATAATGATTAATTAAGAATGACCGCTTATATCAATCATCTTTTAATTGAATCATTCACTTAATCCATCGTAACAGGGCTAACATAAATGGATTACCAATTAACCGTTCATTCATATAAGAAATTGATTTAATTATCCGTTGATTTATATAAGACTCAACATGAAAACGCGATAGAAAAATTTTCATGTTCCTTCCTTTTTAACGTACCATTTCATTCTGAATTGTCATAAAAATAATGTTTTTCGCGAAAGATTATATACATTACATAATTACTCATACCAAAGACATATTTATTTAAGATTTATTTGGTAAGAATAAGGAGCAATTATCACTTCGGGAGCGATAAATAGTTTTTCCACATTTCAGAATAGTTTAAACCTCATATACTTATTTTTGTCTGACAAGGAGAGTGCCAAGCTTGGTAATCACAGATTTTGATTATTTTTATATATGTTGTAGGGTAGTAGTCCCTTAGTCTCAGGTTCAATGGATTTTATACAACGCTCCTTAGTTCTCGAGAAATGGGGTGTCTAATATTATAACACAACTTAAATACTTTCTTTGTAACACAATAACTTCGTTGGTTGTAGCTCAGTTGATATGGCTTCTGCTCATTGTACACAGGGCCTGGGTTCAATGCCGAAGCGCGCTCCGTTTGTTTTTCTCATTTTTTTTATAAATATACTTGTAATTATAATTTAATAATCTCAAAAAAAATTGTTAACATAATTAAATTTTAATTTAGCATTTTTGATTTTTAAACCATTATTAAACATTTCTCATCAGTTAAAGAGCTTTAAAAAAATTGGATCTACTATTGACTAGTAAAAATTCAAAAATCGTTACAAAATCAGTATATTAACTATCGAATTATAGAATTTTTCTCCCATCGCAATAGAAAACGAGGATATTTCAGATGCTGAATTATTTGTTAAAAATTCATTGTTTTACAATAAAATTTTACAGTACTTCAACGCATTTGTGACATCACTTTTCTGATTTTCATTGAATCCCGACACTTCAGATTGATCTTGTGAGCTACAGCTTGCTTCTTCCATTTTTATACGATTATGAGCTGTTATAGAATGATACGCACTTGTGCGATAAAGATTGAAAACAAAAACCACTTAACTGCATCAAACTAAAAAAAAGAAATAACCAAAATCTGATGTGGCGCCCTCTAGTTACAATAAAATAAAACATAAATATGTTGTAATTTAATTCTTATGCTAATGTTTAACATAATTATGCTTCTTACTTTAAAAACAGAATAGTATTATCATCGCATTAACTTCCCTTGTTAAGGCAATTTATAAATGACGTTTCTTTACAATCACGAATTCACACAATTGTTCAATATCGTTGCATTGGTAAAGCATATATGGAATACATTTTAAAAGTGATTTAAAAAAAAAATCAAAAATGCTCAATTTAAATGTAATTATGTTAACAAATATTTTATTGAGATTATTAAATTATAATTACAAGTATATTTATAAAAAAAACAAACATAGCTTGTTCCGGCATCGAACCCGGGCCCTCGGAACCATGAGCAGACGCCATACCAACTGAGCTACGACCGACACAGTTATTTATTACAATGTAAGTATTTAAGTTGTAGTATAATATTAGACCCCCCGTTTCTCGAGAACTAAGGAGCGTTGTATAAAATCCATTGAACCTGAGACTAAGGGGCTTCTACATTACAACATATATAAACATAATCAAAATCTGTGATTACCAAACTTGGCACTCTCCTTGTGAGTAGAAAAGAAAAACAATAACAATAAAAACAAGAACGGAAAACTACGCTTCAAGCATAGATTATGAAACATATTCCAACACATCTAGAAAACTGTAACGAAACTTCTCCGTTGAATGAGGTGAAAGGAGATGTCTAGTAAACAGTTTAGGACATATCTAACACACTTAAAAATCCAGTTTTAGCATACGTTTAGTTACATTCTTAAGAACAGAACTGGGATTAACTTGTAATGAATTACAAGCAATTTTCATTCCAAATTTTATAATGTAATTAAAATTAGCTCGTAATCGATTACCGATTAATTTAAATACATTTTACAGAAATTAATTTAGATTAACTTGTTCCATGTTAACCTAATTTTATTCTGAACAAATGTAACTGACATTAACTTATAATACATTGCAAATTAATCTAAATTATATTTTCAAAAGTGTCATCAGAATTGATGTGTAATCTATTACAAGTTAAATAGATTATATAATTAAAAACGTAATCTGAATTACCTTGTAATCCATAAAAACTAATCTAATTATAATTTAAAAGATAAAATGATAATTGATTTGTAATCCATTACACGATAATCGGATTATACAGTTGAAAAGCCTAATAGAAATTATTTTGTAATACGTTACATGTTAATCAATTTCTTTTGAGAAGATTACAAAACAATTTAATCTGTAATTTAATTACTCTGTAATCAGATTCTGTCCAACACCAGTAGAATTAGTTGTTATTACTTTTATTATATTTATTTTTAAAAAACGATTTTGTATGCATTGTATATTCAATAACTGTATTTCACGAATTATAAGATGAATTTATATAAATATGCTATACATTGTATATGTTGTAAAATGTAGTATATAACTATGTATGTATGTTCAAATATACGGTTCTAAGAAGCATATCATATATTCTAATACGAGCAAATCTTGTGTGTGGTTATATATATATATATATATATATATATATATATATATATATATATATATATATATATATATATATATATATATGCAAATTCTATCTTAAAAACGGCTCTAACGATTGTGACGAAATTTTGTATCCTACCGTTTTGGGACGCCAGAAAACCATTGGGCTAGGTCACATGTTCGAGAAAATTCGATTAGTGGGTCATTTTGGGTCATTTTGGGTCATGGTCTAGCTAATTGTATCTAAAAAACGGTTCAAACGATTTTGACGAAATTTTGTATCCGACCATTTTCGGGCACGAGAAGACTATTGGGCTGGGTCACATGTCCGAGAACTTTCGATTAGTGGGTCATTTTTAGGTCAACGCGGGTCAAATTAATTTAATCTAAAAAACGGCTCTAACGATTTTGATTAAATTTTGTGTCCTACCAGTTTCGAGCACGATAAAATCATTGAGCTAGGTCACATGTCCGAGAAAATTCGATTAGTGGGTCATTTCTGGGTCATTGTGGGTCAAGATCTAAAAAGCGGCTCAATTTACAATAAATTTTGCATCCAATGGTTTTCGGGCACGAGAAGACTGTTGGGCTAGGTCACATGTTCGATAAAATTCAATTAGTGGGTCATTTTGGGTCATTTTGGGTCATGGTCAAGCTAATTGTATCTAAAAAACGGTTCAAACAATTTTGACGAAATTTTGTATCCGACTATTTTCCGGCACGAGAAGACTATTGGGCTGGTTCACATGTTCGAGAACTTTCGATTAGTGGGTCATTTTGGGGTCAAAGCGGGTCAAATTAATTTTATCTAAAAAACGGTTCTAACGATTTTGATTAAATTTTGTATCTTACGAGTTTCAAGCAAGCGAAAATCATTGGACTAAGTCACATGTTCGAGGAAATTCAATTAGTGGGTCATTTCTGGGTCATTGTGGGTCAAGATCTAAAAAGCGGCTCAATTTACACTAAATTTTGCATCCAATGGTTTTCGAGCACGAGAAGACTGTTGGGCTAGGTCACATGTTCGAGAAAAATCAATTAGTGGGTCATTTTGGTCATGGGTCTTTATGGGTCAAGCTATTTTATCTTAAAAACGGTTCAGAGAATTTGAAATAAATTTAGCACCCTACAGGTTTAGGGAACAAGGAGACTATTAGGCTAGGTCACATGTTCGAGAAATTTCGATTAGTGGGTCATTTTGGTCATGGGTCATTATGGGTCAAGCTATTTTATCTTAAAAACGGCTCAGACTATTTACACTAAATTTTGCATCCTATGGTTTTCGGGCACGAGAAGATTGTTGGGCTAAGTCACATGTTCGAGAAAATTCAATTAGTGGGTCATTTTGGTCATAGATCATGATATTTGAACTGAAATTTAATTTTGACCGAGCATGGCTCGGTCTTCCCTGCTCGTAAGCATTTAAAGTGTTTGTATGTAATATACTTGTATGTAAGTATGTAAAATCAGGGTTCATATGGGCGCCTGGAATTTTCAGGGAAATAACCAGTATTTTCTTATAAAAAACTCTTCTTATATACCCGCACGATTACATAAGACGAGTTTTTCGATAAGAAAATACTGGTTATTACCTGCTAATTACCCTGAAAACTACGGGAGTCCGTACGAACTCTGTAAAATATTTTATTCAGTGAGGATGTAGGTAAATATACAGGAAATGAATTACGAATGGAGTAGAAAATATGGAAATAAATATAGTCAAGCATGGAGATAAAAAATACTAAAGTATTTAGATAATTTAAATAATTTTGATGTTTGACACACAAGTTCGTAAATAAAATCCACCAATAAGGCATTTATTATTTTTCTTATTTTGTATTTAGTTATATTTTTGAATTGCATTTATACCTTAACATTCTATTATTCAGATTTTATCATTCAGAAAAATGCTCTCTCAAAGCTATCTTTACGTCACTGGCCGTCGATAGATCTTCATCACCTTTTCCTTTGACATTACAAATAGAAAAATAAGGGTTCTTCCTTTTTTGCTAATTGACAGCGTGTGTTTTTGATGCATTCATGATGTATCTATCCGCTTAAAACCTGCAGTTGCTTCACTCTTGAAAAAAAAAAAAAGATATTCACATAAAAAACTGAATAAGTAGCATTTCTCCATTTATTCAAGCAAGAATTTTTGCTACATAATATGAAAAATGGAAATAAATTGATGCAGAAATAAAGCTTTTTACAAATAAAAAATATATTATAATAAAGATGGCAATGACGACTGGTGCTCCTTATTATTCTTTTTCTAGGGAAACTTTAGAAAGTTGAACATATGTTTTAAATGTAAGTTTATTAATATGATGATATTATTTAAATTCAAGTGTGTCGAACATGAATATTATTTAAATTATCTAAATACTTTAATACTTTTTATCTCCAAGCTTGAATATATCAGGTTGTAACAGAATTTTTCCGCCACAAAAAGTTCTTAATAAATTTAGAAAAAAAGCATGAAAGTAGTACCTTTAGTGCAGGTAGTAGTGCCGGTGAATGCAGACACATGTGATTTAGCATTATCGTGATAAAACATTACCTTCATGCGTCAAAACTCATTCTGACGTAAAATTTTACTTATTATAGCTTTATTTAATATGTCAGTAATGAAAGCGAATATTACTATTTCAGAAAGCTTTCATAATCAAGCAATCTGAATGTAAAAAAAAATTATAATATTTGTTTTTTGTTGGATTTAAAATAAACTTGAATTTAAAACATATGTTCAACTTTCTATAGTTTTCCTAGAAAAGAATAATAAGGAGCACCAGTCGTCATTGCTATCTTAATTATAATTTATTTAACATACCTTAACATTCTATTATTCAGATTTTATCATTCAGAAAAATTCTCTCTCAAAGCTATCTTTACGTCACTGACCGTCGATAAATCTTCATCACATTTTCCTTTGACATTGCAAATAGAAAAATAAGGGTTCTTCCTTTTTTGCTATTTGACAGCGTGTGTTTTTGATGCATTCATGATGTATCTATCCGCTTAAACCTACTGCAGTTGCTTTACACTTGAAAAAAAAATGATATTCAAATAAAAAACTGAATAAGTAGCATTTCTCCATTTATTCAAGCAAGAATTTTCACTAAAAAAACGTTTTTTTCTGCATTGTATATAATAACTGTATTTCACGAATTATAAGTTGAATTTATGTAAATATGCTATACATTGTATATGTTGTAAAATGTAGTATATAAGTATGTATGTGTGTTCAAATATAATGTTTTAAGAATCATAACACATGGGCTGATAAGTTCCTGGTCTAATAAAGAAAACACAAATTTTTAACATAACTTTATAACTTTATAATGTTATAACTTTAATAAATAACATAACTTTAATAATAAATAATAATAATTTAATAATAATAATAATAATAATAATAATAATAATAATAATAATAATAATTTAATAATAAATTAATAATAATAACTTAATAAATAAATAATAATAATAATTTTATAATAAATAACATAATTTTATAACGAAAAAACTCCAAACAGTGCTCAGAATCATCGAATCGTTGTTGTTCTTGGTCAAAAGTCCACATGCGTGGCACCCACTTTGACAACAGCTTTTTCATAGACAAATGTTCATTCAAAATAAAACCTACATGTTCCTTGGATATCTTCAGAGTCTGACCTATTTCCTGCAACTTCACTTTGCGGTTCCCCAAAACGATTTTGTGGACTTTTTTTTATGTTTTCCGGTGTATTCACCTCTTTTGCGTGGTGCATCACTGGTGTCCGTACGACCACGGTTAAATTCAGCAAACCAGTTAATAATGGTTGATTTACCTGGTGCAGTGTCCGGATAACGCTTATCAAGCCAAGCTTTTGTTTGAACGGTGTTTTTTCTCATCAAAGAACAATTCTTGAAATTTCTGTTTATCCATTTTTGTTTGTTAATCAACAAGTCGTTCAACTAAAACCACTCTAACGTTTTATCCACACGGTGAATCGTCATAACATTTTTTCTGCTACCTTTTAAAGGTTATTATTTACTAAACAAAACATCGGTTCCGCGATTGCAACGCAATCTGTGTGCCAGACCGGGAACTTTTCAGCCCATGTATTATACGCATTTAAAGTGTTTATATGTAATGTACTTGTATGTAAATATGCAAAATATTTTATTCAGTCAGGATGTAAATAAATATAGAGGCAATGGATAATGAATGGAGTAGAAAATATGGAAATAAATAAATTCAAGCATGGAGATAAAAGTATCAAAGTATTTAGATAATTTAAATAATATTGATGTTTGACACACAAGTGCGCAAGTAAAATCCACCAATAAGGTATTTATTCTCTTTTATTATTTTTAGCTCACAGGCTATCAAAGCCTGAGAGCTAATGTGCCCGCCCGTTCTGTATGTATGTATGTACGTATGTATGTATGTATGTATGTATGTACGTAACGCGATAACTCCGGATAGAATTAACCGTTTTGCTTCAAATTTTGTTTTTAGGTTCCTTGTGATAAGGCTCTTCCCTGATTAGTTTTGGGGATCCATTGGTTAAGAATAAAGGGGGAAACGGGGGGCTAACCCCCCTCTCAAATTAGATAAATAGGGTTTTCATGCAAAATTATCCGATTTTCTTCAATTTTTGTATATAGGTTCATTGTGATAAGGCGTTTCCCTGATTAGTTTGGGGGGTTCACTGATTAAGTATAAAGGGGGGAAACGGGGGGTAACCCCCCCCTTAATTTAGACAAATGGGTTTTTCATGCAGAATTTTCCGATTTCCTCTAAATTTTGTATATAGGTTCATTGTGGTAAGGAGCTTTCCTGATTAGTTTTGGGGGTCAATTGGTTGTGTAAAGAGGGAAAAGGGGGCCACCACCCCTGTAATTAGATAAATGGGGTTTTCATGCAAAATTATCCGATTTTCTTCAATTTTTATATATAGGTTCATTGTGAAAAGTCGCTTCCCTGATTAGTTTGGGGGTTCACCGGTTAAGTATAAAGGGGGGAAAAGGGGGGTAACCCCCCTTAATTTAGATAAATGGGTTTTTCATGCAGAATTTTCCGATTTCCTCTAAATTTTGCATATAGGTTCATCGTGGTAAGGAGCTTTCCTGATTAGTTTTGGGGGTCCATTGGTTGTGTAAAGAGGGGAAACACGGGGCTAACCCCCCCCCCCCCCTCAGTTTAGATAAATGGGGTTTCCATGCAGAATTATCCGATTTTCTTCGAATTTTGTATATAGGTTCATTGTGGTAAGGCACTTCCCTGATTAGTTTGGGGGGGGGGCTCACTGGTTAAGTATAAAGGGTGAAAACGGGGGGTAACCCCCCTTAATTTAAATAAATGGGTTTTTCATGCAGAATTTTCAGATTTCCTTTAAATTTTGTATATAAGTTCATTGTGGTAAGAAGCTTTCCTGATTAATTTTGGGGGTCCATTGTTAAGTATAAAGAGGGGAAACGGGGGGAGGCTATCCCTACTCAAATTAGATAAATGGGTTTTTCATGCAGGATTAATCGATTTTCTTCAAATTTTGTATATAGGTTCATTGTGGTAAGGCACTTCCTGATTAGTTTTTGGGGGTGCATTGGTTAAGTATAAAGAGGGATACGGATGTCTAATCCCCCCTTAATTTAGATAAATGGATTTTTCAAGCAGAATTATTCGATTTGCTTCAAGCTTTGTATATATGTTCCTTGTAATAAGGCGCTTTGGGGGTCCATTGGTTAATTATAAGGGGGATGATCCCCCTTAATATATTGCCGATTTCTTTATTTTTCGAGGGGCTTATTTCAAATTCTTTGAAATAAGAGTATAATATATAATTAGTGTGAATAGCCTGTGAGCTCAATGCCCTCAGTTTAACTGGGCAGTTTTTCTTTTTATTTATTTATTTATTGAATTGCATTTATACCTTAACATTCTATTATTCAGATTTTATCATTCAGAAAAATGCTCTCTCAAAGCTGTCTTTAAGTCACTGGCCCACGATAGATCTTCATGACCTTTTCCTTTGACATTACAAATAGAAAAAATAAGGGTTCTTCCTTTTTTGCTATTTGACAGCGTGTGTTTTTGATGCATTCATGATGTATCTATCCGCTTAAACCTACTGCAGTTGCTTTACTCTTGGAAAAAAAAGATATTCAAATAAAAAACTGAATAAGTAGCATTTCTCCATTCATTCAAGCAAGAATTTTCGCTACATAATATGAAAAATCGAAATACATTGATGCAAAAATAATGCTTAGCACAAATAAAAAACTAGTCGTTGGGGAGCCACCGTAATACTTACCTATCATGGATATGCATAATATAAAATATGAAAACAAAACATGTGTAAACTATTTATAAAATCCATTGCAATTCGAATAAAATCGTGGCTTGATAACGTCATAAACATTAAATGCTCTATTACTCCAAAATTGATAATCATATTAACTAAAGGATTACTGCGTCGGATTAAACTTCTCATTTTCAATTAAAATACATCTTTGAATTGAAATTTGAATGAAATACAGGATCAGAAAAAATCGAAGAGTGTGGAAAATAGGATTACAAATATATCGGCAACTAATTATCCGATTGACTTCATTCTTGATGCAAAAGTTATGTTTTTTTATTGTATTTTATATTTCTTCCTTAAAATAAACAATTTTGAAAATTATTAGATACCTTTTATCAGAACGCGTACATCGAGAGTCCGAAAAAAATAGTTCCGGATAATCAAGGTTACTGAAATTCAATAAGCTTCTTCCCATTATTACATACTAAGTACACACCAAATTTCAAGTCTCTATCTCGATTTTTGCGGGAGATAGAACGTTTACAGACACACAGACACACAGACAGACAGACGGGCAGCAATTTTTGTTAAATATTTTTCGGAATCTCCAGTGTCTGAAACGTGTAAATCCGTAAACATAAATTACATGTTTATTGTAAAGTCGTTATATATTTTTTAATTAAATATTCAGTGACATAAATGTACTTACTGGCTACTAAAGAATATCTCAGCCATTTTTAAGATAGACACAAAACAAAAGTCTTTCCAGAATCCTTGTATCAAGGCCGAAAATTTAACGAAAAAACTTTTAGGATTTCTACATTTTTTCTGTAAATCTTTCTGATTTTAAAATCTTTAAATGGCTACCACAAAGCCTCCTTTTTGGCTGAATATCTCCAAATTATACTGGGTACTGCACGCCAATGTCAAAAACATATACATAAAAAAAGGGTCAGTTCTCTGCATAACTCCATACACTTTTTTCTGATACAATAATGAAAATGGAACAAAAATCGCCGTTACAGCGCCCCATTTCGTCGGAATATCCCTAAACTCAACTGGGACTTGTGGGCCATAGCCAAAACCTATAAATGAAATTTGGTTCAATTCTAGGCATAATTTCATACACTTTTCGATGATACAAAGAGGACATACACAGGGACACACGCACTGACAGATATTTTATAAAAACATGTTTTTCGGTATCTCTGACTCCTAAAACGCATAAATCCGTCGAAAACCGTAAGTCGAAGAAAATGTCGATTACAATATTTTCTTGTATTATAAATAGAAGAAAGTATTAAAAACAAAGAAGAAACAAAACAACGAAAGTCAATTCATAAAATTTGGAGAACATTTACATTGCTTAAGAAATCTTAATTAAATTTTATACTGCTCTGAATGGAATTAAAAGGAACTATTTTTATGCAAATATATAGATAAAACCAATATATATATATATATATATATATATATATATATATATCCTCTTTTAAGCATCTCAATGATTTTACTTAATTATAGTTTTCTAAAATGAAAAAGGAAATCTATCTAAAAAGGAACAACTTTTTACTACTGTTTTCTGTAATTTTTTTGATAAAAATTAGTATCTCGAAAGTCTCAAAGCGTATGCTTTCTTAAGCTTCCAAGTTTAATTTGCTTTATTTTGTAAAAAAATGGGAGGAGGGGAGGAGAAAGAAAAAGGAAAGAAAAGAAAACTACTAGGGAAGAATTTCTGATCGATTTAAAAAACTTTTTACACTTTTAAAATTTATTTCATTGCATTCATTAGCATATGAAAAAAGAGCCATTCTCAAATTCAATTGGAGAAAATTTAAATTGCAAGCTTTTTTTTCCAGTTTTTTAAAAGTTTCACAAAATAAAACAGATTATATATATATATATATAGTTTTCTTTAAAGTCTGTGCATAGAAAAGTGGGTGAAATTTCCGCAATGCAAAGATTCATGAAAAGGCATGTACAGATCTTAAAATTGTGCATGCTGTACCAAACATTTTCTTGCATAAAAAAGGAAGGTCACAATCCACTTATTCACTCATAAATACAGGGCATCGCACTCCAGGCAAAACCTGGATTTTTATTCATAACTTTAGCAATAATAATGATACTGCAACGATATATTCAACAAACTGACATTGTTCTCTATGGCATGTGATGACTTCCTAAGAAATTCCTGGAAATGGCCAACATCTGTATCCAAACAGTACCCATCTAAACTCTCCATAATTCGGAATGTTCATTACAGTACATATTGTGTCAAGTACCTTACTATACTGGTATGTACGTTGTTACTGGATCACAGCCGTCTGAATACTAGGCCTACGCTCTGACACAAAAATGGCGGCTGTCGTAGGCTGATAAAATAAGTTGAAGGATACTTTTAGAAAATACTGATGTATTCTGATCACAATCTGAATGGAATTCTTCTTATATAAATAAACAGATAAAACCAAACAAGATTTAAAAAAAATATCCCGTTTTAAACCTTTTAAGACTTTTATTTAATTAAATGTTTCTAAAATCATAAAACAAGAACGAAAATTTTGTAATTTTGAAATTTTGTAATAAGTGGATTTTGATGTATTCTGGTGAATACTGATGTAAACTTGGAAGTTTTTCTGATGAATACTGATATAAACTTGGAAGTTTTTCTGATGAATACTGATGTAAACTTGGAAGTTTAAGAAAAAAAAATATGCTTTGAGACTTACAAAAGATGGGTTTTAATCAAATTGTTTAAGAAATATAGTTACAAAATTCTGGTTCTTGTTTCATGATTTTAGAATCATTTAATTAAGTAATTAATTAAGCTTTGAAAGGTTTAAAGTGAGGTATTTTTTAAAATCTTGTTTGGTTTTATCTATTTATTTTTATGTATGAAGAATTCCATTCAGAAAAATACTCTTAGAAAATACTGATGACCTCCAATTCAAGTGAGCTTTATAAAATTGCAAAAAATATACCCACAACAGCTGCCCTTTTTGTCTCAGACCATAAGCCTAGTATTCTGTGAAATTGTGACTGGTCCTCCCGTGATATCATTTCTTTTCACATAAAGTAAAGTTATTGTTATTCGAAAATTATCTTCGTCGTTTAACAATTATGAATGAAAATTCGTGTTCGGTTTGGAATGAGACACACTACTTAGGATTTTTAAAGTATTTTACCTCTTATTTCTTAAAACTTGTATATAAGTTTTCATGACACCCTGTATAGTGAAAATTTTCCCCACTTCCTTATGTAGAAACATTTTAAATAAAATCACACGATACAAACAAAAGAAAAAGAAAACTTATTTAACTATATGTACTGAAAAGAGATTAATCAACTGTTTAATTTTGTAAGACGTTTCTAAAATTGTAAAAAGTCTGGCAATTTAAATTTTCTGGAGATTGAATTTGAGATTGGTTCTTTTTCATTATGCTAATCAATACATTATTTTTTTTATTATTATTATTATTATTTATGAAAATAGTTTTTAAATGCTTGGGAAATTTCACACTGGTATATTTTTGAAAGTGGAGAAAACTCGTAAATTTAAGAAATAAATATGCTTTGAGACTTACAAAACATGGCTTTTAATTAAAATGTTTAAGAAACATAGCGATAATATTTCGGTTCTTGTTTCATGATTTTAGAAACATTTAATTAAGTAAAAGCCATGAAAGTTTTTAAACAAAGTATATATTATTTTTTATCTTGTTCGGTTTTATCTATTTATTTTTAGTAGAAGGATTCCTTTTAGTAAACAAAATTAAGATTTCAAATATTTTCTCAAAACTTTAGTAATATACATTCATTGTTTTATTTTTCCGTTTCAAATAGTTGGATAACAATAATAGGATTGTGTCTCAGGATTTTAACACTTTCCAACATAGTTGAAAAGTGTCTATGAATTCGGTTTGTCTGTCTGTCTGTCCGTGCTCTAACTCGCGTAAATATAATCGAATTGCCTTGAATTTGATATATGTTATTGGGATTTATTTTGTCATGTTCGGTATTGAAAATGAAGTGTGTAACACTTGTAGTTCCTTTGCAGGAACACTCAAAATAATTCCGTTACATACACTGTAAAAACTGACGAATGTTTCTGAATCTACGAAAAAATAATATAATGTCGAATAAATTTATAATATAAACTCATCCTTTTTAACCATGATTCTGAACAGTGTTTCTTTATATTTGGAACCCTCAGACATCAATGGCATTTCGAGATTTAAAGAATCATTTAGAAAAACAAAATTTTTCTAGCTGCCCGTAATTTTCCGAAACATTTACGAGTAGCTTTTAAAGTGTATTAATCAGTTTTCTAAGCCCGGAATATAATTTTTTCCGATGCTATCCATTCTCAAGTAAACATTTTCATCTTCAACAAGTATGTTTAACAGACAAACATGCAAAATTAACAGCGTTAACATTAACATTAAAATTAAGATTATTTTCTTTACTCTTTCATGTTTAAATTAACTTATGCAGCTGAAAACGTTTACTTTAGAATGGATGACATTCGATAAATAGTTATTCCAGGCTGAGGAAACTGTTTAATACACTATAAAAACTATTCGGAAACGTTTCTAAAAAATACGGGCAGCTAGAGAAATTTTGTTTTTATAAATCATTGTTTAAATTTTGGAAATATATTGTATTCTGGAGATTCAAAAGACAATGGAGCACGCTATTCGGAATTTCGGATAACTCAAAAGATTATATTATATTTTCGTCCGTGGTTATAGTATATTTTAATAAAATAAGAAACAGTGATCATTTTTTACAGTGTATGGTCTATGGGGGAAATCATTAGCAGCGTATTTTAATGATGTTTCACTATTCTAAACATATTCAGATTGATACATATCACTGTTCTAAATGTCACTGTTCTACATATCACTGTTCTAAACATATTCAAATTGATGCATATCACTGAGGTTTCATTACAAGGCGCTTACTGTAGAATAGGGTACGCGTAGAATGTACCATTCATTTACAGGGAAGCTCAAAAGAATTTTCTTGCAGTACTCTCTATCTATCTTCTGTATTATAAAGGACAAACATGTCCGTGCGTAACGCTGACGTAATTTTGCGAATGGCAACAGTCGACGATGAAATTTCGATTTTGCGATTTTTGTTACTGCAGTTTTTTTTTATTTCTAAACATCGCACATTTTTTATTTTTACACCATTATATAGCGAAAAAATCTACTTTTAAATGCAATTTGTTTGAAAACTGTATCTTATTTGACTGTTTTATTATAGCATTTAAATTAAATTTAAAACATGATTTTTTTAAAAATCTATCTCTATCGCTTGCAGACGATTAAAAAAATATCAAACTGTTTGCACTTTAAACAATATAAAAAGTTCAGCATTTATCTCCAGCTAATAATCAATAACGAAATTAAAACTTAATTGAGTAATAAATAAAATAGTATACATAAAACACAAATTTAATAGACATGTAATCTTAAAATCGCTGAAATTATCAGAATAAGAAACTGCTGTATATAACAATTTTTTTAGCGATTTCTTCGGTTATTAACTTCTTGCACAAGGCCAATACAAAATTACAGCTTTGAATAAATTTCACATTTTTTTTTAATATATAATTGACATATTTCATTTAAAAGTGCACTTTGGTGTTGTTAAGGGACAATCTAAAAAATTATCAAATATAAAAAATCTATTACAGTTTCGATAAAAAATAAATAAATGGCTTTCACCTATATTCTTTATCCCGGGAAGCCCGGGTTGGATGCCCTAGTGAATAATAATTCCCGGTAGCTCGTTTTCCTTTGTGGTATACGTTTTTAACTGTAACTATTTTTTGCAAATTAATTGGTGCATATAAATGCTATAGATCATATACAGGGTTGCTCAAAAGATTTCACATACTATAATACCGTTTATTGACGAAAATCGCTGAAGAGGAATTTTTTATTGCGCTATGTATTTTCTAAGTGAAGTAAATTTTAGCATACTGTGTAGTATACATACAAAGCTATAGATCACATACAATGCTGCACAAAAGGAATCGGATATTTTGTTTGACTATTGGTAGTAATTGCTAATATTAGGTTTTCAATGTGTTATGCGTTTTTAGGTAGATTTCGTATGAAATACTACCTATTACGTTCTCCCCTAAGTTGGAATTTCTGAAAACATTTTGCAGATCTACGCCGATCATGACTCCTAGAACCCATTCCCTACCCCCCAGTTCAAAATTTTATACATCTATCTATCTATCTATGTCCCTTTTTTATAGACACGATAACTTCCATAATTCTGCACAAATCTCTTTCAAACTGATACATAAAATCAAGCGGTATAAAATATCGGTCAAGTTCGTTAATGGGCATAATCGGACCAAGGAGGGGGGGGGGAGGGAAATCGGAGGCGGGGGCTTTTTGTGAAAACCGAAAACATCATAACTTCTTAATAATAATAAGAAGAAAAATCTTAACTTCGTCAATTCACAAGATATCAAATCCGCTTAAATTTATTATACTGATAAGTTTTTTTATAGGACCAACTTTTACTGGAAAAGAAATTAAAGACAAAAAAATCCCTGCTGGCTCCGCCTACAGGCACAGGTATATTTCAATGTGGGCGGTTTCAAATGCCGCATCATGGAAAAAAGATATTTCTTCTGCAATTCCCAATAAACAGAAGTCCCACGGTCGGCGTTTTCAAAATCTACTTGTGCCTGTTGGGCGAGTCATCAGGGATTTTTTATAAATAAATTACTAATCGAGTAAAACGTGTTTGTTATCACATGGCGATAAGATTTTCTCTTTTCCCGCGTCTAGTAAACTGGTTCAAAACGCCAACTTTGACAGTATTTTCTGAAATATCTTCTGTCTTTACCAAAAATTGGAAACATCAGATAGTTTATGAATAAAAACACCTGCCACTTCCCATGTGTTCCCGAACAAAAATGAATTTAGAAATGTGTCCTAAAAGTAGCAGCTTCTTTTGGATTTGATACAATTTAGGATCTATGTATATTTACTGCATTTCGCATTGATTTTTGTTTGATAATCGTTTATAGGTGTTATACAAGATCAGAGAGATAGGGGATTTCTTTGCAAATTTTTATGTATTTATTTCAATCATAGCAATTTGAATTTTGGTTTCGATATAAAGCAGAAGCACTCATTGCATCTTCACAATTTTTACATTTGCTTTACTTGATTTCTCAGATATTAACACACGCACGCACGTGTTATGTGCATATGTGTTTTTAATTATAATACTAATTAAATTTATTATACTGACAAGTTTTTTATACGACCAACTTTTACTGGAAAAATAAATAAAAACAAAAAATCCCTGCTGGTTCCGCCTACAGGCACAGGTATATTTCGAAGTGGGCGGTCCAAAATACCGCATCATGGCAAAAAGATCATGCAATTCCCAATAAACAGGCTCCCCACGGTTGGCGTTTTCGAAAATTACTTGTTCCTGTTGGCGAGTTATCACGAATTTTTGATAAATAAATTACTCATCGAGTTATAAGTGTTTGTTATCACATGGCAAAAATGGCGGTTTCACACACATGTTATCACATGGCGGTTTGTTATCACATGTTAAATACATTTATGCACTTAACATTTGAAATGATACATTAAAATTTTATAAAATTATTTCATTTTTAAAAGACTCTGATTTGTGTGTCCAAACTTGCATATTTACTTTCCTATTCCAATTTTATATCTTAAAATATATCGCTATATAAGAGAGAGAATTCAATTTCTTCTTTGATTTTAAAATCAACAATGAGATTAATATATGTGATTTATAGCCGCGGTCAAAGATCTTTTGTAAATGAATAATAAATAAATACACAATAATAAATTATTTAAACATAAATAGAATGTAATACAAAAAAGAAATGACTTGCAGATTACGCCAGTACTAGAATTTTTATTAGCCACATAGGAATAAGTTGAGATTACTACACTAACTGTACAGATGAACAATTTAGAATATGGAAGTGAATTTTGAACAACGCGACGTGCTGTAGTCCAACAATTTAGAAAAACCCCAGTCTGGCAGGAGGTTTGTTAGAGGCTATTGCAGAACAAGGGCTATTGCTGGAAATAATCTTATTCTCTATTGTTTTCCAAATGCTCGATATGGTCTATTTTTAAAAATGCTTTTCTTTATTGAAATAACACGAATCATCTTCTTGAACGACGAAGTGTTGAGAAAATGCGATGGATTCTCTTGTAAAGGCCTAATTTTTTATCAGCCACCCACTGCACAAATCTTTGTTTTCTAGATGACTTCGCTTCAGAGCCACGTTCTGGAACTTGTTTTACTTTTTCATGACTAATCCGTACTCGATCTTCAACATCACATCTGGGTCGTTGCTCTTCTCGATTTTGGTCGCTTTTCATCTCACTAGCATTGTCACATTTAGATGGAAGACTCTCTTTTTTAGATGACTTCGCTTCAGAGCCACGTTCTGGAACTTGTTTTACTTTTTTATGACTAATCCGTATTCGATCTTCAACATCACATCTGGGTCGTTGCTCTTCTCGATTTTGATCGCTTTTCATCTCACTAGCATTGCCACATTTAGATGGAAGACTCTCCTTTTTAGATGACTTCACTTCAGAGCCACGTTTTGGAACATGTTTTATCGTCACAATATCTTCACAAGTATGTATTCGATCGTCTGCGTCACTTCTGGATTGTTGCTTTTCACAATGTTGATGGCTTTTCGTTTCAGCAGCGTTATCACATTTAGATGGAACACGAAACGAGGACGCTTGTACGATGAATAAAGAAATCAAGAAATTGAGTTTCTTCAATGTGGCTTTCTGTTCCCAAACGTCGTTTTTCCTCCTTTGGAACAACCTACTTCTTCCGAAGAGTTCATGCTCCTGCATTTATTTTATGTCGGTGTCACCCCTAGGGGGCGTGCAGGAGCGAAAAACTTTCTAAAATTGCGAATTTTTTTATACCGAAGGAGCTATAAACTTGAAATTTGGCATGGTAGTTACTTATAAGACGTAAATGCTCTCTAAGAACAAATTCTTAAAAAAATCGAAATTTTAAATGCAAAAATGCGCGAAAAACATTCTAAAAACATTATAAATTAAAAATTCTATAGAATCTCTGGAACTACAGAACCGTTTTCAAAAGTGATGATGACAAATTGATAGTGCCTAACCTTGCTCCAACATAGGTTACAGTTTATATCGGTGTCACTGCCCCTCTAAGGGGGTGTAAGAGCGAAAAACGTTCTAAAATTGCGAATTTTTTTATACCGAAGGAGCTATAAACTTGAAATTTGGCATGGTAGTTACTTATAAGATGTAAATGCTCTCTAAGAACAAATTCTAAAAAAATCGAAATTTTAAAGGCTGAAGTGCGCGAAAAACGTTTTAAAAATATTTTAAATTAAAAATTCTATAGAATCTCTGGAACTACAGAACCGTTTTCAAAAGTGATGATTACAAATTGATAGTGACTATCCCTGCTCCAACATAGGTTACATTTTATATATGTGTCACTGCCCCCCCCAGGTGGGGGGGGGGTGCAAAAGCGAACAACGTTCTAAAATTGCGAATTTTTTCATATTGAAGTAGCTATAAACTTGAAATTTGGCGCGGTAGTTATTTTTAAGACGTAAATGCTCTCTAAGAACAAATTAAAAGAAAATCGAAATTTAAAAGGCTGAAATGAGCGGAAAACGTTCTAAAAACATTATAAATTTATAATTCTATAGAATCTCTGGAAATACAGAACCGATTTCAAAAGTGATGGTGGCAAACTGATGGTGACTAACCCTGCTCCAACATAGGCTACATTTTAATTCGGTGCCACTACCCCCATGGGGATGCAGGAGCGATAAACGTTCTAAAATTACGATTTTTTTTTTAATACTCAAGTAGCTATAAACTTGAAATTTGGCATAGTAGTTACTTATAAGACGTAAATGCTCTCTAAGAACAAATTCTAAAAAAATCGAAATTAAAAAGGCTGAAATGAGAAAAAGGCGTTCTAAAAACATTTTAAAATACAATTTCTATAAAATCTCTGGAACTACATAACCGTTTTCAAATGCTACCCCCAGGGGGTGTAGAAGCGAAGAACATTCTAAAATTGCGATTTTTGTGATACTGTATGAGCTAGAAATTTGAAATTTGGCATGGTAATTACTTATAAGATGTAAATGATCTCTAAGAACAGTTTCTAAAAAATTCGAAATTTAAAAGGGTGAAATAAGCTAAACGCGTTCTAAAAACATTCTAAATTACAATTTTTATGGAATCTCTGAAACTACCGAATCGATTTTAAACGTAATGGTCGCAAATTTATGGTGACAGTGTCTGCTCTAATATAGGCTATATTTTATGTCAGTGCCACTACCCTCAGGGGGTTGCAGGAGAGCAAAACGTTCTAAAATTGGAGTTTTTGTGATGTTGAAGGGATTCGTAACTTGAAATTGGGCAAAGTTGTTACTTATAAGATATATATGCTATCTAAGAACAGTTTCTAAAAAAATCGAAATTTTAAAGAGTGATATGAGGGAAAAGTGTTCTAAAAACGTTCTAAATTACGATTTCTGTGGAATTGTTGAAGACAGAAACTGGAAGTTTGACATGACTGATACTTTTTAAGACGCAAATACACACACAAAACAGTTTAAAAAAAATCAAATTTAAAAGAGTGAAGGAGGAAAAATGTTCTAAATTACGATTTTTTTTATTAACTGACAGGATTAGAAACTTCAAATTTGGCATGGCGATTACTTTTAAGATACAAATGCTCGCTAACAATGGTTTGTAAAGAAATATAAAATTTAAAAGGGTGAATTGAGCGGAAAGCGTTTTAAAAGCGTTCTAAAATTACGATTTCTATGGAATTGTTAGGGATAGAAACTTGAAATTTGACATGGCTGTTGCGTTTAAGACATAAATGGTCGCACAGAACAATTGGTAAAAAATAGAAATTGAAAAGTGTGAAATGCGCGAAAAGCGTTCTAAAAACGTTCTAAATTCCGATTTCTGTGGAATTATTTAGGGAAGAAACTTGATGTGTGACATGGCTGTTGCTTTTAAGACGGAACTGGTCGCACAGTAGAGTGTTTTAAAAAAATGAAATTTAAAAGTGTGAAAGCTCGAAAAGTGTTCTATAAACGGTCTAAATTGTGATTTATTTGGAGCTGTTAAGGCTAGAAACTTGAAATTTTGCATGGCTGTTACTCACATAAATGATCAACCAGAACAGTTTACTTAAAATGCGAAATTAAAAAAGACATGAGCAAAAATAAAACGTTCTAAAATTGCAATTTATGTGGTACAGCTGGTGTAGGGGCTTCGTATTTGGCATGGTGTTTACTCTTAAAATGGAAATGAAGAGACCGGTTTCTAAAGAATTCGAAATTTAACATACTGAAATGAGCAGAAAACGTTCTAAAAACTTCTATATTATGATTTAATTGGAACTGTGAAGATTAGAAACTTGAAATTTCGCATCCAAAATATAAAAGGGCAGGAGAAAAAAAATTGCTTGCAATTTATGTGGCATAGCTATAGAAGCTTCTTATTTGGCATGGTGGTTAATCTTAAAATGCAAATGTTCGCTAAGACCAGTTTAAAAAAAAATAAATTTAACAAGCTGAAATGAACAGAAACGTTCTGGAATTATTCTGGATTTATTCTGGTTAGAAACTTGAAATTTAGTATAGTGGTAAATTTTAAGATGCAGACGCTCAATATAAAAATTTTATTAAAAATTCGAAATTTAAAGGTGTAAAATGAACGAAAAACGTTATAAATTATGGTTTATTCTAAATTATTAGGGATAGAAACTTAAAATTTAACATGCCTGTTATTCTTTAGACGTAAATGATCCTACAGAATAATTTTTACGAAATTCAAAATTTTAAAAGGTGCAGAAGCAAAAAAAACTTTCTAAAATTGCGATTTTAGTGATGCTGCTGGTCTAAAAAGTTGAAATTTGGCATGGTGTCCAATTTTAAGATTTCAGTGCAAGGTAAGAACGGTTTCTAAAAAATTCGAAATTTAAAGAAGTGAAATGTGCTGGAAAAGTTCTGAAAATCTTCTAAACTATGATTTGCCTGAAATTGTTAGGGATAGAAACTTGTAATTTTACATGGTTGTTACGTTAGAGACACAAATCTATCCACAAAACAGTTTTTAAAAATTTTAATGCGTCCAGGAACAAAAAAGTTCTAAAATTGCAATTTCTGTGATATAGTTATTACAGAAATTTTCTTAACTAGAATATTGAAATTTAGCATGATGCTTACTTTTAAGATGTAAATACTCCATTACAACTGTTTCTAAAAATTTCTAAATGAAAAATGAAAAGAGCGAAAAACTTACAAAATATATTCTAAATTACCATTTATTTGGAATTAATTTTTGCTCTTCTCATTCAGTTAAGTCTCATGTTCGCCTAATGCTGTATAAGAATGAATTTACTCAAAATGTGGCATAATTAGTAATTTTTTAACTATCTGTGGCAGTAAAATTTCCCATAATGAAAATAGGCCCACGAATACCACTTGGTATTTTTCAATAATTACGCGAGCAAAGCCACGGGTTTTGCTAGTTTATTATAAACCTCTTTAATACTATCTACAACTTTTATACTGACAAGTTTTTCATATTACCAAATCTTACAGCAATAAATAAATAAATAAATAAATAAAAACAAAAAACTCCTTGTTAGCTCTGCCTACAGGCACAGGTATATTTCGAAGTGGGCGGTCACAATTTCCACATCATGGCAAAATGGTTTTACTTCTGCAATTCCCAATAAACAGGTGCCCCACGGACTGCGTCTTCGAAATCTACCTGTGCTTGTAGGCCGAGCCGTCTGGGATTTTTTCTACATTTTTTACTTAGCAAACTGTGAAGTTTTATTGCAGGATTATGAATGTGTTGGAAAGTGTTTTATAATCTATGCTTGACGCATGATTTTTCGTTCTTGTTTTATTTTAAAAAGTGTTTATTGCAGTGTGTTTTATGATTTATTAAAATTTGTACGCGACTAATCGAGATATTCTGTATATAAACAGTCGAAATCGTTTAATAGGAGAAGCAGGGGATTTATAACAGTCCTCGCATTAACTGTTATTCGTAATATACGAGAAGATAATAAAAATACACACCACACACAAAAATAACCTAATTGTTACTTTTAATTTATTTAATTATCTCAAAGCTAAAATTAACATTTTAACAGCCATGTCGCTGTTATTGACAGTGAGCAGTGCTAACTAGTCGGAAATGAGCACAAGATGTATAAAATCAAATTCACTTTTATTAAAGTCTTTAAAAGGGCAGGGTTTTTGAGAAAGACTCTACAAATTTTCCTCATAACAGAAAAAAATCAGTTTCCACAAAACTTCACTCAGAAAAATAAGCTTCAAATATCAATTAGAGATCACTCAAAATGTCACTTATAACTTTGGACGTGGCCGCAAGACGAGATGCCTTCAGCGAAATTGAATGTCCACTATGCACTGGTCGACATCAACCCCCACCCCCCCCCTGTAAAAATAATGATTGTTTCTGACAGTTTTGACGATACAATGACGAAATAAAATAATCAAATTGTTCCATCACAAATCATTTTTTTTTTGGTGGGGGAGTCCCTTATAAAATTAAAATTGTTCTTCCTTGGGAACATGTTAACGCTAAATGTGTGCTATTGTTTTATTTTTGGATTCTCCTGCGCTTTTTTTTTTCACACTCTTTTGAAAAATACTTTTATCATCTTCTGCATTTCAACGATCTGAATTTGCGTATAAGTAATCACTACACTAATGAAACTCTATATTTTACTCCCTGGGTGAATTTGCGTAGCTTCACTGTAGCTAACACGTGAAATCTATTATTTAATTTAATAACTAACTAAAACCCCTTCGTGACCATGGGTGCATATATGCACCCTCAAAAAGAGCATACAGAATTTGTTTTAGGCACCAGCAAAAAATAAAAGTAATATTTTCTTTCTCTAATTAGAGCATTTTTGTGATAGTTTAAGTAAAGATAGCTTTTTAAAAAAAGTTGTTCTAACCGAATAAAATTTGTGTAAAAGTCGTCTGTCCCAAAGGGGCTAAATAACTAGTTAGCATTTATAACGGAGTTACAACAAGGTTTCATAAAATTCAATTGCTTTTTTACGCGGGTGGAACAGTTAAGGAAGAGGTAAGCACGTCGATCTCTGTGAGAAGAAAATGTTCCTGGCACGAAAATTGTTGCACACCTAGTATTAGTTGATAACATAAAAATATGTTTACCTACTCTTCATATGGATAGTGGACTTATAAAAGAATTTGTTGAAACGATTAATAAAACTTGTGAAAGGTAAAAGAAAAAGAGGGCGAAAAAATTGAACTTTTTAAGGATTTTTTCAGATGTTTCTGACCAGAGAAAAACGGTCGCCCGATTAGAAGTTCACTAACCTGCAGCTGCTCTCCGTTGCACAAGATATATTATGCATTTTCTTTTTTACACACAAAAATTTAAATATATCAGTAAAATGTTAATAAATATAATACAAAAGGTTCGAAGGCGTATCTTTATCCTTTTTAAATGAATTAAAAATTGCAAAAATCATGTACATTTTAGGCCAAAGAAGTAGAAGTTACCTTTAATTCTTTTCTAACTTTCATTAGTATATTGATCAATTCAGTACAAGAAAATTTAAATCGCAACCTATTTTCAACTTTATTCAAAATCATAAGTGGTTAAGAATCGACCTTCAGAAAATTTCGAATGATGTCCGCCTCACATATATTGCTTTATAGTTGGATTTTGTTATGCTGTCTTATATAGACAACAATATGTCTTGATTAAAAGTTCCTACTGCGAGCTTAATTTAAATATATAAGTAAAATGTGAATAAATATAATACAAAAGTTTCGAAAAAGCGAATCTTTTTCCTTTTTAAGTGAATTAAAAATTGTAAAAATCACGTATATTTTAGGCCAAAGAATTAGAAGCTACCTTTAATTATTTTCTAAATTGCATTAGCATATTGATAAATTCAGTACAAGAAAATTTAAATCGCAACCTATTTTCAACTTTAATCAAAGTCATAAGTGGTTAAGAATCGACCTTCACAAAATTTCGAATGATGCCCTCCGCACATATATTGCTTTACAGTTGGATTTTGTTATGTTGTCTTATATAGACAACAATATGTCTTGATTAGAAGTTTTGGTACCTAGCTTTGTAACATGAAAATTTTCTTATAAATATTTAAAACTTTATTCTATTATTTTTCCGGTGTCAGCAATCTTAAAAATGTTTTTGTGTTTACTTCAATAAAATAATACTTCTCTGATAACTAATAATGTTTTAAATATGCTATTTACTTCAAATATGTAGAAAAGTCTTTAATATAAAGGTCTGGTCATTTTTAATGAGATACACTGGCCTCCAAAAGTTAAGGTAAACCAGTTTTTTGACGCTCACTATTAAATGAATGAAAATAAAGGTAAAAAATATGATTTATATGAATGATTGTGTAAGTAACTTCAATAAAATCTTATGAAACAATTATGCACATATCAATTATTTTAATGTTTTGGATACTTATATGTTTGCCAGGTGGAACTGCGAATATCCCACTTTGGGAATTGTGTGACATTTTTTTATGGTTGATGATCTTGATTTGTTGGTACTAAAATAGTATTGTCCATGTCTAGGAGATGTCGTTTACATGATTCGTTAAGATGGGTGGAAATAGGGCTATCACAAGCTGGTGCTGCTAGACGTCTTAATGTGTCTCGTAGTGTGGTTCAAAGTCTCTGAGATTAATGTGAATCTAAAAATTCAGAATCAAGCAGACTTGTTCCAGACCGCTCATGGGTTACAACCCCTGTAGAAGATAGCGTTGAAGCTCTTTTGGACCGAAGGAGGAGCATCACTACTGGGGTTCAGCTTATTTCAGGTCATTCTAAAGCAACAGGGATGATAATACCTGCGATTACGATGCATAGACGTCTTCAGAATTAAGGACTCTATGCAAGACGACCCGTTGTGTGTAGTCCTCTTAATGGACAACACAGAACTGCCCGTTTATATTGGCCAAGAGAGCACGTTGTTCCCGCAATGGAAACTTTTGTGGTTTGCGGTAGTGTTTTGCACCTGTTTCTCTATGAGCGATCTTTAGTAGAGAATGAAATTTCCTCTCCGACAACAAAGTGTTTTTTAACATACACTGCTGTCCAAAAATTAAGGGACAGTGACCGGAAGGTTTTTCTATTTACGCGGTTTATTGAATATCTACTGAAATTTTTTAATGAATTGTCCTTGAACTTCGAAGATGTAAAACACGTGTTTAAGATCAGGAACAGTAGAAACACTATACTGCAGTTAAAAGATTAATATAGTGAATATTTGATGCCATATCGGCATTTGTATGAAATAATTTTAACTGATCATGCGCGAACTATACCAAAGATGTTTTTCATCATTTCGTATTCAATTCTGTAGAGCAACTAACATAAAAATACCAGTCAAATATCGTGAAAACTCAGAAAGATATCACCAATATTGTGATCTAATTGACAAATTGGGGGGGGGGATCTTTATCATCCAATTGGATTTCCCCCCAAATCTTGAGCATAAGCCGCTATTGAGTTCTTTGGAACAAACTTGCTCACGAATTTGCTCACGTTCGTTAAATATTGAATAACGTATTTAGTGCGATAAAATTTTGTTTAGCTAGACAATACATTAAACTACTCATTCTGTGCACAGTCTATGTGTGTTTCTAATTTATGTTCCTAATAATGTATTTCTAATAATGATTTCTAATAATAGTTTGTTTCTAATAAAAATGCATGTATCTTCCTACAGAGAAAAAGGAGATTAACATTAAAATATAACAAACAAAAACTCGGGCATAGGAGCTTCAGATTATTCAACATATGCATGATAGGCAAAAGAGTAAAATATTAGCAGTGTTTTCTTAAACTAAGAGGTAGACACCTTTGAAATGCTATATGCTAAAGACAGTTTTATAGATTTTATCTTTAGAAATATTTTACACACATTTAAAAATCTTTAAAATTATATTTAAACACATTGCACTCTACTAAGTCCAAATATATATCGTTTTTATTAATTTGAAAATACAGATGCATTTTTACCGTGATTTGATGTATTGCGTGATGTACACCACTCTCACAATTTACAATATTCTTCCTTGGAATTCGACACTATGAAAAAAATAAAA
The DNA here is from genome assembly GCA_963931845.1 of Maratus michaelseni. NCBI lineage: Eukaryota > Metazoa > Arthropoda > Arachnida > Araneae > Salticidae > Maratus > Maratus michaelseni. The sequence goes on from OZ007595.1 coordinate 199,848,322, forward strand.
TTACCTTACTGTTAAACTGCACCCAGAAAAAAGTTTTGTTGAATCAACAAAAACTTGGTGGACCCAACAAAACTTTTTGTTTAAATATAGGTCAATGAAAATTTTGTTTGAATCAACAAAAAAAATTTTTTTTTTGCAATTCCAAAAAAAAAAAAAAAAAAAAAAAAAAAAAAAATTGTATTGTCAGCAAAAAAATATTTTGTTAATTCAAGTAAAATGGTTCAATTTTACTTGAATTTCGCTGAAACAACCAAAATGTGCTCAATAAAACATGTTTTGTAGTTTTAATTACTTTTTCTGGGTGTGCGTCTTTTCATTTCTATGCTTTCGAAATACTAATTTTTTTTAATTTTCTACTAAAATGATATATGTGACAGATCTGAAGACTATAGGAAAATCTTAATTTAATTTTAGCTATGTTGATTATCATTTAAAAATCGAGGATGTCAGAAATATATACTTCCAATTAAAACATATATGTATATAAAATACAACTTTTAAGCATAGAATCTGGTTTAGAAGGGTTGTATATATGTTAAATTGCTAAATTTATTTTTTATGGCCCCTGTTTTCTAAAATGTATATTTAAAAAAGTATTGACCTTATACCATATAACATTAAAAGAAATTTGAAAATAGCCATTGGTCATTGAAATGATTGCAGTTTCGTGTTTTAAGTTGATTAGTTTTCGTTAAACTATTTTAATCGAACTCATTTCTCTTAAAATACTAACTTGACGACTTCAAAGTCTATTTTTTGATCATTTTGAATTGTTTCATTTAAATTTTTCAAATCTTTTTATGTACAAGGGGTGATCAAATGAAAAGGTGCGAAACGACGTAAAAACTGGCGTTCGCGTTGCAAAATTCGACGACTGAGGAGCAGCGAGGTGTTATCCGATTTCTGACAGCGGAAGGTGAGAAACCGGCAGCTATTCATCGCCGGATGGTGACAGTTTACGGGGAGAAATGTGTCTCTGACAAGTCTGTCAGAAAAAGGAGTGCCCGTTTTCGTGCAGGCCGTGAGAGTCTGGGTGATGACTCGAGACCAGGCCAGGCAAACACTGTCATCACGAGCGATCTCATCGATAAGGTGGACGACAAGGTGGTCCACTGAAGAAACACCTGAAAGGGAAGCGCTTCAACTCGGACGACGTACTCAAGGACCCTGTGAAGGACTGGGTCTCGTCACGGCCACAGGAATTCTGGGAACAAGGAATCCTGCGGCTTGTTCATCAGTGGGATCGTTGTGCTCAGGCCTATGGTGAATATTTTGAATAAAGTCTACATTTGTACCCACCGTGTCATTTCGCACCTTTTCATTTGATCACCCCTTGTACATTTTTGTCATTTATGAAAAAAAAAAAAAGATAGACATTGTTTTCATATTTTATTAGCTTTTATTCTTGAACACATGCGTGTGTAAATGAAATTACACGACTAACAAAAGAAGCAGAAAATATTTACAAACATAAATTTAAATAAATGATCGTGCCACTATTTCACATACTGTAACGTTATGAAGATAGTTTCCATTCGTCCGCATGAGATATTTTCATCCTTTTGGGAAAAGATAAAATAATCTTGAAATACAGGGTGTTTCTAAATGAATATCGGGGTTTTACCGCTTGGTAGTATTTATTACATACAACTTAAAAATATAATTAATACATAAAATGAAAGAGCAACTCAAACAGTTTTACCTACAAGCTTACAAGTGTTCAATGTGAACACCTTTCATCACACGGCACACAGCACACATGAAGTCGATAGCTCAGTTCTTCCCAAACGTTAATTAGTGTTTGTGGGGTAATTGTTGCAACAGCTGCCTCAATCCTGTTTCTTAGGTTGGGTAGGTCAGCTGGTAGTGGACGCACATACACACGATCCTTTATGAACCCCAACAGGTAGAAATCACAAGGCGTCACAAGCTCGGGTGAGCGTAGAGTGGCGTTTGGGAAGAACTGAGCTATCGACTTGATGTGTGCCGTGTGACGAAAGGTGTTCACATTGAACACTTGTAAGCTTGTAGGTAAAACTGTTTGAGTTGCTCTTTCATTTTATATATTAAGTATGATTTTAAGATTTTTATAATAAATACTACAAAGCGTTAAAACCCCGATATTCATTTAGAAACACCCTGTATTTTACTAAAACATACAAAGACCATATTATAAAGAAAATTCTTAAAAAAAAAACCCTATACTTAATATTTGTAATTCAAAAGTTACGTTACTTTGTATTTGTTAATCGGATTTTCAAAGAAATATTTATTAAATTAATATTTTTATTTCAACACAACAGGCATTGTTTTCGCAGCACAAATGATCGATTATTCGAAAATTTGTTTAACGGATTGTAAATATTTCACAAATGTCTTCTCTGATTAATTTATTAAAATAAATTCAAGGGAAACAAACAATTTTAAATATTTAGATATATTTACCTAATAATGTTTTCGTAGAGAAAACAACGAAATAGACACAATTGTATTCCTTATTATTAGTTTTTATGTAAATGTGCAAACATTATTTTCGCATAAATTTATTTTCATATTTCATATTGTGCGGTGAGAAACAATTATTAGAAAATATTATCATTTCGAATAAATGGATAAGAATTCAGTTATCATCATATTCATTCAGTATTTTTTCAGATTATTTTTTCTTAAAGAATAATGTAACTGCTGAAAGTTTTTCTGGATGCAAACTGAATGGAACAATAGTATATGCTCTCGTATGACCGAAAGGAAAAATATACTTTTTTTTCTTCTTTGTGATGTCAAAGCAAAATGTGATAAAAATCTATTGACTGGTCACTCACATAAATATGGCGTTTGGAGTTTTGCTTATGAATGATGAAATATGAATAATAAAATCTGAAAGCATTGAATAAGCTTTTTTAAAAAAGAAACACCAAGGAAACACCAAAGAACACAGCCCTATTGCAAAATTTTATTTACGGGATTCAGTGGCAATGATTAATGAACACATTTTTGGTTTTTTTTATTATTTCTGTATATTAGATACTTTTTATCTGCATATTTTAGGCTGCATTGTTAATACCTTATCTCCATATTTATGTATATCTTTATTTACATACTTGCATGCACGCGTTTGAGTGGCAAACATTGATGAATACGTTTTTGATTTCCAAAATACTACTTTAAAACACTTAGTTCTATATTATTAGTACTTTACCTTCATGTTTTACGCTTAATTACATACTTCAGTACATATATATTACATAGATAAATCAAACATTATTACATGCTCTTAAAACATTATTTTACATTGCACATTCGTCTTACAATACATATGATGTAACGTACATACGAATGTACATATGAATGTAATGTATAAACGGACTTACACACAATAATTTAACAATATATTCAACAAACAAAACAATTAAAAGTCAGGTAACTTGTACGAAAGGCGTTCGTAAAATACAACCGGTCTGCTTAAATGTAAGTGGGTTTTATTTATTTATTTATTTATTTTTTATAATAACTCTGTGTTCGTAAATTGATTTTTCCTTTTCCATCAGTATGCTCTAATTTTAGAACTATCTGTTCAATCTAGCGATTTTTTTCTTTCGTATATGAAGCCATTTTTAAAAATGTAAATTCGTCACGTGGCTTTTCAAGGCGGATTTTATTTTGTTCTTTCGTAGATGAAGTCATTTAACAAAAAAAAACAACAAAAAAGGAAATCCGTCGTAGATGAAGTCATTAAAAAAAAGGGGGGAAGGGAGGTAATTTGTCACGTGGCTTTTCAGATCGGTATATAGGAAATAGAAAGCAGAGAATGGGTTTGCCGACAATGCGGTAGACACCTTCTTCTCAATATTGAGGTTAACTGCAGAAATTTAGTGGCAGTTGGTAAATTAGAAAAAAATAAAAATAAACAAATATACAGTTCTATACTAAAGTAGTTTTCCCCTTAATTAATGATTGTATTATAGACTAGCTGACCCACCCGGCGTTGTCATGGCCCGTGATAATTAATTCAAATAAACCTCAACCGAAAATCTTACCACATTAACCTCGTAGAAGGGAGCACTCAATATTTATTAAATGGGTCGTTTTAAAATGAAATGTTAAGTGGAAGATATATGCTTTTCCGTATTTTGAAGAAATTTAAAGTATGCGGAAATTTTTTTTTTCCCACATCGTCTAATATTTAAAAAAATATTTCTTATTCTACAAACACTTTGAAAATGAAAATGCCAAGGAATTGGACCTCCTCGCCCAATCAATCTTCCTGGAAAATGGTCATTCAAAGAAGTACAAACGATGGTACCCCAGTGAGGTGGTGCACCATCTTGTTGCAAAAAGACATGCGGCTGAAGCTCTTCTAGTTGTGGAAATACGAAGTTTTCCAACATGTCTAACAAGATGGTGCACCACCTCATTGGGGTACCATCGTTCGTACTTCTTTGAATGACCATTTTCCAAGAAGATGGATTGGGCGAGGAGGTCCAATTCCTTGGCCACCCAGATTACCTGATATAGCGCCGCTGGACTTTTTCCTTTGGGGATTTGTAAAGGACAATGTATACAGGAGGAGAGTGTCGAACATTGATGACTTAAAAGCCAGAATTACAACCGCAATAGCCTCTGTGGATGCCGACATGCTTGTCGCTATCTGGCGTGAAATTGACTATCGACTTGATATTCTCCGTGCGACGAAGGGGGCACACGTGGAAGTTCATTGACAAAGGTCATGAAACTTTTTGAGTATATCTAACCATTTATGTTATTAATTTTAATCTATCTTTATTATTTTATGAGTTATTAAACATCAAAATGGGTCCGGGACTTTATAAACACCCTGTATTTCTCTCAGGTTCCACATAACTAAAAGCAAAACTTATCGAAAGCGAGTCTGTACAGCTTAAGTACCACAGTTGAAGAATCGCTTATTTAAACAGAACACTAAACGCCCAAAAATCACATAGAAAATACGAATATAATGTTTCGAAAGCCTGAGTTTAGTTTTCGCTCAACAATATGGATTATTTAATTGCAAATAAAATGAGCAAAAGTCACCCGCGTGTTCATGTTCTGAGCAAAAATGTTGCAGATTTTATATTTTGTATTTGTTGTTAGCGAGTAAAGCATAGAAAGAATGAGATTCGCAAAAAAGTAATGTTTATTAAAAATAAGTTTTTAAAAAAAAAGTATTAACATCTGTAAAAAAACGAAGTCATATGTTTTAAATTTATAGCTATTAATCTTGTATGTTGATATATTGCATCTACTAAATTTTAAGTAATTATTTTTTTTATATTTAGTGTAGTATCAAATTTTGTCCTAAATAACTTATAATATTAATATAAAGAAAATGAATTAGGTTTTTTTCACTTTTTAAAAAAATTTATATGTTTTTATATGCATAAAAGATTAAGGTTCAGAATTTAATAACTATCCAGTTAACAATGCATTATTTTGTATTTGTTTTGTGTGTACTTCTTCAAATAGATTTTTATCTTTTAAAATAATTTCCATGAACTTTTATATCTAGCAGTCAGACTAAATAGAAAATATATATGCAGACATATAACGAGAAATACATTTGATTACTAACAAAGTGGGATTATCTGAAGTATTTGCTTATTATTTCTTTATGCGGATCGTTTCAGATGATAAATTAAGCTGAAGAAAGTAGGCCAGAAGATTTACACTTGAATGGATATCTAACGAAATAAAAGAAAGTTCGGATTTCCAAAGTTCCATTGTGAATAATAAGTCTAACGTAATTCTGTGCAGACAGTGATAAATTATGCAGCACTCAAAAAGTACATTTAGGAAACATCCATATGCACAATCCGTGCTTTAGTAATATTTATATATTATAGTTAGAATGTCTCTTTTTATTCAATAACTCTCACGAGAATAACGCATTTTTTAATTAACCCACACCATATTTTTTTGATAATTACATAATAAAGGTATTTCTTATAGTATATTTTTATTTACATAACTTGATTTTTAATAAAAGTAAAATCTATCAACTTTTATTTATAACTTTCAGTGTAAAATAGATCTGAATTGAAAACATCTATGCTTGCATCTACTAAGAAATTAATTCCATTACTAACAGTGCGAGGATATCTAAACAATTTGCTCCTTTTTTCTTTCTTCGATTCAGATAGATGGCAAATTAAGCTGAAAACTGTAGGTTAGAAGACTTGAATGTAAGTCGAACGAAATTGTAGAAAGTCTGATAAAAATCTGAAGTATGAAAAATCAGTCGAAAATAATTATATGCAACCTAATGATAAATTATACTAAAGTAATAAGGAATATTTTAGAAACCATCCATGCGACATTTTTTAACCAGGAAACGCTTTACAGCAAGTGCAAATAAGACATAAAAAGTGAAAAAAGTCCAAAATAAATTATATAAACTACCGATTTGACTGATGCTTGGTGCAATATGTACCAAAACGTGAGTACTGGAATGTTACAGAAAAAAGATCGCATTTCATTGTCAAATCAATGGTTTATAACACAAATATAAGTATTTTTAAGTTGCATCTTCTAGATTAGAAAATTATTACAATTTTCAATGTTTTAACTTTTGGTAGCTGAAACTATCGTGATAAAAATAGTGCTTAAGTATGATAACTTGACCATGCACTCTTTGATAAGTTTTTTTTATATAACATCATAATCGAATATACTTATATTAAACCAATTCTAAACTGTAGAAGAGTTACAGTATTTGTATTGCCACTCTAATTGGACAACTTCAATATTTCTGTTATTTTCAATAAGATACGCCCTCTATCGCTGGAATCCTACTCAACAGACGGACGGCACTTTTTGTTAGAAAAAGCAGCCGCCTTCCGCAAATTGTTCCGCAAATTTTCCGACAGTCTCGATCAACCTGAATGTAGCAGTTCTGATGTAACTTTTTGCTTCTAAACGTAAGAGAATTCTTAAAAACGGAGGTGATTTGTTACATTTTCATGTACATATCTACATCCATATGTTTATTGGGCATATTTTTCACTAGGATTTATTTGCTTTCATCTGTGTTCTAAGTATTGAGAATATCTTTTAAAAAAATGGCGAAGTTCCATTAATTGGACGAATTTGAGTTACTTAAATTGAACCAGGTATACGGCCATACAACAGAGCAGCAACTGTTGAAACAGCCCTCCTAGCTTTTAAAGGAATTGGTATTTGACCTCCTAACAGACGTGGTTTTTAAACTTACCATTTTGAAGCTGCTTCTGAACATAATCCTGACGAGAAAATAGGCAGTGCAGATAGCTCCTTTGGTTCTCCTGCTACTGACATATCGGAATATTAGTTAGTAATCACGAAATGTAATGCAACTAAAAGAATAAAAAAGAATGATGTAAAAAACATGGACAAACAGTCTGGAAAAGTACCGTAATTTTCGGCGTATAATCCGCGGATCAAACAATTATGTTTCGACCCAGAAATTTTATTTTGTAATATGTAACTTAGTAGATAGCTGTAAATATTTTACAGCAATTATTGAATAAAATTTCTGGGTTGAAACAGAATTGTTTGATCCGCGGATTATACGCCGGAAATTACGGTACATCAGTAACAGCAAGAGCTTTCAAAAATGTAGGAAACAAGAGTGGAAGAGTTTGTTGCGAACAGATTTACCCACAAGAAGCTTGTAGCAATAGAAGCTCAAAAAAGTCAAATAATCCTTACAAATATTATCTTCCTTGCTAAAATCAGTTAAGGAAAAGTACAAAGAGAGCCAAAAAACAGCTGTGTTAACATCTTCGTCACATATGGTAAATCTTTAAATGAAAAAAAAAAGAAAAAAAAAAGAATCTCTCAAAACACAAAAACAAGTGGAGACATTTTCTTGTTTTTATTTTCAAGTACGGCCGTTTCTTTGTTTAAAAAAAAAACTCTTTGTTGTCCGAACAATTTATATTTTCGAATATCTTTGAAATTTTTATCTGTTATAAATATAACGGCTTTATAACCCGTATAAAAATTTCGTGGAAAATTATTGATATCAAGGGTCAAAAGAAGTTTTCTTCTCGATTTTTTTCCGCGTTGTCGAAAATCAGGTTATGGGCATGCGTGCGCGTGTCTGCTGATTTTTGCAAAAAAAAAAAAAAAAAAAAAAAAAAGATCGTTCTTTTAATATGTTTTCAATTAATATCTCGGATAATTATAAAAAATAAAAAATCTGAGCCACAGGTGCATCAGAACTTGTCTTGTATTATCCTCACCCACATTTTTAGACTTCTACGTGCGGTAGATTTCCCTAGACATCGAAAAAAGAAAAAAAAAATACTTTATTAATATATAGCTGAGTTACCTCGCTATAGGGGAAAATAGTCCACCATTTGTTTCTTCTTTCCTTTCTGCTTGTAAATCAGTCCTCTACTTACATCGGTGCCCTATTTACATCAGAGCCTCTAATTACATCGGGGCCTGGAATCGAAAGATCCTCGAATCAATCAAATCTCTTCCAAAATGAACTGTCTCTCACAAATTGGTCTCATACAAAACGAAACGAATATCTGATTCAGGTTCCCGCTTCCCAAGGCAGCGTACACCGGGCGTGCTACGCACGCTCCGGTTTCTTTGCTCCAGAGTCTGCATCAGAAATTCCAAGCGTTTTCGTTTAAAAATATGGATTTATACAAATCCATGGTAAAATTTATAGATATCATATAGTCAACCTTTCGGTGGGCTTCGTCCGCTCTGGCGCATATTCCTAGTATACCGTGCTGTAGGCAGCAGAGACCCTAAGCGGAGGTTCGTTCTGAAAGAGACGTGCCTGGATCAAACGAGACGCTGCAGACGACAGTGGAGCCCTCCATACAAGGTTCATTAGGAAAGACTTTCTGGCTTCGGTCGCAGCCCCACTGCTGTCAGCAGCGTCTCGTCTGATCCAGGCACATCTCTTTCAGAACGAATCTCCGCTTCGGATCTCTGCTGCCTACGGCACCGCATACTGGGAATATGCGCCGGAGCGGGCGTAGCCCATTGAAACGCTAACTATATGATGTCTATAAAATTTACCTTGAATTTGTATGAATCCATATTTTTAAATGAAAACACTTGAAATTTTTCAACGGGACAAATAAAGAATTATTATTTTCCGATAATTAGAATATAAGAAAAGGCACTACGCTAAACTGACCGCCATATGTCTCCTATTTAAGCATTTTGGCTCTGGATTAAAATTCATTTATTAATTCCTTTTCATTCTCAATCTGCTTTTCCCCCTGTCTCTCCCTAGCCTTTGAGTTATACAAATGTGGAATTAATTTCTGATCATTCAAACTTTTAAGTCAATACCTGTAATAAATTTTCAATTTCTTATTAATGAGAAAAATTACATTCCAATTTTTACAAAACTATAAATCCTATGTAAAATATTCTTCTACTTCTGCTCTGAAATTTTCAAATGGATATCTGAATTAGATTTCTTAATTTTCGCTAATAAAAAAAAATTTTCAATTATTTCCTTTCCTTTCGGAATTACGTAGAGGGGTCGGCAGAAACAGAATTCCTTTTAGTTCAGTTTTTAATAAATATCATGTCCTGTCTGATTCTTTCTTCGATTTTTGTCTAAAAATATCTCTGTCGCCAATTAATTTTTCACTAATAATGAGAAAGGTTACCGTCAAATTTTTACATTTTAACCATGGATGTAAAATATTTTTCTACGTTTGCTCAGAAACTTTCAAATCGATATCTTAATTAGTTTTCTCAATTTTCGCTGATTAGTGATAATTTCTTTTTTTTTTTTCGTTTCCGCTGTGAAATCAGGTCAAAATGAGTGCGCGCCTTTGCCATTTTGTGAAAAAAAATTGCTATTTCGATCAGTTTTAAATTATCATTTAAGCTAATTATCAAAAAATTAAAAATCTAAGCCTCAGATGCATCAAGACTTGCTTTGAACTGTTCCTCTCACAAATTTTCAGATCTCTGCACACGGTAGTTTTTCTTAGCCATCGCCAATAAACAGACATATACACACACAAAGCGAAACTTTCTTTTATTAATATGGATAACCAGCCAGACACAAAAATATTATGTTTACAATTAATTCACAGATAATTTTTCAATAATTTTATTATGTAAAAATTTCTTATTAAACTTTTTATTTTAAATAACTTGAATTTTTAAAAAAATAAATTGCTTAAACTTTTATTTATGCCTATCCATATAACATAAATGTAAGCTAGAAACATGTGTGAAATTCATATAACAAGAAATGATATGCGAGGATATCTAAACATATGAACTGTTTGTTTCATGTTTCTTTCTGCAGTTAGTGGATAACAAATTCAGCTAACAAATTAAGTTCAAGAAAGTAAGCATTATATTATTTTTATAATTAATTCACAGATTATTTTTACAATAATTTTATTACATAAAGATTTCTTATTGAACTTTTTAATTTAAATTATTTTAATTTTTATAAAAATAAATCTCATAAACTTTTATTTGTACCCTTCCATATAAGAACAATATAAGCTAGAAACATGTGTAAAATTCATATAACAAGAAATGATATGCGAGGATATCTGAATATGAACTGTTTGTTTCTTATTTCTTTCTCCGGTTAATGGATAACAAATTCAGATAACAAATTAAGTTTAAGAAAAAAGGAATTAAATTTTAATAAATCCATTATTAACAAGAAAGAACATCATGCGTCAAGCATAGATTATAAATCACTTTCCAACACATTCAGAATGTTGTAACAAAACTTCACAATATAATCTCGAATAAAATCTGGCATTGGTAAGAGTCAGACACCGGGTATTTTTTACTACAAAGTGAAATATGACGCTGGTTTCCATTTCTAAAATTGTTCGTCTTCAAATTGACAATCATTCCTCTAATTTTGTTCAAACTCTTTACGAACATCTTGTAAATATTTATTCATTTATCTATACCGTGTGAGAATAAACACCCTTATCTTACCATGTTTGTAGAAAAAGTTTTTAAGATAATTTTAAATGAAAGGTTCGAAAAAACGTATTTTAAAACTAATGTAGTTTCATTAAATTTTTGTACAATAATTTATACATAAATTAATCTTAAACTAAACTTATAAATTACTCGAAACATGGTATTCAAATTGTACTACTCTGTTTAGAATGTTGGCTCTATGCTAGTGAGTATATAGGGTAAATACAGATTAGATGCCCCATCGGGTTAGTTGGCCTAGTCACTGTATTTCAGCCACTGAGCTCCAAATATAACAGGAGATCTGTCTTCCTAATGCCCAACATGATTTCCAGCGGTCAGCGCGGAAGGATAGAGTGACGATAATTTTAGCTCGCATTCAGGGCAAAACATGCTGTCTATCGCATTCCCCTACATGATTAGTGAATCATTTATGAAATAGATAAGCATAGCTTAATTATAAAAGCATAAATTAGGATAATAGTAAATGAGAATACTAATATCTGACATTGACAACACGGACTATTTTTTAGTTTTACCTTGCAAGCTTCATTTGCCTTTCATGCTTCTGACCGCTGATTCTGAGCTCTTGTTATATATAGAGCTCAATGATTTCAGCTGTTGGACGTGTGGACGTTCTTCTACTAACAATTGTTATAAATAAAAAGGATACTGTTCAGTTAAACTGGGGGCATTGCGCTCACAGACTATTCACACTAATTGTACATTACACACTTATTTCAAAGAATTTGAAATAAACCCTCGAAAGATAAAGAAATCGACAATATACTAAGGAGGGATCGTACTCCCGTTTTCCCCTTATAATTGACCAATGAACCCCCAAAACTAATCAGGGGAGCGCTTTATTACAATGAACATATATACAAATTTTGAAGCAAATCGGATAATTATGCATGAAAAATCCATTTACCTAAATTAAGGGAGGACGATCAGCCCCCCATTATCTCCTTATAATTAACCAATGAACGCCCAAAACTAATCAGGAAAGCACCTTTCCACAATGAAACTATATACAAAATTTGAAGAAAATTGGATAATTCTCCATGAAAAACCCATTTTTCAAAATTAAGGGGGTTAGCCTCCCCGTCCCCCTTTATACTTAACCAATGAACCCCCAAAACAATTCAGGGAAGCGCCTTGTCACAATGAACCTATAAACAAAATTATTTCTATCAAGAGCTAACGCGTTACGTACATACATACATACATACTTACGTACATACATGCGTACATACAGAAACGGCGCACGGTGTACGATTTGCTGATTCTATCTGGCCAAAAGTCGATTTTTCAAAGTTCATCCAACTGGAATTTTTTTTTACCACATGTACCTTATATGTGCAGGTGGTGGACACTACAGATGTTTTTGATATAAATGCAACCGTACTGCCAGTAGGTGAGTATGAAGTTGACGTTTATTAGAGGAGAATAAATCGATGATTTCTAGTATATTGTTTTAATATGTGAATGTTGATGAAATTGAAAGAAATTGTACATTATGAGTGCTTTAGAACAAGGCATGTACTTTATTTATTTTTAATTTATATGCATAATTTTTTCATTTGTCATTAGTTATTTCACATTTAATGTTTTTAATGACTTTATGTATTTTTAATAAATTTCATTTTGAAAATTCAAAAAGTTATATGATAAAGCTAGATAAATCTCAACTTTTAATTTTTGTAAATAGTTTAGAGTCTTAGATATTGGATAAACGTTTACTTGTCTGCTTCTATCTGCTTCTGTAGATTTTAAAGTTGTTTTTATCATACAAAGTCTAAAAATATTAATATATTTTTTATTCTAAGAACACTTTTCTTTTTACCAGGGTCATCAGAATGTAAACCAATCACACGAATAAGCTTTTATAATATTATACAGCAGCAACAAGCTTTCACATTTAACGAAAAACTCGAATTGGCTGAAAATGTTTTGTTGAGAAATGAAAATTATAACGAAGTACAAATGAAAGTTTTCAAGCAGGAAATGATTATACAGAAGACCCAGTTTAGACAAAAGTGGACTGCTGTACATAGAGCACATGAGAAATTTCTGAAAAAGTATGAAACTTGGCTGCAAAGCAGTTTTGAAATACGTCGTTCAGTGAGTACTCGTAACTTACTGAGGAAAGCCAGAATGAAGAACTATTAGATGGTGAATTGTCAGAAAATTTGTACGCAATTTTCTTATTCGTTTGTATATATAAGTATTACTCTTTAATATTTATTTTGTATCCCAATTTCTAATAGATTATTATTAAAAATTACATTTATGATTTGGTATCATATAATAAATATAATTCTATCGCTTAAGTCTTAATAATATTATAAAAGTTCATAAATATTGTCCTTTTTAGTTATCAAGTAAAAGATGAACTCATTCATTACATGTTTAAAGCTTTAAATAATTTAAATATTTAACTGAATGGTACATCTTAGTAATATAATAAAAAAATTCACATCAGGGTGGCTAGTGGTCAAGGTAAAATACAGTCAAAAAAAGTGATATACACCAGTATATTCTCATAGAAAAATTCATGTCGATTATTCGATCAAATAATTAACGAATTTTTCTATAAAAATATACTGGTGTTCTTAACTTTATTTTGACCGTATTTTTCCCTGACCACTAGCCACTCTGCACATGTAATGTACTACATTAATAATTTTTAATTAAATATAATGATTTCTTATTAAACTACCGTTTAAAATTTCATATATTTTCTTTAAATCAGCCTAATATATCGTTTATATAAACGAAAAACAGATTTCATCAAATAGAAGTTGAAAAATAATTTTGGCCAGCTAGAATCGGCAAATCTCCCACCGTGCGGCGGGCACATTAGCTCTCAGACTTTGATAACCTGTGAGCTAAAAACGTAGTAGACGAAGTTATAGCAAGTTTCCTCCCCCACCCCCACACCTAATTTAAATTACATAAGTTGAACCTTCCGTAGAATGTGTAAAATATTTGGAACTCATTCATTAAGAAACATAAAAAATATAACACATTTAATTTTCTTCCCAAATTACTTTTTAGCGTTTGTACATCGAATATAAGAACAGAGGGGGATTATTCCCTCTTAGTTTAGATTTAAAAAGTTTAATTTTCGTTAGAATTATTCGAATGGCTTCAAATTTTGTATACCCATTTATTCGAAGAATTAGGAATAGAAAATATTCTTTGAATTGGACGTGTGATGCTGGATTAGTAAACAGAAAATCTAAACACAATTTTTTTTTAAATTATAAATTGGATGCAAATATCTGCATTATAAATGTTAATTACCTATACTTCCTATTATTTTAACAATGAGGCATCTATTCCTATCAAGTGGGGTGGGTATAAATGGCTGAAGACTGGTATAAATGGCCAAAGTCATTGATTAAGTTTTTTTTATAAAAAAAACTATTTTATATGGTATATATATTAAAGTAATATTTTATGATGTTCTGCACACGACTTGGAGTATATAAGTTGCATGTGCACCACATAATTCATTCCTATTAAAAAGAAAAATTAAGGGGGACTTACGTAGGGCAACTATCTCGGACTTACCCTACTATTGACGACTTTTGCTAGTTTGTTAAACCCATTTTTCATCTAATAAATAACATCGCGTCCGTCTTAAAAATCTTTATTTAAAGATGTAAGATAGAATTTAGTGTTAGCTGTACCAAAATGGAGGATTTCATAGAGAAATTGGTCGTTGGGGGCCACCGTAATACATACCCATCATGGATATGCATAATATAAAATATGAAAATAATTAATGTGCAATATATTTATAAAATGCATTGCAATTCGAATAAAATCGCGGCTTGGTGACGTCATAAACTTTAAATGTTCTATTACTGAATTGTGTAAAAGAAACATCCTTATAACTCCAATATTGGTAATTATATTAACTAACGGTTTACTGCGTAGGATTAAACGTCTAATTTCCAATAAAATTTGTGGAAAATATGATTACAAGTATCTCGGCAACTAATTATCCGATAGACTGCGTTCTTTATGCAAATTTATGTTTTTTTATTCTCTTTTATATTCCCTCCTTAAAATAAACAATTTCGAAAATGTTTATATACCTTTTATCAGAACGAATATTTCGAGAGTCCGAAAAAAATAGTTCTGGATAATCGAGGTTACTGAAATTCAATAAGCTTCTTCCCGCTATTACATACTAAATACATACCAAATTTCAAGTCTCTATTTCAATTTGTTCGGAAGATAGAGCGTTTACAGACACACAGACAGACGGACGGTATTTTTTTTTTCTAAAAATATGTTTATCGGAATCTCTAGTATTTGAGACGTGTAAATCCGTCCAAAATTTTTTTTTCGATTTTCAAAACGATTACAAGACTTATCCTATACTACGTATGTTAGGTAAGTGAAATGTGTATTTTAAAAAAAACTAAAAATATTTTCATTACGTGTAAACTTCAATGTTAACAAACCACATAATAAAACATCCTTTCATTTATATACTCATTACCTATCTCCCCTTCCTGTTCGATGTATAATGATACAGTGTTTAAAAGACATTATATAAATTGAAAATTTCCCTTCAAAGATTGCGATAAGAAAACTAATTATGCAAATTAGATTCCAGAATTTAATTAAAAATGGCCTATGACTTTCAGCAAATATTTTGAATAATACTCCTTGAATATTTTAATCTTTCCTTTAAGTGGTAGGGTGGTCTTGAATTTCTAAGAAATCATGAAAATAAATGGCATTCAATTACATAGTGCGTACCAAAATAATTTATTTTTGATTGTGAGTTATGTTACAAAAAGGAAGCTTCCCATTGTTCAAAAATTACTAAAATTAAAAAAAAATACTTTCAGAATTATTTTTCATGAGTTTATTTTCTTTTACTTTCATTATTTATGTTAGATAAAGCACTTGGATATTTTAATAACACTTTTATATTTTCTTTTATAATATTTTTCAATTTAAGATACACTTACTTGTCTTTTGAATAAAAAAAAAAATTCCACAAATTTTAAACTAACCACATTTTCTAATAATTATGTGCTAAATATTTTCTTTATTTTATTTTTTATTTTATTTTTTATTTTTTTTTAATTAGAAAACAATTTTATAGTTACAAAGTCTATATTTTTATAAAGTGTACCTTAAATGACTTAATAACTTTAAAATTCAATAATTCATTAGCAATTATAAATAAAAATATGAAAGAAATTTCTCCCTTATCAAGTAGCTAATAAATTTTGTGTATAGTAATTTTAAAGTAGTTTAAATTAGTATCAATAGATAGTAATGTGCTTTCTCAAACTGTAAAAATTCTCAATTTGTTTTTCTTTATTTGAAAATTTGAAAATTGAAGCTTTTTTTCTTTAAGTTACAATAGTTAAACAGAATGCAATTTAATCGCAAAATTACATTTGAGAATTTTTACACGTTAGTTTCAGCCTTCTTACAGTTAGAGACATTAATAGTGCATCACCGCGCAGTCTTTTAACGAAAGTTTATATGTATATATTTTTTCATTATTATATAAAATACTTATGAACTCTTTCATAAACATTTCAATTATTTGATCGTTAATGAATTCTTGAATTCAAATGTTAAGCAGTTAGTTAGTTCTAAATAGTTGCATACGTAATTGCCTACATCATAAAATGGACAATAACATATTTAACAAGGACACTACATCCCTAAAAGATTATTAAATTTTACAATTGTAAAATATAACATACAATCATTGATCAAAAAACGCACATTTTTGCCTCATAATTCAGTCGCTTCTTAACACTCTCTAACATAATTGAAATGTTTTTGAGTTTGGTTTGTTTTGCGTAAATATATTAGGATTGACATGCAATTTGTACATGTTAATACGGTTCACTACAGAATGGCTATTAGTGTTTAGCATTTAGAGCTTGTTTACAGAGACACACTAAAGAATTACGTTACATTATGGTTTATGGGGAAAATTTGTTTGCGGCGCATTTAATTTAAACCAGAGGACCCGTGCGAGGATTTCACACTGCAGTCAAATATTTATTACCAATATCTATATTTTTTAGATGCAAGTTAAAACTTGTAAAGAAAAGAAAATAATTAAAATATATTTAAACAACATTATTCAAGTCAGAATATCATTTCACTTATTCTATCAAAGTTACGGTAAAAACTGATCGAAGATAGCAAATGGCACGCGCGAGAAAAAAAATAGCAATCGTATTTTATTTGTATTAGAGGATGACGAAATCCGTTTCGGGAAAACGCGGGACAAAGAAAAATAAATTGAATAATATAAAATATAATTTTATTATTCAATTAAATATATCAAAGCACACATTTTAGGTTACTTGTGAAATAGCACTGCTTCGATCGATCGATGATGTATTTTTCTTCTAAATATTTTAATTCTAATTTTGCTTTTTAATCATAAATATAAAATAATCCCGTGCAGAAACATCCCACTTTATCTTTTTTTTGTATTATTTTTTTTATATAATTATTGTTGAGCATGATATGCAGTATTTTATTTTTTTGGCATTCTTTTGAATCTTTCATTTCATTTCTGAAAACAGTGCCGATTTAATTTTTAATTACAAAACATGTTTTAACGAAATGTGAGTGTACTATGTTTGAGGCCGGTTCTACAATCTTTTAAATCCAAACTCTTTCATTATTGTACGTTTTGGAAATGCATGCAAAAAGGGATGTTTACAACAGAAATAACATAGATTGATTATTTGCATATCTCATTTCATTCAAAGAAAAACTGAAATTTCTTAACAATATTCTTTTAATGTTTGAAAGTATTTCATGGTATGTACCTATTCGTGATTTGCCAGTTCTGTTTAATAAAAGTGTTTACAAAATTGTATCTCTGATGTTATCCTAGACGTCTTTTAAACGTATTTCGAGGATTTTACACTTATGAGGGATTCTTCTTCCTAGAAAGGGATGTTTACAACAGAAATAACATCGATTGATTAGTTAGATATCTCATTTCATTCAAAGAAAAAACTGAAATTTCTTAACAATATTCTTTTAACGTTCGAAAGTGTTTCATGGTATGTACCTATTCGTGATTTTTCAGTTCTGTTTAATAAAAGTATTTACAAAATTGTATCTTTGATGTTATCCTACACTGTTAAAAATTTGGAGCAAGGTTGCACCAATTTTTGG
The DNA here is from genome assembly GCA_963931845.1 of Maratus michaelseni. Classification (NCBI taxonomy): domain Eukaryota; kingdom Metazoa; phylum Arthropoda; class Arachnida; order Araneae; family Salticidae; genus Maratus; species Maratus michaelseni. The sequence continues at coordinate 199,866,457 of OZ007595.1, forward strand.
TGCTGCAGTAGTTGCCACCATAAGATGGTGAAACGTATCTCCAAAATTTGGTGCTAAGGTTGCACCATAAATTGGTGCAACATTTCCCCATAAATTGGTGCAACATTTCCCCAATATTTGGTGCTAAAGTTGCACCATAAATTGGCGAAACGTTTTTTCAATATTTGGTGCAAGGTGGAACCATATATTGGTGAATTTTTTAGGGGTAATTGTATGAATTTTTTTTTTCTAAAGATGTTTTCATTGTTTCAATAAACTTTAAAATTGATATTTACTGCTTCTCTGATTGATCTTTGTTTGAAGATTACTTGCGTTTGTTATACAAGATCAGAAACCTGGTTTATTTAGCAAATTTTAATATATTTTAATTTAATTTTTCAATTTGAAGCACTCATAACACCATCGTAATATTTACATGATTTACTCCTTAATTCCTGATTAACGTACATAAAAACTACGATGTTGTTATGAGCGCTTTATATCATAAAAAAAAAGCAAAGTAATGTAATTGGAATGCATTATAATTTGCGGAATAAACCAAGTTTCTGATCTTGTAAAACACACACTAGATATCTTAGAAAAAAAAACAATCAGAGAAGCAGTAAATATCAATCCTAGAGTATATTGAAATAATGAAAACATCTTTAAAAAAGAATCAATTACCTTATAACGCAAAGGGTGGGAATGCTTTTTTAAGTGTATGATTAGTCATTCTTTATTTAAATATTTTTTTATATCTATGTGGATCTGTACATCAAATTTTGTTGGCAAATGAATATTATTACGATGCTTATTTATGGAAGAACACGATAAGTCATATTTAATTTTAATATTTTATGGGTATAGATTACGTATCTTGATGCGAATACGAGCTATTTAATTCATTGTTTACTATTTTTTCTAAAAAGTTCACGAAGCCTTTTCAAATTTATGTATGACTGTTATCTATCAAAATTTATCTTTGTAAGTTTATTTTTTTTCATAAAATAAGAAAAAAAATAGAAAATGGAAAAAAAAGAAGGAAATAAAAACAGAAAATTAATACAGAAATGAACAGAATGACTGCATATGTACTATTTTTCACTGTTTGGAAAACATTTTGAATATAACGTGAATTCTAAACTAATTAAAGCTTAATTTATCATTAAAAATATTCAGTCTTACATAAGTAAGTATAATCTTATTTAAAATGAATGTTTTAAAATTACTCAATCTTGAAAATATAAAAAAGTAAACAATATCACAGAAAAATGCATACATACAATTAAACAAATTCTACTCAGCTTCGAGTTTCGAAATATATTAACAACAAAATTTTTTGTCAGTTAATTCTTTATCTTCAGCTTATAATCAATTATAAAATAAACACAGCGTAAACCGAAAATCACCATGCAGTTTTTCTTGTTTATCTAATTATTTTTGCGATACTGCATGACGACGAATACGAAAAGAAAAAAAAGCACCTGATAGGAAAACGAATTCTCAGGATATGATTCATCAGGTTTTTAATCCCTGCATATTATGGAAGTCTTTAATGTAAATGTTAAACGAAATAGTTATCAGAATAAATGGATGAAATCTGTTACACTGAATTTAACAACGATAGTAGGGGGGGGGGGAGGAAAATGACTAAAATTATATTCTTTTGAGAAAATTTGCACATTGAAATAACGGAATGAGGCAAATTTGGAAAACATAACTAAATAAGAGAGAAATAATTACTGAAATAAATTAATATATCATGCGATCATAAGCTCATATATTCACAAGATACAAAATCTACAATAATAAAAGATTAAAACTAAAAATATCCTACCATGTCATTCCATAAATAATCCTAGTAATTATCTTGCCAACAATGGCGGCTATGAAAATTTTGTTTCCTTTCTCTTCTGCTTATCTCATAAAGACGCTGTAGAGATGCGCAGAAATAAGCGATTCTGATTCGCTGTTAGGTTGCACCACTTCGTGGTGCAAATAAGGCAATTTTGGAGGTTGCACCATTTCGTGGTGCTTTTAAAAATTAAGAAATACCATTTTTTGGTGCTTTTCCTTATTTTACACCATAGATTGGTGCAACTTTGAACGGAAATTTTTAACAGTGTAAGACGTCTTTTAAACATATTTCTAGGATTTTTCACTTATGAGTGATACTGCTTTCTATAAAGGGATGTTTACAACAGAAATAACATCGATTGATTAGTTAGATATCTCATTTCATTCAAAGAAAAAACTGAAATTTCGTAACAATATTCTTTTAACGTTCGAAAGTGTTTCATGGTATGTACCTATTCGTGATTTGCCAATTTTGCTTAACAAAAGTATTTACAAAATTGATGTCATCCTAGACGTCTTATAAACATATTTCAAGGATTTTTCACTTATGAGGGATACTGCTTCCTATTTATTATTATTATGATTATCCGAGATTATTTCACGATAGGTATTGATGTAATGTATACCACCAATGATTTTCAACATCTTTTGTCTCATGGCTCACTTGCACATAACATTAAACATCCACGGCAAACTTGATCCCTATATTTCTGCAGCCCACCTAAATTATGGCTGTCGAAAAAGATACCTAAGAAATATGTATTTGCATCTTTTTTTAAAACAAACAACTTCGTCAAAGAACAGAAAAAGAAAAAAAATTATACAATTTCATTTACAAAGCAGTTCTGGTATCATTTTCTATTACGTAATATTGCACTGTGTTGGTATGCATGGACACGCATTTAACACATTTTAGTGGTAAAGTTCGTGCACTAAACCACTAAAAAAACATTAAAAATCTAATTTATTTCCATTAGTAACTTTGTATTTTACATTACTTTAAGAATATATTCAGTCTTTTTAAAAATAAAATCAATATTTCGCAAAATATGATACGGATTGTATACGACAATCCGGCACGATCGACTACCTCGAGTGATAAGCTTCAAAAACACTCTGGATGAAGTTGCTCCCGACATTTTTCACACAAATGTAATGTTTTGAGATAATTTACATCTATTTCGTTCTTCAGAATAGAATCTAATAATTAAGTGGCCAATGTTGTCGAATATTCATGATAACGATATTGAGGCTGCAAGATATTGTTGCATCTCTGTGCATTGAGTACTGTAATAAAGTTTGTGACGACTATTTTATTCGTTTTTCTCAATATGCCTTAAAAGACTGAGATCATCATACAACCCAAATATGCAACAACGGAAAAAAAATCTCACGTGTCTAAAATGCGTTAAAGGCATTTTCCATCTAATTCGCAAAAGTCGTATAGGTGGGTGAATATATTCTTCAAAATTTGTGTGTAATAAATCTAAAATCTTTAGATCTTGTCCAATATATTTTATTTATCTATCTTAATATTTTTATTACATCCCGTTTTTTTTTCTACTGCAATTTTTTTTTTTTTGTCTGACACCATTAGATTTATCAGTAGGTGGGAGAACATAGTCATAATCATACCGCATAGTTTTATTACGAACATTCATATACTGAAATAAACCTGAAAGAAATGTCCTTTTATTACACCACAAAGTTCCGTATTAACTCGAAACTAATAGAAACTTTTTAAATTCAAAATCGGATTCATTTAACTCTTTCATCAGAATGTTTTAATACAATTTTGCTGTCATAATATACGTGAAATTTCGAATTTATACCGGCAATTCCGAAAAAAAAAACCCTTTTACTATATATAATCAGGAAATATCTGTCATTCTATAAGGCAAGAACTACTAGTCTAAATTTGTGGTATGAAGTCAGAATTTCTGAATAAAAAAGGAAGCCAAACTGGTAACCGCTTGCATGAAAAGTCGAGTACAGAAATACTATATTTTATATTATACTTCTCCCTAAACGTTCATGATATCGTCTTCAATAAATTTTATTTTACAAGCCTTTGGTAGTTTTTTTTTTTTTTTTTTTTTTTTTTTTTTTTTTTTTTTTTTTGTCATTAATTCGGAAGTTACCAAAAACATTCACCTAGTCATTTCGACCGGTAAAATAAATAGATAAAAAGTTATTCTCAATTTATCGCACTGACCCTCTAGAAACTGCAGAGAAATAGGATAATAGATAGCGCAATCGAACCTTAAATTCTCTCAAATATAAACGTGTTGATTTTCTCTTTAAAAAATATTTGAAATCGGTATTAAAATTTCTAATTATAATGTTTAAAAGTTGTTCGTCCGTATTTGTCAAAAACCTATTTTAGTTAATGTACGATAAACACATCATCCTAATGAATAAAATTAATAATTTGTTATTAAATAAAATTGAATTTTGTAATTCACTTCTGAGACCAAAATATATTTTGTTAAGGTAACATTTCACACTAAAGGCCCTAGATCAGAGTTAATTGAGATAAAAAACGTATTTTAGTTATTGTACGATAACCGCATGATCCTAATGAATAAAATTAATAATTTGTTATTAAATAGAATTGAATTTTGTAATTCACTTCTGAGGCCAAAATATATTTTGTTAAGGTAACATTTCACACTAAAGGCCCTAGATCAGAGTTAATTGAGATAAAAAACTTATTTTAGTTATTGTACGATAACCGCATGATTCTAATGAATAAAATTAATAATTTGTTATTAAATAGAATTGAATTTTGTAATTCACTTCTGAGGCCAAAATATATTTTTTAAGGTAACATTTCACACTAAAGGACCTAGATCAGAGTTTATTGAGATAAACAACTTTTAGATAAAAAACGTATTTTAATTATTGTACGATAACCGCGTGATCCTAATGTATAAAATTAATAATTTGTTATTAAATAGAATTGAATTTTGTAATTCACTTCTGAGGCCAAAATATATTTTGTCAAGATAACATTTCACACTAAAGGACTTAGATCAGAGTTTATTGAGATATGACAGAGCAAATTATTATAGTCATTTGCTCCTTCGTTCTAGTTTTGATACATATGGTATACCCGGAGGTTTTATTTGGTATAACTTTAACACTTTCAAGTATTCGAACGTGATAATTAAAATTTGACGGGATATTTATTTTTTACTAGATGCTTCAGGAATATCTCATCCCAATCTTATATTAAGTGAAAACTGAATTACACGTATATCAAGGGTGAGCAATTATAGTGATTATTACACGAAGCCTTATGGTACGAGAATAAAGTATGGTGCAAATCTAACACATAGAAAAGTATAATGTTTTGTATGTATTGTTGGTGGACTACCTCAAGGCTTAGGAATAAAAACGTAGAATTCAAACTACTCCAATTAAAAAATGGCATCTGTCATATTTAGACTCAGTGAAATTTAGAATATATATATTTAAGGAAAATGTTATTTCTGCACCATTAAAATTTAACATACGTTATGCACAATTTTAACATTCAGTAATATACAAAGTACAAGAATGCAATCAAAATAAATTTGTAAATTTCAAAAAAAAATGTAAATTACACTCAAATATATACAATATATTATACAATATACAATAATATACAATAACATAATATCCAATAACAAAATTAAATCTTTATATATCAATCATATCTGTAATCTTATACGACATGCCATGGAAATATTTAGAAAATCAGTAAATGTCTGCAGAATTTTGAAATGCAATTAATTATGGATATCTGGATATTTAATTGATTCAGAAAGGAATGACACTTTAAGTCACTAGAACATTTAACGAATTCCATTTACAAATAATTTATTATTTTCGATTGTTAATTTCCATTTATTTGAAAAGCATTGAATAATAATAAAAGCCATTTAAATTTAACTGTCGCAAGAATTCGTTAATTTTATACATATTAAATAAGATATATTCACGGGAATATTTTTAAAATCACAAAATATAAAACCACAGTGCACTCTCATAATCTTTTATATTTATTGCTTTGAAACATGTAAACGGTTTAGCTGTACTTCTTAGAAAAATTTGCTTTCTTCGTTAAAGCCCGCACTATTTCCAATTATGAAACTACTTTTTCCATAAAGTAATTTTTGCTTAATGAATGACAGATATTTTTCTATTAAAAAAGCCGAAGATTACTACTAGTGGTAAACCAAAGTATACCGATGTGAACCTTTACTGTCTTGTCCATAATTTTGTTTCTATTTAGTTTTTAATAGTTAAAAAATGTGTCACTTCAAATTTGTTTTAAAAGAAGAATGAGTTAAGAATTTAAGGGGGCAAGGGACGTTGCAAATAAAATATTTTATTTTACGTTGTACAGTCTCATATTTAATTCATTGTTTATGCATATTATCACGTTTTAGAAGGTAAAGTTTAATTTTAAGAGTGACCTTTTCTCTTTTTTTTATTGGAATAAAATGTTTTATTTCAAAATATCTTAGCACAATCTTTCCTATCCAATCCTTAAAAAACGTATATGAGCCTTACTCTTTACGAAATTGTGTATTTATTTTAACAACAAGAAATATTACTCAGAGTTATAAACTCTGATTTATAAATTCAATCGCATGATAAGAAATCTGTATTTATTATCATTATTATCAGTTATTATTATTATCTGTATCCGAATTAATTCGAGAGTTTATATGTCTACGTAAAACTTCTTGTTATTGAATTAAGTACTACGTTTTGAGACAAGAAAGGCCACTAAAAATCATAAAAATATTTTAATGGATTGGTTGAAAAGGAATGCGCAGGAGACATTTTAATTGCAGAGCAAATCTCTTCAATAATATGGCTTTTTATCCCTAGAATTAAATTTTATCCATTAAAACTTACTGTATGCATAACAAAAAGTGTTGAATTTGTGCCAATACATGATTTATGAAGCTATAAACCGAAAAATGAAAAATTTTAACAAACATTCTTGTTTTCTTAAACGACTTTTAAAAGAGACGTTTTCCATAAAAAAAAAGAAAAATACATTTTCTCATATAAATTTAAATAAGTATCTCAGACTTGAAAATGTATTTAACAATGCAACGTCTTGTTTGTAGCTCATTTTAAGTTTTCTTTGGATTAAAAAATGGAATACTTATGTTATTTTTCTGTTCACGTCTTTTCCGGTTCAAAATATTTGCGCAGCATGCCCCTAGGCCTAGAGGGACTTTGTGCCATAAAACCCCATTCAACCAACCAACCCGGTTAAAAAAAAAGACAAGTGTGCCATGGAATTTTGCGTTTTTTAAACATTCTTCCATGTAAATGAACGAAATTTGAAATAAATAAGTTGCTCCATGCATTGTTAAAAATTTGCAGCAAACTGTCCAGTCATTTGACCGTTTTTGTAGAAAACGGTTACATAACCGTAATTTAACTCTATTCTGACCGTATTATTGCTCGTTTTATGGTCAGAATATAGTTCAATTACGGTTATGTAACCGTTTTCTACAAAATCGGTCAAATGACTGGACAGTTTGTTACAAATTTTTAACAGTGTGGGAACGACATTTCCTACAGCATTTCAAAATTACTGCCATATGCTGATTCTAAAGAAACTGGGCAGACTTCAAGAGATGATTGTACACAGCAGACAAAAAAAAAATACTGTACATCATGGTCATAATCCTTTCTTTTTTTTACTGACTTTAATCCAATCAAACATAACAATCGTTCATAACTAAACTAATTTAAAGATATTTAAAACGTTTAAAAAAGAGTTATCATCCTGTATCTGAAATGCAAACACATCATGAACAGTAATGAGAGTGTACAGACTTTTGGATAGTAAAACGCTATGAACTTTCAATGATTGGGTTGTTTAGAAAGTTCTTTCTGTTTGGGATCAGCAGCAAAACTTACTGGAGGGCTATTTTTCGTTTTAGAGGAAAATTATCAACTTATTCGCGAAACGCAAAAATTGCTAAAAGTCGCATAACGAATCCGCAAAAATATCAAAATCCACAAGAAAAAAAAACTAAAGCTTGAAACCCGATATCTTTGACGAATATTAAAAAATGTCTACAAAATTCGTAAAAACGATAAAAATCGCATCAAATTTATTGAAAAATCCAAATATTGTGCGGGACAAATTTTACTGTACACTGTAAAAAATGATCAATGTTTCTTATTTTATGAAAATATACTATAACCACGAACGAAAATATAATGCAATCTTTTGAGTTATAAAAAATTCCGAAAAGCGTGTTCCATTGTCTTTTGAATCCCCAGAAACCAATACATTTCCAAAATTTAACGAACTATTTATAAAAGCAAAGTATTTTTTGCTGTCCGTATTTTTCAGAAACGTCTTCAAAGAGTTTTTATAGTGTATTAATCAGTTTCCTCAGCCTGGAATACCTGCTTTCCGAATGTCATCAATTCTCAAGTAAAAGTTTTCAGCTGCATAAGTTAATTTATACATGAAAGAGTAAAGAAATAATCTTAATTTTAATGCTAATGTTAACGCTATTAATTTCGCATGTTTGTCTGTTAAACATAATTGTTGAACATGAAAATGTTTATTTGAGAATTGATAGCATCGGAAAAATTATATTCCGGGCTTAGACAACTGATTAATACACTTTGAAATCTACTCGTAAACGTTTCGAAAATTACGGGCAGCAAGAGCAATTTTGTTTTTATAAAGGATTCTTTAAATCTCGAAATGCCATTGATGTCTGAGGTTTCTAAAGATAAAGAAACGCTTTTCAGAATCATGGTTAACAAGGATGAGTTTATAATATAAATTTATTCGCGATTATATAATATTTTCGTAGATTAAGAAACATTTGTCATATTTTACACTGTACAGAGATGAAAGAATGAAAAAGGTTTCCGTTTACGAATGTCCAAAAATCAGCACAGAACCTGACAAAACGTTTAACATCGCAAAAAGTTCGTGAAAATTTCAAAAATCACTGAGAACAAAATTTCCATGCTGATCTAAAATATTCAAAGTCCTTCCAAAAAAGTCACGCGGAACACGAAATATTAAAAAATAGCATATAAAAATCAAGATTTTTTTTTTAATAGCAACGGACAAAATTTATTATATTAGGCAAATAGATTAAAACCGGGTTCCGTTTAATGTGCTTAAAATGTCCGCGCAAAACGTATATAAAAAAAACACTAGAAATCGCATAAAAAACTAAATTAAACCATCCAATCAAAAAATCCAATAACTGAATTGGAGAAGCATAACTTCGGGCATACAGGTACCTTTCCTCCAAATATTGTAACTCTACGTTCAGCGACCTGTTCAGAGCACAGTGCAAAGAGAGATACAAAAACGTCTATCTTTATTATATGAACCTTTCACACATTTGTTTAAAATATATGAAATAAATTCATTTAGAAAAAATATATATTTAAATCATTTAAATTAAAATACCTAAAGAAATATTTTTATAAAATAAGTTTTATAAATCAAAAATATTTTGTTCTAACATGAAAGCATTGTTTCTAATTTAAACACGCAAAAATAAAAGCGCTATGTTTGATAACGGAAATGAACTGCTACTCGAATAAACTGCAAAATAAATAAATAAATAAACACTAAAAAGTATAAATTAAAATATAAGTATTAGAAAAATAAAGAGTACAATAATTAATTAAAAAATACTATTTTATTAAGAAATAACTTCTGTAGAAATTCACTCTTAACTGTCCTTTGTTATGAAATAAATTCAATTAACATATTTCTTTCCAACACGCAGTAAAATTCATAGTAATACATGCAAGTTTAAACAAACAAGTGACATAAAAAAAATACAAGAATAAATATAAAAACATAATATCCATGGCTTCAAAGTACTTCAAATTCTATTGAATACCTCAAATATACTGACAGATTTTGAATCGTTTTCCATATTTATTTCGTTCCTCAGTATTGCCTATTCAGAATAATACGATTATAGCAAAAGCTATATAAATAAAATGAATTGTTATACTATGCTGAATTGTCATCTAAATTGTTTGTTTAGAAAATTCATTTGCTTTTCTAAACATAAAAGAACCAACAAATCATACAAAGCCATGCGAAATTCAGTAAGCATATAGGATCAATGCAAAATGTGCTGGCTATTTTTAAACAATAATTCACATGTTTTATTTTTAAATAAATAGCACAACCAAGAGAAAGGATTTAGAAGAATATAATAATGATGATAATGATAATAATAATAATAATAATAATAATAATAAAATTAGTTTAAAGCGTTTTTGCTGTCAATTGTTTTATTTTATTTATTTACTTTTACGTGCAAGTGTGTTTAAGAATAATAAACAGTAATATAAAATAATTACTTCATACTTCATACAATATTTCCAAATATTCAATACATATTTTCTTGAATTACAGGAGTATTTGTGTAGGTAATATTTCAAAAATCTTTACAAATTCTTGAATCGTTCTTCATATTTATTTTATTTCGTGGGGTTGTCTTTTCAGAAGAATATGATTTTAAATATTCGATTATAGCAACAACGGGATAAATAAAAGGAAATTTCATACTGTATGTCAGGCTTTCACTGGCAGCTGCAGGCTTTGAACTATTTTTATGTGATATTATCTTTTTGTGAGCTTATCTACTGTGTACTCTAAAAGTACATTAGGATAGTACATAAAAGGACTTTAAAGTAACGTTCCTTTTCTAACTGAAATCTTAATCCGAGTAAGGGAGTGACCTGACATGTGTGGAAAGAATGTTTAGTATAGTGGAGGCAGTTTTTCTATTGGCATTGTAAGTGCGTAGATAAGACAGACTTCACCCATTCTCTAAGACGAAAGATCCATCATAAGGGAATTACGTCCTGTTAAGGAACCCTTGCGGACAGGGGACCAGCCCCGTTTACGAAGTGTGCTCTGGGGATGACCGGAGAAAGAGATTAGTTTTAACGTGGGGGTGAAAAGTGTTGGTTGTAGCAGAGAGTGAGCTCCGGTACACGTGTGTTGAAAGAGATCTCTTGGAGTGGAGCAATAAAGTGTTTGTGAGATTAATAGTAATCTCTGGTAGCTGAGTTAATTAGCGTAGTTTAGCAGTACACAGAACGTATTTTCTGTATTTTATTTAATGTGGAACCGGATGAACTATATCCGAGTTTGTAATTGTAAATGTTGTTGTTATTTGTAAAGACTGTGTAAATAAATTATTCGTTTAAGTTTAAATGTAAGAGGTCGTCTTTTTCTCAATATACCTCTCATAACGTGACCGATATCACGTAATCATATCGGTGGTGGCAGCGTACTAAAAATACCGGATTATTCTTCAATGTTGGGTGGACTTAGAGGGAATCCGACCCTGTACTAAAATGTTTGTTTGATTTTGAAAATACGTTTGTTTTTCCAAACATAAAAATAAAATAACATTGTCCATAAGAATAACATAAAACAGACGAATCCATGAATGTAAAATTCGGTATACATATCTTTTCAGGTATGTTGCAAAAAATGCTAACGATTTTCAAAGAATTTTTCACAGATTTCTTTTTTAAATAAACGCAATTACCAAGAAAAATAACAAGATCAGAAAAAAGAACGTACTAGCTATAAATTTCTTTTTAAGCAAGAAATTGTTTGAAATTAATAAATACTTTTTAATTCTTTAATAACCTAATTTCTGATTAGTTGATACTAAATGCTTTAGTTTCGTACTTAAACATTTTTCCTGATTAATATTTTTACAAACATTTAACAGATACTTATATCATGCTACCATCAATATATATCTATCATATGTACTGACATACGTCTTAGAAACACATACTTACACAGAACAACTGTAAATGTATACAATCAATATGATAGTATTTTTTTCACTAAATGAAAATAATAGCAACTAAGAAGTGATCTTAAATATCCTAATTAAACTAAACCTTAGTAATTTTTTTCAGTTCATGCAGAAGTTCCTAACGTTTAATTTTATTTGCGTTAAACTGCATACAGAAAATAATTATTAATAATTATTAATTAAATATTAATCCTCCACAAGATAACAGTCGCTACAACTAGCGTTATTGGGTCATAAGTGGGACAAAAAGTTTTAAAAAAAGCGGGACGTTAGTTCCTGAATGGATGCATCTTTTCCCCCCTGATTCTATTAAATTTAACAGTTTCTAACACAGTAATACTCACTAAAATTATGCAAGAACTAAAATTAGCTCGAAAGCCGTACTCATTTTTTTTTTCAGAAACCAATTACCAATATATTGCAAAAAATTAGTAATATAAATTAATCATTAATGCATATTAATTAATATTAATTAGCCAATGTTATTAAATGAATATTAACCCTTTATATAGGACAAATTATTTATCTTTCTAAAATGTTTGAATGTCACAAAAATTTACAATCAAATTTATTTAAAAAAAAAAAACAATTTTTTTGATATACTTTTGAAAAACAAAATCTTTTTTAAAAGTTCTAGTGCAAATTTGACAATTTTTGGTATGAAAACTCTATTCATTCGTGATCTTTAGTGACATACGTGACAATTATACATATACTATATTAATAGCTTTCTGACATAACGGATCATGGTTGATTGGTATTGTGTTACATGGATCAAAATATTAGTTGATTTATTTACATGCTTGTCTTATATTTCCCCTCTTTGCTTATTTTTTTGCATAAGTACATCTTTCATTCTTACACACAAGTTAATAGTACTCATACGCATTCTATGATCTTACGTACAGCTTTTCATAAAACACCTTTCAACACGTACAATAAGCATACGAAATCTTTATCAACTAATGAAAGTATTAGTATAAAATACGAAATATTTAATACACGTAATTCAAAACATAGCAAATACTGTAACAATCGCTGTTTCCGTATTTGTTTGAAAAATTACATGACATTTTTTTCAGTGATTAAAAGAAATGTGAAACTTCGTAGCTTAAAAGATAAAGAAGATTAAAATAAGGAAATGAATGTTTAAGAAACTGAATATTTTAATAGAGTCATTTAATAATATATATTTTTACTTATTAAACGGTCGCTCGAAAATGTAACCTCATAAGACACGGTAAAAAAGCTTATGCTGAAAATTCTTCAAACCATATTGGTTTATATATTAAATTTCTTATTTCTACATTTTCCTGCTTATTGAATGTATTTATTTATTTTTGAGTATCTTTAATGTTATAGTTTTTGTGTGACACATAAATTTTTCGTAACAAATGACAACAAAACTCAATATAATGATGAACGATATTTGAATACTCATATTAACCCTAATTATTCATCATATTTGTTTTATTTTAATGACTTGAAATATCTAATCATTCCTGACTTTTAGAAACATATATGTCAAGTTTAATAGGATTGATATTAATAACTTTCTTATATATAATTTAAATGACTTTCTGTGTTAATATTCTTAGAAATTTTTTATGTATATAATTTTTGTTTATATATTACATTTATTTTAAAATTAAGAACACGAAAAAGAGTGATATAATTATATAATAAAATTACTAATATTGAAATTTCAATTAAATCAGAAGCAGAGAATGTCGTATATTGAGAAACTCAGCTATGAAAGGTCTATTAAAAGAAGTATGTAATAGATGTTTTTATTTTATAACTTCAAACCTATATTTCAGATACCTTATCTATGGCATAGGTAAATATGAAATTTTCAACAATCGTGAATAAATTAAAACTGATGGTATATGTGGCGATATGTGGCTCGTTGCAAAAGTTTCAGTGAAAATTTTCCAAAGTATCAGAAGGTCGTATAACTACTTAAAAGTAAATAACAGGAGAATAATATATTGGTTTTGAAGATCAAAAAATAATATTAGACAATTAAAGAAGAAATCACAAACATATTATATTAAAATAAAAATTATAAAAATTATTCATTTAGGAAACTGAATCAGCTTACATACAATCTCCATGAATGACGCTTAAAATTAAAATTAAAATTAAAACGATAAAAGCTATAAGATTCGGTACATTAGATTTCTTAAGCCTGAATCATAAGGACTAAAATGCTACTTGTTTATTTCCATGTATTTATATCTTATAAATCCTCTTATGATAGCAGATCCATGTATCTTATAACAGGGCAAGCAAGGAATAAAACAAGCGTTTTTAATAACACATCTTAGCAAGACTCAATATAATGATTAATTGAACGTGAGAACGCATGTAAGCTTAGTCATTCAATACAATTGTAATGTCATTACGTTGAAAGTCTACTCATTCCCAATTTTAACGACGTATGTAATTGCAATACATCAACTGTTGTATGACAGATAACTAATTGAGTATTATTTGTAATCATGTTCCATTACCTGTATTTACGAACATATGTATTTATGTACTAGTACAAAAATACATTCTTACCTGTATTTATGTGCATATATTTATAAGTAAATCAAATTATTTTATTCATAGATTTCTTTGATAATTTATGTCGTGATACATTAATCAATAGTTGAAGGAAATCCGTTCATTTAAATAAAATTATAATTTTAAATATTTTTCTTATGCATATATTCTCCTTCTTATTGTTCTAATTTATTCATTAACATTTATTTTTATTCTATAAATTTTAGCATCATATAGATTAATCTTACATCAACTCAAGCCACAAATAATATAAACTTTTTTGGTACCAGATCACAGCAAAACTCAATTTTAATCATGAATGGTAATTGTAAGCTAATCTTAAGCTTAGGCAAGCAGTACAGTTGTATAAATGTCATGACGTTGAATCGACTCATTCGTAATTTTAGTGACGTATGCGACAGTTATACAGCAACTGTTATAACAGGTTCTGACATATATCTAGCTGAGCGTCATCTGCAATCATGTTTCATTGCCTCTCTTTACATACATTTATGTCTGTATTTCTGGACAAGCACATAAATGCATACGTACCAGCGCATAAATATATACGTATCTACTTTTATGTATCTGTATTTACAAGTAAATAAACATTGTTATATTAATAGATATGGGACAGCATGCATTTCTTTTTATAAGACATTTTTGACATTCTCTATTTCCAGGTTTGAAAGAAATTCATGGATTTCTTTGATAAACATTTTTTGACATTCAAGTTTCATAGACATTCAAGCATTTCTTTCATATTTTATTTCGGGACAAATTAATCAACAGTTGAAGAAAATCAGTTCGTTTAAATAAAATAAGATAATGCTAATAAAATTTATTTTATTTAAATTATCCTGCATATTCATCAGGTTTATGCATTATCATTTAATTTTAATCTGTAACTTGTAACAGCAGATAGACAAATCGCATAGCAGGTAAAGAACTATACAACACAAACACTTTGGATAGCATATTGCTGAGTAAGACTCAATCTAACGATAAATGATGTTTGACACCTCAAATTAACACACGTCACTCAGTACATTTTCTGTAAGTTAATGACTTAGAAAATAAATTCATTCCTGACTTTTAATGACATATATGACAGTCAGACAAGATTTATATTAATAACCTTCTGAGATTTAATAAAGACAAATTACTTCATTTTAATATATTGGCCCAGTCTATGTATTTAAAATGTTTATTTTTAGATGCAAAATTAAGTACGTGAAAAAAAGTGATTCATTTAATCAATCAAATTAATACTAAATCATAATTTCATTTTAAATGGGAAACAGAGGTTCTTGTATTGGGTTGTTCGGAATGTTCTTTCTGTTTGGGAAAGTTGGTTCGTACCGGAAAATTCTATCATTTAATTATTAGACATTAATTCCGATATCTAATCTATAATAATTGGCAAGCAGAATTTTCCAGTACGAATTGGTCTTCGCAAACGGAAGGAACTTTCCGAACAACCTAATATATTGAAACAATGATCTATGGATAATCTTTAAAGTGAAATATGTATAAATTGTTTTATAAAAGTCAATAATCTTAAACCTTTTATTTCTGAAAATCTGATAATTGGCAAAGGTAAAAATTAAATTTCTAAAAATATTTAATAAAATAAGATCGCTTTGTATATGCATTGCAAAATATTTAGTGAACACTTTTTAACGTACCAGAAAAATACGTTCTACGCAGAAATAGAACGAAAATAGTAGTTGAGTTTAGAAGAAATTGAACTAGCTTTAGAAAGCAGAAAGAAAATATCAAAAATGTTATAGTGTAGTAAATATTTTATGTATTATTTTTTCTGTAATATTTATATAAATTAAAAATTCAAGACAATATATCTTCTTACATATAATAAAAAAAGAATCAATATGAACACAGTCATAAATAACATCCTGTACATGAAATTTAAAATACCTCAATTTTCCTGCCTGTAGTGCATAGTATACAGATTTATTCATGTGTGTTTCTAACTTATAAATCTACTTGTGACGGCACAGAAATAAACTATATACTATTTTAAGCAATATAACTAACACAAACAATTTTTATAACGGATCACATCAATACTTAGTATAATGATGAATGATATTTGAACACAATTATTAACACAGGTCTAATATATTTTACTTACCCATCATACGTAGTATAGGGTAAATCTCGTAATCGTTTTGAAAATCGAAAAAAAAAATGACGGATTTACACGTTTCAGACACTGGAGATTCCTAAAAACATATTTTTAGAAAAACAATTTTGCCGTCCGTCTGTCTGTGTGTCTGTAAACGCTCTATCTCCTGAACAAATTGAGATAGATACTTGAAATTTGGTATGTACTTAATATGTAATAATGGAAAGAAGCTTATTAAATTACAGTAACTTCGACTATCCGAAACTATTTATTTCGGACTCTCAAAATATTCATTCTGATAATAGATATATAAAAATTTTTGAAAATATTTATATTAATGAGGTGAATATAAAAGACAATAAAAAAACATAAATTTTGCATTAAGAATGAAGTCAATCGGATAATGAGTTGCCGAGATATTTGTAATCCTATTTTCAACACTCTTCGATTTTTCATTAACCTGTATTTCATCCAAATTTCAATTCAAATATATATTTAAATTGGAAATGAGACACTTAATCCGACGTAATAAACAGTTAGTTAATTTGATTAACATTTTTGGAGTTATAAGCTATTAAAATTTATGACGTCATCAAGCCACGATTTTATTCGAATTGCAATGCATTTTAAAAGTAGTTTACAGATGTTTTATTTTCATATTTTATATTATGCATATCCATGATGGGTAAGTATTACAGTGGCCCCAGACGACTAGTTTTGAAAGGTATCGACGTAAAACATCAATTAGTTCGTGACTTTTAATAGCATATGTGACGACCAGACAAGAATGATAACAAAAGCTCTCTAAAAACGATGTATTAAAGTCGTATAAAAAGTTCTAAGCATTAATATATTCAAACCTGTCTACGTATTTACAAAATGTTAATGTTGTATTGGATGCAAAATTAAGCTCCTGAAAAAATAAACGATGCAGCTATGTAATAAAATTGTTAATACATGGAATTTTTTGTTACATTTGAAACAGAGAATATGTTATATTGAAATTATAGGCTATGCTTAGTCTTTTAACTTTTTCAGGACGTGTTTTACGTGCGCGTTCCATTAAGGGTGCATATAATTTTAGTTTCTAGTACCAGAATATTTTACTTGTAAATTTTGGCTTATCTAATCGTGAAATCTTCTAATGTGTAAGGCGAAAATGCTATACGGAAAAAGTGATATTAAGGAATAAAATTATGTAAAATTACTACAAACGTGAAAGGGTATAACAAAATATGTATTAAGTATATTTCAAACAACTGCTAACTTTAAATCTATGTTTTTGAAATCGTAGCTATGACAAAGCTAAACGGGGAATTTCTAAAAATATTGACATTCTTCGTACAAAATAGAAAAATTTAATTTTTCTGTGAAGCTTATACAATCAAAGAAAATATAAAAATTACATTTTATTAAACCTAACACTCGTTTGTCATAAGCAGTGCAAAATATATTATATTGTATTTACATGTGCGGCATTCGTACATGTATACAATAAAGTCGTAAATTAAAAATTGGAATAGCTTTAAATTTCTGAAGAAATGATTTTTAAAACAATAATGAACATATGCAACACATTTATGTAGTTTACTTTTTTTTTAAGAGATGTTATAAATAATTATTACATACAAAGGAAAACTGTTTCGGAATTTTTCATCTTAAATTCAAAATATGCAAACAAGTAATATATATTTTTTTTAAAGTCAATTCCTACTTTTTAATAATAAATATATAAAATAAACGCGTGCAGCATTAATGTACCACGTTATCTTTATTGAACATTATTTTATAATCATCGTTGCGGTATTTTATTTTTTGTTGGCATCACTCATTTCAGATAAATCTTTCATTTCATTTATGAAAACAATGGGAGAAATTTTTTTCTCCCATATAAAAATTACAATTAATTAATTAAATTTAATTAATGAATTAATATTTGAAAAAACTGTATTAACATCAATTGTCATCCAGTACAAGTTTTTAAAAAAATATTTGAACTTGAATGGATGAATAGAAATTTTTTTATCAACGATTGAAAATTCCAAAAAGATATATATAGAGAGAGTGTGAGCTAATAGTAGGAATTAAAAAATATATGCAAATAAATAAGCCTTTCTCAATTGTGAAAAAAAAAATACTGAATATTACATCAATAACAAGTAAGATAAATTAAAAAAAAATAAATAAAAAAACACGACTGCGTAAATAGCCATTTTTTTTTCTGCCATTTTGTATTTTACGGCCGCCATTTTGAATTTATGAAAACAAAACCTAGCCTATAACCATCGGACGGTTAAGATGAATCTATAGAGACCTCATTCATTAAAATCCATCCAGTCGTTAGGATGTTTCGATTGTATAAAGAAATCCACATACATATCCAGATACGCGTCAAACCAACGCCCCCTAGATAAGAAAGCCGTCACACGCGTCACGAAAACGTCATACCAAGCAGGCAATACAAAGAAAAAAATTCGAACAACTTGCATGTTTCGATTTCTTTGGCTCGTGGAATTATTAACTATTAGTTGTAAATAATAATTATTAATTATATGAGCCAATGAAATCGAAACATGCAAGTTGTTCGAATTTTTTTCTTTGTTTTGCCAGCTTGGTGTGACGTTTTCTTGACGATTGTCACGGCTTTCTTATCTAGGGGGCGTTGGTCAAACACATCACCCTTCTTGGCAGTCGGGTAAAAACGCAAATAAAAAACACACAGCGTAATTCAGAAAATAAATTAAAATTACAGAAAAATCAAATAGAAGCTCTTTGGTAAAAACAAAAATACCTTCTGGCAAAATTGCTTAAAAACAAGAATTCTTGGATGGAAATAAATAAGAAATGCAAGAATAATACATCAAATCAATCTCGGTAAAATCCAGAATGCTTTCATTTACACTGGCCTCCAAAAGTTCAGGTACCACTAGTCTTTTGTGTCTAATTTTAAAACAAATGAAGCTAAAAACATGAAATTTGGAAGAATTGTGCTTTAAAAGTTATTTATCGAATTTTACTTAATTTTAACATCAAGCATGATTTGCAAATAAAAATTTGCAATTTTTGCAAAAGTCCACTGTTTGATAAAAAAAAAAGAAATAACAGTTTTTTTGTGAAAAAAAATTAAATAAATGGATTTTAATAAGACATATGTCCGGCCATACTTGTAATGCCTTTGTGGAATCGATTTTCCATGCTGTCAATTAAGTTTCTAAACACTGGAAAAGGAAACAACACCCATATATGGAGCAACGCTTGTTCCAGCTCATTTAACGGCTTTGGAAGAGGACTTACGGCAGCCACCTGTCTGCTGAGATAGTCCCAAAAATGGAATATAGGATCAAGGTCAGAAGATTATAATCAGACATATAAGTATCCAATACGTTAGAGTAATTGAGATGGGTATAATTTTTTCATCAGGTTTTATTCAAGTTACTAATGATTATTCATATAAACCACACTTTTTAACTTTTTTTTCATTCTTTTAATAGTGAGCGTCTAAAAACTGGTTGTACCTTAACTTTTGGAGGCCAGTGTATTTATAAATAACGAGTATCATTTAAAATGTCTTTGAAATGAATGCGTTAGAATTAAAATATGCAACAATCGAAATTAAATTATGTTTCGTTCATTTGTCTTTACAAAATCTGCAAATGATGTGCACTCAAGTACATTAAGAAAAAGAAATGTGCCCAGTTCTTACTGATGGCCTTGAGCTCACAGGCTATTAACACTAATTGTATATTATACTATTATTTCAAAGAGTAATGCACCACGAAAAATAAAGAAACCGACAATAAATTAAGGGGGGATTAGCCCCCCCGTTCCCCCTCTTTATACTTAATCAATGAACCCCCAAAAATATTTAGAGAAGCGCCTTATCACAATAAAGCTATATACAAAATTTGAAGCAAATCGGCTTATTCTGCCTGAAAAACCCAAGTTTCTAAACTAAGGGGGGGGGATTAGCCTCCCGTCCCCCAATTTATACTTAACCAATGAGCCAACAAAACTAATCAGGAAAGCGCCTTATCACAAATGAACCTGTATGCAAAATTTGAAGCACATCGGATAATTCTGCATGAAAAAACCAATTATATAAATTAAGGGGGGATTAGCCCCCGTACCCCCCTCCTTAATACTTAACCAATGAACCCCCAAAATTAATCAGGAAAGAGCTTTATCACAATAAGCCTAAAACAAAATTTGAAGCATATCAGATAATTCTGTCTGAAAAACACATTTATCTAAATTAAGGGGGAGGATTAGACCCCCGTTCCCCCCTTCATACTTAACCAATGAGTCAACAAAACTAATCAGGAAAGCGCCTTATCACAATGAACCTGTATAAACATTTTGAAGCACATCGGATAATTCTGCATGAAAATCCCATTTATCTAAATTAAGGGGGGAAGGATTAGCTCCCCGTTCTGCCCTTTATACTTAACCAATGAACCCCCAAAACTAATCAGGGAAGTGGCTTATCACAATGAACTTATAAACAAAATTTGAAGCAAAACGGATATTTCTATCAAGAGATTATCGCGAGATTACCGAGAGATCTTGATATCGAGAGATTATCAAGAGATTATCAAGAGATTATCGCGATACGTACATACGTACATACATACAGAACGGGCGGGCACATTAGTTCTCAGGCTTTGATAGCCTGTGAGCTAAAAAGCCCTTGCATTCTAAAAGTGAAATGTTCGTGAAATGAACAGTGAAAGAATTCAGAGAAAAATTTTAAACGTTCATAAAATTCAATGAATATATTATTTAAAAAAGGTTCAATCATCTTGCATTTCCTCGATTATATCATAAATTATTCATTAATATTATAATTGTGACATTTGTAATCGATAGAAGGATTTATAGGATGTTAGCCTGAATGATTAAAAATCATTAAATGAAATAAATTTATAACTGAAAGATAACGTTTCAGTATTAATACAATAAATACAAAATTATTTATTTAATAAAGAACTGAAATAGATTTCAACTGATTACAGCATAGAAGCAAGGCGCATTCAATTAAACAAATTTTCTGATTCAAAGTATATTTTTTATATTTAAAAAAATTAGGAGGTTGGCAAGTATTGATATCTAATAAAGTATTAAGTAAGATTTTCAGCTTAAAAAGTTGTAAAAAAGCATAAAGTATTACAGAGAAATATGATGTTTAGCTTATATTCTGTCAAATATGCATTAAGTTGTTAGCTTTCGCTATTTATTTCAACATTAAACCTCAAAATCGTGATTTTTAACACTTTTCAACATTGTTGAAAATGTTTAAGAATTCGGTTTTTCTGTCTGTCTGTCCGCCATCTGTTCGTTCTCTAATTTGAGTAAATATACTCGGATTGATTTGAAATTGATATATGTTATTGGGTTTCACTATGGAATGTTTGGGATTGAAAATTAAGAATGTAACATTTATGGTTCTTTTAAATAGAGGGACACTCAAATAATTCCGTTACATTACGATCTATGGGAAAAATTGTTCGCGGCGTATTTTAGTGATGTTACACAATTTTAAACATATTGAAATTGATATATATCACTACAAGGCGCTTACTTTAGAATATGGTGTGCATAGAATGTATCGTTCATTTACAGTGACACTCACAGTACTGTCTATGAACAATAATTGCTGGTAGTACGTTTTCAGTACTGGTACGCGTTTTTAAATGTAACTAATTTTTTTGTATATTAATTGGTGCATTTAAATTCTATAGATCATAACAATTGCTGATCAAAATATCTCATACACATTTCCATTTATTGGAAGAAAATGCTGAAAGGGAATTTTTAATCGTGCTATGTATTTCCAAACTGAAGTTAATTTTAGCATACTGAGTAGCATACATACAAGTCTATAGTTGATATACACGGCTGCATAAAAGAATTCAGGTACTTCTTTTGACTTTTGGTAGTGATTGCTGAAATTGCGTTTTCAAATGTATTACGTGTTTTCGAATTTGTTTATTTAGTAAACTGTGAAGTTTTATTACAGTATTCTGAATGGGTTGGAAAGTGTTTCATAATCTATGCTTGACGCATGATTTTTTGTTCTTGTTAATATTTTTAACTGGTATGAGATATTAACTTGATAACGTTTCAAACTAGTACAGCGCTTAATAGCAATTAAAATATAGCTGTTATTGTATTATATTTATAATATTCAGTGACAGACACTATTCTGATAGCTACAAAGTAATATTCATGCTTTAATGATTATTTAAAAAGAACTTATGAACGAAAGAGTGCCCAAGAAAAAGATCTTAACTTCGCGCAAAAATGGGCTAATATTAACAAATCCCTTTTAATTTGTAAATTATCTCCATACTTCCGTACATTCTTATTTGTATTGTATTAAATTATGCACATAGTAATATTCCGCTGTTGGTAAATTATCAGCTTCATGACTCAAATTATCGACTTCGAATTTCTGACTTTTCTACTGGAGTGCCCTTGGTGTCCCTCCACTTTCAGCTCTTACTACTGCTGGGCTTGCTGTCGCCGCGGTTGTATTTTAGGCGGCGCTTTGGGGAATGGGAGAATCACTTTGCAAGCTTTTGTTGACCGCAATGGTATAATTCGATATTAGATTGGGGAACTCTTGAGTTTTACGTATATCGTACAACCCATACGAGGGGTTGTACCGAAGTAATGCAAAAAGTGCCATATATATATATATATATATATATATATATGACATACCTTGTTCACCCTCTACATGATAGTCTCTATCTTCATCTATACATAATCATTGTTCCTCATCCAGAGTAACAAATTTATTGCAAGCTGAAGAAACCGTCGTCATTGCATTTTTGACGAAAGAAGGTTGCAGGCTGTTTGATATCCACAGAAGGCTACTGAATTTTTACACAAATGACACCACTGATAAGAACTTTGTGCACAGACGGATGAAGAAGTTTAAAGAAAGGGAAATCAGTGTTGAGGGCAAACTACAAAGTGTGGGACCATCAACTGTGCCGACTGATACGAATAGTCAGCGAGAGAAGAACGGATTCTAGGGAAAAGTGGAGTCACAATAAACGGGAATGTTTTGTGTAGCTGAACCATGGTCACAGAAATAGGTGAAAAGTTTAGGGTATTGCTTAAGAGCCTACATCAGTCATTCGGAAAAACGCACAAGCTACACTGTTAAAAATTTGCAGCAAACTGTCCAGTCATTTGACCGTTTTTGTAGAAAACGGTTACATAACCGTAATTTAACTAAATTCTGACCATAAAATGAGACATAATACCGTCAGAATATAGTTAAATTATGGTTATGTAACCGTTATCTACAAAAACGGTCAAATGACTGTACATTTTGCTGCAAATTTTTAACAGTGTAATGTTAAGTCAATGGGAAGGTTCTTGCACGATTTCTCGCTCGCATTTTAATATTTTTAAATGATTTTTTTTTTTTTTTTTTTTTTTTTTTTTTTGCATAGGATAGTTAAGGTTTATCTCTAGCGTTGTTAGTTTTTGCATTTTCGATTTTGGCTCCAGTTTTTTTATATAAGCATACTTTTACTTTCAGAACCGTTTCCAAAATTGAATATGTCCGCTTATAAAAAAAACTGTAATCAAAATCAAAAAAGTAAAAACTAACAACGTTAGAGATCGACCTCAGCTATCCGATGCAAAAAAATCATTAAATTTTTTTTAAAATGCGAGCGGGAAATCGCGCAAGATCCTTCCCATAGACTTAACATTAGCTTGAGTGTTTCTTCCCATTTCCAGTGTAGGCTCTTAATGTCCGTCTAGAAGTGGGTACAACAGTGCACACCGGAATTTATTGAAAGAGGGCTCTATATATGAATTCGACCCTTATGATACATATTATACGAGTAGTATTTTTATTTTGAGAAATATTTCCTGTATAAACACGTATAATTTTAACGACGTACGTCAGTTAAGAAAAAAGTTCTGCCAACTTTTCCGTTAGTTTCTTCAGTTCTTATACTAGTATGAAAAACATGCTATTTAAGGTTAATACAGTGTTAAAATATGTGGAAAAACTGATTAAGAGCCTATGCTAGTCACGCGATAAAACGCTCAAGCTAATGTTAAGTATATGGGAAGGTTCTCGCGCGATTTCAATTTTGGAACTGGTTCTATAAGTGAAAGTACCCTTATATAAAAAACTGTAACCAAAATGTAAAAGTAAAAACTAACAACGTTAGAGATCGACCTCAGCTATCCTATGCAAAAAAAATCATTTAAAAATATTAAAATGCGACCGAGAAATTGAGCAAGTACCTTCCCATAGACTTAATATTAGCTTGAGTGTTATTTCTCATGACTGATGTAGGCTCTTAATATTCAAAATATGACTTTCAGTTTAAATTCATTCTCAGTTTTTTTGTTAAAGCCATTTTATTTTAAAACAGGGAAAGAAAAATACTATCTGTGGTTGAAAGTAATTTTTCATGTTTTACTAAAGAGTTTGCAAAATTGGAAGTACGAAGAATTACAATAATCCTGTAGTTACAGAAATTGAGATATTTTAAGATAATTTATCATTAACAATGATATGAAAGGAAAGTAGACGAAATATATGAAAATCATCATAATTTGTAAGGTAAAGCTCAGAATATTTTAGACTGCATTATGTATATAATTTAATTAGTGTGAATGAAGTACAAAAGAAAATGCCATTATAGGAATTATTGTAAAGTTTTAAGCTTGATAAAATAAAAAAAAGTTATAATAGGATAGAATAGAATTTTGGATTTCATTTAATGGGTGAGTTTATTGTATGGATAAAACCGGAATTACAAAATTCCATCTTTACATACATGAACCAAGTTAAGTTCAATAAAAGCGTGTAATTAAAAAAAAATTCTTTAAGATATGCATTTTTTTTCGCAATACAAAACTTTTTTATCTATTTGCAAATTTTATTTAAAATAACTTGATTCATGCATATAATTATAATTTTTATTATCAATTTTTCATCCTCATCCAGAAATGCTTGATTTCTAGAAATAGACTGCATTATGGATTATGCATACAATTGAATTAGTGAGAATTAAGTACAATAGAGAATACCATTATAGGAAATATTATATTTTAGGCTGGATAAAATGAAAAAACTTATAATGGAATGGAATGGAATTTTGGAATTCATTTAGTGGGTGAGTTCATTGTGTGGATAAAAACGGAATTACAAAATTCCATCTTTACATACCTGAAACAAGTTAAATTCAATAAAAGCGTGTAATTAACAAAATTCTTTACGATATGCATTTTTTTTCTCTCAATACAAAACTTTTTTAATCTATTTGCAAATTTTGTTTAAAATAACTTGATTCATGCAGATAATAATGGAATTTTGTAATACATTTTTCATACACATCTTGAAATTATAGATTTCTAGATGTACAGTGTGTGTACAGTTGTATGTATACATATCTTCATAATTTCACATATAATTGTCAATATTCAAATTAATATTATTTAAATTATGATTATACGTTGGAAAAAATATTTAAAAATTATTAAGGGGATGTCAGGAATCTTATTTATTCACTGAAAGTGCATTGGAGCATCATGTCGCATTTAATTTTATCTCTGATTCAATACAAAACGAAAATGCAAAACATTTTTATAACTGGCAGTGTAATATCTGTTCCATGTAGCATAATTATTTGAATATTCTACAACTGATATTTTACTTTAATTTTTAAATGTTTAATTTTGATAAAAGAAAAATTTAAATTGTTTTTTGACCGGCATCCACTGTGCGCAAAACTATTGTTTCTAGAGTCCCAGATAATATCCCAAATAATAATTCTGATTCTATATAAAACATAAATGCAAAACATTTTCTTTTAAACTGATAGTGTAATATCTGTTCTATGTAGCATAATTATTTCAATATTCTACAACTGATATTTTACTTTAATTTTTAAATGTTTAATTTTGATTTAAAAAATTTTTAATTTGTTTTTTGACTTGTATCCACTGCGCGCAAGAATGTAGCAAAACTATCGGTTCTAGAGTCTTAGGTAATATCCCAAATAATAGTTCTGATTCCATATAACACATAAATGCAAAACATTTTTATAACTGACAGGGTAATATCTGTTCTATGTTGCATAATTTTTTCAATATTCTACAGCTGATATTTTACTTTAATTTTTAAATGTTTAATTTTGATTTTAAAAAATTAAAATTGTTTTTTGATTTGCATACACTGCGCGCAATATTGTAGCAAAACTATTGGTTCTAGAGTCCTAGAAAATATCTCAAATAATAATTCTGATTCCATATAAAACATAAATGCAAAACAATTTTATAACTTACAATGTAATACTTGTTCTATGTAGCATAATTATTTCAATATTCTACAACTGATACTTTAATTTAATGTTTTTAAATGTTTAATTTTGATTTTTTTTAAATAAATTTTTTCTTGACTTGCATCCACTATGCGCAAGACTGTAGCAAACTATTGGTTCTAGAGTCTCAAATTATATTGTTAATGATGTAAAAATAATACACTTTGAATGTATACTTCATTTCTAAGCAATAAAAAAATTTATTTTAAATTTAAATTTAAATTATTTTTTTTAAAAATTAGTGTTGAAAAATGCTTATTTTAAATAACCAATGCAATTATAGTACTAAATTTGAAGTATATTTGAAATTATTTCTTGCATCAAATGAATGTATCTGCTAAGTTTCATTCAAATTGCTTTATCAGTTTTTGAGAAAGAATGCAAGTGATTGAATGCAAGTGAAAACCCAATTTTAAATTTTTATCAAAATTAAATATTTAGAAAAAAGTAAAATATCTGCTGTATAATATAGAAATAGTTATGCTACATAGAACAGATATTATGCTATAATTAATAAACATATTATGCATTTGTCTTTAATAGAAAATCAGGCATAAAATTAAATGTGTCATGATGCTAAATTGCACCTTCAATAAAAAGTAAGACCCCTGCGAGCCCTTAATAGACAGTTTAAGTAATGCATTTTTTCTTTTGTTGTCAACTGTTGAAATTGAACAACAACAAAAAAAAAAGTATTACTACATGACAAACAAAATAAATATTTGTTACACTAAGATCATATCTATTGTAATTAAAAGGGCATTTTCTCTATTATGGTGTCATTTCTTAAAAAGAAACGGATTGCAAGTATTTAAATAAATTATCTAGTTTGCAGATTTACAAAGCACAAATTAAAGCAGAGGATTTTTTATAATCTGGGTCCTAACCAAATTCGTGAAATTGTAAGGAAAATGTTTTGCAACAATATGAATTACACTCATAAATTTTGACGAAATTTCCGTAATATACTTTTCATAAAGGCATAGTTAAATAGGTTGAATTTAAATACATTATATATAAGTAACACTGCTATGAGTTTGTCATTAATGGTAACACATACATTGTGCAATTACACTATATGGTCAAAGAATATGGTTTATTAAAAAAGTTCGAATTTAACATAAGGGAAGGTGGCTTAAAATGATCCTAACAGGCAAAACGATCCACATATGTATTTTTCCAGACAGGTCGCGCTATCTACTGCGTAACACATAAACTACTTGTGACAAATGAAGAAGAATCAATGTCGGTATTCAAGCGATCGCAGTATTACGCCTCTGAATAGATTTCTTTGTAAAATTGGGTTTTATAACATCTGTTATAAGGTAAGCACTAACTTTCATATTTATTTACATATACAGTCTTTCATGTGCAGAAATATGACTTGGTTTACTGAATCGAGTATGTTTTTAGATGCGAATTACACTTATGTATCGTCATAATTATTTTTATATCCTTTATTTTGCCGATAAACAACAATTTACAATTATTTTTAAATGAAGGAACATTTTGCCCACTGGTGAGGGTAAAATGATCCTTTGGACACTTTTTAAAAAATCTATTTTTTTTTTTTTTTTTTTTTTTGCATTACTCAATTTGGGTTTAAAAAATTATTAAAATATGTTTATAATGCAAAATATAGTGTAAAACATACTAGCAAAGAGCCAAAGTTTTATTTAAACAGTTGTGTTACTTTACACAAGTTTTTCCCTTAAAGGAATTATTTTAAACCCCCTTTACCTACTGACGTTACTAATACAAAGAAAAAGTTAAAAAAATGATTTCTTATCATTTGAATTGTTTTGAATATCAAAATTACTGACAGATAAACAAAAGAAATATTCTGCAGAGAGGAATGGACTTTTCATGCCTGGTCGGAGATTATCGGAAGGTACAAAGACGATCCAGAAAAAAACATCATATCATTGAGTTAAATCATTTTAAAGGAAACTAAAACGTGTATTACAATAAATAAAATACAAATACTTATTATTTTTTATGCTAAAAATACATACCAGAAAATATAACAAAAACTATTTTATTGAAATTAGAATCTTTGCGAAGTAAACGAAGTCCTCCTTTCTCTTTTATCTAGTCCAGCAATCTAATTCCGCCTTTGAGCCAATTAGAGTATTTATAACAGAATGGTTTCAAATATAGTACATGTCGTAGCCTAAATACATCGTATTGACATAAATTACAAAAGTGACAATCACACAAGTTTCGCAGAGTTTTCAACTCTTCGATAGATACTGTATTTGATTTATGCAAAACAATATAATAGGTAGAAACATGCCATTTAACGTAGGCTCCTTCAACGTTTATCAGGGAAGGGCTATTGCCACTTTTTATTAGCACTTTCCAACCTAGTTGAAAAGTGCTTATGACTTCGGTTTGTCTGGCCGTATGGCCGTCTGCCGTCTGCCGTCTGCCGTCTGGCCGTGCTCTAACTCCCGTAAATATGCTCGGATTGCTCTGCAATTTTTATATGTTATTGTCGTTATCTATAGCATGTTCCCTATTTCAACGGAAGTGTGTAGCACTTATAGTTTTATTACAGGGACACTCAAAAGAATTCCGTTACATTGCGGTCTATGGGGAAAAATCATTTGCGGTTTATTTAAATAATGTTTCAGTATTTTAAACGCATTGAAATTTATATATATCACTAAGGTGCATTAGAAGAAGCTTAATATGGAATAGGGTGTGCATAGCACTTATAGTTACTTTACAGGGACAGTCAAAAGAATTCCGTTACACGACGTCTATGGAGAAAAATCGTCTACGGTTTATTTAAATAATGTTTCACTATTTTAAACGCATTGAAATTTATATATATATATCTAAGGTGCATTACAAGAGGCTTACTACAGAATAGTGTGTGTATAGCAGTCATCGTTCATTTACAGGGACACGCAAAAGAATTCTCTACTGTCTGTTAACATTAATTCCTGGAAGTGGGTTTTAAGTTACTAAACGCGATTTTAATTTTAACTCGCTTTTTATCTATTACGTGGTGTGTATAAATTCTGTAGATCCTATACAGGGCAGCACAAAAGTTCGCGAACACATTTCCGTTTATTCACAGAAACTCCAGACAGATAATTTTAAACTGTGCTACGCGTTTCCTAACTAAACTAAAATTTAGCATCCTAGCATATACAAATCTATAGATCATATACAGGGCTGAATAAAAGTATTCGGATATTTTTCCGAATATTGTATCTGTTGGAAATTCCTGAAATTATGTTTTTAAATATGTTATGCGTTTTCCAAATTGTTTACTTAGATGTTATCTTTTAGCTTATTAAACGGTATGTTTTGTAAAATTATTTTGGAATCGTTGGAAAGTGCTACATAATCTATGCTTGACGCATGATTTTTCGTTCTTGTTGGATATTGAAATAACTAAATTGCCTTTATATCAGATGATTTACAAATACAGTAAAATGTATTTGCCTCAGATACCGTAAAAATAATTTAAAACTAAGAGATAAACAAACTGAGAACATTTAGTTAGGAGGACTTTCCGCCCCTCAACCTTCCATTTAACCCTTTCCGGCACAGGCAAAGTCTGTTCGTAGAATGAGAAATTACTGACTGACACAGGAATTTACAAACGACTTTTTTAGAAAATAAGAACTCCTTATTTTAAGCTTTCATCGTAGAAACAAAATTTTATTAAATATTCTTGGTGTCGAAGGCAAGTTTGGAATTAAAATTAGGTGTGCCCGGCGTGGGACCACTGTGTCGGAAAGGGTCAAAACCATTTATATGTTATTTTATTTTTAATTATTTTATTTCAGTTTTACATTTATGTGTTTAAAAATTATCTTATCCTATGTTCCAGATGCTTTATTTCACTCTGACGAAAAATCT
This sequence comes from Maratus michaelseni, assembly GCA_963931845.1. NCBI lineage: Eukaryota > Metazoa > Arthropoda > Arachnida > Araneae > Salticidae > Maratus > Maratus michaelseni. The sequence goes on from OZ007595.1 coordinate 199,897,098, forward strand.
GTTACACATATATGAATCCTGATAAGAAAAAGGCAGGTAGATGCTTAGTGTTGGATTTTTTACGATTTTTATTCCTTACATTTCTGCATGGTTTTCTGTCTCTATTCGCATAAAAAGTGACATTTAGCAGTGAAACTCTCCGTGATTTAAAAACCGATCGTCTATGCTAATATGCATTATTAGTTTTTTATCTATGATTGTTTTGGAAAATAAAATACTGTCTGTGAAAATGGGTAGTACAAAGAATTATTATGAATTATAATGTATTATTAATTTTTTTTTTTTAAAACACCTTTAAGAAATTTTATTTCGATATTTCAATTTAATTTGTTGTTAAATTTTTGTAAATTATTTTTTTTTAATGGCGATATGTTTAAAAAAAAAAATTTCTTGAGTAATTTTGGCAAGAAAATAAGAATAATAAAAGGCAGGTTCACGAGCGTTTACAAGCTCTTAGGTATTGTGACAAGTATTAAGCATTTCTGATATTGACAATCAATACCAAACAAACGGAATTATAGCACAGTTTGGAAAAAAAATAATCAACTCGACGATTTAAAAAATAGTAAGATGGATTCCAACATTTCCTTCTTTCCTGTACGTCCCTCTGGCCGTACCAATATCATTTAACCAACAAACATTGCACTGGTTCTTTTATACACTATGCATTTCTTTTGGTTTTGCCTTGGATTTTTATGGAATTTCCCAATAAATCTGTGTATTCTAAGCACTGTCTAAAAATAAAATAAAATAAAATATTGGAGGAAATTTATTGCGTCTATTTAATTTGTTCATATTTACTCTTTTAATTAAAGCGCTTGTGCACGAAGGCCAATATTTTTAAAGTTGGAATAATTAAAATTCTATTATTTTTAGAGCATAAAAAATAATTGATATGATATATGAAACATTGAAGTTTATAAGTGCTAGTTAAAATAAAATTTAGCTGAAAATCGATTATTAAACACTGTTTCTTATTACTTATTTTAGGACTCTCATAATACAACCAGGTAAGCGAGAGGTTAAAGTTTGCTTGTGACAATAATGTTGAATTAGGCAAAATGTATACAATGCAAACAAGTTGGAAATTGTACGTCAAACGTGACAAATGAGGTGCGTTCGTACTATAGCTAGTTATATAAGTATTCAGATCTTGATGATTTTTAATTCTGTGAAATGAATTACATCGTCTGCAGATTAATTTATGTCACAAAATAAGTATCTAGGTCGCTTGATGGTTAAACCTCGGAAGTTCCTATAACAAAAAAACACCGATTTAAAAAAAAAAAGATCAAATTTCTTAATAAATGTTTTTATTAATATCTTCCAAAGTTTTGATTCGATTTTCATAAATTTGAAATGACTCGACAAAATTCTGCAAACATAATATATCTTAAATTTTAAACCATTCGGTTGGGTAGTTTTTGCGTTGTTATATGCGGGCGGACGGACAGACAGACGGACGGACCAGAGGACGGCAATAGGTGTTACGTATTTATATAATTACGAACACACCTAAAAAAAGTATTGATTTTACAGCATAGTACTGGCATCCCAGCTTCCAGTATTATACAGTAAAATTTACAGTAATAAACAGTAAAATAAGTAGTAATACGCTGCGTATTACTACGCGATAGTGTATTACTGCTTATTTTACTGTTTATTACTGTTAATTGTACGGTATAATACTGGCAGCTGGGGTGCCAGTAATATACTGTAAAATCAACCTTTTTTTACAGTGTATAAAATTGATTTTTACAATTACTTTCATGTTGAAAATATCTTAACGACATACAACCAGTATATAAAAATAAAAAAAAGTTTGTGTATAGCAAATTTTCCATTTTCTAATAAATTTCCAAACCAACAAATTGTTTCATATAAATAAAGGAACCCAACCAATGTCTATCGTATAGCTTTGGAAACAGAAAGAGAAAATAACTTTTATCCTATTCGGTTCACTCTTTGCGCAATACCTTACAAGGTGTAATTTAGTTTTATTCCAGATACTCTGATGAGTTCCGATTAGTATTTCCAAGTCTCTGCGGGGCATAAATTATGGTTTTCGGAAGTTGTTCTGATTATTTCTGAATGATATGGAAATTCTTTTGTTTACGCTTCGACTGTTATTGAATTGTAAGTGAATTCTGTTTACTATCTATGCCTCTATTTTAAGAAATTCTAAGCAATCTCTAACAGAAGAAACAAATATGAGATGGAATTTTCAGTGTATTAAATCAGTGTTAATTCAGTGATTAATTCAGTGTGTAAAATGTTATATACTTCGATAACTGTATTTGTTCACTTTTTGGTATATTTTCTATATAAATTAACTATATATTACTGGCATTAATGTTAACACTTTACTTCTTTTTTTATTATAGATAATACGCGCCACTGATTGGTATAAACAAACCGAAAGAAAAGTGACACAACTCAAAACTACTACATATCATAGAAAAGGCTATAGAATATTTGCATTAACTGTAACATAAAATTATAGCACTTAGCCCCGTACGTAACTGTAAAAACGTAATATCTTTAAGATTCATGACGTAGAAGAGATAGGAAGGATTGAGTTATTTTATCCTCACACACACACAATTTATCGCAACTTCTTCTGTGGTGGCAAAGTAACATAGAGCTTAATCTAACTGTTTACCGGATAATTACGCGTGACACTTTTCCTGTAGGATGACGTACCTAATTCAGAACTATTAGTTCAAAAATACACAAATGAATTTTTTCGAGTTGTATCACATTTCTGGGGACTGTGTGGTTAACTTTTGTGTCCAGATGAACTAGTCGTTTCCTCCTTTCCTAAACTCGACGATCTGACGCCGCGGCAAAGCAACAGTCGTTCGGGGAACTCGACAAATGGCCAAGGACACGGTTCCCCTCATGGTGTTCCGGACACGAAGATGTCGGGTGTCTTCTGGCGATTCATCAGATGTCTTCGTGGTGATTCCTCTGATTTTGGGTTCCAGTACGTATCGTAACGACCTCTGTCGTCCCCTCATGCGTTCAATCAGAGTGATGCGCAGGTAGCGGTGCTCCGACTGGTCGCAGAGCATACGGGAGGCCTCTCCCGTTCGTGCCCGCTAAAAGTCTCTCAGGACTTTGGTGAGACGGTTGACATGCTGACGGACGCCACTCAGGTGATTGGTGGCGCAACTCAGTTACATTTTGTGTCATGCATTTTCACAATGCGAGCTCTGTTGCATATCTGAAGCAATAGGTATATTAATGGATGAATATATAGTCTAATTTATAGAAATATTATTTTATAATAGACTAGCAAGCTACGCCCGCTGCGCTGGTCGGTTTCTGCAAATGAACCTTGAATCAAACGAAATACATTGTTTAATTTGACCTTGTATTTGAAAGCAATCTGTATATTTACGTGGAATATCCTTCCACATTACTGAAAAATGACGTGATTCCGCTATTATATTTTCTAATGTGCAGTCAAAATTTTAGCTGTTAAGGACCATCTCTTTTGTTTGGTCATTTACAGTTAGGGTTTGATAAATAATGATAAAACTATATGCAATATACTAAAACCATCACTAAAAATTATTGAACTAACAATGCAAACAAATTAATTAACAAAATCCATTCAGTAGAAGTTTTTATAAAGGTTAATCCTTGATAATCGGGTTCATCTGATTATAGAACTTTTTCACATAATTCTAAAACTAACAGAACGATATGAAATATACTAAAACCATCCTTACAAATTATCTACTTAACAATGCAAGTCGCAAAAATCACGCCCAGTAAAAACTTCCAAAAAGGCTAATCTTTCGGAATCGGGTTCACCTGACTATATAACCTTCACACATCACTGTTTGACTAAGCTACGTAGAACAATATGTAGTACACTATAACCATTCCTGAAATAGTATCTAACTAACTAACAATACAATTCTCATCAAAATATGTGAAGTAGAACTTTTTCAGAAGGCTAATCTTTCATAATCGGAATCTAATATTGAAAAGGCTAATATTTGATTAAAAAAAATGGTCACCCGATTATCAAATTTCTCCGAATAATTCTAGAACTAAGCAACGTAGAATGATATGTTATATAATAAAACAATTATCTAACAGTGTAGGTTCCATCGAAATCCATTCGGCAAAATCTTTTAAAAAGGCTAATCTTTAATAATCGGATTGATCTGATTGTAGAACTTCCCATAATAATTCTATAATTCGTAGTTACGTAAAACGATATGTTATACAATAAAACCTTCCCTGAAAAATTATCTTACAGTTTAAGTTCTACGAAAATCCATTCAGCAGAACTCGAGTCATCAGCAGCCGGAACGAAATTTCATGTATGTAGAAGTAAATAGAAGTATATTGCCATTAATATAGTTTGTATTTGAATAAAAAAAGGTACTTTTTAGTTAGCCGGGCGCCAGTGATATATGTACATATATAAATATATATATGTATATACATTACATATATATATTTATATATTCATACATATAAGTGTATATATGTGAATGGGATGGATGTGGTTTTGCAGTTCCCATAACATGGCCGACCGCAGCGAGAAGAGGAGCGGCCCGAGTTCCAACGGAAACTCATTAGGCCAGCAATAACGATACACAATAAAGATGATGACTAAAGAGTTTCGCCTCTCTGGCCTGGGAACCGAATATTAAGATTATCGTCAGATTTACTTTGGAGATTGACTTGTCCGGTTGGCTTTGGGCAGACGGCCTAGCTCCGGTCTGATATCGGACGGACGCGTTAAATGCCGGTAACTGCGGCAGAATCAACCCCTATTCCCCTTAACCCTGTATATAACCTATATTTAGTCTGTATATATAACTGTGTTTGACTCCAGAGATTAAAATAGTATAGTTTTTTACAAAATACCCTTCAATAATCCACAATAATCTCAACAGCCTAATCATTATTATTATTACATATATATGTATGTATATACAGTGGAACTCCAGTTATACGTTTTGTACGGGACTGGACAACAGAACGTATATCTCGGTAAAACGTACAACTCAATTAACGGTGTACCGGAACATTTTTTTAAATATATCGTAAATATTTTGTTCCGCTGAAAATTTTGTTACCTTTTATATCGAAAACGGAAGTTTTCTAAGTATTACTGCACACATTTTCGGAAACGGGACAGAGTAGAAAAAAGGTGCATAAGAAAAGTACACATAAAGTTATTTTATGATAAAAGCTTTATCAAAAATATTTTTAATATACATAGAGTACTTAAAAGAAATCATTGGAATCGCCTTGGCATATAAATCATTTATCAAAAGACATTTCAGTAGTTTACTGAATATTGTTAAAATAATCACTAATCTTCGGTTGTTTCTTTTCGGCAGAGCCGACACTGAACAACAAACTTTGCATTACTGTTAATAATGCAGCCGCCTTATCGTTACTGCTTTTATTACTGACGATTTGCTTTATTACATCAAAAGCCCTCAGAGTACTCCGAAATTTGAGTTTGATCTTTCAAATCAGATTCATACGACGCGTCGTCAGTGTTTCCGGTTACAAAATGTAAAAATGAGACAAAATTTCGTCCGGGTATGCAAAAACGTAACGTATAACTGAGAGAAATGGATAACTCAAAACGTATAACTCAGCTAATTTTTAATGGCAAGCGGTCGGGACCGCTGAGTTGAAACGTATAACTGAGGGAAACGTACAACTCAGGTAACGTATATCTGGAGTTCCACTGTATATGTATTTGTGTATATATATGTGTATATATATGTGTGTATATATATATGTGTATGTATCTATCACTGGCGCCTGGCTAACCGAAAAGTACCAAAAAAAAAACTTCAAAAATGTTGTCGTACACTTGAAAAAACACCAATTGGCTTAAAATGTCTCATCAAAACTGTTTTTCTTTTTTTTTCTTTTCTTTCTTTTTTTTAAATAAAATTAATAACAGTTTTTTTCTTTTATTTTTTCAGATGTATAGCCATTTGAATTCTTTCTGCAACAACAACAAAAAAAAAACACCTTTTGGCTGAAAATCAAATTGTTTGTGGTCAAAAGTAAAATCAAAATCGCCAAAAACAAAAGATAAATCGCCAAATTTTGTTTCAATAGCAAACTTGCCCCTTGAATAATTTTTAAGCATTACGAACATTCCTAATCATGTTTAAATTAAATATTTTCGTTTTATAATATTATCTCTCATCAAAACTCTTTTTCTTTTTCTGTTCTTTCTCTTTCTTTTTGCTTTCTCTTTCTTTTTGCTTTTTTTTTTTTAATAAAATTATTTTTCGAGATGTATAGCCTTTTCATTTCTTTCTGCAACAATAATGGTCGCAAAAATTTAGCAATGGTAACCTTTTCGGCCAAAATAACAGAACTTTCCATCATAATTCTGTAACTAATGTACGTAGAACAATATGTTATATACTAAAACCTTCCCTGAAAAATTACCTATCGAACAGTGCAAGTTCCATCAAAATCCATTCAGTGGAACTCGAGTTATAAAGGAACGGAACGAAATTTCCGTTTGTGTTTTATATATATAGTAGATAGTAAAACATTTGTCATTAGATACAGTTTGTCTTCCAATAACATAGAAGTATGAAAGCAAAAAGGATAAAATTTATTTTCTACTTTTTAAAATGAATACTGAAATATGAAAAGCAAAATACTAGGCAAACATGTGGTTTTCCAATACTTTTATTGCATCCTGTATCACGTCTGTCACAACGATTAACATAAGGGTTGCCAGTTTGTCTAATTTTTAGTCAGAATATCCGACACCATAGTGGAAATTCCGAAAAAAAGAGTTTTCATTTTATGTAATACTAGCTGTTACACGTGACTTCGTTCACGTATCATTAAAAGAAGAGTAAATGCATTAATAAGGCAAAATATTTCATTCCCGATAATTAGAAACGTAAATAATTAACCAACTCTTTATCACATTCCATAGGACACGAGCAGGGAAGACCAAGCTATGCTCGGTCAAAATTAAATTTGACTTAAAATATCATGACCCATAACCAAAATGACGCGATAATTGAATTTTCTCGAACATGTGACCTAGCCCAATTATCTTCTCGTTCCCTTAAACTGTTAGACACTAAATTTAGCTCAAATCATTTGAGCCGTTTTTAAGATAAAATAGCTTGACCCATAATGACCCATGACCAAAATGACCCACTAATTTAATTTTCTCGAACACGTCACCTAGCCCAACAGTCGTCTCGTGCCCGAAAATCATAGGATGCAAAATTTAGTGTAAATAGTCTGAGTTATTTTTAAGATAAAATAGCTTGACCCATGTTGACCCATGACTAAAATGACCCACTAATCCAAATTTCTCGAACATGTGACCTAGCCTAATAGTCTTCTCGTCCGCTAAACTTATGATGCTAAATTTATTTCAAATCCTCTGAACCGTTTTTAAGATAAAATAGCTTGACCAATAATGACTCATGACTAAAATGACCCACTAATTGCATTTTCTTGAACATGTAACCTAGCCCAACAGTCTTCTCGTGTCCAAAAACCATAGGATGCAAAATTTAGTGTAAATAGTCTGAGCCGTTTTTAAGATAAAATAGCTTGACCCATAATGACCCATGACCAAAATGACCCACTAGTTGAATTTTCTGGAACATGTGACCTACCACAACAGTCTTCTCGTGCCCGAAAACCATAGGATGCAAAATTTAGTGTAAATAGTCTGAGCCGTTTTTAAGATAAAATAGATTGAACCATAATGACCCATGACCAAAATGACCCACTAATTGAATTTTCTAGAACATGTGACCTACCCCAACAGTCTTCTCGTGCCCGAAAACCATAGGATGCAAAATTTAGTGTAAATAGTCTGAGCCGTTTTTAAGATAAAATAGCTTGACCCATAATGACCCATGACCAAAATGACCCACTAATTGAATTTTCTTGAACATGTGACCTATCCCAACAGTCTTCTCGTGTCCAAAAACTATAGGATGCAAAATTTAGTGTAAATAGTCTGAGCCGTTTTTAAGATAAAATAGCTTGACCCATAATGACCCATGACCAAAATGACCCACTAGTTGAATTTTCTCGAACATGCGACCTATCCCAACAGTCTTCTCGTGCCCGAAAACCATAGGATGCAAAATTTAGTGTAAATAGTCTGAGCCATTTTTAAGATAAAATAGATTGAACCATAATGACCCATGACCAAAATGACCCACTAACTGAATTTTCTAGAACATGTGACCTACCCTAACTGTCTTCTCGTGCCCGAAAACCATAGGATGCAAAATTTAGTGTAAATAGTCTGAGCCGTTTTTAAGATAAAATAGCTTGACCCATAATGACCCATGACCAAAATGACCCACTAATTGAATTTTCTCGAACATGTGATTTACCCCAACAGTCTTCTCGTGCCCGAAAACCATAGGATGCAAAATTTAGTGTAAATAATCTGAGCCGCTTTTTAAATAAATGAGCTTGACCCACAATGACCCAGAAATGACCCACTAATCGAATTTTCTCGGACATGTGACCTAGCCCAATGATTTTCTGGTGTCCGAAACTCGTAGGATACAAAATTTAATCAAAATCGTTAGAGCCGTTTTTTAGATAAAATTAATTTGACACGTGTTGACCCAAAAATGACCCACTCATCTAAAGTTCTCGAACATGTGACCCAGCCCAATAGTGTTTTCGTGCCCGAAAATGGTCAGATGCAAGATTTCGTCAAAATCGTTTGATCGATTTTTTAGATACAATTAGTTTGACCATGACCCAAAATGACCCAAAATGACCCACTAATCAAATTTTCTCGAACATGTGACCTAGCCTAATGGTTTTCTGGTGCCTCAAAACGGTAGGATACAAAATTTCGTCAAAATCGTTAGAGCCGTTTTTAAGATAAAATTTGCATATATATATTTAAATATATATACAGGCATCCCCCGACTTACGTAATTAATGCGTTCCGCGGACTTTTACGTATCTCGAATTTTACGTAAGTCGAATGTGTAATTTGCCGAAGTAAAATTTCATAAAAAACTGCAATATTTATTATATATATATATATTTAGATTATTTACACAGTATTAATTTTTAAGTAAAGCATAATGCAGCAGTATTTACTCGGATATAAATTATACAATTACGAAAAAATATAAAGGTAAATTGAAAAAATACCTTTCAAATAAAAAATATCTTGTGGAATTTTGGATTTATAAATTTAACATTGATGGAGTGATTTATAACAATTTTGAGAGTACTTCAAACGACTATAAAAATAAGAAATAATTAAAGAGGCCTGACTTATCTCTTCTCTATGAATTTTCGATGACAAGACAAATGAATAGCACTCACAAAATAAAACAATTCTTGATAAGCACAAATTGTATTTATTAAGAATTAGATGACAACTATGAATGACGGACAATAAAGATTTGTTGTTATGATAATACTATTTATAGTTCACATAATCAAAATTGTATTGGCATCTGTGACAGTTAATTTGGTTCTGTTGTGGGACAGTCAGCGTGAAGATAGATGATAGTGAACAGATATGCTGTCTACAAGTAAATTCTACCCCTGTCGATGTTGAAGGCTGAGGGTTGTCGGGGTTGTCATCTTGATGTTGCTGTGGGCGGCATATCACAAACCTATTTAGAGTAGATTGTGTGGTCACACGATTTTTGTCAATGCAGATGGCCTTGTAGCTAGACATATCTGAATGTATACGTTGGCTAACATTCTCAAGCCGCTCATTGTTCGGGTCCAGAGATTCAAATTTTGCTAGTGTCATGTCCACACTAGCAAAACAAAAATCTTTATTTCTAAAGGAAAATATGTTGGCAGACGATTTTCGTTCTCCAGAATAAATTGATTCATAAAGTTTGAATATGTGAAAAATACGTTTTTATTTTCCAAAAATTTTACAGTAATTGAGATTTTTTTTTCTTTCACCATCTATTCAAATTGAAAATAAATTCTTTTTTTCAGTTTTAATGATATGTTATTAAATAAAACAAAATTACTATTTATAATTTCTGTTATGAATTCGGATTTTCTGAATAATAATAAAAAAAGAGGCGAAATTGATAATCTTGCTTCAAGTAAGTAAACTGTACGTTGCAGAATTTTTATGATACGAACAAAAAAGCTTAATTCATAATTTAAAGTAATTATTCAAATAATATTTCACAGTTGACAGCTTCGGCTAATCACTGGAGTTGTTTCAATCGGCACGTTATTTTCTTCAGAATTCTGGAATGCCTCTAACTGAATGCGGTCATCATTGGTAAGTTCTTCATCTTGAGCCAAAATAAGCTCATTAATGTCAACATTATCCACTTCAAGCTATAATTGATCAGCCAGTTGGACACACGAATCTGTCGCTTGCTAAAATTCTGTCCATTCACTATAATATCAGTCATTGACTTTTTTACTTTCTGTAAAGTATTTTGCGCCATTTCCGGACAGAGTTTCTTTCATGCAGCATTCATTGTTGTCCACTTGACTTCATCCCATGCCATCCTGATGTTTTTAATAGCATGGAGTATATTATAATTCCTCCAGAAATCACGAAGAGTAATGCCACTACCAATGCCACTACCCCTCACCACTATCAATGGCCTTTATTGCTTGGGAAAACATATGCCGCAAATAGCCCAGGCAAATATTCTCCCTCCTCTATTTATGCCAGATATTTGGGAAATTTACTTGCCGCGTCTGCATCTGCACTTGCTGACTCACCCGTGACTTTGATGTAAACCTGTACGCTTCTTGAAACGTTCGAACCACCCAGCACTAGCTTTAAATATACTCTTCATGTCTATGATGCCGGCTTTCTCTTGCAAATCTTTATATAAAGACCTGGCCTTTTCCTGGATTATACGAAAACTTAACGGTATCCGTTTCTGTGTCAGATCCTCGATCTAATGAGTTAATAATTTCTCCATCTCTGAAATTGGACCCAACCTCTTCTTGGTAATTATTGTGTCCTTCAATGTTACTACATCTTTCATGTTTTCAAGAATGCGAACTTTATCCTTCACTATCGTATTTACTGTTGAAGTAGGTCTATTTACGTCCCGAACTATTGTTGATATAGTTTTCCCATATTCATACATATTAATTATTTTCATCTTTTCTTCTAAAGTAATTGCAGACCTTTGTTTTTTAGACTTATTACCAGTGCGTTCGATTTTGCGTTTGGAAAACATTTTGCATTAAATAAAAACGAAACACTGACGGTAATAAACAAATGACTAAACTAACAGCGCCAAGCATGGACTAGCATTATGTGTCGTTCACGAGAAATATATTCCCGCCACTAAGTCTGCGCTTGTCTGTTGTCATAGAAACCAACCCATTCTAATTATCGCAGGTGAAGTTCGAATACAAAATATACGCTCGTTCCTCAGTATCGAAAGCTTAAAATTAAATTTTGTTCTGTTTCGGATTCAAGATAACATAATGATAACGACCGAGCTTTTTATTGCCTCATTTTAATTTCTATATTTCCAACAAAAATATAACTCTCTCTAATATATAAAACTATTTTATTATAGTTATAATTTGTATCTACATATTTTATTTATAAAATAATTATCAAAAGTATGCAAATGCGTATCAAATGCGCTAGTGAGTTCATAAATGTAATTTTCAAAAAAATTTTACGTAACAGCGAATTTACGTAAGTCGCAGTATACGTAAGTCGGGGGATGCCTGTATATATATATATATATATATATATATATATAACCACACACGAGATTTGCTCGTATTAGAATATATGATAATACAGTAATTCTATGTTATAGAGGCCTTGACATAACTAAGTTTTAAAAAAGTGAAATTTTGTGACAAATAATCACGAAAGGAAACTGCAACCAATGAAAAATGGCGGGCCAAATAAAATCGTGGAAATCTGCGAATTGTGTAAAAACATATGTCATGTTTACCTGGTAAACCATTTTACTTTTAACGCTTTTGTGAAACGTTTTAATAGCCATCCTTCAAAGATAATGGAAATAGTATATTCTTTTTCATTAAATTAAATTCTTGTGAATAGGAAGCAATAATTGTAGACCTAAATGCAAGGAGCTTAAATTTGTCTCCTTGATTTAATTAAACAAAAATCTTTATTTCTAAAGGAAAATATGTTGGCAGACGATTTTCGTTCTCCAGAATAAATTGATTCATAAAGTTTGAATATGTGAAAAATACGTTTTTATTTTCCAAAAATTTTACAGTAATTGAGATTTTTTTTTCTTTCACCATCTATTCAAATTGAAAATAAATTCTTTTTTTCAGTTTTAATGATATGTTATTAAATAAAACAAAATTACTATTTATAATTTCTGTTATGAATTCGGATTTTCTGAATAATAATAAAAAAAGAGGCGAAATTGATAATCTTGCTTCAAGTAAGTAAACTGTACGTTGCAGAATTTTTATGATACGAACAAAAAAGCTTAATTCATAATTTAAAGTAATTATTCAAATAATATTTCACAGTTTCCACACAACTAATATGTTACCGAGCAGTATATGGCCACAGAAAGAAAAATAAGCAGCAATTGAATGTAAAAAAAAATAATAATAATAGGCAGTAGAGGATTAAATAAGGGAAAATGATAAAGAAACATATATATTGATAGGTAACATACAGATTATCAATAAATTTTATTTAAATCAAACGTTTTAAAAATTTAAATTTAAGCATACGTGAAAACGAGTTTTTGCATTTTTAAATTTCTATTAAGAGCAGAGGTATCAACGAAATATTACATAACATTTATTTATTTTATGGGAACCCGGTACCATTTGGATTGTTTTTAGAGTTCCGTAATTAAGAAAGTAAAAACGGAACTAGTATAAGATCACTCGTGTGTATGTCTGTCCGTCTGTCACAGCCGTTTTTCTCGAAACCTATCGAAGGTTGAACGTTCAAGCAAATACTGTTTATTTTACGGAAATATTATATATTTATAACACTCTTTCTGTTCTTTTAACAGATTTTGACGAATTTACGTAAAAAATACAGATTATGTACGTAAAATAAAAAGAATTTTCCTCCCTTCTTTGCTAATAGTTTTTTATTCTGTAAAATCAACATTTTTTTACAATGGATTTAGCATTACAATTTTTCTAAAAAAATAATCCAAATAACTTTAAGTTTCATCCATGAAATACATTAATCAGGAAAGTGAGATGGGGTCCACAATGTGTGCCAAAGTGTGACAGGGAGAGCGGGTGGGTTACTATGTTGTGACATCACATAACAAATACGGAAAATATTAGGTAGCCATCTTCCTAATGTTGTTAATTTTTCAGTAAAATACTAGAAAAGCATATGGCAAGTAAATGTGTACCTAAGTCTGACCTATCAGACCTAATACTTTTCTAATGAAGACGAGGTTTGCGCCTTGTGTGTAATAAATAACATCAAAAACCTGTTTGAAAATTCATACGACTCAATATTACAATTAATGAAAGTCTCAAAAAATTTTTAAGGATGATTTTAAGTTATTATACATTCGTAAATATTTAAAAAACTAAAATAATTCTAATCAGAATGCTGTTTTAATCAAAATTATCTCTAAATAACCAATTGTAAAAAAATGTGACCTCAATCTCGGGGAGTGGGACCACTCTAAGGCTCCTACAATCCGGATGGCGCACGCCGCCGCGAGTTTTGAACCCTCGGTCCATTCAGAACAGCTTTGGCGGTTTAGCAATTTCGCGCTGTTCTGATTTCTGAGAAGCCACGCTGTTGTTTTGTTGTTTAAGCCTAAAAGCCGCGCTCGTGTTTATCGCGCAGTTGTGCATTGTTCCATGCTTTATTTTTTTAGTAGCTTGAAATGGATCCTGTTGTGATTTCTATAAATACAATTTTAGAAGTCATCCCTGTAGATTTTGTTCGCAGCTTGAAAATAGATCCTGTTGTGATTTCTATAAATAAAATTTTAGAAGTCATCCCTGTAGATTTTGTTCGTAGCTTGAAATGGATCCTGTTGTGATTTCTATAAATGAAATTTTAGAAGTCATCCCTGTAGAAAAAGATACTGCTTTCGTACTGCTATAAATAAGCAGTATGGTGGGTTTAAAATGAAATATGATGGGAGTAAAAAAGATGACTAAACATACATGTTTTATTTAAACATACTGTGTAAAATATAAATATACTCTGTACAATATCTATCAGTTATTTATTGTATGTATAATTGTTAACTGCAAATATTTTGGTAAAGCTCTAAAAAATAAAAAAAAAGTGAGTAAATAAATATAAACTAATTTTCTTTTGAGATATTGTGTACATAAAAATTGAGATTCGAACACAGAAGAACATGTAACATCCTCCAATTTTAAATTTTTTAACTGGAACTATAAAACACATAAAATCTTGTTCAAGAAATACTTTTCTAATGATAGTTGAATATTCAATAATTGCGTGGGGAAAATCAATTGTTATTTATTAATCTTTAATATATTTTCTTTAATACACACACGCAGGGCGTTCATGCGCACACTGAATACATTAGTAAACAACAACAAGGCTTCTCAGAAGTCAGAACAGCGCCAAACCGCCAAAGCTGTTCTGAATGGACCGAGGATTCAAAACTCGCCACGCGGCCATTTAATTGTCCGTAGGAGAAGAACGATTGGAAAAGCATCGTAGGAAACAATCACTCATTCGTCTAAGTGGGCAACAAAATGCATTATGATTCAGTCTGCATTATAGTAGCTCTGGGAATCACCAGTGTGACTAGAGCTCCTATTCTATAAGGGTCGCCCAAATGAAAGTGGCATTGCTGTAATAACTCCACCATTTGAAGAGAAAGATGACTGCGCATGCTCCTATAGAGGGCGCAGAGTTCTGGGAATGCATGCGATATCGTCAGATCCCGCCAGATGCGTGTGTGATAGGGTGGGAGCACGTTAAAAGGCTTCGTTCGCATCATGGATTCTCCTAACGGTGTCAACGCGAGGTCGTACAATTTTTAACTGCGGAAACTGACACCTGGCACGTGGCATGCTGTCACGCGGGGTTTTAATCTTGCATGATAATGCTCGTCCTCATGTGGCGGTGTCGTGCCAAACATTGTTACGGTAATTCCGGTGGGAGGTTCTCGAACATCCCTCCTACAGCCCAGACCTCTCGCCGTGTGACTTCCACATCTTCGGTCCACTCAAGAAAGCTTTGAAGAGACGGCGATTTTCCGAAAATAATGAGGTCCAAGTTGCCGTTGAAAATTGGTTCCACAACCAATGTCGGAGCTTCTTCACCAAGGGTATCCATCGTCTCGTTGACCGCTGATACACTTGTTTCAACCTGCAAGGTCACTTTGTATAGCCTATCTGTCACGTCTGTATTACTTCTTTCTTTTGTATACTGATTTGCATTAATACCATTAAACCATTTCACAAACCGACTGTAGTGACACTTTCATTTCTTCAGTGAGCTGAATCATCCCTGCCATTTAATAACCTGCGACCAAAAACCAAGCTGAAACCGGTTAGCTTACCGCAGTGGTAGACGGCCAGTGACAGTTAGAGGGACGTTAAACCCCTTATCTTGCGGTAAAGTAATGGTGAGCTGGGTTACAACTTTGCGGTTACATTATGCAACAAGATGGATATGCTTCAGCTCCCTTCATTACTTTAAGTGTGACCACCTGTGACATAAGGGGGGAAAGTGATAAAAACAAAACAGCCAAATTTACATGACGTAATTAATGGAAGACCCTTTGCAAAATTTGTTTCCTACTTGACGCAAAAACTTACAACGTGCATTTAAATTTTATTCGAGCACATCAAATGACTTCTGAATAATATTCCTAAATTTTGAGGAGACAAGTTATAATTTTTGAAATTGTTCTGATTATTTCTGTATATTTTTTACACATATTTTCTTTAAGCTTTCTTTTTTTCTTGAGTAACTCTATAATTCAGTTTAGTGCCAACCTGTTCCAATATCTAAAAGGGTGAAAGAAATATTGGATGAAGCATTCAGTGAAATGGTATATTATTTATTCATTTATATATATAAGTTAATTAACTATTTTGTAGAAGAATTTTTTTATATGAATGTTAAGTCATTGAAAATATAAGTAGGATTAATTTTTCAATGCCTTTCATGTTGCATATATCTTAAAATTATTCAAAATATATACTTACTATATACAGTATGGCACTACGATCGGTGAATAAATTCGGCCTCCCTTATTATACTCCGCTACTCTTTCTGATTTCTAAGATTTGCGTTTAAGAACTTTGCGATTTTTTTATGGGCATATATATTTTTTTATTAAAAGTCTATTTTCCCAACTCATTTTTATCTCCTCATGTGTTATATTGCAACCATTCTTCAATGTTTGCCAACATGCGGCATGTTATTCACAATTACTTTTACAAATACATATAATTTTAATATTACTGTTGATATGAATATTAAGAAAATAAATCTATGTTGCATTAAAAAAGTTATTCAAAACATATCTTGTCTAAATGTAAAATATAAACTTATGTAAATAAAAATTGTCTAATAAATATCTAAAAGAATATTTTAAACAATATATTTTATAACAATACTACTTATTTAAATAATTACAATGACAAGCATGCTTACACATCCCGTTACATTTTTTGTGAAAAAAAAAATCCTCCAACATTAACGAATTTTCTTTCGTATTTTATCCAATAACTGATAAAGTGGAATTCAGTTTTATACAAATACATCCGATGACTGTCGATTGGTATTCCACATCTTGTAAAGAACATAAAACACGGATATCGAAAATTGTTCTGAGGTTGTCTGTATAATACCAGAATTTCTTTCTGTTACGCTTTCAATGAGGAATTTGCACACATGGGGGATTTGATCATTTTTATATTTTTCTGATAATTCTACATCCACAGTTTTCAAAAATGTTCTCAAAAACGCAAAAAATAAAATCAATAATTAAATAATTAATCGTAAAAGTAAGCTAAAATCACATGACTCCAAATCGGGGCGTGACTTACTATGACGTCACAGTTCACGACATGCCGATGTTTACATTCTGTTAGCAAGCGGCAATCGTATTCTCTTGACATCCAATTTTTTTTCTACTTGGATTTTCATAATAATTCATCATCATCTCATTCTGATTGTTGATTTTTTTCTAATTTCGTATATATTTTTACGAATTATGTCTCTTATACCCGGATCTGCCAAGAATAGATAGCATGGCTATGTTTTCTTTCTTGGGGAAAACCCCCGATTTTATGGGAGCAGAAATAAGAGGGATTTAAAACGAAAAGTTACATAAAATTATTTTTATATTATTCAATTTATATAATAAAAGCAAATAACGAGCTAGATTTATTTATTTTGCAAGAATATTTATTAATTAATTATTATAATTATTTTGCAAGAAAAAGACATTTTCATTTATTTATTTCTAATATATATTTTTTAATTTAACTAAAATATTTGATTACAGATTCAATTAAATTATCTTGGATAAAATGCATGCTTGGTAGCCTTTGTCCCTTATACGATGTTTCTTTCAAACAAAAATTATTTTTGACTAACAAGTATATATTAGTTCAAATTATTTATCTATTACAAACGGACAAACATACGTGATATTTTAACAGAAAATAACGTCTTCTATGATTTTATTCTTTAAACAAACATGAAGTGTAGGAGTAAATCTGAAATTTAAGAAAAACTGTTTTTTTTTAATTCTTTAAAACAGAAAAAAAAAAAGAATTGAATCATATATACAATATTTGAGGTGTAAGAACATTTGATTTTGAATTCGGTAGAAGGCGCTACCAAATACCAAATATTTACAGTAGTTATTTTACGCCTTGAAATAACTCGTTTTATAATCTCTTTTTTAATATTTTTTTGAAATAAATCCTTTTTTTTTTTAAAACCTAGTCCCTAACTTTATAAAAATGTACACTTACGCAATAAAATTTTTATTTACTTCCTGAATTAAAAACTAACATATTTCTGTGTGTCATTTCTTAGACGTTTCTACGTTTTACCTATTTAATCATCAATAAAACAGGATTATTGCTTATGAATCTTTATAGATACAATATACCTATGAAATCTATTACATTGTTTTTGTTTTGCAGTATTTATAATAGGACTTTATGTTGTCAGTCATAATAATTTTCGAAACAGCAATATTTAAAAGGGACAAGTTGAAAAGCGACGTATGTAAAAACAATAACTATGTCGTTTGTTGTCATGAACTGTGACGTCAGATGTATTACGCAGCGCTTTCGGGATACGGTAAATAGTGCGATATTAAAACAATCATAAATCAACAATAAAAGCTAAAAAAAAAAAAAATATGCAGGCTATCCTTCTTAATTTTTCATGTTCTATTGTTTCGTGATAAATTTAGAAAACGTGCAAATTCTCCATTGTTATTGAGTTTCTCGACAATTCTTTTCTTTGTCTATTTGTTTTAAAATTTCTCAGCAA
Organism: Maratus michaelseni; assembly: GCA_963931845.1. Taxonomy (NCBI): domain Eukaryota; kingdom Metazoa; phylum Arthropoda; class Arachnida; order Araneae; family Salticidae; genus Maratus; species Maratus michaelseni. Next base: position 199,915,582 of record OZ007595.1, read on the forward strand.
TCTCTGAATGAAGAGCTATATATATATATAAGTTGTTATATTCTTATGCTTTTTGTTGTTCATTGGTTTATTATGTTTATACCTAATATTTCAGCTAACGAAAATGTCATATTATCATTAAAGAAATATCACTAATGAATTTTCTATTATAAATACCTATATTTTAACTATATGGATTATTTATTTTATCTTCATGTTACATTTAAGAGTGATGTCAAGTAATAAAATGATTATTAGAATTAACGTTGTTATTATTTATTTAAACGTAAAATATACATTTTTTTTCAAAGCGAAGTTTTCATATTCTAATAGCTAAATAAAACAATAAATTAAATAACATATTAGAGAAAATTTATCAATTCATACAAATATAATGGAAAACAAATGGTGAATTTTTTTTCGAAAACCAAATTTAAAATAAAAAATGAAATTGCCTTTGAATGAGGGTAATTGTTATAGTCGTACTTTATTACATATTTTTTTTCTTTCGTTTACACTTACTATTGCAATTAACTTTTGATAATGCCTTTAAATCACGAAACGTATGCACAAATCAATTTCTCTAATAAATTTCACATTGCAAATATATATTAATTAAATGATATTTCTATATTAATGTAAAAAAATAAGTTTATGTCAAAGTAAAGACTTTAATTTTGTCATAAGTATCTAGAATTTTTAAAAAAATGTATTTTAGAACAAATTTACGTGTAAAAATAATTACAAATATAGGGTGGTCATAAAATCTTTCCCTGATCAGAATAATGTATTGAAGAAAAACGAATATAATTAGGCATACGCTTGTTTCAATATATTGTAAAGACATTTACGAAGTTTTTAATACAAGTACTTAAGCAAGTAAATTTTGATTTGAGCACTTTTGGTAGCTCGAAGACTGTCAAGGCGATATTCCATTTCTCGGCACGTATTGCCCAATATTTGGGCTGTCACACTATAAACAGCATTTGTGAACCTGACGTTGAGTGTTTCAATATCTTTTACTATTGTTGCAAACACTTTATCCTCTATGTAAACTTAAAAGAAAAATCTAGAGGAGTTGGTCTATCCCGTCCGATCCATCTTCAAGTAAATTTGTCATCAAGGAACTCACGAACGACGGTATAAACTAGACTAAAAGAAACTTAAGACCATGACTTTTCCATAATAAATATTTTACAGTATTACATTCAATGGTTATTTCATAATAATATTTTTAAATCGGGGAAAGACTTTATGATCACCCTGTATCTGTACAAATAACATTACAATGTATCTGAAACAAAATCAGCGAAATTATTTAACCGGATTTTCTGTTTTCTTGACTAAATAACTTAAAAAGTCTAATTTTGTTTTATTTGAGCTCACTGGATGATTTCCGAATAATATACCTAAGTTCCCGAAGAGCATAATTTATTTTTATTTTATTTGTTCATTGTTTTGTTTTGTTTATAATAAGTTATTTCAGTAAGGTTTATTTGTTATATTATGTTTAAGGAAACAAAATCACTAATGACTTCTAAGTTATAAACATAGGGTAACTTGGGGTGAAATGTCGTTTTGGACAAGATGCCATGTCACATGGTTTTCCTATGCACAGGCGCTGTAGGGAAACGCCTCTCAGTCGTGTGGAAGAGGCTTGCCTACTGATACTTTAATTCCAGTTTGTCTTGTTTTATTTAAATTTTAAATAGTGTTCTATTGCTGTTCCGTCTTAAGACCTTTGGTAAATGTCCAAAATTTTTTACACTCTTTCTTTATGTAATTTATGTGTAGATGGTCATCCTACCCCAAGATTGGGGTAAGATGCTGAAATGCAAGCATTTACAAAAGCAAAATTTTTTTATGCTTTCTATGACATTTCTATGACATTTCTATGACATTTCTAAAATTACATACATTTTTAAATCATACATAAATGTATCAACTTTAACAAGAAATTAATAAATAACATATAAAAACAACAGACGATTTTATGAACAATTGATTAAAAAACTACAGCATCTTCACGCAATCTATCCTATATTATTTACATGGAATCGCTATAGAGTAAAACCTACATAACGGACACTCCCGAATAGCAGACACCTGCATATAGGAGACACTGTTTCAATCCCAAACATATATATACATGGTGTCTAAAAATTCATTGACACATTTTTAAATTCAATAAACGATAAAGTAATTGACGTACGAGAGTCCGGTTTGGGCGAAATGCTTCTGATGATCTGAAATTTTGTTTAATCAAATAAAAAAATGAGTTCCGAAAATTTATCATAGATGGCGCTGCTTCTGGAAAGTTATTGATTAAGTAGAATGACTTTATACATAACGATGGCGATAGACGCACAATGCATATGAGCAGTTTTTGTCCAAACTATGGCAATCCATATTCCAGAACTCAACAATCCTTCCTGAGTTCGATTAGACGAGTGACAATAGATAGACGAGTATTGTCAACTTCTGGAATGTGGGTTGCCATAGTTTTAACAAAAACTGCGTATACGCATTGTGCGACTTTAGCCATTGTTATGTATAAAAGCATTCTACCTATTCGATAACTTTCCAGAAGCAGCGCCATACATGAGAAATTTTTGGAGTTATTTTTTTATTTGCTTAAACAAAATTTCGGATCATAAGAAGCATTTTCGTCCAATCCTCATTCTCGACGCCAATTGCTTGATCTTTTATTGAATTTTAAAATGTGTCAAGGACTTTTGGAACACCATGTATATTTGTATTTTTATTCCTCATTTCTGAATAGTGGACAAATTTCGAGTTCCGGGTGTGTACACTATTAAGATATTTTATTGTATATTATTAAAATTAATTCGACTATTTATTTTAAGTAAATAAATTAGTTTCAGTCAGATTTTCGTCATTTTTTATATAAAATATCAGTTTTTCATTCTTTTCCTGTCATAATAGATTTCATACAGGATATAGAAGATTTAAATTTCTTTCGTAAATAACTAATATATTGCATATACATCAGAATTGAATGCAACCTTTATATAAATGTAAAACAAATACGTATTTATGTAAAACCACAATTTTGCTACGTAATAAATATCATGAACAAAAACTTTAATGAAATACTAAAGCAAATTTACATATATTAATAAATACAAAGGTTATGTTTACATGTAACATTATATCTTTCATGAAACAAAATCACCAAAAAGCATTACACTATTTGCTTCCCGACTTTAGAAAATAAATTTCAAAATGTAATTCAATTTGGTCCAAGTACATCGTTTAATTAACTTCCAATTGATATTCCCAAGTCAACGAAAAAAAATGAATTACGATTTCGGAAATTGTTCAAATTCATATGAATAATTAGATTTTTTTTTGTCTGTTTACATTTTCCAATGATATTGAGCTTCGTAACAATTCTGCTATCTGTCTATTTATTCCATGAATTTATTCTATGTAATCTCTAAAATTAAAAATATACAGGGTCATTCATAATTCTCTCTGGTGTTTCGAAACGTTATAGTAAAAAAACAAAGACGAATATAAAAAAAAGAAACATATGAAATTATTCCGAAACTATTCAAGTTTTACTTACATACATTACAGGTGTTCTATGTGTGAACCCTTGGTCACACGGCATACATCCATGCGATAGTCCAGTTCCTGCCATACTCCGTTTCTTTAAATCTGAATCAGTGGTGTCAGTCCAACGGGCCTTTCGTAATAAATATCGAAAACAGGGACCAACTGACAAAACAATTCATGTGTGGTACCGGAAATTTAAAGATACGGAGTATGGCAGGAACTGGACTATCGCATGGATGTATGCCGTGTGACCAAGGGTTCACACATAGGACACCTGTAATGTATGTAAGTAAAACTTGAATAGTTTCGGAATAATTTCATATGTTTCTTTTTTTCATATTCGTCTTCGTTTTTTTACTATAACGTTTCGAAACCCCGGAGGGAATTATGAATGACCCTGTATATCAGATGCAATTTTCTAGCTACTGTGGAAGTTTTTATATGCCTTACATTCCGGCGTATAATGCGAAAACAAATCTATAAACAAAGAAATGTATAATGCTTACAGATTTCATAACATTGTTTATGAAACTAAGCCACCCACCCAAATAACTTTATCAAATTTTCTTTCCTACTTTACGCGATATCTTGCAGATCGTAATTCAGTTTTTTTCAAGTATATCGGATGACTTCCGATTAATATTCCGAAGTCTCTGTGGAATGTATACTATGGCTTTCAGAAATTGCTCTGATTCTTTGAGAATAATATGGATATTTCTTTCCGTTACGCTTTCGACTGTTATTGAGTTTCTCTGCAATTCTGTATACTGTACATCTGTTGGAAGAATTTCTAAACAAATCACCAAAAGAACAAAAAAATATCAACTGAATTTTTCTGTGTATTGCTGAAGTTATTATATTGTCAGTTTTATTTTTTATGTTCATTTTTTTTTCTTTCGATCTTATTTACGATCTCAGTTCATTATAATATTATTAAGCAAAATAACAGTTAGTATAAATATAATCAAGTCCTTAGCATACATATACATTAGTTACGTGCAATCTTTGTATATTATTAATATTATTCTTCATAATAAAATTATGTAATTAAAATAATTCCAGTAATCCGTTTCGTAATTTTTTTAGTAAAAGTTCTTATTTAAAAGTGAAATTTTGATTTATTAAAAAATATTTAGGAGTATGAATTAAATAACATATTAGAGAAAATTTAATAATTTATATAATTATATGGGAAAATATTTTGTAAATGTCTAAAAGAAGAAAGAAAAAATTATATTTTCATTGTGCGATGGAAATTCTTATAGAGTAATTGCGCAATTACATGATATATGATAATACTTTTTTACTTGGCATTTTCTATCTGCCCTCCTCGCCGTAAAATTATGCTCAAATAACGATTTCCTTATTTTTCCTATAAGAATAAAGTTCTATATAGCACATTCAACTACGCTGTGTCGTTGATTTCGTGATTCTGTTCTTAATGTAAAAATAAAGTTCCGCTAATGGTTGAGTAGCCACGGCAATTAGTTAATTAAACCATGCTAAAGGTGTTGTTAATTACTCTCAAAAACAAGTATAACTACTACGAAGCAAGCCAAAAAATTCGTACGCAAACGATTTTATTCGATAGGATGGAGCTTCGATAGGTTGGAAGTAGCGAGCTAAAAGTAGCGAAACTCCAATAGTTGCAGCTCTTTGTCTAGTTGTTTATAGTGTAATTCTCTACATTTTGAAAAACATAATGTAGCGAGTAGAACGATACAATAAAACAATAGCTTCTATCGAATGCTGACGCTCTTCCAGGAAATCAAACAAAAATAGTACTATTCTTCAGATCAGTGGTTGGAAGTAGCGAGCTACAAAGTAGCAAAATTGCAGTAGTTTCTACTCTTTGTCTAGTTGTTTGTAGTGTAACCCTTCACATTTTGAAAAATGTAATGTAGCGAGTAGAGCGATACAATAAAACAATAGCTTCTATCGAGTACTGACGCTACTTCAGGAAATCAAACAAAAAGAGTTCTATTCTTCAGATCAGTGGTTGGAAGTAGCAAGCTACAAGTAGAGAAACTGCAGTAGTTTTTACTCTTTGTTTAGTTTTTTATAGTCTAACCATCGACATTTTGAAAAATGTAATGTAGCGAGTACCGCGATACAATAAAACAGTAGTTTGTATCGAGTGCTGACGTTACTTCAGGAAATAAAACAAAAAAAAGTACTATTCTTCAAATAACTTGCCTAATCATAACTTACCTCTTTTGTGCGAAATGCAACTTTTGCGCAATAATTAGCGAACGGCAGCGGCAAGTTGCTCTAATAATAGAAAATAAAATATATGTCAGAGCTCGATTTCCAGAGGGGCAAACTACAACTCGTCTTTTAATACTAAAAATTTCGCATTATTTAAACGCAGAAGTTTTCTTTAAACTATGACGAAAATTACTTATATAACCTACAGGTGTAAGCTTGCCGATGCATTAATCGTGCCCTGATTTATGCAGTATACAGTTATGCATAAACATGTTGTAAAAATAGTTGACCATCCTTGTTTCGCTTGTTATGGTGCGTGATTCTATTCGCCTGTATCCAAAAAAAAATAAAGAATCGGTAGTTTAACCGCATTTTTATATAGCTATACATACATATTTATTGTATTACGTTTATTGTATTACGTAATTTGCTATGAAAATTGTAATATGTGCATAAAATAACATTATGGATGCTAACACAAAACATTTTTATATATATTATACTTTATAAATTTTAATACCCCGATGTACCCCGAGTTATATCGTACTTATTTTATTATATATTGGCAAACATGATAGCTGTATTAATTAAGCCGTGTGAACGCATCATTTGGCAAAATCTGAAAATAGCGTAGTAGAGACAACTTCTGAAGAATAGTTTGCAGTCGCTACTGTTAGTTTTACAAGTAGTTGTAGTTTAAGTTAACAAAAGTTTGGATAAACTAGTTGTAGTTGCAGATTGCTATAAAAAAAGTACTTTTTACATTGACTGGATACGACTTAATGTTAACTTATCAACTACTGGGAACATATCACTAACTAATGCAGTCACCCTAATCTTATTTTATTTTATATGTTCGTAGTTCATTTTTAGTTAAATTTACTATTTAAGTTAACTTCAGATGAGATAAATTAATACTAAATCTAGAAATAATGCATAAAATAAGTTTCCTGAGGACTTAACATGTAAAATAAGTAAAACATTTAAAATAATACCTTATTGATACCTTAAACATGTAAAATAAGTTTCCTAAATGACTAGGAATATAACTTGAATACTTTCAATCTTTATATATATCTAAGGTATTAGTTTATGTAACAGCAAAATTTGTATGTTATAATAAATATATAGAGCTATATTTAAAATATATATTAAATATATATTAGGACAAATTGACTTATTCAAATAATTACAAGAGAAAATAATTTTACATATCCCATTACAATTCACCTGCAACAAAATCGCCAAATAACTTTATCGAGATTCTTCCAAACTGTATGCAATGTCTTACAAAGTGTAATTAAATTTTATTCTAGGACATCCAATGATTTCCGAATAATATTCTCAAATCACTAAAGGGCATCAATTACAGTTTCTTGGAATCTTTCCGAAGAAAATAGGCACATCTTTTCATTACGCTTTCATCTGTTTGAAAGCCAATTTTGCTCACACCCTATCCGTTCCAACAATCTTGAAGCCATCTCTAAAAAAAGAAAAATATATCATGTAGATTTTATTGATATTGTAGATGTACAAGATGATTCAACTTAAAGCATCCATGTTTTGAATCATCTGGAGAAACAAACGATAGACATAATGATTCTATATTTTGAGGATATACATTTCAGACCGCGGGAAAATAGATGCTGCAAGTAACATTAGAACCGCGGGAAATTTTACTCAAGTTTTATAAAACATATTTCACACCAGAATTAATATTTAAAACTATTTAACTTATTTATTCAACTTATTTTTATGAGATTTCTATTTAACTTAATTTATTAGGGGGTTTCTGGTGCGAATTGACAACAGTACGGGTCAAAATGACCCATCTTCGCGGTTCTAGTGTGAAAAAAAAATAGTTACAAAAGTAACCGATATGTGAAAAAGTGACGATATGAGCATTGTTATGTAATTAATTAAAGCGGCACTGCCAATATAAACCACGTATAGTCAACGTATATACTTATTAATTTACACCATTCACAAACAACCTGTCGATCATGCAGAAATGTGACAATACCATCAACAAAACACACGTAACTAACATAACAGCAAACAAATGTTAAATCAGAATATAATTAACGAGCATTAGATGTTCCCAATGAATTCTCAAGGGATTGCTTAACAAAAGCATTTTCAGTCACTTGTATACTTTGGTTTTTAACCTGCATTCTGCTTGAACAGCAAACCTTCCTGTCCTCTAGAACTGGAGAATCATTCTCCACAAACAAAAATCTGTTAGTGAACCTGAAAGTAATGCCTTCATTCCGTACTTGTGAAAAGTTCTACAAGTATTTTCCCTATTTTGGTAAAATTAATTTACTAGCAAGGCATTGTTCTTCAAAGATAGACTTATTGTGTTAGTCGAATAATGTTCCGAAAAGTTTCAAACTTATAATATTTTTTAAATTTCTGATACTAACTCCTTTTCTGCAGATTTAGATCTACGATAAATCTCGCGATACCAAATATCGATAATTTTTGTAAATAAAATGTTAGTTTGCTTCAATCATAACCACATGATTTGAAATACATATCCTCTTATTATTAAGACGTTTCATCACTGGATGGTATTTCGCATTGCAAACAGGCGTTGGAAACAACAGTGAGTTAACAGATTCACTATATATACAATTATTCTTATTTTAATTTTTAATTCAATATGGCATTAATATAAAATAAATAAAATCATAATGCTAATTCTATCAGTTTCCTTTTATAAATGCATGTTAATTAAATTAATTTATCAAATTTTAATATTACATTTGATATTAAAGTTCAGTGGACAAATTTTGTTTTGCTTACGATTTTTATATGACAAATATATCTTATTTACATACAAACGTTATATAAATGAAAAATCTGAATAGAAGTAAAAGCGAGGTTTTTATATTTAAATAAATAAATAAATTTACTTGAAAAAATCTTTTAAACAATCTTTTACATTTCAAATAATTATAATAAAAATATACTTACATGTACTATTAGATGTATTGTGTAACGAAATCATCCAATTAACTTGAATGAATTTCCTTTCCTAATTTAATAAAAATAAAAATATAATAAATATTTTGGAATATTAAACCATTTTATATATATGGATATAAATATCCTAAAATTTTCAAGGTGAAATTTTTATAACCAAGAACTTATGTTTGATATGGCTCTCTCGTGAAAATATTTTCATTTCTCTGTCTATTTAATTCTAATGTTTTCAGCAATCATCCTCATTCTAATAAATTGCAACAAGAGAATTACAGTTAGCATAAGATTTGAAACAAAATTCTAGTGAAATTTGTTAATTATGTTTTTATTTTTTTAAATACATGTTTTTCTTGTAATAAGTGATTACGGTAAGTTTATATAAGCATCTTTCTCTACTTATTTCTCCATAAAAACGTATGTATATTTTTAAAAATATAATAATAGAAAATAAAATAAAACATGTTTAAGATGTTTTAGAGTCAAATGTAGGAAAGGTATATGTAAATCATTAACCATTTTTAAATATTCATGTTTATCCTAATATGTGTGTTGTAGTTTTAGAATAATTTCTTTTGTAAAAATGTGTAAAAAATTTGTAAAAACAGTAGCTCAATCTTGTATCACTTGTTATGATGTATGACTCTGTTCCCGTATATACGAAAAAACTAAAGAATCTGTAGTTTAAATGCATTTTATATAACTATGTATAAATGTTTATTCTATTACGTATCTCTGTTCCGTTCATTTTTCTATGAAAATTGTAATATGTGTATAAACTAACATTATGTATGCTAACACAAAACATATTTTTTCTATATTATACATACTTTGTAATTTTTAATACCCCGCTGTTCCCCGAGTAATATCGTACTTATTTTACTATATATATGCAAACGTGGTAACTATATCCGTGTGAACGAATCCTTTGACAAAATCTGAAAATAGCAAAGTAGAGACAAGTTCTGAAAGTAGTTTGTAGTCATTATTTTTAACATTACAAGTAATTGTAGTTTAAGTTAACTTAATTTTCGATAAATTAGTTGTAGTTGCAGCTTGATATAAAATAAAAAATACTTTTTACGTTGACTAGATAAGACTTAATATTAACTGTTCAACTACTGGAAAAATATTACTAAGTAATGCTGTCACCTTAATATTATTTTATTTTATATGTTCATAGTTCATTTTTATTTACATTTTTTATTAATGGTTAACTTCACATGTGATAAATTAATATTAAATCTGGAGAGAATACACTTTACTAATGATTTTCATATTATAAATATAACTTGAACACTTTCAATTTATATATATATGTAAGGTATTAGTTTAAGTAACAGCAAACTTTGTATGTTATAATAAATATATAGAACAATATTTGAAATATATATTCAATTTATGTTAAATCAAATTGACTTATTTAAATAATTACAAGAGAAAATAATTTCACATATCCCATTACATTTCATCTGAAACCAAATCCCCAAATAACTCTATCGAGATTCTTGCATATCACTAAGGTGCATCAAATATAACTTTACAGATTGTTGTCAATCTTTCTGAAGAAAATAGGCATATCTTTTAATTATGCTTTCGTCTGTTTGAAAACCAATCTTGTTCACAGCCTATCTTTTCCAAAAAACTTGAAGCCAACTTTAAAGGAAGAAAAATATATCATGGGGATTTTATTGATATTGTACATGTCAACTTAAAGCATCCCGGTTTGGAATGCTCTGGAGGAACAACCGATAGGCATAATGATTCTATATTTTGAGGACATACATTTCAGACCAAGGTTAAATAGGTGATACAATTAAAAATATTTAGTTACAAAAGTAACCGATAGGTGAAAAAGGGACGATATGAGCATTGTTATGTAGTTAATATAAAACGGCACTGCCAAAAAATACCATTATTCTAAATGTCATCATATATATTTATTTATTCACACCATACACAAACAACTTGTGGATCATGCAGAGATGTTATAGCACCTTCAACAAAACACACGTGACTAACATAACAGCAAACAAATGCTGCGACAATACACTGGAATAACAGTAAAAAGTACGCTGCCAAAAATTTGTATCACAGTGTTCAGTATATCCACCATGCCGCTCGGCTCAATAATATACCCATTGTGTTGCAAGAACAACAATTGATACCTTGTCACCTAATAATTCACATCAGCACAAATCTGATCAGTGATGATGTTGCATGACTGCAAACTTTGCTGGCTCTTCCTCATTCAGCAAATCCCTTTAACTATTGTGTACCATAACAGGGTTCGTACAGATCAGGGAATTTTCCACCAGTATTTTCTTTAGAGAAAGAGAAATCTAGGGTAAACTATCGAAACTTCGTCTTCATTTAAGCAGATATTTTTTGAAAGAAAATACTGGTACCAAATAATATCCTGGTTGCAAAATTCCAGGAGCCGTACGAACCCTGCATAAATCAGAATATAATTAACGAGCATTAAACGTTCCCACTAAATTCTCAAAGTATTGCTTAACAAAAGCATTTTCAGCCACTTGTATACTTTGGTTTTTAACCTGCATTCTGCTTGAACAGAAAACCTTCCTGTTCTCTGGAACTGGAGAACCATTCTCCACAAATAAAAAATCTGTTACTGAACCTGAAAGTAATGACTTCATTCCGTACTCGTGAAAAGTTCTACAAGTATTTTCCCTGTTTTGGCAAAATGAATTTATTAGCAATGCATTCATTGTTCTTCAAAGATAGAATTATTGTATTTGTCAAATAATGTCCCGGAAAGTTTCAAACTTATATTTTTTAAATTTCTGATACTGACTCATTTTCTGCAGATTTAGATCTATGATAAATCTTGCAATTACAAATATCGTCAATTTTTGGAAATAAAATGTTAGTATGCTTCAATCATTTCCACATGATTTGAAATACATATCCTCTTATTATTAAGACGTTTTATAACTGGATGGTGTTTCGCATTGTAAACAGGCGTTGGAAACAACAGAGAGTTAACAGAATCACTATATATACAATTATTTTCATTTTAATTTTTAACTCAATATGGCATTAATATAAAATACATAAAATCATATCGCTAGTTCTATCAGTTTCCTTTTATACATTCATGTTAATTAAATTAATGCTTAACAAATTTTAATATTACATTTGATTTTCAAGTTAAGTAGTCAAAATTTGTTTTGCTTACGATTTTTATCTGAGAAATATATCTTATTTATATACAAACATTATATAAATGAAAAATCTGAATAGAAGTAAAACCGAGGTTTTTATATTTAAATAAATAAACAAATTTACTTGAAAAAATATTTTTAACAATATTACATTTCAAATAAGTATAATAAAAATATACTTACATATACCATTAGATGTATTGTGTAACGAAATCATCCAATTAACTTTAATGAATTTCCTTTCCCAATTTAATAAAAATCAAATTATAATAAATATTGTGGAATATTAAACCATTTTATATATATATGTATATAAATATTCTAAAACTTTTGACGGTGAAATTTCTATAACCAAGAACTTATGTTTGATATGGCTCTCCCATGAATTTATTTTCATTTCTCTCTCTATTTAATTCTAACGTTTTCAGCAATCATCCTTATTCTAATAAATTGCAGCAAGAGAATTACACTGAGCATAAGATATGAAAAAATATTTTAGTGAAATTTGTTAATTATATTTTTATTTTTTCTAAATATATGTTTTTCTTGTAATAAGTGATCACGGTAAGTTTATATAAGCATATTTCTCTACTTCTCTCTCCATAAAAACTTATGTATATTTAAAAAATGTATAATAATAAAAAATAAAATAAAACATTTTAAAGATGTTTTAGAATCAAATGTATGAAAGGTATATGCAAATCATTAACCATTTTTAAATACTCATATTTATCCTAATAATATAAGTTGTAGTTTTAGAATGGATGTTTTTAATCCAGTCGATAACTTATCGCGGCCTAAGCATATTTTGTGACTGGACTTTTTTTTTCTAACCGCGATATTCACAGTTAAGACACCAAGATATGTTTAGCTTGCAAAATTTCAGGATTAGTTACTTATTCCAAGTTTTTAATTTAATTTAATGATTTCCTTTATATTTTTTCCGGTAACAGTCAATATTATATATATATATATATATATATATATATATATATATATGTAGCAAGTTTGTGTGTGTGTGTGTGTGCGTGTCTGTCTGTCTGTTTCTCCATTGTGTTCTAAAGAGACCGCAGAGCTACAAATTTTGGTGGGAAGGTACCTTTATGCATGTAGTTTTGTACCTCGAAGCCAGATTTTGGAATTTTTTAATAGATTTTTTTTAGTTAAATTTTTTATGTGATTTTTAGTGTTTGTTCACGTTTTGATGTGATTTTTCCACATTAATAATGGGAATCCGGTTACATTCTTTTAGCTATATATAGTAAAGTTTGTCCTCTTTTCAATAAAATTGATGCAAAATTCGTACAGCGATTTTTGAATTTTTGGCGATTTTTTTTCCTTTGACACTAAGAAATTTTGCCAGAATGCTTGAATGGTTTGGTGGTTGCGCTTCCATTTCAACCTCAGATACGATCAGAATCGTCATTCTTTTTTTCTCATTTTAGCTTGGAGACAGTTGATAATCCTTTACAGACAAAAAATCGTGATTTTAACCCCTTCAGGGGCAAAGTACTCTTGGAGCTAAAAGATTGAAATGATTGATTGACACCAAGATTCACAAACGAATTTATTTTAAAACAAGTAAAAGCTTTCCTTCGTGTACCTTATAAATTCAAAATTGAATTAAAAAAATTCTGGTGTCTTTGTGGCATTTTGGGATTAAAATTAAGTGGTATATATAATATACCGGTGCCCTTCAAGGGGTTAAATATGCAATTTTTAGTGTTTTTTGACGTTTCGCTGCGATTTACCCACATTAGTAACCGGATTCCGGTTCCAATCTTTTAGCCCAATATAGTAAATTTTATCTGGAGGCACGGCAGTGCCTCCGCCAAGTCGAGAGAGGACAGCCGTAAGCATACTTTTCTGGAAGCAACTCAGGGCACTTTTGACCCCCCCCCCCCCATATCTCCGCGCTGGAGCATCCCAAAAATTTTAAACTTCGTTTTTCTAGAGTATTTGGCACACAGGACCAAAATTTAAAATTACAACTTTCTGTCTTTTCTAGTTCAGACGATATATGAACTCAAACATTCGATTTTTTGTCACTCACTCACTCACTCGTTCACGAGTCATCAAAAAGATTAGGTAGATCCCGTAGCCCTAGAAACTTGACATTTGGAAAAAAGGTAGCATTTAGGATACAAAGAAAGGAAAAATTATAAAATCCGGAAAATTCGAAAAAGAAACATTCGAAAATTCAACAAATTCCATCAAAATTGAAAATTGAAAATAATACGATCTTGTAGTCTTAGAAACTTAAGATTCGGTGTGAAGGTAATGTTTAGTATCCAGGAAAAGAAAGCATCAAAAACACCAAAAAAATCGAAAGCAAAATTGAAAAAAATCGAAAAATTTCAAATAATCCGATTTTGTTGCGCTAGAAACTTGGAATTCGGAATAAAGGTAGTATTTAGGATGCAAAATAAGGAAAAATTAAAAATTCCGGAAAATTCGGAAAAAATTGAAAAAATTAAAATAATTTGATTTTTTAGCCTTAGAAACTTAAAATTCGCAGTAAAGACAGTGTTTAGGATTCAGAATAAGTTAAAATAAAAAACTCAATAAAATTCGAAAATAAAATCAAAAAATTGGAAAAATCGAAAAATAAGGAAAATTTGAAAATAATTCGATTTTATAGCGCTAGAAACTTGAAATTTGGAATAAAGGTAATATTTAAGATACTAAATAAGGAAAAATTAAAAAAATGTGGATCATTCAAAAAATACCCATATTTTAGTGCACACGATATATGAACTCAAAGTTTCGATTTTTTGTCACTCAAACACACACTCACTCTCGCGTCATCAAAAAGATTGGGTAGATCCCGAGCCACAGAAACTTGACATTTGGAAAAAAGGTAGTGTTTCGGATACAAAAAAAGAAAAAATTATAAAATCCGGAAAATTAAAAAAAAAAAAACATTCGAAAATTCAAAAAAATCGAACAAAATTGAAAATTGAAAATAACACGATCTTGTAGTCTTAAAAACTTAAAATTTGGTGTGAAGATAGTGTTTAGAATTCAGAAAAAGAAACATCAAACACACACACACACACACACACACACAAAAAAAAAAAAAAAGAAAGAAAATAAAATCGAAAAAAATCGAAAATTTTCAAATAATCCAATTTTGTTCGCTAGAAACTTGAAATTCGGAATAAAGGTAGTATTTAGGATGCAAAATAAGAAAAAATGAAAAAATCCAGAAAATTACAAAAAAAAATCAAAAATTCGAAAAATTCGAAAAAAATTGAAATAATTTGATCTTTTGGCCTTAGAAACTTTAAATTTGCGGTAAAGATAGTGTTTAGGATTCAGAATAAGTTAAAATAAAAATTCAATAAAATTCGAAAATAAAATAAAAAAATCGAAAGAAATCGAAAAATAAGAAAATTTTGAAAATAATTCGATTTCTTAGCGCTAGAAACTTGAAATTTGGAATAAAGGTAATATTTAAGATACTAAATAAGGAAACATTAAAAAATATGGATAATTTCAAAAAAAAAAATAGAAAATTTCAAAAAAAAAAAAAAAAAATTAGAAAGAAAGAAAGAAAAAGAGAGAAATTGAAAATAATATGATCTTGTAGTCTTAGAAACTGAAAATTTGGTGTAAAGGTAGTGGTTAAGATTCAGAAAAAGAAAAAATTAAAAACACAACAAAAATTGAAAAAAAAATAAAAAATTCGAAAAAAAAAACGAAAATTTGAAAATAATTCGATTTTGTAAAGCTAGAAACTTAAAATTTGGAATAAAGGTAGTATTTAGGATACAAAAAAAAGAAATAAATAAAAAATCTGTAAAATTCGAAAATTCGAAAAATTGAAAAAAATTCGATTTTGTAGCTTTAGAACTTAAAATTCGGCGTAAACTTATTGTTTAGGATACAGAAAAAGGAAAAATTAAAACACAATAAATTCGAAAATAGAATAAAAAACTCGAAAAAGATCGGAAATTTCAGAAAAATTCGATTTTGTAGCGCTAGAAACTTGAAATTTGTAATAAAGGATACAAAATAAGAAAAAATTAAAAAATCCAGAAAATTATAAAAAAAAATTCGAAAAAATCAAAAATTGAAAATAATTTTATTTTGTAGTCTTAGAAAATTAAACCATGGTGTAAAGGTAGTATTTACTATTCAATAAAAGGAACAATTAAAAAATTCGTTAAATTCGAAAACAAAATCGAAAAATTGAAATATCTTTAAAAAATCGAAAATTCGAAAACAATTTGATACTACTAGAAACATTAGTTTTAAGATAATTGTCCTATTAGCTAGTACAACGCCTCTAATTGTTTTATGTTATTTCCCCCGGATTATGGTTTTCTTTTCTTTCGTTTACGAATTTCGTTATAGAAAAGTTCCGCTATAGACTGGCTACGATATAGGCGATTTATTTATAGACAGGTTTGTTTTCTTTCACAGGTTGTACTCTATTTACTTCACATACGAAATATGGATTGTTAAATGAAGTTAGCCCCACAAAAAAATTCACAGCTCCCCCTACCCTACCGACATTACTGTCTGGTTATGGCTTGATAGTCCTTTCTAAATAAAATCATGGTGACTCTAAGATTCACTTGATTTATCTCTAAATTGAACCTAAATGATCCTAAGAAGACGGATCAAATAATTACTATATTGGCATGACAATCAGGTAACTTAGAATTAAAATTGAAAAATCAATAAATTTATAAAAAGTCGAAAATTTGAAAATAATTCGATTTTGTAGTCCTAGAAGCTTGACATTTGGCAGAAAGGCAGGGTTTAGTACACAAAGTAAGGAAAATTTAAAAATCCGTAAATAATAAAAAAAAGCCAAAAAAAAAACGAAAAAAAAAAAACATCGAAAAAAAAAAGAATATAGTTTGATTTATTCGAAATTTCCGGAAATTTTAATTTTGGCTTTCTTTTTATACAAAAAAGTTCTTTTATGTTAAATATCAAGTATCTAGGGCTGCGAGTAATATCTCAGATGGATTTCACCTATCCTGGAAGCAATTGAGAGGACGTTTGACACTCCCCCTCCCATAACTTAGTGCTTGTCTAGGAACCTGAAATCTCTTTTTATCTACAGTGCTTTGCAAACGAAACTAAAGCTTCAAATTTTTGATACCTGTAAATAATAGGGACAGCGTGTGGGCTTAGCGAAAATCAGTGGATGATCTGCAAAAAGAACCCAATATCAAGAAAAGGAGGATTACTTACAAAAAGAAGTGAAATCTCATCAAAAAGTCACCTGTAAAAAATGCAGCCAAGTCTCGTAACTCATTTACCGTAAAAAGTACTGAGATCGTATAAAGCCAAGTTTAACTATCTTATTAACTCTGAAATTTTCATTCACAAATCACTCCTAGTCTTTACATCTTTAGTTAATTATTATTTTGTGACTTGGCAATTACGTAGCACGAGAATGTGATGTATATAGTTAGTCTTAATCAAATAATACTATAACATATTAAAGTGTAATAACTTCCCTGTGCGTATATAATTTGCCTTAATTAAATTATCCCATCCCATCCCATAACATAGTAAGGTGTAATAACTTCCCTGTGCTGCGTAATTGCCAAGTCACAAAATAATAATTAACTAAAGATGTAGAGACTAGGAGTGATTTGTGAATGAAAATTTCAGAGTTAATAAGATAGTTAAACTTGGCTTTATACGATCTCAGTACTTTTTACGGTAAATGAGTTACGAGACTTGGCTGCATTTTTTACAGGTGACTTTTTGATGAGATCCTCTTTTCAATAAAGTTTATGCGAAATTCGTACAGTGATTTTTGATTTTTTGGCGATTTTTTTCTTTCGACAACAAATAATTTTGCCCAGAACGCTTGATTGGTTCGGTGGTTACTTCCATTTCAGCCTCAGACACACTCACAATCGCCATTTTTTTTTACTCTTTTTAGCTTGGAGAAAGTTGATAATTCTTTACAGATAAAAAATCTGTAGGAAAAGACGGATTATTTATTAACCCGAATTTTTTTATTCGATTTTTTTCTTTAGTTTCATTTTTTAACATTTTTTTCATGTTTTGAAGCTTTTTTTTGTTTCAAATGACGTCAAAAATCGCCCACTATAAGTCAAACATCATTGGAGGGCAGTTGTGATTGGTAGATGATAGAATTGTAGGCACAGCTGGTAGTCAATCGGGCAATTGTGATTGGCAGATGAAAAGGTCTTCAGCTGATTGCAATTCGAATAGCGAGTTGTAAATTTTTGCCATTTGTTTTATGCAATTTTTAGTTTTTTCATGTATACGTCATTTATGTATTTCATTTTAGAAATTAACAACGATAACTGTTTTTGTATGTAAAAAAAAAAAAAAAGTCATTTTGTTTCTGTTTCAAAAGTTAATAATTCCTAATTTTTTAACGCCGTTGATTTAATTCTGTGTGGGTGGAAGGTGAATGTTCGATTGTAGTTCAAATATCGCGTTAATGCTCTGATCGAAACTCCCTCCTTCCACTCTGCCTCCAAAATCAAAACTATTTAATTATTAGTCCATTTCAAACGAAACCTTTTCTCAGTTCCCCAGGTACTAGATAAACTTCGGTATAATTTTTTCAGCCCTTGATTACAACTATTTCTGAATATTAATGACCAGCGAGTGGTATTTTCTCGGATTCTATGGGCCCAATTTCAATGAGAATTAGTTCATTTAACTTAACACGAACTAATTAAGATATAGAATGGAACTAAAAGATTTTGCAGCGCATGCTATACGGAGTCGTAGGCAGAAGGGACATGTGCCAAAGTTTCGATCGGAAAGAGTTTTATTTAGAACTGAGTGCATCCCTTAGCGGTGAAAAGTGAAACTAAACAATTTTGCATTTAAAATTTGTCCGATTCAAACAAAAGACCCGGATTCAACGACAATTGATTCATTCAACTTAACATGAAATAATTAAGATATAGATAACTAATTAAGACATAGATTTCGCGCACCCTGGTGGTGGAAAGTGGAACTAAAACATTTTCTGCGCGTGCACAGAACGCCTTTTATATGTTGTCATAAGCAGCGGGTTTGTTTAGAACAAAGTGCACCCCCTGGTGTTGGAAAATGTAACTAAAAGATTTTGCATTTAATCTTGGTCCGATTCAAGCGAAATCTTTTCTGACATTCTTCCGAGGTCTCTCAGGTACTAAATAAACTTCGGTATCATTTTTTCTGCCCTTGGTTACCACCATTTATGAATATTAATATCCAGGGGTGTTGATTTATTTTTTCGAGTTCTATGGGTCCAATTTCAACAGGAATCGGTCATTTAACTTAACATGAACTAATTAAGATATTGCTAATTATTTCAGACTCAGATTTAGTACTCCCTGGCGGTGGAAAGTGGAACTAACCGATTTTTCGTGCGTGCAAGGCACGCCTTCTACACGGTGCCGTAAGCAGCATGAACGAGTGCGGGAGTTTCGTTCGGAAATAGGTTTATTTAGAACAGAATGTTCCACCTGGTGGTGGAAACTGGAACTGAAAGATTTTGCAGCGCGTGCCTAGCATGCCTGCTATACACGGTATCGTAGGCAGCGGGAACACATGTCGGATAATTTGTTTAGACCAGCGGTTCCCAACCTGGGGTACGCGTACCCCTGGGGGTACGTGAAAATCATATCGGTAATGGCGGATATCAAAAATATTATTTAACTGAAAACACTTAAAGAAAGTTGATAGTTTTGGATTACAAAGTTAGTCTCAGGTGTAACTTCAATATGTCACTCTAACTCCAATATGTTACACTCAAAATGAGTGTTAAAGGCCACTAGACTTAATAATCCATTGATTATTCTACGTCTTTAGCTCCGCCCACTGCTAATCATATTGCATGAGTACTTATATATTTTCCCAATCATTGCAAAAACTGCCATTGATCATAATAAAATGTTCTTTTCCCCCACCTTATTTTTTATCACCGTTTTTAATAATAATTACAAAAAAAAAAAAAAAAAAAAAAAAAAAAAAAAAAAAAAAAAATCGATTAGATTACGCCAGAGTTTCTGGTTTTAATGTTTTATTTTAAAGCGTGTTGAAAAGCAGGCCCTTATTTTCATTTGTCGAAATAGGCGAAGTTATATCACTAACGTATACTAATCGGAAAGCCTCCTTCCTTTTAAAGCGTATTTAATTTGAAGTGTTTACTTATTATTTGAATGATTTGGTTTTATATATAAAATGGATAACTGGTTGAAATCTGGAACTCTTAAGATTACTGCAACTGCGATTGAAATTCAACCTGATGTTTCGGGAGCTGCCAGTTCTTCGAAACAATTTGATTATTTAGAATTGCAAGAGAACCTGAGTGCAGCTGTTAATAGGCATGTTCTCATAACTGATAAATACTGAATAATAATACTTTATATTTTATAATACTTTAAATAATGCTGAAAACATCACTGCTCCTTCAATGTATAGAAAATATAATAATGAATAATTCTTAAAATATGGATTTTGCATTCACGGGAGATGAAATTGTTAATAATATGTGGGGTATTTATGATAAATTAGGGGGGTACTCCGAAATGAAAATCCTAAGCAAGGGGTACGTGAAAGAAAAAAGGTTGGGAAGCGCTGATTTAGAACAAAATGCATCTCTTAGCGGTGTAACTAAAAGATTGTCCTGCGCGTGCATCAAAAATGGTTATTTTTATTGAAACCGTAAAAGAAAGTTACCGATTTGATAGTCCCAGACAACGAAAAAGTTTCATTTTCACTCATCTTCGAGTAGTAAGAAAAGTATTGAAATATTTGAATCGGAACTCACAGTTTATTTTTCTGATTCCGAAAATGTGAATTTTGTGAAAATCAAACGGTAACTTTTTTTTTTAAATTTTGACCAAAAACTGACGCGTTTTGAATCAAATTATCCACACATTTGAGGAGGCGGTATTAAATATACTTCCGCTTTGGGTCCATCTCTATATTTAATTTCCGAAAGACAAAGAGTTACAAGTGGAAGGGTTTCGTGCAACGATTTTTAAGAGTGATTGCGCATTTCGTATCATGTTTTGGCGGGACCAGACAGCGCCGGGCGGATCTGCTAGTATATTAATAAAGAAAGAAGTTTATGTTTGTGTGTATGTTGTATGTGTTGTGTTTTGAAGAGACAACTGCGCGTACAGCTATACAAATTTCACAGAAAAGTCCCTTTATGTTTGTAGTTACACACTTTATGAAGCCATTTTTTGGAATTTTTAAATTAATAGTAATTTTTTTAATTAATTAAAACTAATAATGAACATTGGAAACTTGCATGGAAATTCGCAGCGATGCGGCTGAAATTCCGTTCTGCAATTAAAGAAAAGATAATCGGGGAATGAGATTTTTTTTTTACTTTTTGCAACTTTCGCAGCGTGTTTCGGTTTAGCTATTCGATATACGATAAAAAAAAATGCCCGTTTAAATTTGGTACTTTATTTATTTATATTTTACTGATGAAGATTTAATTCCGTTATGGAATATTTGCTGACTATTTGTATGGAATAAATGGACTATATGTATTGTTTTAAGTGCAAACGGGTTAATATTCCGTAATCGGGCTACAAGCAAAGTATATATACAGGGTGATATGAAATTGAGTATATATTTGAAAAATTAATAATTCATGGAATAATGTAGGTAGAGAGGTAAAAATTGATACACATGCCTGGAATGACATGGGGTTTTATTGTATCCACAAAAAAGTTCATAAAATGGCCGACAGATGGCGCTTCGTGTGATAAGAAAAAGCAATAATTAGCATAACAAATTATGACAAAGCAAAGACGATGTTCTTCAGAACGAATGCTCGACATGTCCACCGTCATCCCGCAACAATAGCAGTAGCCGAGGGACAATGTTGTGCACAGCACTGTGCAGCATATCTGTAGTTATGGTGAGAAATTGGCGTTGGATGTTGTCTTTTAGCATGCCTATTGATGTCGGTCGATCGCGGCTGATTCCCCATTTTGATAGTAGAGCTTCACTAACATTGCCTTTTCTGGTAACGTCAACATGCTGCGATTGCTGGTGCATCTGATTCTCTCTCTCATTACAGCTCCTTTTATACAAGATTCTCACGCAGAGTCACTGACGTTTTGCTGTTCAGTGCCATCTGTCAGCTTTTTTTTAACCTTTTTTTTGTGTGGTTACAATAAAACCCCAAGTCATTCCAAGCATGTGTGTCAATTTTTACCTCTGTACCTACATTATTCCGTGAATTATTAATTTTTCAAATGTATACTCATTTTCTAATCACCTTGTATATATATATATTTGTTTAATTCACGCTTAAAAATTGATTAAAAACCACAAAATATCAATAAATTGAGATAAAGGTTTAAAACGTATGAAAGTAAATTTCATCATTATATTCGAGAGTGTATTCATTTGTGTGGTGTTTAGAAGTTTTTTAAACGAACTTAATTTCTGAGAACGTTGCCACTGTCAATATGACATCAGTTTTATTCACGGATATGTTTTTACTTTATATTATACATTACGTTTTTATTTCGAAATTTGTATGTGTTTATTACCAGAAATAGCATTTCTCACAACTGCATATAATTTATGTAAATAGCAATATTTTATTTTTTTTACTTATCTTACTTTGTTATCTCGCAACATAGATCTCACCTTGAATAATAAATACACTTTATGACGTCTACTAAATACGCGCTAAGACTTCTTTAAACGATGTTTATCATTAATTATGACAAAAGTGGAATTTGTTCCGTGGCAATTGTAAAATAGTGCATTTTTATAGTAATTTTAAAGAGACAGAGATCTTTATTGCTTTCAATGTCAGGTAATACGTCAGGTCATTTATTGCAAACTAATACTGATTATAGAAAGAAACTCTTATTGTATGATTCAATCATTATGTGGGCAATCTTTTACTAATTCATTTTCACATATATTTTGTGGCGTTTAAAATCGGAGTGTAATATGTTACTAATTTTGAAAATTTGAATATTAAATGCTTGGAATGTATCTAAGCATATTAATCTTTACATAGGAATATCGGTATACGAAATAGTTCTACAATGATTTTTCATATAGATAAAATATTTCATTTACGAAAAATATTTATTAATACATTCATTAACATCATAAAAATCAGTTAAATTTATATTCAGCAAAATAACTTTGGAAATATTTTAATTATAATTAAACCATTTGTAAATGCCTATAATTAGCACCAGAAGAAATTTGCCTAATAGAAACGACTATAGCTCATCTAGAAAATCCTTGTATTTCTAGCATTAAAGAATTTTAGATTTACACAACTCTGTCTTTAAATAGCTCTATCTAAAATATTAAACACTACTAAGTTTTGCATCAACTTAACGTATTTATCTCATTCCAGTTAAGGACTATAGAAGATTCCTCGCTAGTCGGTACTACTTTCCCTTATTGATAAAATATTATTACATTTAGTATACGAATTGACAGTTTGTGTGTATAAGTGCGTAAGGTAAAGGCCAGGAGAGATGGCGCACTTTTAGAGATTGCGCACATAGAGGTTCGCAGGGAAGTAGTAGAGTGAGAGGGCAGCGACTCCAGGTAGTTGTAAAACAACAGTAGTGGAGTGTCTACTTGAAAGTGCACGTTGATTGCTTTGAGCGTCTAAAATAAAGTATTGCTAATTTGTATTGTTTTCCCAAAGTAAGTGCTTGAATTTTCATAGCTAGCTTATTCATCAGAATTTCCATACAATGTCAATAGAACAAAAAATTTTAAACTTAAACGATTTCTCATAAGCTACTAATCTAGACTAACAAGGTGAACATAAACGGTTCGTTTTAGTAGCGGCCATGTTTAAATAAAAGGCCGCGCAATCTCTCCTACCGAAATTGGAGATTTTGCGCATCTGCTACTTAGAAGTGATGGCGCATTGTTCCCATTAGTTTAAATGCTAAGAGAGATTACGCAGCTTATTGGTAAATTTCATAAAAAAATGAAAAATGAAAATGGACTAATTTTATGTTAATCAAGTACCTTAATCTTATCTGGACTTGCTTTTTCTGATTCTTTATTTTTTTCCTTTAATTAAAATTTTTCAATCGTTTTAAAAATAATTTCCTTTTTCTGATTCGTTTAGCATTAGGTTGAAATATTCACTCCCAATACAATAAAAAATTTTCTCAAAAACCTTACAGCAATGTCAGTTAAGTGGAATTATTATTGTTAATAATTTAATTGTAGTTGTTATTAGTAACAATCTCTCCTACCCATGTGCGCAATCACGCCAACCCTGTAAGGACAGATTGCGCAAAATAACTTTCTTGGTTTTATAACAACTGTTCCATTAAATTACAACATAACAACAAAATAGCAATGGAAATGCATAAAAAACAAATGAAGTAAAAATTATTCATGGATAGTTTAGTAAAAAAATAATATTTAGATTTTTTATTGTTATTCTTTTGAATTGTGCGCAGACTCTCCTAGGTTTACCTTATGTGTGTTCTAAAACCGTATATAAGATTAATACAATCATGTAAGTATGTAAGATTTGTACGTATATGGATAGATGTAAAGAAACATTTTGTGTAAATAGAATACAGGTAATGTAATTATCATGGAGTTTTCAGCATAAAAGTAATTAATAAATGCATATGTACTTAATATGTTTAACAACTGTGTAGAGTAAACTAATTCACCAATAAGGCAATTATTTTTTTTCATTTCTATTTATTCTTTTCAAAACTTCAACATTTGTCATTACATAAACCAAACAGATAACTTTTCACTAACATCTGAATTAAAACGGTTTTGAGTAAATTATTATTACACTGAATAGAACAAAAATGAATAATTTAACTGGTGAATAAAAGAATAAAGAAGGGCTTGTTAAAATAACACTCTTTGAAATTTTTTTAGACTTCTATTTCATTAAAGTTTCTTTTCAAAAGATAAAAACACAACTTTCATCACTATATCTTTTTACACTTTTGATTAAAATTCGTCCTCAATATGTCACAACTGTTGAATAAATTTAGTTTTTTTTTTTTTAAGCTTCTCTTTTCAGAAGTAATTTTACTTCCAAAATTACTTATTAGTGATTTAAAAACTGTTTCCACTTCCAAATTTACTTGAAACTGGTTTCCAAAAATATTGCATTTACGAAAAAGTGTTATTAATACAGTCATTAACATAACAAAAATCAGTTAAATTTATATTCAGCAAAATAACTTTGGAAATATTTTTAGTTACAATTAAACCTCTTGTAATATAAAAGTTGGCGATTATTCTATTTTGATATGCATAATGATTGATAGTTTTTAATACAATCTGAATACATTAAAAAATCACATTCGAAATTGAAACTAATTTACAATTTACCTGTATTTATTTCAAATAAATAAACAGAAGCTATTTTTGCATGAATTTATCTTTTATGTCTTTTTATCAAACATAAATATACAGATTTTATTGAATTAAATATGAATACTTTCATTATAGATATGTGAATTTATTTTACCTAAAAAATGAAATAAATGTTTATTAAGTTTAATATTTATTTTA